>CM035436.1:58801842-59481842 GCA_020310875.1 Ceratopteris richardii | reverse complement strand
CATGCTTTGATGTATCTCTTTCATATTTTGAGTGATTTCAATTTCATGCCTCCACATGCGAAAATGACAATGTACAAATTGCTATCTTTCATAATTCTGTGGAATGACAAAATGATTCCCAATCCATGCTCATGCCAATTGAGATTCTACAGCCCCTTATGTCAAAACTTTGCATCCTTCTTGGTGCAAGCTTATCTACGAGCACCAAATTGAAATGCAGCATCTTATTTCACTAGAATAGAAACTATGGAAAACATAAGTACAATCCATTATTTGTGTACAAGATGGAATATGCATCCATGACCTAGGTGCATAACATGCATAGGGTATTGTTCTTGAACTAGGAAGAATGTCTTATTAAGTAGTTGTAAAGCTACTTGAATCCTCAAGAAAACTTAAAAAAAACATTCAAGTGAATGAAACCCTCAAGAACTTAAAAACATTTTAATAGTGCCACTATACCTTGTCTAGAAAGAAGCTATTCAGTTCGGTATTATCTCAAATGTATGAATAAGGATGTTATTTAGATAGTTCATGAGAATGAAGGCAAGTGTGAAATACAAAGTGAGAGACCAAAAGGGCTGAAGAAGGGGTGTGCATTCTTGAGGACATTATGTAAATTTGCGAATAGAGTTTCATCTTTGAAACTATCCCTGCCAAATACATAGATGGAAATTTCCAAAGAATTTAAGAGAAGAAATAGGGTTTATGTCTGACATTGACAAAGCTTATGAAAGGATTGTGCCGATTTCATTCTTCAATTATTTGGAACATTGGACTTGGAAGGGGTCTTGCTTACATGTTTCTCACGAAAAAAGGGAAATACCATCAATGGAGTTATCATCAAAAGGGCACTCCCAAAGTTGATTTACATGTTTTCTTCCTTCCGAGAGATAAGAAGGGTTAGGCTTTAGTAACAACTGTGAAGCTAGTAACAACTGTGAAGCTAGTCTTGACCTCATCCGATTTTCAAGAAAAAGAAAGAAACACACAAATTTATCAAAATAAAAAAAGCGACAAAAAGAAGGCATTATGTTAGAAAGAAGAAGAGGTTAAAGAAACACACAAATTTATCAAAATAAGAAAGGCGACAAAAACAAGCATATAAAACAACATTAGCTCAAATGGGTTATTCATTCACCTCTATTGGAGAGGTGGGGGCGGGGGCTGGGTGTGGCTATGCTTTGATGGCACTCATCATCATAAGATGATCAATCAACTTCTTTCAGGGAATTAGTGGCCTTTGGGTGATCTTCATGGACATAAGTTCGAATAAGTCTCTTTATCTAGCTTTTGGGCATCTATACCTAGTTTTTATCCTTAGGGATATTTCCAGCCAATTTCATTCCTTATAGGTGCTATGTGTTCTATTGTTGCTTGTGTCGAATTCAAGGGGTCTCATGGTACTATACCTTTCACATTATATTTTCAACAAAAGCAAGATATCATAAAGAATGGACACAATCTAGAATTTCCTTTAAAAATATTTTTCTTAAGGAAAACACAAATTGAATTTGATTGGAAACATAAGAGAAGGAATTTCAATGTATCTGCCAAAATAGAACTTGTAAACTTTTATGACTACGGGTAAATAAGATGTTCCTTGGATACTACATTTCTCTCTCTTCTTCTATTTCTTGTAGAGAATGGAGTTGTGCTTCAATTTTCTAATGCAGGCATACACAACACAATGAAGGGAAGAAGTCAAATTTTAGTCTCACATGGGTGATTCATGCTCATACATTTGATTAATTTAAAGTGACTTTACATACAAGTATTACCTTTTTCTTTATCTCCATAGGTATTATTTCCACATCATCCTATAATGGCCACACGTTTACTTTGCCAGTCTCCTTCATCCTCCTTCCACTTTGTGTTTTTTCACCATTGATCTCTCGAAAACTTCCTTTGTACTCTATGAGGTTGGAAGTGCATGTTGATGGTATTGAACAACAAAATGTAAAGTGAAGAAACTTTCATAAATTATAAAATGCATGTTTATTTTATAGAGACACTTTTTTGAATCATAACACAAATATGAGTAGTCTATATCTACGCGAAATCAAGAATGCATTGAAAAGATGCTTTGGTCACATTTTGAGTGGTGATTTCGTCCATCATCCATCGCAAGGTCGTCCATCATCCATCGCAAGGTCGTCCGTCGCGATTGATTGTCGAGTAGAGTATCCATCGCGATTGATTGAGAGTAGAGAATCCATCGCGATTGGTGCTTTTGCGTCGTCGGATGCCCATCACTTGGTTTCAGAGGCTTAACTAGGTCAAAGAAAAAGGCATCATAAAATCGGAATTATATGTTTTCACGAGTTCCATAGAAACCAACAAGCTCAAAGCTCATGAACCCAAAAATAATTAGATTTTATGTCTCAACGGAAAAATCGAGATGCTTCTTTTGTGTGTGAATGATCCACCTTGTGCACTCTATGTGGAATTTTAACGTTGGATGCCCGATGTTGAACCCACTTCCCTTGGCCTCCTGCCCCCTTTGGATGACCGTGACCAGGCAGCGATTCATCCATCGTGTTTGAGAACCTCATCGATTGTGGTGGCCCCAAGCAAAGAAGTCATTTGTCATACCATCGTGAGTTGTACTATTGTGAGCATCACAAAAAAAAGGGGGCAAGGACAGTTTGACTTAAAGTGGATTTCAAGAAGGTTTTTAAACTTTGGCCTGCTCTTGGCTCCCATGGTTAGTGTGCTCCGTTCCTTAGTGGTCAGCAATGTCGGGCCCCACTAGCATTGGGTTCTTGCAAGTGAGTTGGGAATCCTCCCAGTTGCGCTCCCTCGATGGTCTTATTAAGCGGGGAATTTATCTTGATGAAGCATGACTATTGAAAACATGCCTCATTGGCCAACTGTTTAGCCTAGATCCCCTTTGGAGTCCATGCATCTCTGGCTTCCTAAGGAGTGGCTCTCACATGGAAAACCACCTTCTTTTGGTCTTCGCAAACAAGGATATGGAATTTCAAGTGCTACAAGTGGGCACGTGGGAAGTTTGGAGATCTACCTTATGCCTATTTAAGTGTAACCCATATTTTGTCCCAAACAAGTCTAAAACCCTTCGCTACCCACTCTGGGTTGAGCTTTCCAACTTTCCCTTTTTCTTGTATGAATTCCTGAGACATATTGTCGTGCCTATTGATTGATCACTGACCTCAAGGGAGGACATGGGGAGCTTCATCCATGAAGGAGCAAAGTATTCCTTCAATGCGCAAGGGCACCCACAGATATGCATCAAGGCGGATCTCAACAAAGCTCTCCCCTCAAATATTTCCATTGATTTAGGGGAAGAGGAAGTCTGGGTATAGGAAATCACATACAAGAATTTACCAAAGGTGTGCTTTCAATGTGGTCTTCAAGGACACAAGATTAAAGAGTGTCCTAAAAAACAAACACCTCTAAAAGCACACAAAACCAAGCTGCCAAAGAAGATCAGATAAGCTCTAGGGCATAAGTTGGTTTACCTTTTGCTAAGAAAAAGAAAGACACTAGGGACTCACAAACACACTTAGAAGGGTTTATGGAAGTAAGACATAGAAGGAAAAGAAGCCCTCTGAGGAACTTTGAGAGGAACACCATGGTAGTGGCTCTACTAAATGTTGGTGCATTTTCATCCAAGGCTAGTGCTTGTTTACATTGTATCAATTTTCATTATTTTTTATTCGTTACTCTATGAGCTACATTTATTTGAAGTTTCCTATGTGTTTTGGTAGATGATTCCTAAAAAGTCAGGATGACACCCCTATCTTGCTGAAACTCATTTCTCTTAGTATGGTTCATCAAAAGTCATCAAATTTGTTCCTTTAGGTTCATTACATATCTACTTTAAAGTGGGCAAAATATCTCTGGTCTGAGTGAAATTCCAAAGTGCATCTCATCCAAGAATAGGAAGTTTTGTTACATCTATTTTGTGTCAAGTAGTCTATTTTGATGTATCTAATTGAGAATGATGCTCCAAAGCACTAGGGTGCTTTATATGCATCCTTATCAAACAAAATGTTTCTACCTATTATCCGTGAAGCTATCTTGGTAGGTGTAGAGTAGGTTTTTGCAACACCAAGCACGTCTTTGGAGTGTATCCACCATCTCTTCTCACATCAGAGCAAAGTTAAATCAATATGGGAGATGGTTTTTCTTCCACCATTGACAAATTGGATAGAAACAACTACTCATATTGTTCTATGAAGATGGAGGCCTACCTTGAAGGGAGAAATCTATTTGGATACATATCTGAGGATGAAGTCATGCGAACTATAAGAAGCAAAGGACAACCATCACATGAAGAGTAAGAAAGGCTTACAACTTGGTGTTCAAAGGATGCAGTACAGAGGTCCTACATCTTGAACTCAATCTCTGATTTCCTTTTAACTCATGTGAAAGGATGCAAGACATCAAGAGAGACCTTGAATGCAGTTGTTGCCTTCTTCTCTTATAATACTAGAGCAAGAAAGAACTAGCTATGGATGGAGTTCACTACCTTGACAAAAAGTCCCAAGCAAAGTGTGATTTATTATGTCACCAAAATGAAGGAGCTCTCTGATTAGTTAGGAAGCATTGGACAAGTAATTGAAGAAGAAAAAATCATAAGGTAAATCATCAATGACATCAAAGCTGATGACAAGTGGGAATCATTCACAACTGCCATGGATCTATACATGGACATGAAAGTGCCTGATCTCAACACTTTGATGGGAAAACTCTTCACACATCAAGGAAAGATAAAAAATAATGTGAATCCTCAAGAGGTAATCAATCTCCTACCTTATACTCTGATAAATATAAAGCTAAGGATAGTTCAAGGTCTAATAAGAATGAAGATGAAGGTAGCTCTTTCTAAGACAACTTTGCAGGTAGAGGAAGAGCTAGAGGAAGAGGCAAAGGAGGAAAGCAAGGCAATGGGAGACCCAAAACATCTCAAACTTGTAATATCTATGGTTACTCTAATCATACTACTAAGGAGTGTTACAGAAACCCAAGGAAATCGAGAGGAAGAGGATTCAATAGAGATGACTATGGATCAAACAGAGGTATATAAAATGGAGGATACAATGAATACTACAACAACAATTACAACTATCAAGATGGATAGAGAGGAAGGAAGTATTACAATAACTACACTGAAGACCAAAGTCAAGAGGACTCACTACTTCTCATGAACCTATCATTGAAGCAGGGTAAGGATGATGAGCATATTTTCTAGATTGATTCAAGATGCTCAAATCATGTATCAAGAAATGTAGCATTGCTCTATGATTTAGAAGATCCCAAGAGAAAACATGAAGTGCAAACAGGTGATGATACAAGACAGTGAGTGGAGAAAGTAGGTAATGTTAAAACATCAGATGGCAATATGAACCCCCTAAGAAAAGTATTGTATGTACCTAGAATAACCAAAAACTTGATAAGTGTTGGACAAATTGTGGAGAAAGGATTGCATATTAGGTTTATAAGACATGGAGCATATGTGGAAGACCCCAAGCAAGGATTTAAAAGGATTGATAAAGGAGATAAGACACGAAGAATCTTCACCTTTGAAGTTGAAGACATCAAGAACATAGCATTGTTTAGCTATGGATCTCAAACACTCTCTACATTGGAGGTATGACATAAAAGGCTTGCTCATACTGGTGAGAGAACCTTGAAACAAATCTACAAGGATCAAAGTGTACTTGGATTACCCAGCATCATAGAACAACATATGATATAAAAGTGTGGATCTTGTCAATTTGGCAAGGCACATAGAGAATGTTTCAACAGGAAAGGCTATATCCATTAGGAGCTATTAGATCTTGTGCATATAGATGTGTGGGGTCCTAGCAAAGAGCCTTCCATTTAAGGTTCAAGATATTATGTATCTTTTATTGGTGATTGTAGCAGGTGGACGATTCTTTACTTTATGAAGCATAATGATAAAGTCTTCAATTGTTTCAAAAGATATCTTGCTCTAATAGAGAACCAAACACTTAGATGTCTCAAGAGACTCAGGTCAGATGGTGGTGGAGAATATTTCTCAACTGAATTTGATGCTTTCCTACAAGAAAGAGGCATCAAAAGATAGGTAACAACTAGATACACACATGAAATCAATGGAGTAGCTGAAAGAAGAACATGACTATAATAGACGTAGTGAGATCAATGCTAAATGAAAAGGTTCTACCAAAATATCTTTGGGTAGAGGCTCTATGAACAACCACATACCTTATAAATATACTTCCATCAAAGTCTTTAGATGGTATGACTTGTTATGAAGTGTGGAATGGAAGAAGGCCAAGTCTAGAGCATTCCAAAATCTTTGGATGTTTAGCTTATGCTCACACACCTTCCCAAGTAAGAGGCAGGTTGGATCCCAAAGTAGAGAAGTGTGTCTCTATTGGTTATGATCCCAATAACAAAGACTTCTTTGTTAGTAGGGATGTAGTCTTTGATAAAAATAGATCTTGGTTTGATGATGACACGAAAGTGAAGCTACCCTATGATACCGAAGAAAACTTTCCATCTCTTCCAACAAAGGAACCAAAGCATCTTGAAGATAGTGACTCTGAAGATGACTTGATAGATTTAGAGAAATTGAAGCTATAGAAGAAAAAAGCGAAAGCTAAGGTGCAAGACCTAGCCCAAGGCTCAGAAAGCTCTCTTCAACCAATCAGAAGATCAATGAGAGAAAAGAAGAAACTAGTGAGATATGGATTTAATACCTCTTTGGTCACAAAGCATTCAATCTTTATGGCTAAGGACTCCAACAATGAAGAACCAACATCTTATGAAGAAGCTAAATGCAAGAAGGAGTGGAGAGAAACAATGGATTAAGAAATGAAAGCTCTAATGGACAATGAAACATGCAAACTTGTTCCCAAAAAACCATCAATGAAGGTTACTGGCCCAAGGTGGATCTATAGAGTTAAAAGAATTCAGATGGTAGTATTAATAGATACATGGCCAAGTTGATTGCCAAAGGGATTGCACAAACCCATGGGATAGATTATGAAGAAACCCTCTCACCTATTGCCAAAATGCCTAACATTAGAGTAATTATTAGCATTGCTACATCTAGGAATTGGAAGCTATATCAACTAGATGTAAAAAATGCATTTCTTAATGGATGGATTTCAGAAGAAGTCTATATGGCACAACCACCTGGCTATGAAGATGCACATCATTCCAATTATGTGTGCAAATTAAAGAAGGATCTATATGGTTTGAAGAAAGCTCCAAGATCTTAGAGACAGAGATTAATGACCTACTTGCAGGACCTAGGTTTCAAAGCTAGTAAAGTAGATACATCATTATTCATCAAGAGGAATGGATCATAGGCTATATATCTTTGTGTATATGTTGATGAAATTATAATTACAGGGAATGACATCAATGGAATTAAAGAGGTGAATCCTGGAATGAAGGATGAATTCAAGATCAGTGATCTTAGACCTCTCACTTACTTTCTTGGACTTGAGCTTCTCTATACAGATTTTGGTATCTATATCACTTAAAGGAAGTATGTACATGACATGCTTTCTAAGTTGAAAATGGAGAATAGTAAGTGCACAGGTATAACCATGGAGTTGAACCATAAGCTTAGTGCTTATGAGGGAGAACCTATTGAAGAATCACAAGCTATCAAAACTTAGTAGGAATCTTGAATTATGCAACTCTCAAAAGGGTGGATTTATGTTATAGTATTAGCATACTGAGTCAATTAATGCATAAGCCAAAAAAGCCACACGTGGAAGCAACCAAGAGAGTGCTCAAATTTGTGAAGGGTACCATCAATGAAGGGATTTTTTACCCCTACGCTCAAGAAATTGATCTCAAACTCTACTTAGATTCAGATTGGGTTGGATCAAAGGATGATAGGAAGAGTACATCAGGATATTTATCTTTTGTAGGATCAAAGATAATTTCATGGTCTTCAAAGAAGTAACCAGCTTCTGCTCTATCATTTATTGAGGCTGAATACAGAGGTTTGGCCAATGCAACACAATAAGTAATCTGGTTAAAGTGTCTATACTCAGATTTGGGGTTACATACTTTAACTCCTCACATCTTTGGTGATAATACAAGCTCACTTCACTTAGCAACTAACCCACTTTACCATGCTAGAACCAAACATATTGAAATCCACTATCACTATGTTAGAGAGAAGTTTTTCAACAAGGACATTCAATTGTCATATGTATCTACTAATCTTCAATGTGTGGATATTTTGAAAAAGCCTCTAGATGGTATCAAGGTAAGCATATTCAGAGGCATGATTGGATTGCTAGAAATCAAGGAAAAATGAAGAATCAAGCATGGTAGGCTTGAGGGGGAGCTGTTGGTGCATTTTCATCCAAACCTAGTGCTAGATTAATCATTAGTATAAAAGTGTTGTTTATAATCGCAATGAGAGGAACCATAGAAACTATCTCTTCTAATAGATGAAAAGTAACTACATCAAAAGTGAATGTTTCTTGAGAATCTCATGACCTTGATAAGCACAAATCATGAGTCTACGCTAGGAGAGATTGTAGGATGAGATTCCCCTAACTTCAAGGAACTTTTAGGTAGCATCCCTCTAAGTTTTGAATTTCAATAGTCGTAGATTAGAGCATACTTTGGAGCTACATTCTGATGGGATTCTTATGGGATTCTGATCAAGCACCATATCAATTTCGAAGCACACATTGTGCTCATCCTTCCTAGCCTTCATGCCCATTCAATTAATGTATCATATGTGCAATACAAATTGATATTTCGAGGTACATCTTTGAGTTCTCTTCATCTACTACTACACGTCTATGTTCACTTTTTCACTCAACTTCAATTACTAATTTCTTTGTGTATACTAAGTCTTTTGATGCGATTTAAATTCATCTAGGTAACTTGGCAAATTTATTTACATTATAGCAATTTTCATTATTTTTGGTTCATTATTCTATGAGCTACATTTATTTGCACTTGCCTATGTTCTCGCGGATGATTCCTAAAAAGTCGAGATGACACCCCTATCTTACTACACTCATTTCTCTTAGTTTGGTTCATGAAAATTCATCAATTTGTTTGCTTTAGATTCATTATGTATCTGATTTAAAGTATGAAAAATATTTCTGGTCACCTCTTAGTAGGCTATGAGCTCTAAGTGAAATTCTAGAGTGCATCTCATCCAAAAATAGCAAGTTTTGTTACATATGTTTTATGTCAAGTACTCTATTTTGATGAATCTAATTGAGAATGATGCTGCAAAGCTCTAGTGTGGTTTATATGCATCCCTCACAAGCAAAAGGTTTCTACTTATTATCCATGAAGCTATCTTGGTAGGCATAGAGAAGGTTTTTGCAACACCACACACATCTTTTGAGTGTATGCACCATCTCTTCTCACACTAAATAACTTGTACACCAACCTCGCAAAGGAGATCAATGAGTTGGAATTTCCAAGAGGGAATTTTTATGAAGAAGATACTGAAGGTAAAACATTGGAGGCTACCACGAACAAAGAAGATAACCAAGAGGTTAACCAAGAGGGCTATACCACTAGTAAAGAAGGGGTTTCACAACTAGCAACAAAGAAAAACCAGATAGTGAGAGCTCCATCATTGGACCAACACTCCCAAAAAAAGTGCTAAATTTATTCTCTCAAAAGGAGGGTCATAAGGGGAAAGAAACATTGGAAATGCCATTGGAGAGCCCCCTTAAGGATAAAATTTATGGACACAATCTCTCACGTTTGAGGAAAAAAGCTGAACCTAAGAAGAAAAAAGACAAGGCCCCTCTCTGCAAAGAGGGTAACCATCGATAATGATTATCATATCATTAATGCCAGGGGGTTGACTGACCCCTCAAGAGCAGCTATTACTAAAAAGTAAGTTTGTGATAATAGCCTTCACCTAGATTTTATATGTATTCAAGAGATTAAAGTCAATGGTGAGGACCTTCAGAAATGACTCAAACGCATCTCTTTGACTCATTTCTAGGCTACCACTTCTCACCCTGGGGGGCCGGATGGCAGAGCTATTGGAATAAACAACTTTTGGAGTGGAACACTTCTCAATTTGGAAATGATTAGAATCATCATTGGATAGCTGCCTTCTTTAGAGGCCCCTTCTAGTTCACTATGGTCTCCATGTATGCCCCAAATAGGGAGTCAGAGTAGATTGACACTTGGGTCTCTTTGGACTTGCTTTCCCACAACGTGATGCTTTGCAAAGAGTTCAACATGGTGGAAGACCTTCACATAGGTGGGACAATAGGGGGTGTACCATTGATGGTCAAGAGATGGATATCTAGGACATAATCAAGCTCCACTTAGACCTAGTGGAGATTAAAGATACGAGTGGCTTCTCTTGGTCAAACCTCCAACCCAAGGATGACTTGAGGAAAGCGAGACTAGATAGAAGCTATATTGCATAGAATATTATCCATTACTGGGGCCAACCTGACATCTCGCAATGCAGACCTGGCCATATCGACCACTACCCTATTATTCCCACTTTCAAGCCGATTGCCAAATTGAAAAAAGAACCTTGGATTCATGCATGCCCCATATTTTGTCCCTTCCCTCTATCCATCAGGAAATTACCTTGGTATGAAACTTGGCTTTTGCTAGCCATGCCTCACCGACCAAATCTTGGAGGGTTGTGGTTAAGAAGACTCGTCAGATTTTGGTCACAACACATAGGATGTTGCACAATGTCTAGTGGAGGTTAAGAGAGAAGCTCTATAGGAGGCTTTGGCACCTTGAGGAGGAAGTGAACAAAGGGAACTACCAATACCAGATGCACCTATGGAAAATCACAAGCATGTTGAGATATGAGGAAGAAATTCAAAGGAAAAACGTGCAAGTATAATTTAAAGATTGGTGGGTAGGCAAGGCTGACAAACCAACTAAAGAGATGTGTGGCATCGTTAAGAGGAAGCAAACTAGTGACTCTATTTGATTCTTGATAGGTAGCATTGGGGTCGAATGCAAAACAAAAGAAGAAAACAATGCTATTATTGTTGAGCATTTCACTCATCTCCTGGGGGTTTTGATGCCTCTTTCTCTCCACAAGAGGGATTGCATGATGACCATCTCGAGTCTTTCCCTCGAGAGTACAACATAACTTGAAGTTTGTCCTTGATGCACCCATTTCGGACAATGAGATTTTTCCAAGTTATTGATACGCTCCCCAATTGAAAAAGCTTAGGTCCTGATGGCCTCACAAGTGAATATTTTAAGTCTTTCAGATAGGTGGTGGCCACCCGATTGTGCTTGGTTTGGCAAGAGGCTTTAGCTTTTGGTGCCCTTCTTGAATGCCTAAACAATGGTGTCATCAAGCTTATTCATAAAAAAGTTAACAAGAATAGGATTGAAAACTGGCACCCAATCATGATGCTGCAAATAGGGTACAAGATGCTTGCAAAAGTACTTGTCAATAGAATTTCTTATCACTTGAAGAGGTGGCTTAGTTAGGACAAAAAAGGATTGATCAAGGGTAGATCAATACTAGAAGCTATTATTGATATTTGGAATGGTCTTGATTTTGCTGAAGAGTTCGAGCAGGACATAATATTCCTTAATGAGCCTATGATAGGCTAGAATGGGAATTTGTTATTGAATCCTTTAAAGACCTCGACTATAGTCAGAAACTCACTAAGATGATTGCTAGTTTGTTGGGGAACACATTGATGCAAATAAATATCAATGGCCAGTTATCAAAGGTTATTAGATTAAAACAATCGATTGGGAAATGATGCCCATTGGCTCCTCTGCTCTTTGCTATCTCCACGAAAGGGCTCAACCATCTCGTGCAACATCACTTGGAATTGGGTGATATTAAAGGTCTCTCTCTACCTATCAACCATGCTCAAATGATCATGAGACTTTTTGTTGATGACATGAATGCATTTGTGTATAATGATTCGAAAAGCATTAAAGCCTTCTGAGGATGCCTTGATGCTTTCTGTGAGGAATCTGGTTCCTAAATTAACCACTCCAAAACCACTTTTTGAGCCCTCATGGGACCCCCACCCCAACTGTTGATTGATCATGGTTGTCAAATTATCCCCAGGGTCAGATCTTCTGCCTACTTGGTATTCGGATGGGATTTGGTGTCACTACAGAGCAGTGATGGAATTGGGTCCTTTCCATACTAGAGAGCAAGCTAGCATATTGGAAGGGCATGCAAAGCAAGCTTGCAGTCTATGCCATGGTTATTAATACCTTCCTCATCTCCTCAACCATTTACTTTCTCTCTTGTTGGAGACCGAAAGATCAAGAGCTTAACAAAATGGAAAGAATATATAGAAACTTTCTTTGAACAGGAGACAACAATAGAAGAGGGGTTCTTAAAATTAAATGGTCTACCTGCATCATCCAAAAGGATTGTGGGGGAGTGGGCATTATGGATATTGAAGGCATGTTTGACAAGTTGGCAGCAAAATGGATCATTAGGGCATGGTACAACTATGAGACCTCTTGGGCCAAGCTCATTTTCAAGAACAAGAACATGATTACATTGGTGAAACCCCATGTACCTAGTTGGAAGGACTTGCACCTCCTTACCCTTTTATTCGCCCCACATCCGATTTCCCCTAAAGTCTCAAATCTTGTGTGCTCCTCGTGAAAGAGTTGGAACAAGTTGAAGCATTTTTTTTGTTGAGTTAGAGAAGATTGGAAATGGGCGGCTAGTATCAGACAAAATGACTCAATTTGGTTCTCAATTTTGGGCATCAGATGTGTGGCTTCCAGGAACCTCCAAAATGCTAAGATGCTCTAGAACAAGGGTTTCAGACAGTGGAAACATCTCTAGAAACATGAAACTAACTAGTGGATTAGATTCGAGGACTAGATCCTAAAATAAGAGTGATCTATGAAGAATGGACGCTTTCGTAGAGCACATGTATCACTTGGAAATGTTCAAAAGCCCGAATCCTCATTGGGCGGGATCCACTGTACCGTGAGGGTCTTAGGTGGCACATTGGCAGTCACTTGTCCAAAATTCGTATAATCAAGGCTAACATAGACTATCATATCACCGTTAACAAGAAGTTGTACCTGACTTGGACAAGGCTGCATTCGGATTTGAAGCTCATGTCTATTTGGCATCCCCTCATCGAGATCAAAAAATTGGTTACCATGTGGCGAATTCTCCACTATGGTATCTACACCAACCTAAAGGTTAACAAAATTTTTGGGGCTCTAGTGTGGTTCAAGCGATGTTGCCACAACAGCAAAGATCTAGGCCACATCTTCTTCACTTGCCCCAAGTCGCTTCTACTCTAGCCGGCCCTTGGGAATATTATGAGATTGCAGGCACAAATCACCTGGAAGCAAGCAATGCTTCTCTAAGGGATCAGCTTCTCAATGGCACTATGGAATGCTATAAGAGGGGAAACCCTAGAGAATATTTGGAGGGAGCGGTGTGCTAGCAATTTTAGACACCCTCCTAAAGAGTGTTTGATTGAGAAGTATCTTTTCCTCCTTTCCAAAAGAGTCTCCAACTACAAGCGGGATCCATCTTTAAGGCATCATAAAGTGTTTCTAATCAAGAACAACAAGCTTAAATCCAACTGGGACCCACATGAGGGGGATGGGAGGGTTGTTAACCTCCTTTGTAACACTCTCTAAACCCACAAGTTTTGCCTCTACTTTGTGGGATTCGGGGGGTCCGAAGGGCACTAGTCCCATTCACTTGTCACTTGTTCTTTCTTTAACTAAAGTCTAGGAGAGTAGGCCAAGGCGGGACTTCCTTTTGAATAAAAAAAGGACGCATGAAAAAAATCAAGGAGTTCATTATATAGATGAAAGATTTATGATAACCACATCCATTTAACTAAGAATCACTTTCATGAATCAAGATTTTCATCATCTTTAATATCCAAAGTCTCTAATTCTACTTTGAATTACAGCATGTTTTCATGAACTACAACATGCGTACTTATTATTAATGAGCACTCAATTCTAAATTATGTACGTAATATTTACTTTTGGAAATCATAACACACGCAAACACATGAGTTTTCTATTTCCAAATGATGATAATAGCCCTAAAATACTAACCAAATAATAAAAGAAGAAGAGAATAGCATAGTACCATCGCACAAGATTCCAAGTGGGCTCCATCATTTTGTAAATGAGTAGAATCAAACTTTAATGGTAAAATCAAACTTCAAAATGAGCATTGAGTGCAAAATAATTGGTAAAAGGATTGGTAAAATAATAATTGGTAAAAGTATTCTTGAAGTGAGTGATTAAAAAATTAATTTTTATCTTAATCATGCATAAGAAAACACATGCATATGAAAACACAGATATATTTTAACTCCATGCACCAAATTACTGCTCTAGAAAGACTTTCAAGTAGCTTGCTAAAGGAAGGAATGAGGTTTCATGCAAAAATGAAGCTCACATAAGTCCATATAGTGTCTAGAATGACGCAAACAATTGCTCAAGGCATAGTTAGGGAAACATGGACAAAAACACTCATCCAAAGTGTCAGAATAATAGAAACACAAATTCTCAAGAAAACTTCACAATTGAACTCATTCCAAAATTTCTTACAAAATGGAGGAGATGGTTTCGTCTATACTCCCCACCTCTTGTACTACCTTTTACTAATGTCTACGTATAATATAAATATTAATATATAATACGATCCCTTCTTTAGGATTTTTTGAAGGTTAGCAATTGGCTAAGATAATCTAAAAATTTTCTTCTAAAGCAACTAACTAGGCATGGAATTGAAATTTTTGTATATGCAATCAAAATTTCCAACCATATTGACTAAGAGAGGTGAATAATTTATCATCTTTTGGGTGGAAATTCATTCAAGGATTGTATTGGTTGCTCAAATACATAGCCGTGTGATTGTATAGAACGTAAATTGCTCTTGCAAATCATGGATCCATTAAAACACAACAAAAATTAATACTACGAAAGAAAACTACACTAGAAACGTTTTAAAGTTTTTTCTAAAATATGTGGCATGATTTTCTCAAGATTATGAATGGGAAAGGAATGTCAATCTCTGATAAAGAATATATTAATCCAAACATCTTTCGAAATGATTCTTTGAATATCGCTAGAATAACAAGGAATTATACAAATGCATCTCCCATCCCTAGGAGGATGGATGCTTGCTCACACCATGAAAGTGGATGTTCCTTGCTCCCAAAGGACGATGGTTTTATATTTTGGCTTGATTATAAATCAAGTGAAATAGTTGAAGAAATTTAAAGGACCTTGAAGAAGGGAACAAGATGTCATTAGACCTTTGTGTTCATAATAACCCAAGTATTGATGTAAAGTAAATTGTTGAAGTATTGATGTAAAGTAAATTGTTGAAGAGGTCAACCCTTAAGTAGATTCAGAAAGAGGTATAACAATATGATGCGGTAACTTTCAAAGGAGAGACAATCATAAGACACGTTTTTGCATATGGAAATCTTAACTGCTTGACCATAATCTTTGGATTTCATTGAACTATGAGAAAGTCATATGTACACATGCATTTTAGGTGCACTTCTAAGGTTAAACATCATCTCATTTTTATCCATTGTAAAAAAGATTTTTTCAGGATAGAAACTCATGAGTTGAATTTACTAGAAAGGGAACCAAAAGTCACAAATCAAAGTTGCATTCAAAATTAAAATGTACACCTAAAAGTCAGAATAATATTTAAGTGGAATCTATGAACAATCATCTTCTACAATCAAGGAAAAAGTGTAGATCACTATTTTAGTTGTGGGATATATGATCGCATATAATCAAACATTGGGTATTTATTGTACTCATTTCCTATTCCTTGGATTCCTCAAACACTTCCATGTACCATACTCTACTTTTCAATACATATACTTGAGGTTTTTATCTGCATCTCTCTATGTGGTTTGCTACTATTCTACATACCTCAAGTCTATCAAAATTTTAGAGCTATTGAAGTGAGGATATGGTCTCATTGACTTATCTGCTGATTGGATCATGAAGTTGATACTCTTCTAAGTGTGTCTACAAAATATTTTAGCCATTGGAATTTATGTAAATATTTATGGGTATATCTATATGATTGTCTATGTGTATCATCTTCATCTTGAAAAGTTGGGATCACACCTCTAACTTCTTAGATATATTGTTCATTGCATAGTCACTCTAAATTCATAAAATAAATTGTGTTAGCTCACTTACCTTCGTTTTTGAAGCTATGCAAAACGTATTTTCTCAATTCTAGCAATTAATAACTTTCCAAATTCTATGAATACATTCAACCCTACATTTTATTTTGAAGCGCTTGTAGAGAAGTGTAGCAGTTTCGAAAATATGAGTGGCATGGTTTTCTCAGAATTCTCAATGGAAAAGAAGTGTCAATCTCTAGTAAAGAGTATACTCATCCAAGAATCTTTGGAAAAATTTCCTTTTGACAAGGCCGGAATAACAAAAAAGTGTAGAAATGCATCCCCAATCCTTGGGAGGATAGGATTTGTCCACACCATGAAAGCGGATGTTGTTGCTTCTAGTGAATGTTGGCTTTGTTGGTGCATGAAAACCATCAATTGATGTTTTAGACAAAGGTTTGAAGTCAAAGGATGAAGCAAAGACCAATATATGAAGCCTGAAGTCAGTGCATAATCAGAGAATGAATCTTGTATTTACATGTACACTAGACTTGTAATTACCTCACTTATATCTTTGTTATGGTCAAGAGGGTGGACATATATGTCTATATATACAAGTACAAAGTCGGGGAATGTATGAGATATGATGAATGACAAGTTCATTAGACACTTTAGAACTAAAGAGAATATCTCCTATCAAACAGATGTAATGTTTTCCTAAATAGAATAAAAGTTGTGCCCGATGTTTTGCTCCATGCTCCTTCTTTGTTTATCATCTTGTGAAATGCTTTTGTACAAGTATAAGTCAATAATTGAGTGACCTGTACAAATTTTCAGATCCTAATTGTGATCATGCTGAGAGAATTGAGAGTAGGAACATTTACATGTGTAAATGTGAAGAAGAGAAGATTACAGCAGGTGCAAATTTGAAGATAATGTTTTGTTCTCTTTCCACAGTGTAAAGTTTTGAGTAAATGAGCATTGATTCTTTAAGTTGGAAGGTAAGCTACCTATGGCTAAACAAATTTGAATAAATGAGTTCTAGATTAAGAGAACTATGCATTAGAAGTTGCAAGTGTCAAAGTCGAATGTAGAGAAGTACAGTTTTAGACATAGGTAAATTGTTTGGAGTAAATCTCACGAGCTACTGAACATTTGGAGACGTTTTAACTTGGAAAAGGTGCAAAACCTTTAGGCAACACCTTGTTCAAAGTTTTATTAGAAATGTTACACATTTTGGCCAGTGAATGAATGAGTTAAGTACAGTAGACTTTTCTATGTAATGACTTTCTTCACAATTAGATAAAATCTTCAAAACTTTTTCTTCTGGAGATTAACACTCTCCATCAGTTGTATCAGAGCAAGAATCATCAAACTTGATGAAAGGAGGACCCTAACTATTGCAGCTATATAGAAATCACCCTTTGAAGATTCCAAAGGTGAAAGTTTGAAGTGAAAGCTAGAGGAGGCTTGAAGCTATCAAGAAGATCAAAAGGAACTTCATTCGAAGTAAAGGTACATCTATTATTCACAAAGCTTGAAGAATTTAATACACAGTTGAAGAAAGGATGGGAGATGCTCTTCAGGTAGAGAAATTGGATAGAGAAAACTCTCCAGCTTGGTCAATGAGGATGGAAGCTCTTAGAGACCTGATAGGTTATATAACAGTGAAGAAGAAAAACCAGAATTCAGAGATCCTAGTGTTCCAACTAGGGATGAACTCACAGATTTGAAGACATGGATGAAGAAGGATGCTCAAGCTAGGAGCATAATCTACATGGGATTCAATGACTACTTGCTACCTCATATTAGAGGACTTGAAAGTGCAAGTGATATATGGAATTCTTTGGAAGAGCATTTCCAAACCACTACAAAGTCAAGGAAGGCATCTTGATGGGTAGAGTCTACCACATTAAAAAAGAAGGCTTCTCAATCCATTTCAAATTATGTAACAAGGATGAAGGACATTGTAGATGCATTAGGAGCGATAGATGAAGATATTGAAGAGGATAAATTTTAAAGGCAAATCCTCATAGGTTTGAGAGGAGATGGGAAATGGAAGCCATTCATTTTGTCTACTGAATTGTCACTGGATCATTTCACTCCTGATTTGAATCAATGGCTAGGACATATGCTAACCTTTGAGCAGGATGTCAAAGGTGATGTTGATAAGAGTACAGGTCAAGCAATGTATTAAAAGGACAAGGAGAAGTTTAACAAAGGCAAGCAACAATTTAATGAAGAAGAAGGTACAACTAGCCAAGCTAACTTCCTAAGAGGAAGAGGTGCTGGTAAAGGAAGAGGTAGGGGTAGAAGCAATAAACATGGAGTCAAAGCTTGCTCAGTTTGTGATAACACAAATCATTTAGCTCCTGAATGTTGGCATAATAATTTGAATGGTGGAGGATATAATCATAATATTAATTCAAGAGGAACAGGTAATAAAAATTAGAGAGGTAACTTCAAAGGTAGATGTAGTAGAGGTTACTTTGGAAGAAATGCAGGTAGAGGTTTCCAAAATCAACCCTAAAACAATACCTACTACAATTATGCTTTAGATCATAAGGAGGATTCAACCTTGATTATGAATGCAACTTGTGAAAGAAAAAGTGAAGATCAAAGATTTTTCTACATAGACTCAGGCTGCAGCAATCACCTGAGTGGCAACATAGCTTTGACGACTGATTTTGAGAATAAAGTGAGTAATCATGTGGTACAAAGAGGTGATAGTACAAAGCATAATGTGAATTCAATTGGATCAGTGAAGGCTAAGGATGGGATCACTCTTCTGAGTAAGGTTTTGTATGTTCCTACAATTCCAAAGAATCTGATAAGTGTAGGGCAAATTGTTTAGAAAGGTTATGAAGTAAGGTTCACTAATGATGGAGTTTTTTTGGATCCCTAGAAATGGGTATAAACAAATTGTTTCAGGGAAGAAAGAAGGAAGGCTATTCACATTGAGGATTCAAGGAAATGTTGGTCATGCCTTGTTCACTTATGGAGGACATAAGATCTCTGAGTTAGATCATTGGCATAAAAGGCTTGGACATTTCAATGAAAGAGGTATTAAGGATATGATCAATAATGGTCCAGTGCTTGGATTACCTAATGCTGCAAGTCAACATATGACATACAGATGTGAGTTATGTCAATAAGGTAAGGCTCATAAGCAATCATATAATAAACATTGTTTCATGTATTCAAAGAAGCTTGAATTGGTACATACAGATGTATGGGGGCCCTCAAAGGACTTTAGCATTGATGGTTCAAGATATTATGTGATTTATGTTGATGATGCTACTAGGTGGATCACTATATATGTGATCAAAGATAAATCAGAAGTGTTCAATACATTTAAACATTATCATGTGTATGTAGAGAGAATCACATGTCAAAAATTCAAGAGACTATGTTCAGATGGAGGGGGAGAGTATTTCTCTAATGAGTTAAATGAATACTTGTGGAATGCAAGTATAAGAAGGGAAGTTACTTGCAGGTACTCTCCTCAACAAAATGGTGTAGCAAAAAGGAGGAATAGAGCTCTTGTTGAGTTTGCAAGGTCAATGATGAAGGAGAAACATTGTCCAAATTACTTGTGGGTTGAGGCTATAAATACAGCTACATACTTGGTTAATAGGTTACCATGTAAAGCTTTGCAGGGTATGACACCATATGAAGCTTGGTGGGGTAAGAGGCCTACCTTAGATCATTGCAAAGTGTTTGGATGTTTGGCTTATGCATATGTGCCATCATAATTGAGGCATAAATTGGTACCTAAAGCTGAAAAGTATGTGTTCATTGGCTATGATGATAAGCAAATGGGTTATAGATTGTGGAGTCCATCCACAAAGCAATTCCTTGTGTCAAATGATGTTACATTGGATGAACAAAGTACTTGGTATGCCGGTACAATTAATATTCATGTAGGTGATGAAGAATTTTTGAATCAGAAGAAAGGTAAATCAAAGGTTCAAATATTTGATGAAGAAGTGAATAATGAAGCACAAGTTGAAGTTGAATAAGTGCCAAGGTTTGATCCAAAATGTCATGAACCAGAAACTTCAAGAAGTAGAGAACTAAGAAGGTCATCAAGGCACGAATGGCAACCTACAAGGTATAGCTATGATACCTCATTTCTGACCACTAAAGATTATGCTTATATGGTGAAAGAAGAGGAAGATCCTTCTACATATGAAGAGGCAAAAGGTCACGAAAATTGGGAGAAATCTATGCAGGAAGAGTATGATGCTTTAATGGAGAATGAGACATGGAATTTGATTCCAAAACCAAATAGTCAGAAGATCATTGGATGCAAATGGGTCTACAAGACAAAGAGATATGCAGATGGAAGTGTGTCTAGATATAAAGCTAGACTTGTTGTGAAAGGGTATGCTCAAACATATGGTATAGATTATGATGAGACTTATAGTCGTGTGGCAAAAATGACAACTATAAGGACTCTTATAGCTATTGCAGCATATAAAGGTTGGAAGATCTGTCAATTAGATGTGAAGAATGCTTTTGTAAATGGTTACATTTCAGATGATGTTTTCATGGAGCAACCAGAAGGTTTCAAAGATAAAAGGTATCTAGAATATGTATGTAAGCTCAAGAGAGCTTTGTATGGTTTGAAGCAAGCCCCAAGGGCATGGAATTATAGAATTGTGAATTTCTTGAAAGAACTTGGTTTCCAAGTGTCTAAACTAGATAATAGCTTGCTTGTTAAAGTAAGTGATGATGGGTTCATTTACATGTGTATATATGTTGATGAGATAATTCTTACAAGTACAGATGAGAAGGGCATACAAGGTCTTAAGAAGCAAATGGAGAAAGAGTTCAAGATTAGTGACTTGGGAGACTTGTCATATTTCTCCGGCATGGAGATTTCATATACCCAACATGGATTATATGTAACTCAAGAAAGGTATTTGAAGAACTTGCTAATCAAGTTTAGAATGGAAGATTGCAGGGTAGCACCTACTCCAATGGAGGTGAATCACAAATTGAGCAGACATGGAGGAGAAGAATTTAAGGATGTGAAGTTATATCAAAGTTTGGTTGGTAGTTTAATCTATGTTACATTAACTAGGCCTGATTTGTCATATGCAGTTCGAGTGTTGTCTCAGTTCATGCATTGTCCTAGGAAAGAACATTGGGTTGAAGGACAAAGGGTGTTAAGATATATTAAAGGTACACTCAAGGAAGGTTTGTATTATGGTTTCACATCAGATACAAACATCAAGACATATAGTGATACAGATTGGGTAGGTAATCCTGATGATAGGAGATCAACCTATGGGTATCTATGTTATGTGGGAGATAAGTTAATCTCTTGGTGTTCTAAGAAGCAACATACAATTGCTTTTTAATTCATAGAAGCAAAGTATAAATGTATGGTTGAAGCTGCAAAAGAGGTTATATGGCTAAAGACTCTCATGAAGAGTTTTGACATTATTCAAAGTACACCCACTATTCATGGAGAGAATATGAGTTCATCATATCTAGCTGCCAACCCTGTATTTCATGCGAGGGCTAAACATAATGAGATTCAATATCACTTTCTGAGAGAGAAGGTGATTGATAAAGAGATTGAAGTCATACATACTTCAACAAACGATCAAATTCCATACATGTTAACCAAAAGCTTGGATGGACCAAAGCTATAGAGATTCAAAGACATGGCAGGTATAAATAAGATTGAGAAAACATCAATTGATGATTGAGGTGGAGCTGTTGGTGCATGACAACCATCAATTGATGTTTTAGACAAAGGTTTGAAGTCAATGGATGAAGGAGAGAACAATATATGAAGCATGAAGTTAGTGCATAATCAGATAATGAAGTCTTGTATATACATGTACACTAGACTTGTAATTAACTAACTTATACCTTTGTTATGGTTAAGAGTGTGGACATATATGTCTATATATATAAGTAAAAAGTCGGGGCATGTATGAGAGATGATGAATGACAAGTTGTAAGAGTCATTAGACACTTAGAACCGAAGAGAATATCTCTTGTCAAACAAATGAAATGTTTTCCTGAATAGAAGAAAAGTTGCGCGTTATATTTTGCTCAATGCTCCTTCTATGTTTATCATCTTGTGAAATGCTTTTGTACAAGTCTAAGTCTATAGTTGAGTGACCTCTGTACAAATTTGTAGATACTAATTATGATCAAGCTGAGAGAATTCAGAGTAGTAACATTTACATGTGTAAATGTGAAGAAGAGAAGATTACAATAGGTGCAAATTTGATGATAATGTTTTGGTCAGTTCTCCTTCCACGGTGTAAATTTTTGAGTAAGTCAACACTCATTCTTTAAGTTGGAAGGTAAGGTACCTATGGAGAAAATAATTTGAATAAATAGGTTTTAGATTAAGAGAACTATGCATTAGAAGTTGTAGGTGTCAAAGTCAACTGTAGAGAAGTATAGTTTTAGACATAGGTGAATTGTTTGGAGTAAATCTCAAGATTTATTGAAACTTTTGAGAAGTTTTAACTTGGAGAAAGTGTGTAACATATAGACAACACCTTGTACAATGTTTTATTAGAAACTTAACACATTTTTCTAGTCAATGAATGAGTTAAGCGCAGCAGACTTTTCTATGTAATGACTTTCTTCACAGTTAGATAAAATCTTCATGATTTGACATTGGTCTTCGAAAATTGGTTAAGTTTTTGAGTTGTTCTTGATATCGATGTGTTCTAACATCAAGGATAACTTTTTCTTTCGGAGATTAACACTCTCCATCAGGCTTTATATTTTGGATTGATCATATATCAAGGGAAACAATTGAAGAAAAGGACCTTGATGATGGGAAGGAAACATTATACTTTTGTGTTGAGAACATAAGTATTGATGTAAAGAAAACTAGTGAAGAGATCACCTTTTGAAGTAGACTCAGAAGAGGTAAAAATATTTGATGTGGTAACTTTCAAAGTAGAGAGAACTATAAGAGAGCCTATGGATGATGTAAATGTCTCTCAAAAGTCACTTCTCCTATCAATCCTTCCATAATATTTAATGGCTTGAAATGACTTCATTTATCTTTAATGCATTCAATATCTTTAAAAACGCAGAGAAGACTATTGCATTGCAATAATAGCTACATTTGAAGAAATTGCAAGGAAATTAATCAATGAAGAAGAAGAAAGAAAGAGGAGTCTCTAAGCCTTGGTTTTTGCTTTTAAAATGATACATTCAAAGATTCTTCCAAATCACTCTCTCGATGATTTTCTGAGAGGATTAAACACTAATAGATGGTTTTTGCTTTGACAAGAGGCACAGGGGCTTGTAATTTACTCTCTTATAAGGGGATACTCTTTTGTGGACGATGTTGTGAAAAAACATGCATCAATAATCGATAGGGAAGAGTAAACTCAAGATGAGGATGAGGTTATGGTATGTTAAAACTCACTACACTTGCAATTGTGGATCATCTTTCAGATGCAAACAATTCATGCGCTTTGGCCCATCCAAGACTTTTTTGATGAGCCTTGTTGCCGTTTTTCCTTATGCATCCTCCTTGTCCCTCATACAGAATATATATTTTCAAAGGAATTAAGCAAAATAACCGAATATATTATATGACTCTAGCATACATCCAAATTAAACAATTAGGATCATAAAAAATATTGGATGGGTGGGCCTTATTCCTTGAATTGGTCATGGGTAAGAATCAAATGTCCATTAACGTTTTCTTGTTTCCTTTGCAATCATCTATTTCTTCATAAAAAAGATATAATATCAAAAGAAACTAGTCAAATACGAATTGTTTCATATGATTTCTAGACACAACCAATTCAAAGGATTAAGCCCCTCCAATTCTTTCTCATGAGCCTATTTGCTTGAATTAGTCATATATATATATATATATATATATATATATATATATATATATATATATATATATATATATATATATACACACGTGCACACACACACACACACACATATATATATATATATATATATATATATATATATATATATATATATATATATATATATATATATATATATATATATATATATATAATCTTTCTTTTTTTATGCAGATATGCTCAAAATGCCCATAATTATGTAAGCACATGAAAGGGCTCAAGGAAATTTTTAGAAACAAAAGGAAAAGAAAAATTACATATACATTCAATTGTCCACTAACTTCCAAATATGAATCCATATTTGTTTTGTGTTGTCCATAAGATTTATAGTGGAGAACTTGACTTTACATTCTTTTCTCTAAAGTCCCTATCAAAAGAATAGATTCTTTTTTCTTGAGAGAATAATATCATTCAAAATATTTCTCTTTTCCATAGGGCTAAGTGCTCCAAGAGATGGTTATTTCCTTTGATATTATAGCTATGCACTAGATGCTCCGGTCCTGGATGTAAAACGTCTTGCGAGTTACAAGAGCAAAGAGTCTCAAAAATATAGAGGAGAGTTTTTTGAGCCAACCTCATTCAAAATACCCAAAAACGATTAATGATATTATATTAGGACATGAGTCTTCTAGTTATAAAGGAAGATTGTTTTTATCCACCTTCACATTATAGTCAGATGTGATTCTTGTATTTAATCTTCCATTAGTCCTTAAAGGACTTTTGTTCCTTACATATTCTCATATTAAAATGATATGATCTTTGTAGTTTCATTATTTTTATAATATTTGGGATGTAATAATTTGTACTTGTCTTATGAAGAACCAATCCAAAGGCTCCTTGAGTGGATTATTTTCTATCACTTAACCTCCTTTTTTGTGCATCTAAATAACTTTGTGTAGGCTTGATAATGAGACTTTTCCATCCTCGAAGTGTTCCATGTGTCAAGTGTTTTTTTTCTGCAAAGTATGGACCATGTAGAAAAAGAATATGTTGTAAAATTACCTAGTTAAGAGCATGAGATATTTATTTGAAATGATAATGGTGAAATCAATAATCTCGTTGAGACTCACCAAGTAGGAAGTTATCTCTTCTACACTCCAAGCCTCTGTGATAGTTGTTATAAGCTATGTGATTTCCCTTTTTAAACAAATCACATACACATATGAAATAACATGTCTCATGAGCTTCAAAACTTGATCAAGTTTAAGCCACAACTACATTCTTTTCTATGTTGTTGTTGGATTGTTGTCTACATGTTAAGTTCTTTCCAAAAATTCCACATTGCATTATTTTTTTACCATCACTATGGCTGAAACAACTTCTTGATTTTTAACCTCCCATTTACACATCCGGTATTACATCACATGTACCTTGTGAAAGCTTTGGATTATTCTTAAGATAAAGATTTCCATTATGAAATCCCATTTTTGAGAGTAAAGTTTCATACTTTTTTAAACGTTAATCTGCAAGAGTTGTATGTTTGGTGGAAGATGCATAATCCAAGTAGCGAGGAACCAATAGATCAATTATATCAAAGCCTTGCATGCAATGTACACGTGTACATTTGTCAATTGTATTGAAAGTATAGGATCCCAAACTCATGGTAGAACATGAAAAATTACTAGATATACTTTTTCTTTTGAAGGAGCGTGCCAGACTTTAGGTCTAACTATCCAAACTCCTATAACTAGACCTTGCATGAGATATAGACAAGGGAAGCTACAATTTTCACCCCCAAATCAACAAACATGCACTATAGAGTCTTTAAATATCCACTCAAATCCCACTCAGTTTTAGACTTTCAACAATGTTTAACACTCAACAATTCACATGAATTTCTCCTTTCAGTAACATTTGGAAAGTCTACTTATGAAAAAAAACCACTTAATTACTCTATGATTCCCAGATATAACTTGAGCACACCCCACCCATCATAAATCCATTTTTATTATAATTTAAAAGATAAAGTATAATTTTACCAAGGCCATAGTTCAAAGCTCTATTCACTAGCACAATAATAATTTTCTCCATGTTTTCATGTTTTTGAATTTTGAATTCATCAAGTCTTTATTACAAATTTCAAAAGGCGAGAACATCATTTTTTTATAGCATAGAACTGAAACATATATGTTTTCCTCATAAGGCATTTTTTTAAGAATATGTGTATAATCACCCTAATACGTAGAAGATTTTCTCACTCAAGTAAAGGCTATACTTACCTACATTAATTGGTCTAGGAAACCCAAATCTTTTTACTTTATTGAATTTAATAAATTGACACCACAGTTTTGAAATTGCTCTATAACCTTCCGTACTTAGTCCAAGACCATGAAAAACCTAATGAATTTGGAGATGGATCTAAGAAAAAGTTATTTTCTTCACTAGCTTCTGCGAAATTAACCTTTTCAAGCATGCATTCTCATAAAAGTTCAATAGTTTTAAAGCATCATGCTGATTCATTATTTCATTACAAAATTATACTCGATCAAAACTACTCAACATCCATGTAAACCATATTCATGATGTGGAGGTGTTCATGGGTTTAAGACTTGCTCACAAGGAGCCCTTGTGCAAAGTTTCCAATAATCAATGTGATTTTTCAGGATTAATAATCAAAACCAATCAACCAAGCAAGATTTCAATGAAAATAATGAAAATGAAAGACTTTGTGAAAGCCAATCAACCAAGCAAGATTTCAATGAAAACAATGAAAATGAAACACTTTGTGAAGTAGAAAGTTTAAATATGTGTCAAAACATGTCTTATCATTCAAGTTTTTGATAAAAATCAATGCAAATAAAAATTGAATGAAAAACGGAGTGATTACCTTGATTATCTCAATTCATAACGCAAAGGAAATCCTTGTTTTTGTATAAACATTAATGATGAGTCCACCAATTTTTTTCCAAGATGATAATCACACATCAATTCGAAATCACCATCTTCGTGAACCCTCAAAAAATATGTCACTTATGCTCAAAGATGAAGGTTATATTACTAATCAGAATGTGTAAGGAGTGCAAATGTTAATGAATCCAAAGAAGCATGAGAGGTTCCTTACAAATGGTAACTCAAGGGTTAAGGCATCTTAGGCTTACAAGTTCTCTATTTGTGCTAAGCACGTAAGCTCTCAATTCTACGGAATAAAATAAAAAAAATGAATGAACCTATCCTTTTTTAGGAAAAGATGACCCTTTGTTCCATGCTTGATTTAAATGGACCAATCAAATCCCTTCATCTTCCCTTTACAAAAAAACACATGTGTGTTTTCTATATGATATTTTACATAACCTTTGGAGGGTCACAAACTATACAAATTTGAATTTGTTTCTTGCTCCTTGCTCTTCTTCATGTCCATCATTTGATTATGGTTCAAGCCTTTGAATTACATTCAGGAGCCTTCCTTTGCTTTGAAAAACCTCCTCACTTCATATTTTCTTTTCTTCACTCAATTTAGAATAATTTTGAGCATCTTCAAGGCGAGAAACCCATATCAAGTTTTAATTACTTCATCTTCATACCTTGATGAGAGTGCATGGCCACAATCAATACCACAATGATCATGAAATCATGAAGAGTGAGAAAACATGGGTACCTTTCACTTCAAGGATCAATTGGATAAATAGTTCCATCTATCCATATGTTAGTATGCATTTTGCCTTCTTTGCATAGTGCTTCGACTTTGAAAGATTGTAGATCCCTTCAAAACACCTTTTTTGTTGTTGCATACTCCCAACTTAGTACAATTTTGGTATGCAACTTACCACACACAATTTCATTCGTCGAAGGATTAGTGAAAGAGTTTGGATTGAGGTTTTCCCTGAGGAGTGTATCTTGAATAAGCAAAAAGATAGTATTCTAAAGATCTGTCTCAGAGATAGACCAAAAGAATATAACACATTGTATAAGCACATTATATACCTTGAAGAACAAGAAGAAGCAATTCAAATTCCCCGAAGGTCTAATGGACATGAAATTTGAGGCATATTACTTTTCATCATTTTCACATGAATTTTCTCTCTCTTCCAAATCTGATATATTTGTGTAAGACAGGTTTTGAATGGACCTACATGTGCATTCAAAGAGATGATTTTACAAGTTTAATGTAGATTAAGCATAACTAATTAAAATCCTTACACAATAGATTTTTTGCCTTTTTACCTAACATCATCACTTTCTAGATTGCACTGCCATCTTACAATGTAAGAGTTTGTTGCTAACTCCAAGGAGACCATGCGACATGAGAAGAAGGTTAGCAGATAGTATTAGAGGCTTCAACCTTGTAGATCGTTCTATCAAGAGTCCATAAAAGATATGATTCAGCTACATAGCTGGCGATATTTGAAGAAGTGACTTCCGCAAAGTCCAATATTTCCTTTCTTTTAATTACTAGTTTCTATGGGTTCTAGAGAATTGTAATGCTATGTCTAGTTGCTTTGGAAGAAACTCTGTATAATATTAGCCAATTACGAACTTTCTAAAATACATAAAGAAGAGATTTTTTAATGTATAAATCTTTACATTTTGCCTACACATTTTGTCTAAGGTTGTACAAGACGGGGCATTTTCATGTATAAATCTTCCTCATTTTGCAAGACGTTTTGGATGTGGAACACCAACGATATCTTCTTCTAGTTGTGGAACACGAAGGGTTATCTTAATTTTCCTAATCTCCCAATCTTGTTGTAGATTCTCTTGAATTCATTCCTTCTATC
The DNA here is from genome assembly GCA_020310875.1 of Ceratopteris richardii. Classification (NCBI taxonomy): domain Eukaryota; kingdom Viridiplantae; phylum Streptophyta; class Polypodiopsida; order Polypodiales; family Pteridaceae; genus Ceratopteris; species Ceratopteris richardii. Next base: position 59,453,156 of record CM035436.1, on the reverse strand, counting down.
GAGAAGTATTTATCTATGATCTTTTAGATGCAATAAGTATGATTCTACTTTGGTGAGGCCTTCATCATTAAAGTAAAGGTTTTGGTTTCACCTTATCATCCTTAGCTACAAAGTTATAAATATGATAGAATGAAGGAAAAATCTTTTGCCGCTTGATCATCATGGCTTATATGACCAAGGAACTATACAAGAAAGGCTCAATAGAAGTCACAAAAGGTAATGTCATTTAAGGTTTGCCAAATCTTCTAAAGGGCTATCCAAGAAAGAAATCACTAGAGTAATGTCGCTCAAAGTTTTCCAAATCTTCTAAAGGGGTCACCAAGAAAGGAATCACCATCTAGGGTTATCCTTTTTCTCTCTCTCTCTCTCTCTCTCTCTCTCTCTCTCTCTCTCTCTCTCTCTCTCTCTCTCTCTCTCTCCCTATTCTATTGAAATCTTTCATTGAGCACCCATTTTCTTCTTTTAGACTTCCATTAAGAATCACTTCAACATTTCATTGAGAAATCTTTTTCTTCTTCTAGAATTCCATTGAGAATCCTATAGATTCCTATCGGGTTGCTACTGGATTTCAATATAATTTTAATTTTTTTATCTTCTTTTGCATCTAGAACACCAAGGTTATCTTAGTTTTCTTGATTGCCAAATCTTGTTGTAAATTTAATTTTAATTTGGTTCTTTCTATTTAATTAGTAAATTGAATTTTTATTTTTAAATTTATTTTTATTTTGGCTTTTGAACTATAAAAAGAAGGCTCAATAGGAACCACCAAAGGTAGTTTCATCCATTTTGGAAAATATTATGTAGGATCAATGAGAAAAGAAATCATCATCCATAGATTTGTCTATTATGTCTCTCTTCCTATTCTCTTGTTGTATTTATTTTAGAGGCCGATTGAGAACCCCTTCAAAATTTCATTGAGCACTCTTTTTCTTCTCTTAGAATCGCACTATGAGTCCAATTGCTTTTATGATTAGGGATTAATTTCAAACCCAATGATAGACCAATGTTATCTTCTTTTGCATTGGAACACCAAGGGCGATACTTTTATCAAAACTCTTTCATGAATAACGTATCGAAAACGCATTAGGATAGTTTTTCTCTTACAAAAGATGTAGAAAATAGTAAACTTGTTTCTTCACCTTTGTATCTTAAATTGCTCAATAAGGGAAAATGATGTTAAGAAGATACACTTTTGATTCGTGAAGATTGTCTATGGTAGCGCCACAATGTGATTATGGTATCTTGTGTACTCAAATTTCTTTAAAGTTAGAATGAACTTTGGAAAACTAAACAAGATATATATATATATATATATATATATATATATATATATATATATATATATATATATATATATATATATATATATATATATATATATATATACATATATATATATATATATATATATATATATATATATATATATATATATATATTTTGTAGTTCACTACCATCAACACGCACACATGAAAGGGATACGATGCCTCTTGCGACCATTTTTAAGGCGAAGAACAAGGACGAAGAGGACATAGAAATCGATGATATGGACATTATATAATTATGCTGTGGTAAAAATTATATGTCCTCTCACTTTGAATGAATCGAATGTATTCAAATGTATGTCTGCATGAAGAAATGAATGTGCCATAGCTAGTTAATGAAACTCCATTTGGCAAAAATGGGAGAGAGAGAGAGAGGGTTGTATCGAAGAAAGGTGTTCTTAATCTGAATTCATAACAGACTATATCAGGTATTTGTGGAATTCCATCAGCCATACTCCTAGTCTTGTTGAATTTTTTGTTTTGTATACTTGGTTTTTGTCACCTGTTTTGTTTTGATGACCTCTCTCTCTCTATCTTCTCTTGTATTTTTTTATTTTTTTATTTTTTTTATAAAAGAAATTTCAGCTTTGGCCTACTCTATCGGACTTTAATTAAAGAAACGGAAGAACAAGTAACAAATGAATGGGACTGGTGCCGTTGGGATCCCCGAGTCCCACAAAGAAAGGGCAAAACTCACATATCTAGAGAGTGTTACAAAGGAGGTTAATAACCCTCTTGGCCCCCTCATGCAAGGCCCACTTGGGTTTGATCTTGTTGTTCTCAATGAGAAACACTTTATGATGCCTAAAGGATGGGGACCACTTCTAGTTGGAGATTCTTTTGTCGAGGAGGAAGAGGGACTTCTCGATCGACCATTCTTTAGGAGGGTGTCCAAAATTCTAGGTACACTTCTCCCTCCAAAGATTCTAGAGGGTTTCCCCTCTTATAGCATTCCATAGTGCCACTGAGAAGTGGATCGCTTTGCTCAAAAGTGTTTTCTTCCATATGATTTGTTCTTGCAGTCTTAAAATATTCCCAAGTGTCCGCTAGAGTAGGAGACACTTGGGGCACGTGAAGAATATGTGACCCAAATCCTCAATGTTGGAGCAACATCGCTTGCACCACAGTAGATCCCCACAAATTTTGCTAGCCATTAGATTCTTCTAGATACCATGGTAGAGAATTTGCCACATGAGGACCAACTTTTTGATCTCGATGAGGGGATTCCAAATAGACATGAACTTCGAATTATAACACAACCTTGTCCAAGTTAGGCACCACTTCTTGTTAAGCATGACATGGTAGTCCCTATTCACCTTGATTCTAGGAATTTTGGACAAGCAATCACTATTGTGCCAAATGAGATCCTCATGGCATAACAGAGCCAACCCAATGAGGATTTGGGTTTTTGATCATTCCCCAGATGAAGCGTCTGCTCTGAACGAGAGTCCACTCTTCGTAGTTGACTCTTATATCAAGGTCTATGTCCTCAAAGCTGATCCACTAGCAAGTTTCCTATTTCTAGAGGTCTTTCCAATGATTGAAACCCTTGTTCTAGAGCTTCTTTGCACGTTGGAGGTTTGAGGAACCACACCCTTGATGCCCATGATTGAATACTAGATTGAGTCATTTTGTCTAATAATGGCCACCCATTTCGAGTCCTCTCTGATTCTGAAAAATTGTTTGGACTTATTCCAACTCTTCCACACAGAGCACAAACAATTCAAGTCCTTCCAACCAGGGATGCCCTCAGCATAATCATGTTCTTGTTCCTGAAAATGAGCTTGGCCCAAGAGGTCTCATTGTTGCACCAAGCCTTCATGATCCATTTTGCCACCAACTTGTCAGCCATGCCTTCAATATCCATAATGCCTAGACCCTCACAATCCCTTTGGCTGATGCAGGTAGACCATTAAATTTTTGGAACCTCCCTTCTATTGTGGCCCCCCATCCAAAGAAAGTTTCTATAGATTCTTTCCAATTTGCTAAGCTCTTGATCCTTTGATGTCCAACAAGAGAGAAAATAAATGGTGAAGAGATGAGGAAGTTATTAATTACCATGGCACACCCCTAAGGTTGATTTGCATGCCCTTCCAATATGCTAACTTGTTGTCAAGTTTGGAAAGAACCCAATTCCATCATTGCTCCATCCAGACACCAAAGCCCATCAGAATATTGAGTAGGCAAAAGACTAGACCCTCGAGAATAATTTACAACCATGGTCAACCAACAGTTGGGGTGGAGGTCTGATGATGGCTAAGTGTTTTTTGAGTGGTTTTTTTTGGAACCAGAGGCCTCATAGAATGTGACAAGGCACCCTCAAAAGGTTTCAATGCTGGTCACATCATTATGCACAAATGCGTTCATCTCATCTGCAAATGGCCTCATGATCATCTAGCCCTAGTTGAGAGGTAGAGGGAGAGACCTTTAGTATGCCCCATGTCCATATGCACAAGGCAGCTAAGTCCCTATGGAAATAACGAAAGCCAGAGGGGCTAACGGGCACCCTTGCCTAATAGAGTGTTTTAATATGATAGCTTTTGTTAACTGATCGTTGATATTTATTTGCATCAGTGCATTCCCCAACAATGTGGTGATCGTCTTAGTGAATTTTTGAATCCAGTTGAGGTCTTTAAGAGATTGGAGAACAAAGTCCCATTCTTGCCTATCATAGGCTTTGCCAAAGTCGATTTTAAGGAATATCACATCTTGCTCAAACTCTTGAGCAAAATCAAGTCCTCCCCAAATATCAATTATAGCTTCCAGTATTGATCTACCTTGATGAACCCTTTTTGGTCCTCACTAAGCCACCTCTTCAAGTGGTAAGAAATTCTATTGGAAATTACTTTTGCAAGAATCTTGTACCCTATTTGAAGCATCATGATTGAGTGCCTTTTTTCAATGTTGTCATTAGGGGAAAAAATGAACCCTGAATGGGCCTTTAGATTAAGGAGTGATTAGTGATGGACCAATAAGAAGAGGGTGGTGGCCACAGTCTATGCCCTATAACATACTAGGCTGAAGGAGGAAGAGGGGACATATTTCTCCCTTATTTAATGAGCTGCCTCTAGAGAGAGAAGGAATCTCGTAACTCAGTTGGGTCCAAAAATTCAAAATTTTGAAAAAGTTAAAAAACTCATCATAACACCTGAAAATGGACCCCCCATTACTTTTTAGGGTCAAAAGTACTCTTTTTGACTCCAAATTCAAAATCCGTGCATGTTTTGAGCTCAAAAAAATGGGTTTTCTCAAAAATACTAAAAAAAGAGTTATTTCCCTCCTAAACCTCACATTTTCATACCCAGGTCCCAAAAATTCATCTTTTCGCACTACTTTCAGTCTGTAGCATACCATTGAAGCTCCGGTTTCTGCACTCCAACCTATCTGCATCTCCTATCTCGAATTACTATTGTAGCTTGAAGACCTTTAGCTTCAATGGCAATAGCTAAAGCTTCTAGGCGACCGAAAGATGAAATCCTCACATTAAGATGTCACAATATCAAAGCCATAGATGGACAGTGGCTATCATATGAGTACTCCAAAGGTGCATGGGTGTACATGCAACCCTCTAGAGTTGGGCCTCAGTGAGTTAGAGATCGTGGAAACTTAGATCTTCATTGGAAGGGAAAGTTACTTGGCTTCAAGAAGCACAAAGACAATGGGATGGTTGCTATTGTACAACATGTTTTTACAATGGCAACTATGAAACTTGAAAACTCTAGTAGAATGAGATATCCTATGAATTGTAAGTATTGCTCTATAATATTTTATGTTTTCTTGTGTCGGATATATTTCTGAACTATTTAGATATGTTTTTGTTTGTTTCAGATATATTTCCTTCTACTTTGGTGGAAGAGCAACCACTTCATAGTCTTATAGGTACTTTCCAGGCATTACATGCAGATGTTGGTGCACTAGTCTTTCTAGAAATATCTCTTGCTCAACTTTACCATGATAGAGTTTTCTTTTACACACATAGATATGTTGTACCCTCTACAATGAATGGTTTTGGAAGGTTAGAGAGAATTGAAGTACATTCTCTTCTTAGCTTGGAGTGGCCAAAACCTGATATATGGTCCGTATCATCTTTGAAGCAAAAGATGGTAATGGATATACATAACTCTTTGAAATTCACAAAAGTGTCTAGGTCTGTAGGTTTGCACTGGTCTTTTCCCATTCATTGTTTTGTATATTTATTCCAAGGATTCTCATTCCAAGTGACTTCCATCATGTTCATGTGTAAAGATATCACATATGAGCAAGTCAAAAGTCTTCTTGGTGAAGATTGGAGTTTGATAGAAGGAATTGCAAAAGGTGATAAATATCTTTGTAAAATAGGTGGAACAGGTATTGGATTTTGATATTTGAAACAACGTACTTCATTATACATCAGATTCTACTATGATCGTTGGATGTGCAAACTTGGCAACTGGATACCATTTCAAAGTTCAGAGGGATCTTTACATTCATTTGAAATAAAGCTTAGATTGCCCAATAATGAAACAGAAACTATTTTAGTGAATAATCATTGGACCTTGGCTAATCTGAGAGAACACTTGATGATTATGGGGTTTGAAGGACTAACTCAATCCAAATTCAAAATTCAAGGACATAAGGTGAGAAATGTTTCATGCTTTTGTTAAAGTAATCTTTTCATTATTGTTTATTTTACTTTAATCACTTCAATTTCTTGCAAATTGATTATAGGTTGGCAGAAGAATGGAATACAAAATGAAAGTCCCTATAGATTGGAGCAAAGATGGAACAGAACTCTCATTGTCATAGTTCTTTTGCAACCTGATAATGTCACTTCTTGGGCCCTAGTCATTGTATCTCATGGTTTTTGCACTTTCAAGAACCTTGTAAAAAGTAGGACAATTGATTCATGTTAGATATTGTATATACCTTCTTCTCTGTTCCCTTCTCTCCTACTAAGATATCTAAAAATCCTCTTGATCTAGAATTGGTCTAGAAATACTTTACATCATGGATGAGCATCACAAATTTTGTGATGTGTTCTTGCATTTGCAAGCGCTTCAAGTTGTACAATCATTGATACCAATAATTTGTAAATTTTTTAAGATTTGATATTTGTAATGAAACCATGTCTACTCTCACATTTTTGTAGTCTACAACTATGCATTTATAATTTCTCTTGGTGATTATTCAATTTTTGCTTTTATATAGAGTATGTTCAAGTTCACAATAATTGACATTTTATTGGTTAATTTTCTCAATAGATGATCATTTATGAAGTTTGAAATTACAAAGGATATAACTAAAAAAGACCATTCATGTTAGATATACTCAATACTTACTCCTCAAGTACCACAAATGATCCATGGTGCTCTAAGTTATAAGGCCCCCATTATGAGGAGAAACCACTTTGAGAGTACAAACATCCATGGAACCTTAACTTCTAAGCTAGATAAGTTTTATATGTGAAAATTTATGGTAATAAATGGTCTTTGTGATTGATGCCATGAGGTAAGTGGGGCATAAAAGTTTTGTCAATTTGAATGCCTCAAGCTGAAAATAAAGGCCCTTTGGTGCCATGGAATTTCCCCATAGAACCTTAATGGGAGGAGTTCAAAGGGGGATTTCTGCCTTATGTGGGGTATAGAGGCACAACGAGAATGCTAGACATGAGGATATTATCCTAAATTATATTTTGCAAACTATTTTATCTCATGTGACTATGTTTGTTTATAGTGGCTCCCATTGTAGAAGTTGTATATGCATGGATCACTATAGAGTAAGTGACTTGTTAGAAATAAGTTCCACGGCTCTAAAAATCTAAATAATAAAGTTTCATATCCACTAAAAATAACCTTGCATGGCCTCAAAAGTATCAAAAAAGAGGAGCCATAGAAACATGGGATATGTCTTCGCAAAAGTTTTGTAGAGGCCTATTGTGTGTTTCTATGGATTAACTTCTTTTGTGCTTTTGAGGCCATGCAAGTTTATTTCTAATGGATATGAAACTTTATTATTACAAATTGAAGGTCCATGAAACTCATTATGTGCTCAACTCAATTTACCAATTGAAAAATGAGTTTATAACCATAAATGATTTGCTCTGCACACATATCATGTTGACTTGAGTGCATATGATTGTGAACATATGATATAGATCAATGTGGAGTTGATCATGTGTAAGAAAGGTTATGAAAAAGTATACTTACCAATGAGATAATTCACATTACAAAACATCTCTTCAAGAAGAATGATCACATAGTCATATATGCTCCTATCTAGTTCTTTGGTTGCATAATTTCCCTAAAATTTGCAAGAAGTAATACTTATTTCCACCATTTGATGACCTTGCATGACCTCAAAGCACCAAAAAAGGGTTTATATCTCATGAATGGTTAAGATTTTGGAGAAATGGATGCTAGCATCACGTTCGGAACATGCAAAAACCCTAAGATTGACTGTTTATTTGTCTAATTCTAACATCCAGAGCCTTGGTAACCTCAAAAAGCACCAGTAAAGGGGCAGCCACAGAAATGCGGGATAGGCCTCTGCAAAAGTTTTGCAAAGGCCTATCCCGCATTTCTGTGGCCTCCCCTTTTCTAGTGTTTTTTGAGGTTACAAGGGCTCTCGATGTCAGAATTAGACAAATAAATAGTCAATCTTAGAGTTTTTGCATCTTACGGACGTGATGGTAGCATCCATTTCTCCAAAATCTAAACCATTCATGATATATAAACCCTTTCATAGAATTTATGTTTTTACAATGGTTTCCTTTGTGTTTATGACATCATCTCCCTCTCAAAGCGATAAGTTCCACGGGAAGTAGCTATGTAACTGTGAGATTTTTTGGAAATTGAATCTTCATAGTTATTGGTCTTTTTAGAGTCTTTTATATGTTGTACTAGAACACGATGATGATGGATATCCATGATGGTACTAGAAAGGGTTTGTAGTTTATCTAGCTAAATAATCAAGGGCATGATTCTCATGATGGATAGGAATCCTTTTCTGACTCAGATGATGATCTTTTGATGTGGAATGGTGATCGTGGAAGTCTTAAACCCAGCTTGTATCTTCTTCCTAGGACATTTGAATATGATGTGGTTAGTGACAATACAACTCCTTTCTTTGAAATTTTAGGTTCATGGAACTTATTATATGCACAACCTAGTTGAACAATGCAAATACTAGTTTTGATTCTAAGGGATTTGTTTTGCACACATACCATCTTTATGCAAGTGGATACAATTATGAACATATGATATAGATCAATGTGGACTTGAGCATGTGTAAGAAAGATGATGAAAAGTAGATTATCATAATGGAAATGTGATTTTACAAAATGTATCTCTTCATCAAGAATGATTACATAATCATGTATGGTCCCATCTAGTTTCTTTGGTTGTATGGTCATCATCTTCACATGAGCTACACACAAGTCAATATCTTTCAAAATAGAAGTAAGGAATGCATCTCCTTCCTCTTGGATGGCTCCAAAGTCTGGTGCATTAACTTTGAATCACTAAGGATCATTAACATTTGCTCACTTTTTTGTTGCTTTTGCATTAGGAGAAACTTTAGGTTGTGCTACATATGATCTATGATGTGGTTGGTAGTTCTTATTCATTTTACATCTATGCCTTGATTGACATTGTGACACAATTTATGGCATATGTTTCTTTTCTCATATGTGGGTAGTGTTCTTTGACCTTATAGTAGTGACTTTATAGCCTCTACTTGATATGATGTTGGAATATGCAAATGTTTCATGATGATTCCTTGAAGCTCTCCTTTTTGGATGACTTGGAATGGTTACTTCGTGCATGTTTGATCAGCCATGTTCCATTTGGAGGTAGATTGAGTTCAAATGGTTCATCACCAATGATTAGTGGATTTATCATTCCCCTTTGTGCATGTCGTTAGAATCTTTTTATGAATGGTCACATCTGTGGTAGTTGATCACAAGAATGATTCTATGGATGAGGGTATGAACTATTTTGATATTCTTAATCGACTTCACTCTGTCATATTGAGCCACTCTATGATTGTATGGTGACCTCTGTTGCATGTAGACCACTTCATCCTCTGTGATGGAGCTTCATCCAAGGTGGTCATTATGTACCTTGAGCATGGATAGGATATACCACAAAAACTTGTTAGTATAAAATAATCGATGATGCCTCTTATGTAACTTGAGTTCCAAGTTGAACCCTAAAACATTTTTTGTTCATGACATTGATCATGATGCAAAGGACTTGCTCATAGCCTCCAATTTTCACTTGCAAAAAAGTTGTGTTGTAATTTCATGAAAACATTTCTAATAGTCAAACTCTTGCAAAATTTGTTTGAAGAAAAGCAAGTGAGTATTATTCCAACTAGTCAACATGCATCTTTTGAAAAGAAGGAGAAGCAAGAGAAACTATTAACAATTTAACGTGCTTCTTTGGTGTTGATGAAGCACTTATTTCTTAGATGAATTACCTATGCAAAGGAAATATTGGTTTAATTCTTTTGCAAATATGAGAATCAACAAAAATATATACCTCATTAGAAGAATATGGTGTCTGTGTCCTCCCACTCCACATGAAAGAGCTTCCAATGATGGTATTGTGTGCTTTTCCTCCTGAAAAATAGTAGATGAATACTGGATAGTAAAATGAATAGTACATCTTTGATCACAAAGAAAGAATGAACCACCTACTTGGACATGAATATTGTCATCTCATGGGAGAAAAATTTCTTTGTTGAGTGATTCTATTATTGTTACATCTTCTCCTTGGAGGAAATTGTTCGAGTACCCCATGGCTGCCAGAATTCAAGAGGTAAGAGAGAGAAAGATAGAAGAGAATCAAAATAACATGTATAATGGACTAAGAAGTATCTGTACATAGAGAAAATTACTTTTTTGATATGTGTATGGGTCAGGGTGAAGTTTTCCATTCTATGTGAGTGAAAATGATAAAAAATTTGAAAAATTCAATTTTTGAGGTAGGGAAAGTTACGAGTTTGATGATGTGGCACTTTACTTTTGCAGCAGTTTTAAAAAAGAACTATTTTGAGTGATTTTATTAAAAAATCCATAAAAAAAAGTAACTTCTAACATGTATATTAAGAAATGGGCTCTTTTTAGTAAGCAATAACTAACTGTGTGACTTTAAAAAAAAAAGTCATTTTTTTATTCACAAAGATGGATGGATTTGATGATGTGTAAAGTGGAATCTCTCTCTCTTTCTTTTACAGAAGAGAGAGATGACCCTACTTGGGCCTAAAAAAAAGCCTAGTCTTGCCTACTAAGAAGTGCTCTATTAAATGCACTTTGTTCCCTCAAGCAAGAACAAGATTAGGCTTAATCCCTTAAAATTAGGAATCCTTACAAGGCCCATGCAGGGTTCATTTTTTCCCCTAATGTTCTTGTTGCCTTTTTGATGGATAAGCTTGATTACACCATTGTTTAGGAGTTTTGGAAGCGCACCAAAAGCCAATACCTCTTGTCAAACCAAGTGAAATGGAGTGGCCACCACCTCTTTGAAAGACTTGAAAAATAATTTATGAGGCCGTGAGGACCCAGGCTTTTCCCATTGGGTAGCATATCGATAGCTTCGAGGATCTCATTATCTGAAACGAGCATGTTAAGGAGAGACTTTACATTTTGGAGTATTTTTGAGGGAGAGACTCTCGTAAAGTGGTCGACAATAATAGCACAATTTTCTTCTTTTGTTTTTCTTTTGACCCCATTAACACTTATCAACAAGCGAATAGAATCTCTTCTTAACTTCCTCTTAAGGATGCCACACATCTCTTTAGTTCATTTGTCGGATTTACTTGCCCAAAAATCTTTAAAGTATACTTGCAAGTTTTCCCTTTGAATTTCCTCCTTGTATCTCAACATGCCTATGATTTTCCATAGTCTTGTCTCGTATTCGTAGTTCCCTTTGTTCACTTCCTCCTCAAGATGGAAGATCCTCCAATAGAGCTTCTCTCTCTGCCTCTACCGGACATTGTGAAGCATCTTGTGAGTCCTAACTGGAATTTGATGAGTCTTCTCAACCATAGCCCTCCAACATTTGGCTTGTGAGGCATCATTGGCGGACGTTGAGCTCCAAACCAAGGTAATTTGCTAATGGAAAAGAGGGAAGGGAGAAAGAACTTGGGAAGGCATGAAAGTAGAGCACTTTTTTTAGTTTTTTAATCGGTTTGAAAGTCAGAATAAAAGGGTAGTGGTTGGATATGGTGAGGTCAATATGTTGCGAGATAGTAGGTTGGCCCCACTAATGGATAATGTTTTGTGCAATATAGCTTCTATCGAGTCTTGATTTCCTCAACTCCTTCCTAGATTGGAGGTTCAACCAAGATAAGCCATTCATATCTTTAACCTCGAGTAGGTCCAAGTGAATCTTGTTTTTGTCCTAAAGATCTTTCTTCTAACTGTCAATGGTATGCCCCTCTTGTCCCACCAGTCTGAAGGGTCTTCCACAATGTTGAAGTCCTGGCAAAGCATCACGTTTTGGGAAAGCAAGTCCAAAGAGACTCAGGTGTCATTCCTCTCCAACTACCTATTTTAGGGCATACATGGAGACCATAGTGAACTAGAAGGCCCCCCCCCCCGAAGGATTTAGCAATCCAACAATGTTTCTGAATCCTCGCACGAGTTGACTAATCTACCAAAAAAAAAGTTATTTATTCCAATAGCTCTACGACTAGCCCCTATGGGGTGTGAAGTGGTAACCCAAACATGAGTTAAAGAGATGCATTTGAGTCATTTTTGAAGGTCCTCTCCATTGACTTTAATCTCTTGAATATAGATGAAATCTGGGTTCAAGCTACTATCTGTGGAATTTGAACTCATGATCTACCAGTGAGGAGTATGATGGGAGAACCACTTCCCTAAAAAGCCATGGTTGAGCATTACTTCCTAATTCTCCATCTTAGGCTGTGGTTCAACCATCTCCTGCCTATCATTTCTTGAGTATAACACTCTCTTTCCCTTCTAGAGTTCATTGTCCTCAAGGATCAATTGTTGGTCTCCCCTTGAATTGAGGTCCCCACCCTTGCATAGTCTCTTGAACCTTCTTGTTCTCAACCTTGGTCTCTTGAATCCTTTCTCTCAATCTTGGTCTCTTGAACCCTTCCTTTCCTCTTCTTGGCCACCTACCTACGGACTCATCAAATTGAGTATCCTTGTTTGCAATGTTGGTTTCTTGAGCCCTTATTCTCAACCTCAGTATCTTGAACGTGGTTTTCACCCATGATAAGTATAGTTGGATCATCAATCTTCCATTGCAACACTCATTTCGAGAGCTTTCCAATGATATCTTGCACATCTAAATCTGACCTACAGATTGGAAGATACACTCTAATCTTTGATGGACTCATTTGTGAAAGCGACATGTGTGCCTCCCATTCACCTTGTCAAAGCCTACTTCCTAAGCTCTTTTACCAATTGTGAGAATTCGAACACTCATGAACTACCGACTAAGAGTAAGATGGGCTAACCATTTGCCCCAAAGTCCATGTTAAGAATTACTTCCGAATCCTCCCTCTTAGGGTGTGGTTCAACCATCTCCTGCATGTCACTTCTTGAGTCTAACATTATCCCGAAACCACTGGCCAATAATAGCCGCTCTTGAGGAGTCAGTCAACCCCCTGATGCTAAATGATATGATAATCATTATCGATGGTTACCCTCTTTGCAAAGAGGGATCTTGTCTTTTTTCTTCTTGGGTTTCTCTTTTTTCCTCAAAAACAAGGGGTCATGACAACATATCTTACCCTTAAGGGGTCTCTTCCATGGCATTTCCAATGGTTGTTTCCCCTTATGAGTCACCTTTTGTGGGAGTGAATTTATCACTTTTCGTGGGAGTATCGATCCAATGATGGAGCTCTCACTATCCGGGTTATCTTTGTTGCTAGTAGTAAACCATCCTTTTTACTAGTGGTGTAGCGCTCTTGGTTATCTTCTTTGTTGGAGGCAATTTCCAAGGTTTTACCTTCGGTGTCTATTTCATAGGGATTCCCTCCTAAAAAAGTCCAACTTGGTGATCCCCTTTGCCATGTTGTAGTACAAGTTATTTAAAGGATCCATGACCATGGTGTTCCTCTCAGAGGACCCCTCAGGGCTTCTTTTCCTTCTACATCTAACTTTCGTAAATCCTTCTAAGTTTGTCTCTAAGACCCTAGTGTCTTTCTCTTCCACAATGATAGGTGGATGAGCTTGTGGCCTAGTACTAATCTGATCTTCTTTGGTAGTTGCTTGGTTCTGTTTTGTTTTTAGAGGTGTTGTATTTCTCAGGACAGTCTTTAATCCTGTGTCCTTGAAGACCATAGTGAGAACATGCATTTGGCAAATTCTTGTATGTGATTCCTGGACCCAAACTTCCCCTTTCCCAAAATCTATGGAAATCTTTGATGGGAGAGCTTTGTTAAGATCAATCAAGACGTAGATCTGTGGGTGCCATCGTGCATTGAAAGAATACTTTGCTCCTTTGTAAATGAAACCCCCATGTCCTCCCTTCTTTTGTAATTTGCCTTCTAGAATCTCCCTTGGATTAATTAATGGAGGATAAATATATAGTGGTCCCAAGATCCCCCATAAGATGTGACATGCAAAAATACACACACACGAGTATGTGCATATGCACGTACAAATGTTGTATGTGTATTTATGTATGTGTATAAGTATTTATAATTGAGTAGATATATCAATGTATCTGTGTGTGTGTGAGTGCGTCAGAGAAAGATCACATATCTTGTGTGTTCGCCTCTTTCAAATATTCATCTACCCTGAATTATAAGAAAGACATTACAATTAAGGGTCCCTTTCCCCAGACGATAGAGGGGAACTCTACATCTTTTGAAACGTACTATTCTCCTTCGCTGAGACCTTCATCCCAAAAATATGTACTGTCCCATTCTATGGCGCACTATTTGAATATGATAGAATAACGGGAAACTAGTGAGAAAAAAGAATCATCATCCATGGGTTTGCCTCTCTTCCGTTTCCCATGGTTTTGCAGTATTTCATTGAGCACCCTTTCACTTCTTCTAGAGTTGCATTCAGAATCCCTTCAACATTTTATTATTGAGCACTGACTTTGTTCTTTTAGAGTCCCTTTGAGAAATGCTACTCTCCAAGAAAGCTACATTCGTCTTAAAATATTGCACATTTCTATTGAAATCTTACAATGCAAAGAGGAAGAGAGACCAATGATATCTTCTTTTCTTGAGGCGGAAAATCGTTTTGAATGTTAAATACAATGTCTTGACTATGATAGAATGAAAGGAAAATCTTTTGGTGCTTGATCCTCACGTCTTACAGGTAATGCTATCCATAGTTTTCCAAATTTTCTATAGCACTGGTGAGAAAAGGAATCATCATCCATAGGTTTTCCTATGTTGCCTCTCTTCTTTTTTTTTTTTAAGTATTTTATCGAGCATCCTTTCCCTTCTTTCAAAGTTTCATTGAGAATCCCTTTAAGATTTCATTGAGCACTCCTTTTCTTCGTTTAGAATTCCATTGAGAATTTTATTGCACCTATGATTGGGGCTACTCTCAAAGAGAGGACAAAGTTTATGGGCATTAACACTACTGAAATATGTTGGCCATTTATCCTCGAAAGAGATTTTGAAAGTGTCATGTTTTTAGAGAAACATAATTACATATTTGATTATGTGGCACTTATTTTTTGGGAGAAGTTGGTTAAAATGATGCATGTCAAGAAGCAATGACCTACTGTGATGCAGATTCTTAGAGTTTGTGATGAATTAGGAACCTTGGGAGGACAAGAAAATAGCATGAGGAGGAAATGAACCTTGGAAGCACAAGCAATTTATTTCTAAGTGTAAGACGTACAAATGTGAGTAGCCTATAAAGGATATGGGTATTCATCAAGTTTATAAAGAAAACCTTTTAATAAAGAAGATTAAATTTTCCCCAATGGTCCATACAAAGAGGAAGAAATGTCTCCAATGTTCCACATAAAGAGGAAGAAATTGTCCCGATGGTCGATACAAAGCGGAGAAATGTGACCCAATGGTTGGAGTTGTGGTCACGCATAGAAGGATACAATTTACAATTTATTATCCTATTAATGCTCATCAAATTTTATAGAAACTTGCAAAAATAAGAAAGTTGTGTTGATGATGCACCTCAAGAAGCATTGACCTACTATGATACAGATTGTTAGATTTTTGGAGGATTTTCATACATAAATAGCATGAGGATGGAGAGAAACCATGGGAGCACATGAATTGTCTTTCATGGTGTAAAATGTACTGAGATGAGTAGCCTATAAGGGTTATTATTATATATGAAAGCTTAGGACATATACTCTTATGAAGAGCAAAACATACTTTCCCAATGTTTGAGTGTGTTTACATCCAGCATTGTGTTCACATCTCATGTTTTGGGAAAAGCATAGTAAGATATTTGATGATGTTTCACTTGATTTTGGGAGGATTTTTGTGACGCTAAAATTCTAAAAGAAAGCTTATAGACATTGCTTTTGAAATATACGTAAAATAGTGGGTCGTTCTCTTAGATATGCTCAATGCCTCACCCCCTATGAGGCACCCATGAAATTCTATTTTGTAAGGCCCCATTATGAGGCAAAGTCATGTGAGACTATAAAAAGTTGGTAGGTTTCTTATTTGAGGAGGGGTTTATTTGATGTGGGCCATTAAATTTAAATTTCATTCTAAGTGTGGATTAAGTAAGATCAAGGGCTACAATTAAATACGTGTTGATCTACTTCTCTACCATCCAATATACATCATAAATAAATGGTGGAGCATATTTTTGCACAGATCAAGCTACAACGACCCTAGAACATGGGTAGGCGCACTTAAGTTTGCATGAACTTATAAGGATGGTCCCTTTGTCATCTAGGATAATAGTTTGTGGTGTTTGGAATCACTAGGGTGTCCACTTTAGTACATATTGCATTGGCATATAGCCCATACCCCATAAGGCACGGGAAGGCAAAATAGTTTTGATTGTCCAAAGGTAGTGGTAACACTATGTCAAGTCTACGTGTAGGACTAGGAACGTGAGTTGGCATCTGATATTCGGCCAATTGAGACACAAATTCTTGTTCAACAAGTTTTGCTCTAGACAAGGGTAAGTACCACGTCGAGGAACTCCACGTTCTTAATTCTCAATCCACAAAAGAGTAATGATGATATGAAGATCGTGAATGAGTAAAGTGCATGAAAGTGATGGTGAGAAGCACACTAGTGCACACACATACACACACATGTAAGATGTAATAGGAGAGACAATGGAAGGCAAGAATCTTCTTTGCATTACTCAAATCACAAGAACTCTTCTACAAGTCTCACACCTCAAACTAGCTAACCCCAAAAATGAGTTGTCTAGCTCTATTTATAGTTTTTGAAGTGAAGTGATCGGTCTCACATCTAATGACCATCATCTTTAAAATTTATGTGCTATGCTACTTTTGGGGGTCAAATGAGATCCAAAAAACATAATAATTGGTAGGCATGTTCTATCTTCAAGCTTAAAGACTCCTCAACTTCTAGAAAATGGAGCATCATGAAGCAAAATTTGGTGATTATATATACAATGGTTAGTGATTAAGATCTCTCTTGATGTTAATACCAATGTTTTGGTCATTATAAATCAATGAGGGCTAGAAAAGTATTGAGTTGGCTCCCTTTGATCTCATTACATTTTTTCTCACATGTTTCCTCTACATCGATTCCTTGAGCTATTGCCAACACCCCCTCCCTCTGGTGTCTGTGGTTCTTGATACCACTTGAGTTTGCATGCTAATGAACAGCTCCAAATGGTATTCCAAGAACCAAGTGGTAAACATCTCTTCAAAAACTTTGTTTATAACATTTGGGTATGTGTTTTATTGTGTAGTCAAAGGCGTAAAATACCTTGAGTGATGGAGTGGTGCTCATATACAAGATCTACATTTCCATGCTCAAATCCTGGTGTGGAAACATGTGGTGCACTAATGCATCTAAAGACCTTGAAGGCCATCTACATGAGATCAAAGATCTTGATGGTCATTCAAGCTAGTACATCTGTCATTCACTTTAGGCAAGTTAGCCAATGTTGGATCTTTATTATCATATATGCTATAGTCGACGGGCCTTCAGGTGGTGCAAAATATGGGTAATACAACTAGTCCTATCACTTCATATCATTTTCACTTTTACTACAAATATTGGCCAATAACAACGCCATTGCACCGGGCCATAGCATGGGTTTTACATTATGTGCACTGGAGCCTTGGACCATGTATACAGGATTTCATGATATTCTTCCAATAAATCTCTCCTCTAATTGGGTTCAAAAATGGTACCTTTAAATGCATCAGGGAGGTCCTCTAGTTGGAACTTAGTAGCATGAGTGGGTTTCCTGCCCCTCATGTAGTCAATTTCTAGATTATACTCCACGTACATGATTTAAGGTTTATATTCTAGCTCCTTGATGAATATGTACCTCTTTGGTGTGCACTCTAGGAAGTATGGAGACTGCAATATGGTTTCTTCTATGGCAACCATTGCTTTTAGTTGGGCTTCTACCTTTACAGAATGCATCTTTCCAAATTCTTCCATTAGCTTCACATAGCGGGTGTGGTGGTTCAAAAGTGTCCTCACCCTCATTAGTTACATGTCCACCTCTTGTAGGTTATGGCTCATATTCCTCTTCAAAGACATGTGTGACTTGAATTGTAGTGTCTCCTTGGCCTTTGCTAGGTCTGGTGGGGAGTCTGACCTCTATATCATTGTCTACTCTACCAATTGTTGAACCAAGTCTATGACAAGCCTAAGTATTGGCTTGAGTCCTACAAAGTCATAGAAGAAGCCTTAAAATGAAGACAATGTAAAGTTCACTTGTGAACTACCTCTTATACCTTTTGAAGAGTTTACTTAATGTAAAAGTGAAATAATCTTAAATGGTTGAGTCCACTTGATAAAAAAGGGAAAGGCGAGCCACAAATTCGTGATTTTTGGTAGATAGAGAATAAAATCAATCACTATTTGATTGGAGAGTGATTGAGGGAAGTTAGCCTCCCAAGATCAACTATAAATATACGGTAGTCTTAGTCGTGGTTATGTGAAGACCTCCAAGAGCTGAGCTTTATGCCATATCAAGATGTGATTAGAAGGCACACATATGTATCCATATGTCCATTGTATTGTACAATCAACATACTTTCATTTTCATGATCATTTGAGTTCATATTTCCATGTTCTTGTGAAGTGTACTACTCACTGCCACATCTCTTAGTTTTCTCAGTCAGATTGCAGAGATGGTTTCTCTGATCTTCGTGCATCATTTTTAGTGATTTAACTTGATAAAGTTAGCTCTACAAATCTTCTATATGCTCACAAAGTTTCATTTCATTTGGGTGTTTCAGTCGTTAGTTATGTTTAGTTGAAGTCAACCCTCTCTGATCATTTTCACTTCTCTATTAGGTACCCGACTTTTTTATTCAGCTTGTCAGAGCTGTTTCTCAATGTGTAATTATCCAAATTCAATGATTTAAAGCTTGTTTGATTCAGCTTACTATCTGGTATAAGGTACAAATTTTCGTAACCATTGGATTCTTAAATCGGGATGATGTCATTAGTTGTTAAACATCATTCTCACTGTGTGGTTCATTATTTTTGATGAAATTACTCTAGAAAGTTAGCTCTTTAAGTTAACTAGAATTCCCAACATGAATTAAGCTAATTGCTACTGTGCTCAGAGAATTATGCAAATCACTAGACAGGTGTATGAACCAAAATAGCAAGTTCTTCACCTCTCATCTAACTCCAACTTATCTGTTTTGATTTATCTTTTTGAGAGTGATCTTCCAAGGTACATAGGGTGTCTAATACATCCATTGGAAAGCTAAAAGGGCCCACCATATACTCCTGGAGTTCATTTGGCTAGTGTAAATCAAGGATTTTGCAATACCTCTTTATCTTCAAGCACATACCTATCCACCTCCTCACAGTGGTATCAGAGCAAGGTTGGACAACATGATAGATGGATTTCCTTGATCAATTGACAAATTGGATAGAGGTAACTACTCAACTTGGTGATTAAGGATGGAAGCTTATCTCCAAGGTAGAAGTTTATATGCTTATGTGGCCGGAGATGAAGTTATGCCAAGGTTTAGCAACAAAAGTCACCCAACACAAGAAGAGCAAGAAAGATTGAGTACATGGTGCTCCAAGGATGCACTTGCAAGGTCTTATCTCCTCAACTCTATCTAGGATTTTTTGTTGACTCACATTAGAAGTTGTAAGACATCTCAGGAAGTGTTGGATGCACTGGAAGCCTTCTTCTCTTCAAGTACCAAAGCTAGGAAGAATCAACTATGGCTGGATTTCACAACTCTCAAGAAGGCTCCCAAACAAAATGTGACTGATTTTGTCACAAAGCTCAAGGACGTAGCAGATCAGTTGGAAAGCATTGGAGAGGTAATAGATGAAGGGCAAATTGTAAGGCAGGTCATCAATGGCTTGAAGGCAGATGACAAGTGGGAAGCATTCACCACAGCTATGGATTTGTACATGGACATGCATGTACCTGATTTCAATACACTCATTGGACAACTACTTACTCAAGAGGAAAAGCTTATAAAAAATGGAGAAAGCTCTAAAGGTAATCAATCTTCAGCTTTATACACTGATAGAAGCAAGTCCAAAGATAACAAAGGAAAGGCAAAGAAAGTGGATGATGAAGCAGGTACATATCAAGTTAACTATGCAGGTAGAGGAAGACTTGGCAGAGGTAGAGGAAGAGGAGGTAGACAAGCGAGGGGGAGATCCCAAGACTCCAATTCATGTTTTGTTTGTGGATTAACTTATCATACAACTGAAAATTGCTTTAGGAATTCCAGGAAACCAAGAGGCAGAGGATACAATAGAGGAAGTTATGGCTTCTCAAGAGGAAGGTTCAACACTTTTCATGGCAACTACAACAACTACAATCATTCAAACTATCAAGGAGGCTACAAAGGAAGGAGAGACTTCAATAACTACACAGAAGACTCAAACAAAGAGGATTCATTATTGATCATGAACATGGCTATGCCACAAGGTAAATCTGATGAGCATGTTTGCTACATAGATTCTGGTTGTTCAAATCATGTGAGAGGAAATGTGGCACTCCTATGAGATTTAGAAGATCCAAGGAATAAGCAAGAGGTACAAACAAGAGATGATACAAGACACCTTGTGGAGAAAATAGGAAATGTCAAAGCACCTGATGGAAACATCAACCTACTTAGTAAGGTACTCTATGTCCCTACCATTACAAAGAACTTGATAAGTGTTGGGCAGATAGTAGAGAAAGGGTTGCAAGTCAGGTTCACAAAAGCAGGAGCATTTGTTGAAGATCCACGTCAAGGATTCAGAAGAATTACAAAAGGTGAAAAGACAGGTAGATTGTTCACATTTGAATTACAAGACACTAGAAACATTGCTCTCTTTAATTATGGTAGTCAGACACTCACAGAATTGGAAGTATGGCACAAAAGGCTAGCACATATTGGTGAAAGGTCATTAAAGCAAATTTGTTGGGACCAAAGTGTACTTGGACTCCCTAATTTGTCAAAACAAAATATGATTTATAAGTGTAGTGCATGTCAATTTGGAAAGTCTCACAGGTTACCATTCATGAAGAAAGGTTATGCATGGAGATCTCTTGGAGTTGGTTCATACAGATGTATGGGGACCTAGCAAGGAAGCTTCTATATCTGGATCAAGGTATTATGTCTCCTTTATTGATGATTGTAGCAGATGGACTATCCTATTCTTTAAGAAACACAAAGATGAAGTTTTTTCATGTTTCAAAAGATATTTGGCTCTTGTGGAGAATCAAACAGGTAAATCACTAAAAAGGCTAAGGTCAGATGGAGGGGGAGAGTACTTCTCCCATGAGTTTGATTCTTTTCTTCAAGAAAGAGGAATCAAAAGAGAGTCAACTACAAGGTACACTCCTGAGCAAAGTGGAGTGGCAGAAAGGAGGAATAGGACAATTGTTGAAGCTGCAAGGTCCATGTTAAATGAAAAGCATTTGCCTAATTATCTATGGGCTGAGGTTGTATATACAACCACTTACTGGATTAATAGGTTGCCTTCAAAATCCCTTGATGGGATGACTCCATATGAGGCTTGGAATGGAAGAAGACCTAGCTTAGATCATTGTAAAATTTTTGGATGTATTGCTTTTGCTCATGTTCCTTCACAGGTTAGACGCAAGATGGATCCAAAGTCACAAAGGTGTGTATTTATTGGATATGACAGCAATCAAAAGGGTTACAGGTTATACAACCCTTCCAACATAGCATTCTTGGTAAGCAGAGATGTAGTTTTTTATGAGAACAATTCATGGTATGAAGATTCATGCAGGAAGGTCAATTTACCATATGATCTTGAAGAAGATTTTCCAAAGCTTGGTAGAGAGCAACCGAAGATTGAAGAACAAGACACCTCAGAGGATGATGAAGAATCTCAGATGGAAAAGATCAAAGAATGGAAGTCTAAAGGTAAAGCAAAATTGCAGGAACTTGGACATGAGGCAGAATCATCACATCATGGCCTAAGAAGATCTATGAGGGAGAAGAAAAAATGAGAAAGGTATGGGTTTGACACCTCATTAGTAACTAAACATTCTATCTACATAGCACATGACATAAACCAAGAGGAGCCATCATCCTTTGAAGAGGCCAAAGCAAAAACAGAATGGAAGCATGCAATGAAGGAAGAGATTGAAGCACTTGACGAAAACAACTCTTGGGATTTGGTGCCCAAGACTTCATCCATGAAGGTAATAGGCTCAAGATAGGTCTATAAACTCAAGAAGAATTCTAATGGTTCCATTAATAGGTATAAAGCAAGGCTTGTAGCAAAAGTATTTGCACAAACTCAGGGAATTGATTATGAGGAGACCTTCTCTCCTGTGGCAAAGATGCCTACTATTAGGTTTTTGCTTAGTATTGCCTCTTCCAAGAATTGGAAGATACTTCAACTAGATGTAAAGAATGCATTCTTGAATGGTTGGATAACAGAAGAGGTATATATGGCACAACCACCTAGTTTTGAGAATCAAGTTTATCCTGATTATGTGTGTAAACTTAACAAAGCATTGTATGGTCTCAAGAAAGACCCAAGAGCTTGGAATTTCAGGCTTGTTTCATTCTTGTAGGACAAAGGCTTTCAACCAAGCAAGGCAGATCCTTCACTCTTTATTATAAAGAGTAATTCTGAGGTCATCTACTTATGTGTATATGTAGATGATATTATATTGACAGGGAATGATGTAGATGGTATGAAGAAGATCAAAGATCGGATGAGAGAAGAGTTCAAGATAAGTGATTTGGGTTCACTTACCTACTTCCTAGGTTTGGAAGTTGTCTACAAAGATCTTGGTTTGTTCCTCACTCAAAGAAAGTACATTAAGGACATGTTGGCAAATATCAAGATGCAAGATTGTAAGATTGCAGGTACTCCAATGGAGATCAATCACAAATTGAGCTCACATGAAGGTCAACTCATAGAGGACATCACATCATATCAAAGTCTAGTGGGTAGTCTCAACTATGCGACATTGACAAGAGTAGATATATGTTACAGTGTGAGTGTGCTAAGTCAATTTATGCACACACCAAGGAAACCACATATGGATGCACTGAGGGTATTGCTTTGAATCTACTAAGATTAAGGGGATCATCAAGATTATCCATGGTGATTTCAAAATTTTCTTGATTTTGGTCTTGTAGTCATTGAATCTTTTTCTTAGTTGCTGCTAAATGGCATCAAAGGAGACCCATATTGATGTGTAAGTTGGGCACTGCATGGCGTCTACTGTCGGTGCTTATCTTTTGCATCAACGATTGCATCTTTAGATTTTTGTTCTAATTCAAGCCCATGGTGTCATACAATTCTTTGTATTGTGCAATGAGGGAGGCAATTTTTATGCTTAAATAGTTTATTATTGCTTGTAGTTGATTAGTTGTTTGCTTCAATTCTTAGTACTCTACCCTAATGATGTAAACTCCTTGCACACTTGATGCATATAGGTAAAGAATTTTTGGAGTGCGTTGTCAATGACTGATGACAAGAATATGAAAGGTGGATGCATGGTAGCATGTTGTTCAATGTGAGATGCAGAGGGGATGGGGAAGGGGAAGGGTGGAGTGGATGCTAATATGAATGTGGAAGTGAGTGTGGTAGTGAGTGATTTTGATGTGGAGGATGCATGAGTAGCAGTAAGTGGAGTAGAAATTGTAAGTTGTGGTGCACTAGATGGTGATATTTCCATATCATTGGACATGTGATCAATAGTGATAAATGTCTACAATGGAGTGGTTGTGGGTGAATGTGCTATGAGGAGATGGATGCATGTAATCTAGAGATGAGCTGGCGTTGCACAAAACCTGCTCTATACGTACCACGTTAATACTAGGGATTCTTAATAGACTGCTTTAGCCTCACATTAATGCATTTGGAACGAAAAATTTCTTTAGAACATCATTGCCAATAGTTTGCATCAAAACAGATAAGTTGCATGTACCAAAAATGTGAAGAAACCTTCTATTTTGGAAATAGAAGTGCTTAGTAATTTGCTGAGAGCTCACAATCTGGTATGAATCGACTAGAGAGCTTTTACAAAAATTTAATTGGAGTGTGTAGATAACTAAAACATGTTATTTCATGAATTTAGCCACATCATATACTAAGAAATAATTCTAATAGGTCAAAGGGGTCATCCCGACATTTCAAGATCTAGAAGGTGTGTAGACACAGTCATCTTCTATGATTCATATCTCAAGTTCTATTGAACCAAATGTGATGAAAATTGATATGCAAGTAGTAGAAACTTTTTTCTAAAGAACCAAAGTTAAATTTTGCAAAATGAGTGAGTGCATGTAGAGACATCAATTTCACAATATCATTAAAATGATGAAGATGCAATAGAGAAGAGTAGATAGAGATATACTTGAAGAAATGTATAAAAATGTATATGCTAATGAATATGTGATACAAGTGAAGTGTAGTGGAGTACTCATACATGAAGTGAGATCAATGTGTGCTTATTGATGTAGCTCAAAGTCTCTTGCAATGGCTTGCATATCCTGCCACTAAAAGTATGTGTATTTATATACATTTTCCAAGTTTGAATTCGCATTTTCCCTCACCTAAAAGTGATCCTACACTTTAGGTGAGGGAAAATTCCAAGCATATCTATGATTTCAAGCTCTAGAAGCTTTCTTTGAGCCAAAAAAAGGCTTTCATTAATGTGCATACATATTCTAGACATGATTGATCTTCAAAGGCAGGAGGTTGAGCCATGTATACCTCCTCCAAGATCCAAGCATTTAGAAAATTAACATCCATTTGATAGATATTCGAATTCTTGGAAGATGCTACACTCATAAGTACTCTAATTGTGGGCATTTTTTCCATAGGTGAGAATGTCTCTCCATCTTGAGCCAATGACCTTCATGGATGGTTTCTTGGGAACTAATTCCCAAATCTGATTTTCTTGTGGAGCTTCTACCTTTTTCCATGGCATCTCTCCATTCTGGCTTCCTATTGGCCTTTTCATATGTAGATGATTCTTCTAATTTTTTATCCTGAGCTATGTAAATATAATTCTTAGTGACCAAAGAAGTGTCATAACCATACCTTATTGGTTTCCTTTTTTCCCTAGTAGACCTTCTTATAATTTTTTGAGATGATTGTGCCACATCTCTCATCTCCTACACTTTGGCTTTGCCTTTGGAGTTCTAAACGTTGTTTTCCCTTCTTGGAGTCCTTTGGTCATCCTTAGAATCACTTGATTTTTCATGTGTATGCTCATTCCTCTTTGACAATGTTGGAAACTCCTCCTCTAGGTCATAGGGAAGTTTGTTTTTCTTGAAATCATCTTCAAACCAAGATTCTTTTTATCAAAAACAACATCTCTACTTACAATAAAACATTTATATCTTGGATTATGTAGTCTATAACCTTTTTTATTAAGGTCAGAGCCAATCAACATGCATTTCTTTACCTTTGGATCTACTTGGCCTCTAATTAGTAAAGGTATGTGTGCATATGCTATGCACCAAAAAAATCCTACAATGATCAAGGCTAGGCCTTCTTCCATTCCAGGCTTCATATGGTTTCATCTGTTGGTGCAATTTACCCAAGCCTTCACATTTGACATATTGTAGAGAAATTCTATGGACATGTCTTACCTCATAAATTGGTTCATGTGAACCACATCTTCTAATAGCTAGTCATTTATCCTTGGTAAAAGTCAATCACATGAAGAATCTTTGTAAAACCCACAACTTCTAGAAGTTAGGAGAAAACATAGCTACGAGTTCCTAATGAGAGAATATTGCCTACATCAAAGGAGTGACTTTATGAAGAGAGCCAAGAATTTGAATTTGAATTCAAATTGTGAAGCAAGTGATAAAAGGACCTTGGAAAAGTCGAGGGACAACACTTCATCATTGAGCCCATTTGACTGATCATTTTGTAAGCTTGAGTAAGCACACTCCATAGCTACTCAGCTATCATCATTGAGCATCATTCTCTACGCCAATGATCTAGTACAACATTGTGTTATAATACAAACTTGTCATAGATCAACTCTGTCTACTTTCCTGTTATGATCTCTTAGAATAGTTAACTTTGATTGAGCATATCTCACATGGTTACTCCATCATTTTGTAAGTTCTA
This sequence comes from Ceratopteris richardii, assembly GCA_020310875.1. NCBI lineage: Eukaryota > Viridiplantae > Streptophyta > Polypodiopsida > Polypodiales > Pteridaceae > Ceratopteris > Ceratopteris richardii. The sequence continues at coordinate 59,427,150 of CM035436.1, read as the reverse complement.
TAGCTTATTAGAACCAAATTGAACTATTCTATATGCTAATGAATTTTCAAGTCAATTAAATCTACCATCTAGGAGAAATCAAGATCGAAGAAGTCATTGGTATTTCTGTGAGCAGTCCCTAAAAAGTCGCGGGTGAGTCTAAGATTGATAAATTAATTTCTCTAAGCATAGTTTGATATTTTGATTGATTCCACTTGCAAACATTAGCTTTTTAAGCTAGTTTGATTCATCTAAAAGGAAGTTTCCTAATTGTTACTCTGGTGGAAGCACTGAGCTTAAGAACCAACAGGTGTGTGAACCAAAATAGCAAGTTTTTTACAACTTGTGATTTTTGAAGTTATTTGTTTTGGATCAACCATTACATAAATCAACTCCAAAGTATATTAGTACTTTATTGGTGTCATTGAGAGGCTAAGAGGGCCTACTAATCAACACTGAAGTGTATCATGGATGGTACGAAGCAGTCTTAGCAAGTACCACTTCACTTCTTGAAGTATCCATATCCATCTTTTCCAACAATGGTATTAGCCAAACTTGAGGTAAAATGGGAGATGGTTTCCCTTCTTTTATTGATAAATTGGATAGGAACAACTACCAAGCATGGTCCTTGAGGATGAATACATACTTACAAGGAAGGAGTCTCTATGGATACATATCAAGAGATGAGTAGATGCCCATTTTCAGAAGCAAAGGACAACCTACAAGAGAGGAGCTTGAAAGTCTCAACTCATGGTGTGCCAAAGATGCATTAGCAAGGTCATATCTACTTAAATCTATCTCTGAATTCCTTCTTCCACACATTAGGAATTGTAAAAAATCCGAAGAGACTTGGGATACATTGTCATCATACTTTTCTTCCAATACAAGAGCTAGGAAGAACCAATTGTGGATTGAGTTCACCACTCAAAGGAAGCAACCCAAGCAAAGTGTTTCTGTGACCAGATTCAAGGATATGGCTGACCAATTGACAAGCATAGGAGACGAAATTGAAGAGGAGAAAATTATGAGACAAGTAATCAATGGCATCAAGGCAGATGACAAATGGGAAGCCTTCACAACTGCTATGGACTTATACATGGACATGCAAATTCCAGATCTTACCACACTCATGGGGCAACTCTTTACCCATGAAGCCAAACTCAAAAAACATGGAGATTTATCAAGAGGTAATAACTCTTTTGCCCTATACACAAATAAAGGCAAGAATAAAGAGAAAGGGAAAAGAAAAAAGATTGAAGACGAAGGTACTACTTCTCAAGTTAACTATGCAGGGAGAGGTAGGAACTGAAGAGGAAGGGGTAGAGGAGGTAAGCAAGGTAGGGGGGACCTTTTGACTCTTCCCCATGCAATATTTGTGGTTTATCAAATCACACCACAAATGAGTGTTACAAGAACTTTAAGAATCAAAGAGGTAGAGGTTTCCAAAGAGGAAGCTACACACAATCAAGAGGAAGGTTCAACCATAATCAAAGCTACAACAACAACTACAAAAACAAATACAATAACAACTACCAAGGAGGATACAAATCAAGAAAGGACTACAACAATTACACAGAGGATCAAGAGGATTCCCTTCTGATTATGAACATGACTTCAAAGCAAGGTATGAATGATGACCATCTCTTCTATATTGACTTAGGATGTTCAAACCATGTGGCAGGCAATGTAGCTCTTCTTTTTGATCTTGAGGAACCCAAGGGAAAGCACCAAGTGCAAAGAGGTGATCTCACCAAGCATTTAGTGGTTAAGGTAGGAAATGTCAAAACCTCTTATGGGAATAGAAAGCTCTTGAGCAGGGTTCTTTATGTACCCACAATCACAAAGAAATTAATGAGTGTTGGACAGATTGTGGAAAAGGGTTTGCAGGTTAAGTTCGACAAATATGGAGCATTTGTGGAGGTCCCCCAACATGGATTCGAGAGAATTTCCAAGGGAGGAAAAACAAGTAGATTATTTACATTTGAACTTGAGGATACAAGGAATATTGCACTTTACAATTACAAGGATCAAACATTATCAGAGCTTGAGATTTGGCATAAAAGATTAAGGCATATTGGTGAGATAAACTTAAAGCAAATATGTAGAGATCAATGTTTGCTTGGGATACGTAATGTATCCAAGCAACACATGATCTATAAATGTGGTGCATGTGAGTTTGGTAAATCTCAAAGGTTACCCTTCTCAAAAAAAGGCTATATGCGTGAGGATTACTTGGAGCTTGTCCACATAGATGTGTGGGAACCAAGCAAGGATCCTTCTATTTCAGGCTCAAGGTATTATGTTTCTTTCATTGATGATTTCAGTAGGAGGACAATATTATATTTTATGAAGCACAAAGTTGAAGTGTTCAGTTGCTTAAGAAGTATCTTGCAGTTGTGGAAAACCAAACAAGAAGAAGTCTAAAGAGACTAAGATTAGATGGAGGAAGTGAGTACTTCTCAAATGAATTTGATGCATTCTTGCAGGATAGAGGAATCAAAAGTTAAATTCCGACAAGGTATACTCTTGAGAAAAATGGGGTAGCAGAGAGAAGAAATAGATTGATCGTTGAAATAGCTAGGTCAATGCTAAATGAAAAAAGGTTACCTAATTATTTGTGGGCAGAGAGTGTATCTACTGCCACTTATCTTATTAACAGGTTGCCATCCAAATCACTTGATGGGATGACCCCATATGAAGCATGGCATGGTAGGAGGCCATCACTTGATCATTATAGGATCTTTGGATGTGTTGCTGATATGCATGTTCCATCTCAGATCAAAGGTAAGCTAGAACCTAAGGGAGAGAAGTGCATCTTCATAGGGTATAATTTAAATCATAAAGGATACATTTCTTATAAGCGATTTATGGTCAGTAGAGATTTTCTGTTTGATGAGAATGATTCTTGGTTTGAAAGTGAATGCACGAAGGTTAAGTTGCGATATGACTTGGAAGAGGAGTTTCCAAGCCTCACCAAGGAGGATTCAAATTAGATTGAAGATATCAAATGAGATGATGAGGACATCATCAACCTAGAAGAATTCAAGGCATGGAAATCAAAACACAAAGGGAAAGTGAGAAGCCAATCAGATATGGGTATGACACTACTCTTGTCACTAAGCATTCTATTTACCTTGCTAAAGAATCATCTTTTGAAGAATCTTCTTCATATGAAGAAGCTTGTACTAAAGCAGAATGGAAAGCAGCCATGGATGAGGAAATGAAGGCACTCCAAGAGAGTGGTACTTGGGATCTTGTACCCAAGAAAGATTCAATCAAGGTAATTGGTTCTAGGTGGATCTACAAAATCAAAAGGAACTGTGATGGAACTATAAGCAGGTATAAAGCTAGACTTGTAGCCAAGGGGTTTGCCCAAACACATGGGGTATACCATGAAGAGATTTTCTCACTTGTGGCTAAAATGCCTACCATTAGGATATTGGTAAGTATAGCTGCAGCAAGGAATTGGAATCTGTATCAACTTGATGTAAAAACTACTTTCTCAATGGTTGGATTTCTGAGGAGGTGTACATGGGTCAACCTCCTGGCTATGAAGATCCAATAAAGGTAAATCATGTATGCAAACTAGAAAAAGCTATTTATGGTTTAAAACAGGCACCTAGGGCATGGAACCACAGATTGATGACATATCTCCAAGACCAAGAATTCACTATGAGTAAGGCAGATTCATCCTTGTTTATCAAAAGGAGCAATTCCCAAGTGATATATCTGTGTGTATATTGTTAATGACATTATCCTTACAAGAAGTGATTCCAATGGCATCAAACATATAAAGAATCATAGGATGCAGGAGTTCTAGATTAGTAACCTAGGGTTACTAAAATATTTTGTTAGATGAATAGGCTTCCCATGCTAAATAATGCAAAAAAAAAACTTCAGCCACAAGAACGCGAGATTCAAACCTGCAAAATGTTTGCAGGCCTCAATCTCGCATTTCTGTGGCTGGGATTTTTTTTTGCATTTTTTAGCCTATTTGAGGACTTTGCTAGGTAAATACATTCATATGGACTAAAAACAAGAGCTAATGAGGTCATAAAGTATTCAATGAAACCCTAGATAGTCCATAATAAACTAGTGAAGTCAAAAGTAATAATCCTTGAACACTTATGGTAGAGAGCCAAGGAGAGAAAGAGATTAAAAAAATACTTGAGTTAGTATATACAAACTCAAGTATCTACATCACTCAAAGGAATTAGGTGCAGGACATGTTGAAAAGGTTTCAATTGGAGAATGCAAAGATAGCTAGCACTCCTATGGAGATAAACCATAAATTAATTACTCATGAAGGTGTTGAGCTTGAAGACATTGCAGGTTATCAAAGCATAGTAGGAAGCTTGAACTATGCCACATTGACAAGGATTGAAATTTGTTATGTAGTAAGCATTTTGAGTCACTTCATGGGCAAACCAAGCGTAACTCCCTTGGAAGCAGGTAAAAGAGTTTTGAAGTATCTTAAGGGCACTCAAAACCAAGGTCTTTCTATGAGATTTAGATATAAAACTATATTCAGATGTAGATTGGCCAGGATGCAAGGATGATAGAAGGAGTACTTCTAGGTATGTATCTTTTGTACGAGATAAACCAATTTCATGGTTTGCTAAGAAGCAAGCAACTATTTCTATATCCTCAACAGAATTTGAATATAGGGGATTAGCTAATGCTACTCAGGAAGCTATATGGATTAGATCGTTATATTCAAATTTGGGACTTCACACTCACTCACCAATGATTTTTGGTGATAATACCAGTTCATTACATCTTGGAGCCAACCCTGTCCATCATGCTAGAACCAATCACATAGAAATGCACTTTATGTTAGAGAAAAGCTCTTGAGCAAGGAGATTCAACTTGCGTATGTATGTAAGATCTACCATCTCTAAGAAATCACGATCAAAGTAGTCATTGGTATTTCTCTCAGCAGTCCCTAAAAAGTCAGGGATGAGTCTAAGATTGCTAAATTAATTTTTCTGAGCATAGTTTGTTATTTTGATTGATTTCACTTGCAAACATTAGCTTGTTAAAATAATTTGATTCCTATAAAAGGAACTTTCCTAATTTTTACTGTGCTGGAAGCACTGAGCTTAACAACTGGCAGGTGTGTGAACCAAAATAGCAAGGTTTTCACAACTTGTGATTTCTAAAGTTATCTGTTTTGTGTCAACCATTACATTCATCACCTCCAAAGTATATTAGTACTTTATTGGTGTCATTGAGAAGCTAAGAGGGCCTACTACTCAACACTAAAGTGTGTTAGGGCTAGTACCAAGCAGGTTTAGCAAGTACGACTTCACTTCTTGAAGTATCCATATACATCTTCTCCAACAGAATCCCATCTAACGCTTTTGATGGGAGCCTATTGATCACATAGGTGGCTGTAGAAAAAACCTCTACCCATAGGTAACTAGGCAATTTCTTCTCATTTAGCATTGATCTTACAACCTCCACTATGTTTCCATTTCTTCTCTTTTCCACTCCATTTTGCGCATAAGTATACCTGGTTGTAATCTATCTTTCAATTCCTCTCTCTTGGAGATATGAATTGTTGGGATAGATGGATGGACACTCCAAGAAATGAGTAGGTATTGCCAAATCTTGATATGTACTAGCCCCTTGTAGTTTCCAAGTTGAGTTGTGGATCCTCTTAGCTTTCCCCTAACAGTGTATAAGTGCCTATGTACTTTGGAAATGATGTGAGAAATAATTGAACCAAAACAGGCTACTTCCAAGTTGAAGGATCAATGAAAACCTTCTATTTTTGTTCACACACCTCTTGCTTGTTATGCTTAGTGCTTCTAGTATAGTTGGAATTAGAAAAATTCCTTTTAGAGGTAACTAACTAGCTTAGTAAGCTAATGATTCCAAGTAGAATCACTTAAAATGATACACTATACACATAGCAATCAATTTAGCAATCAAATAATTACCCCCGATTTTTTAGGATCTTTGCAGAGTTTGACTAGTGAGTGATTCGATGCACTTTTATCCAAATTGGCTGAATAGATGATCTTCAAAATTTGTGAGCATGTAGAACACTTGGAGCGGATTCCAACAAGGTGTAGCGCATTGAAAATGGTAAAGAAATGACTGAGATATTAGTAGTACCATCTGACTATAATGAGTGACTATAACAGAGAGACCATAGATGAGAAGTATAGATCTATTGTATTAGAACATAATATTGTACAAGATCATTACCATGATAAACAATGCCTAATGATTGTGAGTATTATAGGCGATGAATTATGTCGTACTCTCTTACAATGTGGTCAAAAATAACTCGGATATGGAGCCACACACCCGCGAGTTTTTTAGACATCTTTTATAGATGTGAGATTTAAATTTGAATTTGAATCCTCCATTGGATCTCACTAAAAGTATTCCTCCAATCTAGGAGATATTCCCTCAAATGAATTCATGACTTCTCCAACTAACAAGTCCACAAGTTTGGTAGTGATTAGAAATATTCTTGCAAGTCAAAACAATGACTTTTACAAATGGTAAAGGATTAAAACTTCCTAGCTATGGTTTCCATGGATTTTCAATTGTTCATGAACTTCTAGCCAAATGTGTAGGCTTGAACTTTGCACCAAGAGCTCCCCCGCAAGCCAAACATTTTGGCTTGGTCTTCTTCTTCAGTCTTCATCAATGTCTTGCAATCCAATCATTGACTTAAACTTGCAAAGTTTTGTACCATCTGATGCTTTAGTCACTAAGTTTGCACATTGCATATTAGTTGATACATATGCCAACTACATTTGCTTATTCAATAGCTTTTCTCTCACGTAATGATAATGGACCTCTATAGGCTTGGTCCTAGCATGATAAATAGGATTTGCTGCAAGATGTAATGAGCTTGTATTATCTCCAAAAAGCATTGGAGATGTAGTATGCAAACCTAAATCTGTATACAACAATCTGATCCATATAGCCTCTTGAGTAGCATTGGCCAATCCTCTATACTCTGCCTCTGTAGGAGATAAAGCAACAGTAGGTTGCTTCTCTGAAGACCATGATATAGGTTTGTTACTTGCAAAAGATAGGTATCCTGAGGTACTCCTTCTATCATCTTTGCAACCTGCCCAATCTGCTTCTGAATATATCTTGAAGTCCAAGTCTGACGTATAAGGAAAGTACAATCCTTGATTTTGAGTGCCTTTAAGGTACTTCAAAATCCTTTTGGCAGCTTCCAAATGAGGTGCCCTAGGTTTGTGCATGAACTGACTTAGAACACTTACTCCATAAGCAATATCAATCCTTGTCAATGTAGCATAGTTCAAGCTTTCCACTATGCTTTGGTAACCTGCAATATTCTCAAGCATATCACCTTCATGAGCACTTAATTTTAGGTTTACCTCCATTGGAGTACTTGCAACTTTGGCATCCTGCAAATGAAATTTCTTCAACATGTCCTGTATATACTTTCTCTTAGTAATATAAATTCCAGAGTTAGTATAGACTAACTCAAGTCCAAGAAAATATTTTAGTGATCAAAGATCACTAATTTTGAGCTCCTGCATCATCTTATCCTTAACATGTTTGATGCCATTAGCATCATTACCTATGCGTATGATATCATCAACATATACACATAGGTATATTACCTCTGAATTAATTCTTTTGATAAACAAAGATGTATCTGCTTTGCTCATGATAAATCCTTGATTCTAAAGGCATGTAGTCAACCTATGGTTCCATGCCTTAGGTGCCTGCTTCAATCCATAAAGAGCTTTGTTCAATTTACATACATATGTTACCTTGCTTGGATCCTCATAACCAAGAGGTTGAGACATGTACACCTCCTTGGAAATCCAGCCATTTAGAAATGCATTTTTTACATCCAATTGATACATGTTCCAATTCTTTGATGCATCCCCACTTACCAATACCCTGATGGTTGGAATTTTGGCCACAGGTGAAAAGGTTCCTTCATAATCAACTCCTTGAGTTTGTGCAAAAACCTTAGCCACAAGTCCATCTTTGTACCTGCTTATTGATCCATCAAAATTCCTTTTGGTCTTATAGATCCATCTAGAACCAATTACCTTCATAGAATCCTTCTTTGGCACTAGCTTCCAAGTATCATTCTCCTTGAGTGCTTCAATTTCCTCATCCAGAGCTTCCTTCCATCCTACCTTGGTCTTTGCTTCTTCATATGATGATGGCTCTTCAAATGACAAGTCTTTTGCAAGATAAACAAAGTGCTTAGTTACTAAAGAAGTGTCATACCCATGTCACATTTGCTTCTTGCTCTCCCTTTGTAATCTTCTGATTGCTTAGTTGGATGATTCAGGTATATCCTCCAATTTCTTCATCTTGACTTTGCCTTTGGACTTCCATGTCTTGAATTCTTCTAAGTTGATGATGTTCTCATCATCTGAGTTGATGTCTTCAATCTGATTAGGCTCCTCCTTAGTGAGGTCTGGAAACTCCTCTTCCAAGTCATAAGGTAGCTTTACTTTCCTGCATTCACTTTCAAACCAAGAGTCATTCTCATCAAAGACAACATCTCTACTGACCATGAATCCTTTGTTTGAAGGGTTGTAGAACCTGTATGCTTTCTGATTCAAGTCATACCCAGAAGATGCCCTTCTCTGCCTTAGGGTCTAGCTTACCTCGTATCTGAGAAGGGTTATGCACATAGGCAACACATCCAAAGATCCTGCAATGATCAAGTGAAGGTCTTCTACCATGCCATGCTTCATATGGGGTCATCCCATCAAGAGATTTGGATGGCAACCTGATTACAAGATAAGTGGCAGTAGACACACTCTCTGACCACAAGTAATTAAGTAATTTTTTCTCATTTAACATTGACCTAGCTATTTCAAAAATTAATCAATTTCTCCTCTCTGCCACCCCATTTTGCTCAGGGATATACCTTGTTGTAATTTGTCTCTTGATTCCTCTGTCCTACAAGAATGCATCAAACTCATTTGAGAAGTATTCACCTCCTCCATCTGACTTTAATCTGTTTAGGTTTCTCCTTGTTTGGTTTTCAACAAGTGCAAGATACTTTCTAAAGCAACTTGATACTTCATCTTTGTGCTTCATAAAGTACAATAGAGTCCACCTACTATAATCATCAATGAAACATACATAATACCTTGATCCAGAGATTGAGGAATCCTTACTTGGTCCCCATACATCTGTATGGACAAGCTCTAGGTAGTCCTCATGCATGTAGTCTTTCCTTGAGAAGGGTAACCTGTGAGATTTTCCAAACTGACAAGCACCACATTTATAAATCATGTGTTGCTTGGATACATTAGGTATCCCAAGCACACATTCATCTCTACATATTTGTTTTAAAGTTCTTTCACCAACATGCCCTAATCTCTTGTGCCAAATTTCAAGCTCTAAGAGTGTTCGATCTTTGTAACTATAATGTGCAATATTCCTTCTATCTTCAAGTTCAAAAGTGAATAATCTACCTGTCTTTTCTCCTTTGGCAATTCTCTTGAATCCATGTTGAGGATCCTCCACAAATGCTCCATACTGTTTGAAACTGAGCTGCAAACCTTTTTCCACAATCTGTCCAATACTCATCAAATTCTTGGTAATTGTAGGTTCATATAGAACCTTGCTCAATAGATTCTTGTTTCCATCAGAGGTCTTAACATCTCCTACTTTAATCACTGAGTGCTTTGTGTCATCACCTCTTTGTACCTGATGCTTAGCCTTTGGTTCATCAAGGTCATAGAGAACAGCTACATTGCCTGCCACATGGTTTGCGCATCTTGAGTCAATGTAGAAGAGATGGTCATCATTTATACCTGGTTTTGAAGTCATGTTCATAATCAAAAGAGAATCTTCTTGCTCTTTTGTGTAGTTGTTGTAATCCTTCCTTGATTTGTGGCCTCCTTGGTAGTTGCTATTTTATTTGTTGTTGTAGTTGTTGTTGTATCCTTGATGGTGATTGAATCTTCCTCTTGATTGTGTATATCCACCTCTTTGATATCCTATACCTCTCTAATTCTTGAAGTTCCTGTAACACTCATCTGCAGTATGATTTGACAATCAACAAATATTACATGGTGAGGAGTTATAAGGTCTCCCCCTACCTTTCTTACCTGCTCTACCCCTTCCTCTTGAGGTTCTACCTCTCCTTCCATAGTTGGCTTGGGACGTAAAATCTTCATCCTCAATCTTCTTGTTCTTCCCTTTCTCTTTGTACTTACTTTTATCAGTGTATAGGGCAGAAGAGTTGTTATCTCTTGATGAATCTGTGAAGAGAGATGGTGGATGCAATCCAAAGATGAGTAGGTGCCGCTACAACCAGCTTCACACCAGCCAACTGAGACTTCAGAGTTGATTAGTAGACCCTTTGAGCTTCCTAAATCCACCAAAATATCAGCCAAGTACTTTGGAACATGTATCCCAAAAGTTTAAGTCAAGATCGACAAGTTGCGAAATGACTAGCTCCCAAAACTTGCTATTTTTGGACATACACCTGCTGGAAAAAATGAACAGTGCTCTCAACCTGGAAGGAATTAGAAAAATTCCTTTTGGGCATAGCAAATAGACTTAGCAAGCTTCCTATTCCAAGTTAAAACACTTCAAATGATGGACTGAGCACTGAGAACAAGTTTCATCAAGTTCTGGAACATTCCCACAATTCTCGGGGCTCTGCAGAGATAGACCAGTAAGCAGTAAAATGCAGATATCTCCAAAAGTATAAATCCAATGACCTTGAAAATTTATATGTAGAAACTAGACAGTGAGAGCTATCCAACGCACTTTAAAACACTGAAAAAGGTTCAGTAAAACTCGAGATATGACCTTCTGAAGTTACTGCTCTGAGTGAGTATAGCAGAGAACAAAACAGAGAGGTAGATGATAATAAATGTATAGATTCACATATGATTACAACCACATTGGCAATGAATCTTTGCACAATGGGAGTAGAATGATAGAGCTATGGAGTAAGCTCTTCAATCTCTACAAAATGACATCAAGTGGTCACGTACAAGGCTTGCTAATCGCCTCTTCCTTCTTGCTCCTTTTATAGCAATTCTTGGAGGGAGTTTTGAATTCGAATTCGAATGGCTCCACCTAAAAGTGATCCCCAAAGTTAGGAGAGATTCCCTCAGCTCAAAAATTCGTGATTTTGGTAGTTGGAGCCACAAATTTGCTTTTACATCATGGATGAGATAAGCCATCCTTTTACTTTTTTCTTTTTCCATTTACAAGAGATAAAATGTACTCTTTTACAAGAGGTGTTCACATGACTACTCATGTGACTTACAAATGAGGATAATATCAAGCATATCAAGCATGTAGGCTTGGGCAAAATGCACCAACAGCTCCCCCTCAAGCCTAACATGCTTGGCCTCCAAATAAGTCTTCAATTGTCCTTGATTTCCTGCAAACCAATCATCAACTTGAATCTACTTAACTTCGTACCATCAAGAGCTTTCGTCAACATGTCTGCACATTGCATATCTGTAGAGACATAGGATAGTTGAATATCCTTGCTCAATAGCTTCTCCCTTACATAATGGTAGTGGACTTCAATATGCTTGGTTCTAGCATGGTATACCGGATTAGCTGCTAGATGTAGTGAGCTTGTGTTGTCACCAAAAATGTGAGGTGTTGAAGAATGAAGTCCAAGATCTGTGTACAAAGATTTTAACCACATGATTTCTTGAGTTGCATTAGCCAAACCTCTATATTCTGCTTCAGTAGAAGATAATGCCACGGTTGGTTGCTTCTTCGATGACCAAGAAATGATTTTTGAACCTGCAAATGATATATACCCTGATGTGCTTCTTCTATCATCTTTAGATCCGGCCCAATCTGCATCTGAGTAGACCTTTAGCTCAATATCTGAAGTATATGAATAAAACAAACCTTCATTCATGGTCCCCTTTAGGTACTTGAGGACTCGCTTGGCCGCTTCCATATGTGGTCTTCTCGGCTTATGCATAAACTGACTCAATATGCTAACACTATAGCATATATCCACCCTTGTGAGTGTTGCATAGTTCAAACTTCCAACCAAGCTTTGATAGCTTGTGATGTCTTCAATTGGCTCTCCTTCATAAGCACTAAGCTTATGATTTTGCTCCATAGGTGTACCTGCACACTTTGTATTTTCCATCTTGAACTTGACGAGCATGTCATGGACATACTTCCTTTGTGTGATGTATATACCTGAATCTGTGTAGATCAACTCCAATCCAAGAAAATAAGTGAGTGGTCCGAGGTCACTTATTTTGAACTCCTCCTTCATTTGACTCTTTACCTGTTTGATTCCTTCAAGATCATTGCTTGTGATAATAATATCATCAACATACACACATAAATAGATCACTTCAGATCCATTCCTCTTTATGAACAAAGAGGTATCCGCCTTGCTAGCTTTGAATCCTTGGTCCTGCAAATAAGTAACCAATCTGAAATTCCAAGCTCTTGGAGCTTGCTTCAATCCATACAAAGCTTTCTTTAGTTTGCATACATAGTTAGGATGATGTGCATCCTCATATCCAGGAGGTTGTGCCATATACACTTCCTCAGAAATCCATCCATTCAAGAAAGCATTCTTTACATCAAGTTGATAAAGATTCCAATTTCTAGATGCAGCAAGACTTATGAGAACCCTAATTGTAGGCATTTTTGCAACAGGAGAGAAAGTCTCCTCATAATCAATACCATGGGTTTGAGCAAACCCTTTAGCAACTAACCTTGCTTTGTGTCTATTTATACTTCCATCTGGATTCCTCTTGATTTTGTATATCCATCGAGATCCGATTATCTTCATAGATGGCTTGTTAGGTACAAGCTCCCAAGTGTCATTCTCCTTCAAGGCTTCCATTTCTTCATCCATTGCATCTCTCCAAGCTTTCTTGCTTTGTGCTTCTTCGAATGTGGTAGGTTCTTCATTGGTTGAATCCTTTGCAATGTAGATTGAGTGCTTGGTGACCAAAGAAGTATCATAACCAAACCTCTCTGGTTTCTTCTTCTCCCTCGAAGACCTTCTAAGTGGTTGATGTGAGCTCTCGGGTCCATATGTAGCATCCTGCATCTTTGCTTTACCTTTGTTCTTCCATAGCTTTAGTCTTTCCAAGTCTTCTAGGTCAATCTCCGAATCACTTTCTTCAATCTGCTTTGGCTCCTTTGGTTGAAGTGATGGAAAATCTTCATCCAAGTCATATGGCAGCTTCACTTTCCTGTCATCATCAAACCATGATTTGTTTTCATCAAAAATTACATCTCTACTCACAGAAAATCCTTTATTGGTTGGATTGTACAATCTATATCCTTTTTGGTTTTGATCATAACCAATGAATACACACTTCTCTGCCTTGGGATCCAATTTCCCTCTTACTTGAGAAGGAATGTGAGCATAGGCTAAGCATCCAAAGATTTTACAATGCTCTAGACTAGGTCTTCTTCCATTCCACACTTCATATGGAGTGGTTCCATCTAGTGACTTAGATGGAAGTCTATTTATGAGATATGTGGCTGTCGACACAGCCTCTGCCCATAGGTAGTTCGGCAATCCCTTTTCATTGAGCATGGACCTTGCAGCTTCGACAATAGCTCTGTTCCTCCTCTCTGCTACACCATTGAGTTCGGGTGTATACCTTGTAGTGACTTCCCTTTTAATGCCTCTTTCATGCAAGAAGGCATCAAATTCAAAAGAGAAGTATTCTCCTCCACCATCTGATCTGAGTCGTTTCAAAGTCCTACCTGTTTGGTTTTCAACAAGAGCAATATACTTCTTAAAGCAATTAAACACTTCATCCTTGTGCTTCATGAAAAACAGAATGGTCCACCTGCTACAATCATCTATGAAAGACACATAATATCTTGAGCCTGATATAGATGGCTCCTTACTTGGACCCCACACATCTGTGTGCACTAGATCCAAAGGATTTTGATACATATATCCTTTCTTATTGAAAGGTTGTCTATGAGCCTTGCCGAGTTGACAAGCTTCACACTTATAAATCATGTGTTGCCTTGTGATATTAGGCAAACCAAGTACACTTTGGTCCCTGCAAATCTGTTTGAGTGTCCTCTCACCAATGTGAGCAAGCCTTTTGTGCCATATCTCCAACTCTGTTAGAGTTTGAGATCCATAGCTAAACAAAGCTATGTTCTTTGTATCTTCCACTTCAAAAGTGAAAAGCCTTCCTGTCTTTTCTCCTTTGGCAATCCTTCGAAAGCCTTGCCTTGGGTCTTCAACATATGCTCCAAATCGATTGAATCTAACCTGCAATCCTTTTTCAACAATCTGTCCAACACTTATTAAATTTTTGGTAATTGTAGGGACATACAAGACTTTGCTTAAGAGGTTCATATTCCCATCTGATGTCTTCACATTACCTATCTTCTCCACTGAGTGCTTTGTGTCATCTCCTGTCTGCACTTCATGCTTGTTATGAGGATCTTCCAAATCAGAAAGTAAAGCCACATTTCCTGCTACATGGTTTGAGCATCCCGAATCAATGTAAAATATGTGATCATCATCCTTACCCTTCTTTGTTGATAGATTCATAATCAATAATGAATCTTCTTGACTTTGGTCCTCTGCATAGTTATTGTAATCTCTTCTTCCTCTATGGCCACTTTGATAGTTGTTGTTGTTGTTGTAATTGTTGTTGTAGTAGTTGTTGTTGTTGTAGCCTCCATTGTACCTACCTCTATTTGATCCATAGCCACCTCTATTGAATCCTCTTCCTCTTGAGTTCCTTGGATTCCTGAAACATTCTTCAGTAGTATGGTTAGATAAGCCACATATGTTGCAAGGTTGAGATGATTGGAATCTCCCCCTGCCTTGCTTTCCACCTCTGCCTCTTCCTCTAGCTCTTCCTCTACCTGCAAAGTTTGCTTGGAAAGAGCTTCCTTCATCTTCATTCTTCCTATTCTTTGACTTGTCCTTGACCTTAGCTTTATCAGAATATAAGGCAGAAGTTTGATTACCTCTTGAGGACTCACCACCTTTGCTAATCTTTGCTTCATGAGTGAAGAGTTGGCCCATGAGTGTGTTGAGGTCGGGTACATGCATATCCATGTATAAATCCATGGCTGTTGTGAATGACTCCCACTTGTCGTCTGCTTTGATTCCATTCATGATTTGTCTTATGATTTGCTCCTCTTCAATTACCTCTCCAATGCTTCCAAGTTGGTCAGAAATCTCCTTCATCTTTGTGACATAATCAGTCACATTTTGCTTCGGGCTTTTCTTCATTGTTGTGAACTCCATCCACAATTGGTTCTTCCTTGCTCGAGTGTTGGAAGAAAAGAAAGAAGCAAGTGCATTCCAGGTTTCTCTTGATGTCTTGCATCCCTTGACATGAGGTAAAAGAAAATCAGAGATTGAGTTTAGAATATAGGACCTTGCAACTGCATCCTTCGAACACCAATTCGAAAGTCCTTCCACTTCTTCATGTGATGGTTGCCCTTTGTTCCTCATGGTTGGCATTGCTTCATCTCCGGATATGAATCCATATAGATTCCTCCCTTGAAGGTAAGCCTCCATCCTTAGAGACCATGCCGGATAGTTGTTTCGATCCAATTTGTCAATTGTTGATGGAAATCCATCTCCCATGTTGCTTGACTATGCTCTGATACCACTGTGAAGAGAGATGGTGGATGCAATCCAAAGATGAGTAGGTGCCGCTACAACCAGCTTCACACCAGCCAACTGAGACTTCAGAGTTGATTAGTAGACCCTTTGAGCTTCCTAAATCCACCAAAATATCAGCCAAGTACTTTGGAACATGTATCCCAAAAGTTTAAGTCAAGATCGACAAGTTGCGAAATGACTAGCTCCCAAAACTTGCTATTTTTGGACATACACCTGCTGGAAAAAATGAATAGTGCTCTCAACCTGGAAGGAATTAGAAAAATTCCTTTTGGGCATAGCAAATAGACTTAGCAAGCTTCCTATTCCAAGTTAAAACACTTCAAATGATGGACTGAGCACTGAGAACAAGTTTCATCAAGTTCTGGAACATTCCCACAATTCTCGGGGCTCTGCAGAGATAGACCAGTAAGCAGTAAAATGCAGATATCTCCAAAAGTATAAATCCAATGACCTTGAAAATTTATATGTAGAAACTAGACAGTGAGAGCTATCCAACGCACTTTAAAACACTGAAAAAGGTTCAGTAAAACTCGAGATATGACCTTCTGAAGTTACTGCTCTGAGTGAGTATAGCAGAGAACAAAACAGAGAGGTAGATGATAATAAATGTATAGATTCACATATGATTACAACCACATTGGCAATGAATCTTTGCACAATGGGAGTAGAATGATAGAGCTATGGAGTAAGCTCTTCAATCTCTACAAAATGACATCAAGTGGTCACGTACAAGGCTTGCTAATCGCCTCTTCCTTCTTGCTCCTTTTATAGCAATTCTTGGAGGGAGTTTTGAATTCGAATTCGAATGGCTCCACCTAAAAGTGATCCCCAAAGTTAGGAGAGATTCCCTCAGCTCAAAAATTCGTGATTTTGGTAGTTGGAGCCACAAATTTGCTTTTACATCATGGATGAGGTAAGCCATCCTTTTACTTTTTTCTTTTTCCATTTACAAGAGATAAAATGTACTCTTTTACAAGAGGTGTTCACATGACTACTCATGTGACTTACAAATGAGGATAATATCAAGCATATCAAGCATGTAGGCTTGGGCAAAATGCACCAACAGCTCCCCCTCAAGCCTAACATGCTTGGCCTCCAAATAAGTCTTCAATTGTCCTTGATTTCCTGCAAACCAATCATCAACTTGAATCTACTTAACTTCGTACCATCAAGAGCTTTCGTCAACATGTCTGCACATTGCATATCTGTAGAGACATAGGATAGTTGAATATCCTTGCTCAATAGCTTCTCCCTTACATAATGGTAGTGGACTTCAATATGCTTGGTTCTAGCATGGTATACCGGATTAGCTGCTAGATGTAGTGAGCTTGTGTTGTCACCAAAAATGTGAGGTGTTGAAGAATGAAGTCCAAGATCTGTGTACAAAGATTTTAACCACATGATTTCTTGAGTTGCATTAGCCAAACCTCTATATTCTGCTTCAGTAGAAGATAATGCCACGGTTGGTTGCTTCTTCGATGACCAAGAAATGATTTTTGAACCTGCAAATGATATATACCCTGATGTGCTTCTTCTATCATCTTTAGATCCGGCCCAATCTGCATCTGAGTAGACCTTTAGCTCAATATCTGAAGTATATGAATAAAACAAACCTTCATTCATGGTCCCCTTTAGGTACTTGAGGACTCGCTTGGCCGCTTCCATATGTGGTCTTCTCGGCTTATGCATAAACTGACTCAATATGCTAACACTATAGCATATATCCACCCTTGTGAGTGTTGCATAGTTCAAACTTCCAACCAAGCTTTGATAGCTTGTGATGTCTTCAATTGGCTCTCCTTCATAAGCACTAAGCTTATGATTTTGCTCCATAGGTGTACCTGCACACTTTGTATTTTCCATCTTGAACTTGACGAGCATGTCATGGACATACTTCCTTTGTGTGATGTATATACCTGAATCTGTGTAGATCAACTCCAATCCAAGAAAATAAGTGAGTGGTCCGAGGTCACTTATTTTGAACTCCTCCTTCATTTGACTCTTTACCTGTTTGATTCCTTCAAGATCATTGCCTGTGATAATAATATCATCAACATACACACATAAATAGATCACTTCAGATCCATTCCTCTTTATGAACAAAGAGGTATCCGCCTTGCTAGCTTTGAATCCTTGGTCCTGCAAATAAGTAACCAATCTGAAATTCCAAGCTCTTGGAGCTTGCTTCAATCCATACAAAGCTTTCTTTAGTTTGCATACATAGTTAGGATGATGTGCATCCTCATATCCAGGAGGTTGTGCCATATACACTTCCTCAGAAATCCATCCATTCAAGAAAGCATTCTTTACATCAAGTTGATAAAGATTCCAATTTCTAGATGCAGCAAGACTTATGAGAACCCTAATTGTAGGCATTTTTGCAACAGGAGAGAAAGTCTCCTCATAATCAATACCATGGGTTTGAGCAAACCCTTTAGCAACTAACCTTGCTTTGTGTCTATTTATACTTCCATCTGGATTCCTCTTGATTTTGTATATCCATCGAGATCCGATTATCTTCATAGATGGCTTGTTAGGTACAAGCTCCCAAGTGTCATTCTCCTTCAAGGCTTCCATTTCTTCATCCATTGCATCTCTCCAAGCTTTCTTGCTTTGTGCTTCTTCGAATGTGGTAGGTTCTTCATTGGTTGAATCCTTTGCAATGTAGATTGAGTGCTTGGTGACCAAAGAAGTATCATAACCAAACCTCTCTGGTTTCTTCTTCTCCCTCGAAGACCTTCTAAGTGGTTGATGTGAGCTCTCGGGTCCATATGTAGCATCCTGCATCTTTGCTTTACCTTTGTTCTTCCATAGCTTTAGTCTTTCCAAGTCTTCTAGGTCAATCTCCGAATCACTTTCTTCAATCTGCTTTGGCTCCTTTGGTTGAAGTGATGGAAAATCTTCATCCAAGTCATATGGCAGCTTCACTTTCCTGTCATCATCAAACCATGATTTGTTTTCATCAAAAATTACATCTCTACTCACAGAAAATCCTTTATTGGTTGGATTGTACAATCTATATCCTTTTTGGTTTTGATCATAACCAATGAATACACACTTCTCTGCCTTGGGATCCAATTTCCCTCTTACTTGAGAAGGAATGTGAGCATAGGCTAAGCATCCAAAGATTTTACAATGCTCTAGACTAGGTCTTCTTCCATTCCACACTTCATATGGAGTGGTTCCATCTAGTGACTTAGATGGAAGTCTATTTATGAGATATGTGGCTGTCGACACAGCCTCTGCCCATAGGTAGTTCGGCAATCCCTTTTCATTGAGCATGGACCTTGCAGCTTCGACAATAGCTCTGTTCCTCCTCTCTGCTACACCATTGAGTTCGGGTGTATACCTTGTAGTGACTTCCCTTTTAATGCCTCTTTCATGCAAGAAGGCATC
The DNA here is from genome assembly GCA_020310875.1 of Ceratopteris richardii. Taxonomy (NCBI): domain Eukaryota; kingdom Viridiplantae; phylum Streptophyta; class Polypodiopsida; order Polypodiales; family Pteridaceae; genus Ceratopteris; species Ceratopteris richardii. Next base: position 59,408,159 of record CM035436.1, on the reverse strand, counting down.
AAATTCAAAAGAGAAGTATTCTCCTCCACCATCTGATCTGAGTCGTTTCAAAGTCCTACCTGTTTGGTTTTCAACAAGAGCAATATACTTCTTAAAGCAATTAAACACTTCATCCTTGTGCTTCATGAAAAACAGAATGGTCCACCTGCTACAATCATCTATGAAAGACACATAATATCTTGAGCCTGATATAGATGGCTCCTTACTTGGACCCCACACATCTGTGTGCACTAGATCCAAAGGATTTTGATACATATATCCTTTCTTATTGAAAGGTTGTCTATGAGCCTTGCCGAGTTGACAAGCTTCACACTTATAAATCATGTGTTGCCTTGTGATATTAGGCAAACCAAGTACACTTTGGTCCCTGCAAATCTGTTTGAGTGTCCTCTCACCAATGTGAGCAAGCCTTTTGTGCCATATCTCCAACTCTGTTAGAGTTTGAGATCCATAGCTAAACAAAGCTATGTTCTTTGTATCTTCCACTTCAAAAGTGAAAAGCCTTCCTGTCTTTTCTCCTTTGGCAATCCTTCGAAAGCCTTGCCTTGGGTCTTCAACATATGCTCCAAATCGATTGAATCTAACCTGCAATCCTTTTTCAACAATCTGTCCAACACTTATTAAATTTTTGGTAATTGTAGGGACATACAAGACTTTGCTTAAGAGGTTCATATTCCCATCTGATGTCTTCACATTACCTATCTTCTCCACTGAGTGCTTTGTGTCATCTCCTGTCTGCACTTCATGCTTGTTATGAGGATCTTCCAAATCAGAAAGTAAAGCCACATTTCCTGCTACATGGTTTGAGCATCCCGAATCAATGTAAAATATGTGATCATCATCCTTACCCTTCTTTGTTGATAGATTCATAATCAATAATGAATCTTCTTGACTTTGGTCCTCTGCATAGTTATTGTAATCTCTTCTTCCTCTATGGCCACTTTGATAGTTGTTGTTGTTGTTGTAATTGTTGTTGTAGTAGTTGTTGTTGTTGTAGCCTCCATTGTACCTACCTCTATTTGATCCATAGCCACCTCTATTGAATCCTCTTCCTCTTGAGTTCCTTGGATTCCTGAAACATTCTTCAGTAGTATGGTTAGATAAGCCACATATGTTGCAAGGTTGAGATGATTGGAATCTCCCCCTGCCTTGCTTTCCACCTCTGCCTCTTCCTCTAGCTCTTCCTCTACCTGCAAAGTTTGCTTGGAAAGAGCTTCCTTCATCTTCATTCTTCCTATTCTTTGACTTGTCCTTGACCTTAGCTTTATCAGAATATAAGGCAGAAGTTTGATTACCTCTTGAGGACTCACCACCTTTGCTAATCTTTGCTTCATGAGTGAAGAGTTGGCCCATGAGTGTGTTGAGGTCGGGTACATGCATATCCATGTATAAATCCATGGCTGTTGTGAATGACTCCCACTTGTCGTCTGCTTTGATTCCATTCATGATTTGTCTTATGATTTGCTCCTCTTCAATTACCTCTCCAATGCTTCCAAGTTGGTCAGAAATCTCCTTCATCTTTGTGACATAATCAGTCACATTTTGCTTCGGGCTTTTCTTCATTGTTGTGAACTCCATCCACAATTGGTTCTTCCTTGCTCGAGTGTTGGAAGAAAAGAAAGAAGCAAGTGCATTCCAGGTTTCTCTTGATGTCTTGCATCCCTTGACATGAGGTAAAAGAAAATCAGAGATTGAGTTTAGAATATAGGACCTTGCAACTGCATCCTTCGAACACCAATTCGAAAGTCCTTCCACTTCTTCATGTGATGGTTGCCCTTTGTTCCTCATGGTTGGCATTGCTTCATCTCCGGATATGAATCCATATAGATTCCTCCCTTGAAGGTAAGCCTCCATCCTTAGAGACCATGCCGGATAGTTGTTTCGATCCAATTTGTCAATTGTTGATGGAAATCCATCTCCCATGTTGCTTGACTATGCTCTGATACCACTGTGAAGAGAGATGGTGGATGCAATCCAAAGATGAGTAGGTGCCGCTACAACCAGCTTCACACCAGCCAACTGAGACTTCAGAGTTGATTAGTAGACCCTTTGAGCTTCCTAAATCCACCAAAATATCAGCCAAGTACTTTGGAACATGTATCCCAAAAGTTTAAGTCAAGATCGACAAGTTGCGAAATGACTAGCTCCCAAAACTTGCTATTTTTGGACATACACCTGCTGGAAAAAATGAATAGTGCTCTCAACCTGGAAGGAATTAGAAAAATTCCTTTTGGGCATAGCAAATAGACTTAGCAAGCTTCCTATTCCAAGTTAAAACACTTCAAATGATGGACTGAGCACTGAGAACAAGTTTCATCAAGTTCTGGAACATTCCCACAATTCTCGGGGCTCTGCAGAGATAGACCAGTAAGCAGTAAAATGCAGATATCTCCAAAAGTATAAATCCAATGACCTTGAAAATTTATATGTAGAAACTAGACAGTGAGAGCTATCCAACGCACTTTAAAACACTGAAAAAGGTTCAGTAAAACTCGAGATATGACCTTCTGAAGTTACTGCTCTGAGTGAGTATAGCAGAGAACAAAACAGAGAGGTAGATGATAATAAATGTATAGATTCACATATGATTACAACCACATTGGCAATGAATCTTTGCACAATGGGAGTAGAATGATAGAGCTATGGAGTAAGCTCTTCAATCTCTACAAAATGACATCAAGTGGTCACGTACAAGGCTTGCTAATCGCCTCTTCCTTCTTGCTCCTTTTATAGCAATTCTTGGAGGGAGTTTTGAATTCGAATTCGAATGGCTCCACCTAAAAGTGATCCCCAAAGTTAGGAGAGATTCCCTCAGCTCAAAAATTCGTGATTTTGGTAGTTGGAGCCACAAATTTGCTTTTACATCATGGATGAGGTAAGCCATCCTTTTACTTTTTTCTTTTTCCATTTACAAGAGATAAAATGTACTCTTTTACAAGAGGTGTTCACATGACTACTCATGTGACTTACAAATGAGGATAATATCAAGCATATCAAGCATGTAGGCTTGGGCAAAATGCACCAACAGCTCCCCCTCAAGCCTAACATGCTTGGCCTCCAAATAAGTCTTCAATTGTCCTTGATTTCCTGCAAACCAATCATCAACTTGAATCTACTTAACTTCGTACCATCAAGAGCTTTCGTCAACATGTCTGCACATTGCATATCTGTAGAGACATAGGATAGTTGAATATCCTTGCTCAATAGCTTCTCCCTTACATAATGGTAGTGGACTTCAATATGCTTGGTTCTAGCATGGTATACCGGATTAGCTGCTAGATGTAGTGAGCTTGTGTTGTCACCAAAAATGTGAGGTGTTGAAGAATGAAGTCCAAGATCTGTGTACAAAGATTTTAACCACATGATTTCTTGAGTTGCATTAGCCAAACCTCTATATTCTGCTTCAGTAGAAGATAATGCCACGGTTGGTTGCTTCTTCGATGACCAAGAAATGATTTTTGAACCTGCAAATGATATATACCCTGATGTGCTTCTTCTATCATCTTTAGATCCGGCCCAATCTGCATCTGAGTAGACCTTTAGCTCAATATCTGAAGTATATGAATAAAACAAACCTTCATTCATGGTCCCCTTTAGGTACTTGAGGACTCGCTTGGCCGCTTCCATATGTGGTCTTCTCGGCTTATGCATAAACTGACTCAATATGCTAACACTATAGCATATATCCACCCTTGTGAGTGTTGCATAGTTCAAACTTCCAACCAAGCTTTGATAGCTTGTGATGTCTTCAATTGGCTCTCCTTCATAAGCACTAAGCTTATGATTTTGCTCCATAGGTGTACCTGCACACTTTGTATTTTCCATCTTGAACTTGACGAGCATGTCATGGACATACTTCCTTTGTGTGATGTATATACCTGAATCTGTGTAGATCAACTCCAATCCAAGAAAATAAGTGAGTGGTCCGAGGTCACTTATTTTGAACTCCTCCTTCATTTGACTCTTTACCTGTTTGATTCCTTCAAGATCATTGCCTGTGATAATAATATCATCAACATACACACATAAATAGATCACTTCAGATCCATTCCTCTTTATGAACAAAGAGGTATCCGCCTTGCTAGCTTTGAATCCTTGGTCCTGCAAATAAGTAACCAATCTGAAATTCCAAGCTCTTGGAGCTTGCTTCAATCCATACAAAGCTTTCTTTAGTTTGCATACATAGTTAGGATGATGTGCATCCTCATATCCAGGAGGTTGTGCCATATACACTTCCTCAGAAATCCATCCATTCAAGAAAGCATTCTTTACATCAAGTTGATAAAGATTCCAATTTCTAGATGCAGCAAGACTTATGAGAACCCTAATTGTAGGCATTTTTGCAACAGGAGAGAAAGTCTCCTCATAATCAATACCATGGGTTTGAGCAAACCCTTTAGCAACTAACCTTGCTTTGTGTCTATTTATACTTCCATCTGGATTCCTCTTGATTTTGTATATCCATCGAGATCCGATTATCTTCATAGATGGCTTGTTAGGTACAAGCTCCCAAGTGTCATTCTCCTTCAAGGCTTCCATTTCTTCATCCATTGCATCTCTCCAAGCTTTCTTGCTTTGTGCTTCTTCGAATGTGGTAGGTTCTTCATTGGTTGAATCCTTTGCAATGTAGATTGAGTGCTTGGTGACCAAAGAAGTATCATAACCAAACCTCTCTGGTTTCTTCTTCTCCCTCGAAGACCTTCTAAGTGGTTGATGTGAGCTCTCGGGTCCATATGTAGCATCCTGCATCTTTGCTTTACCTTTGTTCTTCCATAGCTTTAGTCTTTCCAAGTCTTCTAGGTCAATCTCCGAATCACTTTCTTCAATCTGCTTTGGCTCCTTTGGTTGAAGTGATGGAAAATCTTCATCCAAGTCATATGGCAGCTTCACTTTCCTGTCATCATCAAACCATGATTTGTTTTCATCAAAAATTACATCTCTACTCACAGAAAATCCTTTATTGGTTGGATTGTACAATCTATATCCTTTTTGGTTTTGATCATAACCAATGAATACACACTTCTCTGCCTTGGGATCCAATTTCCCTCTTACTTGAGAAGGAATGTGAGCATAGGCTAAGCATCCAAAGATTTTACAATGCTCTAGACTAGGTCTTCTTCCATTCCACACTTCATATGGAGCGGTTCCATCTAGTGACTTAGATGGAAGTCTATTTATGAGATATGTGGCTGTCGACACAGCCTCTGCCCATAGGTAGTTCGGCAATCCCTTTTCATTGAGCATGGACCTTGCAGCTTCGACAATAGCTCTGTTCCTCCTCTCTGCTACACCATTGAGTTCGGGTGTATACCTTGTAGTGACTTCCCTTTTAATGCCTCTTTCATGCAAGAAGGCATCAAATTCAAAAGAGAAGTATTCTCCTCCACCATCTGATCTGAGTCGTTTCAAAGTCCTACCTGTTTGGTTTTCAACAAGAGCAATATACTTCTTAAAGCAATTAAACACTTCATCCTTGTGCTTCATGAAAAATAGAATGGTCCACCTGCTACAATCATCTATGAAAGACACATAATATCTTGAGCCTGATATAGATGGCTCCTTACTTGGACCCCACACATCTGTGTGCACTAGATCCAAAGGATTTTGATACATATATCCTTTCTTATTGAAAGGTTGTCTATGAGCCTTGCCGAGTTGACAAGCTTCACACTTATAAATCATGTGTTGCCTTGTGATATTAGGCAAACCAAGTACACTTTGGTCCCTGCAAATCTGTTTGAGTGTCCTCTCACCAATGTGAGCAAGCCTTTTGTGCCATATCTCCAACTCTGTTAGAGTTTGAGATCCATAGCTAAACAAAGCTATGTTCTTTGTATCTTCCACTTCAAAAGTGAAAAGCCTTCCTGTCTTTTCTCCTTTGGCAATCCTTCGAAAGCCTTGCCTTGGGTCTTCAACATATGCTCCAAATCGATTGAATCTAACCTGCAATCCTTTTTCAACAATCTGTCCAACACTTATTAAATTTTTGGTAATTGTAGGGACATACAAGACTTTGCTTAAGAGGTTCATATTCCCATCTGATGTCTTCACATTACCTATCTTCTCCACTGAGTGCTTTGTGTCATCTCCTGTCTGCACTTCATGCTTGTTATGAGGATCTTTCAAATCAGAAAGTAAAGCCACATTTCCTGCTACATGGTTTGAGCATCCCGAATCAATGTAAAATATGTGATCATCATCCTTACCCTTCTTTGTTGATAGATTCATAATCAATAATGAATCTTCTTGACTTTGGTCCTCTGCATAGTTATTGTAATCTCTTCTTCCTCTATGGCCACTTTGATAGTTGTTGTTGTTGTTGTAATTGTTGTTGTAGTAGTTGTTGTTGTTGTAGCCTCCATTGTACCTACCTCTATTTGATCCATAGCCACCTCTATTGAATCCTCTTCCTCTTGAGTTCCTTGGATTCCTGAAACATTCTTCAGTAGTATGGTTAGATAAGCCACATATGTTGCAAGGTTGAGATGATTGGAATCTCCCCCTGCCTTGCTTTCCACCTCTGCCTCTTCCTCTAGCTCTTCCTCTACCTGCAAAGTTTGCTTGGAAAGAGCTTCCTTCATCTTCATTCTTCCTATTCTTTGACTTGTCCTTGACCTTAGCTTTATCAGAATATAAGGCAGAAGTTTGATTACCTCTTGAGGACTCACCACCTTTGCTAATCTTTGCTTCATGAGTGAAGAGTTGGCCCATGAGTGTGTTGAGGTCGGGTACATGCATATCCATGTATAAATCCATGGCTGTTGTGAATGACTCCCACTTGTCGTCTGCTTTGATTCCATTCATGATTTGTCTTATGATTTGCTCCTCTTCAATTACCTCTCCAATGCTTCCAAGTTGGTCAGAAATCTCCTTCATCTTTGTGACATAATCAGTCACATTTTGCTTCGGGCTTTTCTTCATTGTTGTGAACTCCATCCACAATTGGTTCTTCCTTGCTCGAGTGTTGGAAGAAAAGAAAGAAGCAAGTGCATTCCAGGTTTCTCTTGATGTCTTGCATCCCTTGACATGAGGTAAAAGAAAATCAGAGATTGAGTTTAGAATATAGGACCTTGCAAGTGCATCCTTCGAACACCAATTCGAAAGTCCTTCCACTTCTTCATGTGATGGTTGCCCTTTGTTCCTCATGGTTGGCATTGCTTCATCTCCGGATATGAATCCATATAGATTCCTCCCTTGAAGGTAAGCCTCCATCCTTAGAGACCATGCCGGATAGTTGTTTCGATCCAATTTGTCAATTGTTGATGGAAATCCATCTCCCATGTTGCTTGACTATGCTCTGATACCACTGTGAAGAGAGATGGTGGATGCAATCCAAAGATGAGTAGGTGCCGCTACAACCAGCTTCACACCAGCCAACTGAGACTTCAGAGTTGATTAGTAGACCCTTTGAGCTTCCTAAATCCACCAAAATATCAGCCAAGTACTTTGGAACATGTATCCCAAAAGTTTAAGTCAAGATCGACAAGTTGCGAAATGACTAGCTCCCAAAACTTGCTATTTTTGGACATACACCTGCTGGAAAAAATGAATAGTGCTCTCAACCTGGAAGGAATTAGAAAAATTCCTTTTGGGCATAGCAAATAGACTTAGCAAGCTTCCTATTCCAAGTTAAAACACTTCAAATGATGGACTGAGCACTGAGAACAAGTTTCATCAAGTTCTGGAACATTCCCACAATTCTCGGGGCTCTGCAGAGATAGACCAGTAAGCAGTAAAATGCAGATATCTCCAAAAGTATAAATCCAATGACCTTGAAAATTTATATGTAGAAACTAGACAGTGAGAGCTATCCAACGCACTTTAAAACACTGAAAAAGGTTCAGTAAAACTCGAGATATGACCTTCTGAAGTTACTGCTCTGAGTGAGTATAGCAGAGAACAAAACAGAGAGGTAGATGATAATAAATGTATAGATTCACATATGATTACAACCACATTGGCAATGAATCTTTGCACAATGGGAGTAGAATGATAGAGCTATGGAGTAAGCTCTTCAATCTCTACAAAATGACATCAAGTGGTCACGTACAAGGCTTGCTAATCGCCTCTTCCTTCTTGCTCCTTTTATAGCAATTCTTGGAGGGAGTTTTGAATTCGAATTCGAATGGCTCCACCTAAAAGTGATCCCCAAAGTTAGGAGAGATTCCCTCAGCTCAAAAATTCGTGATTTTGGTAGTTGGAGCCACAAATTTGCTTTTACATCATGGATGAGGTAAGCCATCCTTTTACTTTTTTCTTTTTCCATTTACAAGAGATAAAACGTACTCTTTTACAAGAGGTGTTCACATGACTACTCATGTGACTTACAAATGAGGATAATATCAAGCATATCAAGCATGTAGGCTTGGGCAAAATGCACCAACAGAATCTCCATTCTTGTTGAGCTTGGCTTCATGGGTAAATAGTTGCCCCATGATTACTTGTCTTACAATCTGCTCCTCTTCAATTTCTTCTCCTATGCTTGCCAATTGATCTGCTACATCTTTGACTTTGTTCACATACTCTGAGATGCCTTGCTTGGGTTGCTTTCTTTGAGTGCTAAACTCAATCCACAATTGGTTCTTCCTAGCCCTTGTGTTGGAAGAGAAATATGAAGACAATATTTCCCAAGTCTCTTGGGATGTCTTGTAGTTCTTGATATGTGGAAGAAGAAAATCAAAGATTGAGTTAAGTAAGTATAACCTTGCTAATGCATCCTTGGCACACCAAGTGTTGAGTCTTTCATGCTCCTCTCTTGTAGACTATCCTTTGCTTCTGAATATGGGCATCTCCTCATCTCTTGAGAGGTATCCATAGAGGCTCCTTCCTTGCAAGTATGTCTTCATCCTCAAGGACCATGCTTGGTAGTTGTTCCTATCCAATTTATCAATTAGAGAAGGAAAAACATCTCCCATTTTACCTTAACTTTGCCCATTTTACCTTAACTTTGCTCTGATACCACTATTGGGATAGATTGATGGACACTCCAAGAAACGAGTAGATACTGCCAAATCCTGCTCTATACCATGACCTTATAGATTTAGAGTTGCTTTGTGGGCCCTCTTAGCTTTCCTCTAACACTATATAAGTGCCTATGTACTTTGGAAATGATGTGAGAAATGACTGAATCAAACTAGGCTACTCCCAAGTTGAAGGATTAATGAAAACCTTCTATTTTTGTTCACACACCTACTGCTTTTATGCTCAGTGCTTCTAGTACACTAGGAATTAAAAAAATTCCTTTTAGAAGTATCTAATTCATTTAGTAAGCTAATGATTCCAAGTGGAATAACTTAAAATGATACACTATACGTAGAGCAATCAATTTAGCAATCAAATCATTACACCCAATTTTTTAGGACCTCTGTAGAGTTTGACCAATGAGTGATTTGACGTGCTTTTTTCCAAATTGGCTGAATAGATTGTCTTCAAAATTTGTGAGCATGTTGAACACTTAGAGTAGATTCCAAAAAGCTATAGATCATTGAAAATGGTAAACAAATGACTGAGATATGAGCAATACAAGTTGACTTTAATGAGTGACTATAACAGAGAGACCATAGATGAGAATTGTAGATCTATTGTATTAGAACATAATGTTGTACAAGATCATTAACATGATAAAAAATGCCTAATGATTGTGAGTAGTATAGGCTATGAAGTATGCCTTACTCTCTTACAATGTGGTCAAAGATAACTCAGATACGGAGCCACAAACCTGCGAGTTTTTTAGACATCTTTTATAGACATGAGATTTAAATTTGAATTTGAATCCTCCATTGGCTCTCGCTAAAAGTTGTCCTCCAATCTAGGAGATATTCCCTCAAATGAAGTCGTGAATTTTCCAACTAACAAGTCCACAAGTTTGGTAGTGATTACAAATATTCTCTCATGTCAAAACAATGATGTTCACAAATGGTAAAGGATAAAAACTTCCTAGCTATGGTTTCCATGGAGTTTCAATTGTTCATGAACTTCTAGCCAAATGTGTAGGCTTGAACTTTGCACCAACAAGAATCAAAGTCATGGTAGAAATATTCTCCCCCTGCATCTAACCTTAGCCATTTCAAAGTCTTACCTGTTTGATTTTCTAAAAGTGCTAGATATTTCTTAAAGCATGAAAAAAATTCATCTTTATGATTCATAAAATATAATGTTTTCCATCTATTGCAATCATCAATGAATGATACATAATACGTAGATCTAGAGATTGAAGGCTCCTTGCTTGGTCCCCATAGATTTGTATGGAATAGCTCCAATGTGGAGTGTTGTCTGTGAGACTTGCAAAATTGAGAAGCGCCACATTTGTAAATAATGTATTGTTCAGAGATATTTGTTAGACCAAGTGTACTTTGATCCCTACTAATTTGCCTTAGATCCCTTTCACCTATATTAGATAATCTCTTGTGCCAAATTTCCAACTCTTCTAGGGTTTGACTACCATGATTGAGCAAAGCAATGTTCCTAGTATCTTGGAGCTCAAAAGTAAACAATCTACATGAATTTTCTCCTTTTCCTATCCTCTTGAATCCTTGATGCGGATCCTCAACAAATGTTGCATTCTTTGTGAATCTGACCTGCAATCCTTTTTTAACGATTTGAGCTACACTGATGAGGTTTTTGATGATGGTTGGCTTATACAATACTTTGCTCAATAAGTTCATGTTACCATCGAAAGTTTTCAGATTTCATATCTTCTCCATTCGATGCCCCGTTTCATCTCCTCTTTGGACTTCATGCCTACTCATTGGTTCTTCCAAGTCTGAGAGTAGAGCTAACTTCCCTCCTACATGATTTGAGCAACATGAATCTATACAGAATACATGTTCATCTACTTCTTGCTTCATGGTCATGTTCATCAGAAGTAATTAATCCTCTTGAGTTTGATCATCTGTATAATTCTTGTAGTCTCTCCTTCCTCTCTATCCTCCTTGATAATTATTCTTGTTGTATGAGTTGTTGTTGTCGTAACCATTGATCTTGTTGAGTCTGCCTCTTGGGCCTCCATAGCCTTCTCTGTTGTAACCTCTTCCTCTTTGATTTCTAGAATTCTTAAAACAATTATGAGTATTGTGACTAGTTAGGCCACATATGGCACATGGAGAAGAGCTTTGAGTTCTACCCCTGTCTTGTCTTCCTTCTGTATGCCTTCCTCTTGAGCCTCTACCTCTTCTTACAAAGTTTGCTTGAGAGGTACTACCTTGATCATCAGACATTTTACCTTTTCCTTTGATATCTTTATTCTTGTTCTTCTCTGTGTATAGGGCAATAGATTGATTACCTTTTGAGTTGTCTCCATTCTTTATAAGCTTTTCCTCGTGTGTGAACAGTTGTCCCATGAGAGTGTTGAAATCACGAATGTGCATATCCATGTAGAGGCCCATGGTTGTGGTGAAAGCTTCCCATTTGTCATCTGTCTTTCTTACATTGATCTCTTGCCTTACTGTCTGCTATTCATCAATGATTTATCCAATGCTTTCAATTTGATTTTCTAGGTCCTTCATCTTGGTGGAAAAATTACTCACACTTTGCTTGGGCATTTTCTTGAGTGTGGTGAACTCCTTCCATAGTTGATTCTTTCTTGCCTTGTTACTTGATGAGAAGAATGCTTCAAGAGCATTCCAAGTCTCTTGTGAAGTCTTGAACCTGCTTATGTGTGGAGGTAAAAAAATCTAAGATTGAGTTAAGAGTATATGACCTGGCTAGATCATCCTTTGAGCTTCATGTTGTTAACCTCTCTTCTTCTTCTTGAGTTGGTTGTCCTTTGCTTCTGATGATTGGTATCATCTCATCTCCAGATATGTAACCATAGATGCCTCTCCCTTGATGATAAGCTTCTATTCTAAGTGACGGTTGATTAGTTACCTTGATCCAAATTGTCTATGGATGAAGGAAATCCATCTCCCATGTTGATTTGTTGTTGCTCTTATACCACTCTAAGGAGGTGGAAGAGTATGCTCTAGAGATAAAACTTGCTCTACACTTGCCAACTTAACTCCATGGATGCTTAATAGACTCCTTTGGCTTCACATTAATGCATTTGGAACTGCCAATTGTTTTAAAAAATCATTCCCAATAGTTTTCACCAAAATAGATAATTTTCATGTACTAGATATGTTAAGAAACCTTCTATTTTGGGAATCAAAGTGCTCAATAATTTGCTCATAGCTCACAACCCCATATGAACTGACTAGAGAGGTTTTGTACACATCTGACTGAAGTGTGTAGCTAACTAAAGTAAGTTATTGCATCATATTAGCCACAACATACACTAAGAAACAATTTCTAACAAGTCAGAGGGTCATCCTGACATTTTAGGATCTGGAAGGTGTGGAGACATAGTCACATTCTATGATTCATATCTGAGTGTGTACATGCAGCAAAATGGATTTCACAATATCACTATAATGATAAAGATGCGACAAAGAATAGTAGAGAGAGATATACTTGAAGAAGTGTATCAAAATGTATATTCTAATGAATATATGATACAAGGGAAGCGTACTGGACTACCCACACAGGAAGTGAGCTCAATTTCTGCTCACAGATGTAGCTCAAAGTCTCTTAGAATGTCTTACATATCCCATGACTAGAAGTATGTGTATTTATCCACGTTTGAAGTTTGAGTTTGAATTTTTCCTCACCTAAAAGTGGTCCTATACTTTATGGATGGTTTGAATTGATTCCTCCTACCACATGAGTTGTGAATTTAGCTTCCTAAATTCAGGTGAGTTCCTATTTCTTTTGCTCTTACATTTATCCAAAGTAGCTATGTCGAGAATGACTAGCATAGGTTCACATATAGTTCCTTCTTGTGAAGAGATAAAATGGATGTGTAGCCCCATGAGTTTAACAATGCACTTAGGCTTGCTAAATGTACCAACATGTGCTAGTGACAAAAAATGATTTACAAGTTTTGACGGTTGAACACTCAGGTACACTAAGACCATGCAAGAACACTTTTCCCTCTTTACAAGGTTTTCTTCCCCCCACTTGTATATACACCTATAACCCTAACAAGTCACTTATTATTCTACATTCTCTTGGTAATACATTGAGTATTGTGTGTTGTGATCCAACCTTCCTCTTCTTCATTCTGTTGTTTATGTGCTTCCGTAGACCTCAAAATCCAACCATTGGTATTAGAGCAAGTTGTCACTTCATCTAGGGCATTGTCAGCACCCCTTCGGCCAGAGCCTTAGAATCGCACGAAATTTGGTGAGCATACTCAAGGTTATTAGGAGTTCAATAGGGCTTCATGTTTTGATCTCAAAATCGTGATATGAGCTCATTTCAGCTCTCAAATGCACTATCATAGCACCTGTGTAGGCAATATGGTAATTTTATGCTAAAGATATATACAGTTTTCGATTCATCGAGATAAGCTCCTAGAAGTTTGTTATAGGTTTAGTAGAATTCAATAGGACAGTTCTATTCAATGTTTTGAGATACAATCAATTTTTTTTGCATCAAGGTATTTTAGTCAGTGGCCATGGCTAAAAGTAGTGATGTATTCCATTTGTTGGTTGTTGAGGATACCTTAAATGGTACTAATTTCCCATTACAGGTTTATATGATGTGTCATGTATTGGTTGTAAAAGGACTATGGAATATTGTGCACGGTGTTGAAAAACGTCCTATTACACCAACAAATAGAGTTGCTGAAAGATGGCATTGAAGATGGTGATATTCTTCAAGTTCTTGTTCCAGTTGGGTTCCCACTACAACTACTGCAATGAAACTTTCTTGGGATGGTAGAGATGCTTAAGCACATGCATTGATAGCCTTCTCTATCCATGCCATTAATCCTCACATTCACTCCTACAAAATAGCAAAGGATGCTTGGGATACACTTACCACTTCATACGAGGCAAGGAATGAGGCTCCTGTTGCTTACCTCTAAAAACACTTGGAGAGTGATCACATGAATGAAGGAGATTCCATAGACAATTTTTTGATAGAGATCAGAGATTTGAAGGAGCAGTGGATTTTTTCGGATGAATTCTTGCTTGACAACTCACTTGTGCAGACTGTTCTGAATGATCTTCTAGATTCATATTAGATTTTTTCTCCTAATCTTCAATTGATGATGGAAGGAAATCCAAATGACTTAATATTTGAAGAGTTAGGCTTTGTTCTATTGTAGGAAGATGAGTCTAGGTAGAAGAGATCCATTATGCATGTTGTAGATCAAGCTTTCCTATCTAGTCAGAAGGGCAAAGGTAACTGGAGCTCTTCTATTAGTAATAAAAAATCTACTAATTTTGCACAATCAAAGAAGGATGACAGAGACCAGAAGAAAACAGAAAAGAAAAATTGATTTGCAAATACTATAATGAAAATGATCATGTCATAAAGAGTTCTCCAAAATTAGATGCAGAAGAGGCAAAGAAGAAAGAGGTTGGAATGATTGTTGTAAAGGCCTATACACCCAAAACAGAGTCTGCTAATCTTGTGTAGAATGAAGAATGGGCATTTACTTATGTTTGTAGTTATGACCCATCTTCACATGAACAATGTATGTTTCTAGTAGACTCAAATTTTTGGTACTTTCATAATGGGACAACCAAACATATTACCCCACAATGTAGTTTCTTCACTTCACTCGAGCCTTTCCCTATAGGGAATACTTTCACATGTACCAACAAATCCTCTTATCCTATCATGGAAGTTGGTAAGATCAATCTAACTAATATTGATGGTAGTTCTTTTACATTGTAGGATGCTTTATTTGTGCCACGGATCAACAAAAATCTATTATCAATTTTAGCATTAGCCAAGATTGGCTTGGTTGTGAAATTTTTTGATGATAGATGTACAACTCATGATCTATCAAATGGCAATATCATTATTTCTTCTCGCATTTTTTGTTGTGGGCTATATAAGCTCAGAGACTATGAAAAATTTCTAAATGATTGAGCATGTGTAGTACATGATTCTCAAGCTATGTTACATGCAAAGATTTGGCATGCATGCTTTGCTCATCTACATTTTGCTAGTTTGTTATGCCTACCAAAATCTGAAATGGTATCCTCTCTACGCAAACTTGAGGCAACTGGTAAACATGTTTGGGAATGCTATATTTTGTGCAAAATGTAGCATTTCTCTTTCCAAAAAGATGGTTTAGTTTGAGCTACTCAAAAATTATAGCTTCTTTATAGTGATGTTTGTGGTTCTATGCAAACACCCTTGCTTGGGAACTACCTTTACTTCGTGAATTTTATTGATGATTTTTCTAGGCATGCATGGTTGTATCCACTAAGAGCAAAGTCCAAAGTGTTTACGTGCTTCAAGGAGTTCCTATTTTTTGCTGAAAATATATCAGCACATAAAATGGGCACCCTCCATTTTGATTGGGGGGGGGATGTATGTCTCCTGACTTTAATGCACTTCTAGCTAAATGTGGGATAAAATATTAGTGTACATTTCCATACAAACCTCAAAAAAATGGAGTTCTTCAAAGTAAGAAGAGGTCACTCATGGAAATGGTGAGGTGTATAGTCAAGAGTTAGGCTTAACCACATAGTTTTTGGCTTGAGGTTGTTGTGTGTGAAACATATGTACTTAAGAGGTGTCCCACTAAAGCATTGCAATATATCACTCCATATGAGGCTTGGCATGGTTGCAAGCCATCTCTTGCTCACCTACATGTCTTTGGTTGTCTAGCATATGCATTAATGTGTGAACAACAACACAAGAAATTGGATGATAAAGTAGTGAAATGTATTTTTGTTGGGTAGAGTTCTAAAAGCAAAGGCTATCATCTATATCACTTACAGATTAAACACATTTTGGTTAACCGTGATGTTGTTTTTGTGGAAAATGTTATTCAACCATTACTTTCATGTACTAAGGAGATATCAATTAGCTCCAAAAATATGTATGACACTTTACTCCCTCTTTTTATAGGTGGACAATCTAGTGTTGGGCAAAATGAGGCAATTTCTCAGCCTTTATAGGTTTCACATGATGATGCAGATCATTCCATTTGTGATGTGGATTTACATGATGCACTTATTGATGAGAGGACTGATATAGAGGAGGCGAAAACTATGCCTATATGGCTAATGGAGACTTTGCAAGATAGCAAATTAGATGCGCGTCTCTCATATTGTACTCATTCATACTCTGATGTGCTTCTTTTGCATCATATTTCTGTGCTATGGTTGCCTCTAGTTTTTGTGATGAGAATGAGATAGTTTTTTTTAATGAAGCACAAGATTCATAAAATTGGATGGTTACTATGCAATGAGAATATGATGCTATCATGAAAAATGTTACTTGGTCTTTATGTGACCTGCCTCCATGAAGAAGGCCATTGGCACTAAGTGGGTATACAAGCTAAAGTGTAAGCTTGATAGAACAATCGATATATATATGGCTAGGCTTATTGCAAAGGGTTATGCTCAAGAAAGAGCCGTTGATTTTGATCAGACCTTTGCTCCTACATGCGGAATGACTACTCTTCGTAGCATCTGTGCACTTGCAACTCATCATGGTTAGTACATCAGTTGGACATTAAAATTACATTTTCCAATGGTGACTTGCATGAAGAAGTGTATGTTTTTTAATCCTATGGTTTTATGCAGAAAGGGCATGAAGACAAAGTGTGCAGGTTCAAAAAGGCATTATCTGGTTTGAAGCAAACACCACATGCTTGGTATGAAAACATACATGCCTCCCTGATTGCACATGGTTTTGAGAACACTCCAATTGAGAGCACCTTATATAGTAAGCATGAAAATAATCAAGTTAATGAATACACGTAGCTTTTCCTTCTTCTTAGGGACTACCACAATGAGGGATGCCCACTCTCTATGATTTATTTCATATATGAATCTTGCTTCAATCAATTGGTCAATTTAGTCTTTTATCTTGGTAGCGTAATTGTCATTGTATGTGTAAGGCCTTTGTTTAGTGGGCTTGGCCTCTAGAGTCATGGGGATCCTATGAGAAGAGATGTTCGGATCCACTCTCTTCAAATCTTTGTAGGTCCATGGGAACACATCTCTATACTCCTTTAGTAGTGCAATCAATTATTGCTCTTCCTCTTTAGTTAGATCATGTGTGATGTATGTACATTTATTCTCCTTGTTCAATGGTAACTACAATCGTTTTTTGTATTTTTATGGTTATCATACGCCTCTCTTGTGAGAGATTATCTCTTGGGCATTTTCACCATGGTTCTTTTTTCCTCAACTTGCACTTCAAGTAGTGATTATCTTTCCTCATCTAGTGGGGAAGTTTTCCTTTTTCCCTTCTTCTTCTTTCCTAGCTTGGGTCTAGCTAGTTGAGTTATCATTTCTTCTTGTTTATGCTCGACTTGATCAGTGGTTTTGGAATCCACTAAGTATAGATAATCCTTCTCCAAACAGAAAAATGGCTCCATGATGATGGACTTAAGTACAAAGGATTGGTTCCCCAATCCTACACTATTTCGAAATGCCTCAAGAATGGTCATCTGAAAATGATTTCATAGGCATGATTTTTTCCAGACTCACATATGGCAAAAGTGTGCTCAAATTCTACACCATAGGTGGTGAGAGTGATTCCTTCTAATAAACCCAAAGGTTTCTCTATATGTCCATCCACTATTTTCAACTTCATCCTTGTGGGTCTCAGAGTTAGCTTACCCAATTTCTTCGAAAGGGATGTGGTGGCAATGGCAACTCGTGCTCTTGAGTCTAATATGGCCTTGGTTGTTTAGCCTTGATAGGATATAGGGAGATAGGTATTCCCCTCTTCTCCTTTGCTCACATCTCTGATCCTATCAATAGGTATCTCTCACACCTTTCATTGCAAACTATTTTGAGAGTGGACCCTATGTGCGACAGTTGGTTTGCTACATGCTTCCACAACTCAGGTCTAACTTTCAACAATTCTTCTAAAGTGAGATGGCACTACACTTTAGTGTTTTTTTTACATCCATGTTCCTATGGAGAATTGAATCATAATTTGTTATGAAGATGGTAAGAGATCTCATATGAATGGCTTTTGCTTCCCATGGGCTAGTGAACTGAGGTAATTCCTCTAGGGAACTAGATTCAAATCCATTCACTCACTTGACTACACCTCATCTGGCTCTTCATATATGGATGGTATATCTTGAGGTAACTCATGATTGTTATCGTTAGTGTCCATGTCAAAGGCCAAATGGCCTTCAAACACTTTTGTATATGTTCCTTAATAAAAAATATAGTGGTGTGGTCAGCCACAGACTATAAGCTCAACTGCATTTGTAACACCTAAGAAATCTTTCTTTGTGCTCCCTATGTATAGTGTTTCTTTGTGTATTCTATAGCCTCTATGTGGACTTCTATGTGTGGTTCTTAGAGCTTGGTTCTACTCTAATGGTATCATTCTGGAGCTGAATGAGAGTTGAGCGTGGTGCATCGCCTTCAAAATACTTGACTAATATCAAAGCATTTTGATGCAAAAGCTTTGTTCCCTTTGTGGGACCAAGCAAGCACCCACCCAAGGCTTCATCCAAGGCTTACAACTAAGGTGGCAAGAAAGGCAAAGACCTCGGCATACCTTGTCATCGTAGTCACCAAAGTCACTATTGGCACCATTGGATGTGTATGAGAAAGGACATTAACGATCAAAGAAGACAGAGGTTACTGGCACTTCTTAGGAGGTCACCCACTCTAGTTTGTTCCCCCTAGAGCCCAATTAAGTTACACGCTCTCTTGCCACTAAGCTGCACTCTTTTGGCTTTTGAATAAGGCAAAAACCTAAGGTTAACACTACCTTGAACATGTTCTAGTTCCTCAAAGCTTCACTGTTTGCTTTCAAAGTTTGTTTTGAAGCATTTCTGGGGTGCTTCTTGGAGTCATTGTGGAGTGCTTTTGTGCATTATTCTCTTTACACAAGTTGAAAAACATCAACAAGAGTGCTCTTTGTACTTCTTTGACAATGAATATTCACCTTTGGGGCTGTGTGTTTAGCCAAATTACTAAATCTACAGGTTTCTTGAAAGGTTTTAGTTGTGGTGGGAGGAGCCACTGCAAGTTTATACAGGTTTTTGAGTCGAAAGAATAAAGTTGATAGACACTTGCATGTGTTGTTGGCTGGTGTTTATGCTGTAAATAGAGTCTCTAAGTGCCATCTTGCTACATATATTGAGCACACACATGCTCTGCACACTTTTGTGGATATCGCATATGTATGTGCATGTGTTCATTGATATAGCCATTATGCTTTTTTCATATAGGCTTTGACATTGATAAAGAGGGTTATGGTGAGGTTTTCTTAGTAGGGAGACACCCAGATGTCGAGATCTCTTCAGTGATGTAGGTGGAAGACTTGTATAACCTCATCATAGGAGATGTTTGCTAGTTATTCATACATGCTCGATAAGCCAAGTTGGCTTTTTTTATTAATGGATTATATGTCATGGAGTCAATGATTGCATATGTAGGTTTACATGTTGGTACTTGTTGTTTGATGAGCATTTCACACTAGTCAAATGCTCATTTTGTAGAGGAGACTCTAGCAAAATTTTTCCAGATTTTTTTTGACAACTATATAGTCGCTGATTTACTCCTTGATACAGTTATTGGTGTGAGCACATATATTCTCACAAAATATTTTTGGTTATTCATTAATGTTTATTAATCCATTTCTCTACGGAGACTCTTAAGTTTTCCCTAAATCTAACACTTACTCATCCTTTTTAGCCTTAGTGATGTTTGGACTCTTCTAGCTCCATTATCGTTCTAGTCAGCGCTCCATCATCATGGCATCATAGATCTTAGGCACATCTGGTGGATCAAGGTCTAGTGCCAATGTTCCCAAAAGGAGCTATAGGTTTCAGGGAAACGAACACTTGAGATCCAAAAATTTGATGCCACAAACTTTTCTCTATCAAATAATCAAATTAAAGATGTGTTGATTCAGAGGAGGCAATGGAATCCAGTAAATGGAATTTCAAAGAAGCCTAGTGAGATGGATGAAGATGATTGAGATGGTTTCGATGAAATGGCTAGGTCTACTATTTGATTATATATAGTAGATGATGTTTACTTAATAGTACTCAACTGTAAAAGTGTAGAGGATCTTTGGAAGAAGTTATGCAATACATATAAAAGTGAAAGGGCATCAAATAAAGTGTATCTGATGAGAAAGTTATATGAACTTTGCATCAAGGACATAAATAGTGTTGTTTCTCAGATGAATGCATTTCATGCTATATTCTCTAAGTTACACACTTAGAAAATGGACATGGATAAGGAAATGGAAGCAATCTTGTTGTTATGCACCTTGCCATCATCAAGGGATACATTTTTCACTGCTAATAGCAATAGTTCACCTGGCGGTAAACTGGTCAATGATGATATATGTGGAGCACCCTTGAGTGAGGAGATTCATACTGAACCTATGGTTGACACTCATAGTGGAGATGCATATAATGTTCATGATTCTTACCAAAGAAAGAATCAGCAACATGGTAGGATCAAGAACAAGGAAAATATTTGTCAATGAAATAAGACTAGAAGTAAATCAAGGAAGAGGGATATTGAATGCCATTATTTTCATAAGAAAGGAAACATGAAGAAATATTATTATGCATTAAAGAATGCTAAAGGTAAAGGGAAAAATGTTGATGGGCATGTTAAAAAGCTATAATACATCATCTTCTTTGAGTGTGAAAATTGAAGAAATGAATACTAATTCTGATGATGTTGATGGGTTGACCCTTGAGAGTATTGTGCCTAATGAGGCTCTTATGGCGGATTCTCTTTCCCACACATGACTGCTAGATTCTAGTGCCTCTTTACATGTGACACCACATAGAGAGTGGTTCTCTACTTATGCAGCAAAGTCTCTTGGTACTATGAGACTTGGTGATTCTTATCAGTTGACGTTGTCGGGATTTGAGATGTGGTTGTGCATCTCATTGATGGTTCAAAATTTATTATGCATTATGTATGCCCTATACCTCTGTTATCATGCGATTTGATGTCACTTGTAAAACTTGATGACCTTGGATACAAGGTGGCCTTCTATGCTCACTGCTTTCCCATATCAAAGGGCAATATGGTCATTCAAAAAGGAAGCAACGTTGGCTCACTTTACCCTTTATTTGTATCACATAAAGAATGCTAGTTAGCTATTAGTGACCACTCTATGGGTTGTATTTGGCATAGTCATTTGGGTCATATATCACGTAGTGGAATGGAAAATCTTTCTTGTTGTGGCTACTTACCTATGTTATCTTTATCTCATTTTTAATTTTGTGATCATTGTCAATATGTAAAGCAAACTAGGAATGTGCACAAGATGCACATTGACTCTTCAATTCAGCCTTCAGATCTTGTTCATACAGATGTGTGTGTTCCTATGGCCATAAGGTCATTAGGTGGTTCTCTTTACTTTGTCACTTTCATAGATGATGCATCTAGAAAATTATGGGTTTATCTTATCAAAGCAAAGGATGAGGTATTCCCTACTTTCAAAAAATGGCTTGCTTGAGTTGAGACTGAAAAGGAACTAAGCTTAAGGCTTTATGTTCAGACAATGGGGTTGAGTATACCCTCACATGAATTCAACCTTTTTTGCTAGCCTAGAGGAATTTTTAGAGAGTTTACAACTCCTTATACATAATACAAAATGGTTTATCTGAAAGGATGAATAGAAGTTGAGCTGAATTGATCAATAGAACTATTCAAGATAGAGTATTTTTATGTTGCATTATGCAAACCTTTCACAAGGATTTTGGGCAGAAGTAGTATTAACTTTAGTTCATGTGATTAACCTTTCACCTAGTACTGCCAAAGGTTTGAAAGTGGCACAAGAGTTATGGACAGGGAAGCCATCATATTATGATCATCATAGAGTTTTTGGGTGTGAAGCATATGTTCATATGGCCAAGAACCTAAGGAAGACATTGGACCATAAGTCAAATAAATGCACTTTTCATGGATATGGTCAAGAAGGCCAATTTGGATATTGCTTATGGAATCCTGAAGCATGGTCAGTGATCAAAGGTAATGATGTCATTTTCAATAACTCTAAGATGCATAAACAACCCATTAAGGGGGTTGAAGTGAGAAGAGTGTTGTTTGAGGATACTAGTCCTCGAGTTAGCATGCATGAAAATGTTGCACATAGGGATGTTCAATAGAATGTTCGATCAGATCAATCTACAAATATTCCAATTCAGCAACCATTGAGGCGCTCTACATGTGTCTCACATCCACCTCATAGATATGTTCCATTTTTGGATTTTGTTATGCTAAAAGATGTTGGTAAGCCTTCTTGCTACAAAGAGGCTATCTAGACAAAGGATCATGTCAAGTGGGAGTGCGCCATGAAGAGCGAGTTGGATTCTATTCACAATAATGGTACTTGGTATTTAATACCATTGCCAAAGGGCAAGAAAGATTTACCATGTGAATGGGTATATAAACTAAAATTCACATCAGATAGTGCTTCTCCAAAGTATAAATCATGACTTGTTGCAAAGGGTTTTAAGCAACAACATGGAGTTGATTTTGAGAAAATATTCTCTCTAGTGGTCAAGATGACTACCTTGCGGATGTTTCTTGGAGTTGTTGAAATGGAGGACTTAGAGCTAGTCCAAATGGATGTGAAAACTAATTTCTTACATGCAGATCTTATAGATGGGATCTATATGGAAAAACGTGAGGGTTGTGTATTTCTTGATAGAGAAAGTCTAGTTTGCAAGGTAAAGAAGAGCTTATATGGACTTAACGAGTCTCCTAGAAAATGGTACCAAAAGTTTGATGCTTTTTTGAAGTTTACGCTATTCCAAAAGCAATGAGGATCATTGTCTCTACATAAAAAGTTGCTGAAATGGTAGCTTCATATGCATGATACTTTATGTCAATGATATGGTGATCGTTGGGAGGTCGTCTTATGACTTGCCAATTCTCAAAAAGAAGTTTAGAGTGACATTTGATATGAAGGACTTGGGGGATGCCAAACATATTCTTGTCATGAACATTTCTCATGATAGGAGTAAAAGATGCATATGATTGTCTCAAAGTGCGTACATATCCATAATACCTCACAGGTTCCATGTGCACGATGGAAAGGCATTGAGTAGACCTTCAACCACATATGTGAAATTAGGCAAGGATGATTGCCCCAAATCAGATGAGGAAAAGAAATTCATGACCAAAATTCCTTATCAGTGTGCTATTGGTAGTCTCATGTATGCCATGGTAGCTATGAGACCAAGCATTCCATTGCGATGGGAGTTGTGAGCAAATATATGTCAAATCCTCACAAGAACATTGGGAACTAGTCAAGGTGATTTTGAGATATCCAAGTGGCACTAAGGACAAGTGTCTATGCTTGGGTAGAGGGAAAGCATCCAGTATTAGCTCAAAAACTTTTGATTATGCTCATTATGTAGACAATCATAAGTCTACATCAGGGTATATTTTTCATTTTGTTGGAGGTGCTCTCTTGGAGATCTCACCTTCAAGAACATAGAGTTGTTTCCACTACAGAAGCAAAGTATGGTGCAGCAATTGAGGCATGTAAGGAAGCATTGTGGCTTTCCCATCTATGATATATCATTGAGTAAATGAGGTAGCTCACCTTGTACCTCATTTACTTAGTGATAGTTAGAATGCCATCGCATTGGCGAGGAATTCACTCTATCATGCAAAGACCAAGCACATTGAGGTGAGGTATCACTTCATTAGAGACTCTCTAGCCATTAAGCACATTATTGTTGAGAAGATTCATATTCAAGATAATGTTGTAGATGCTTTGACTAAAGCTCTACCAGAAGATAGCTTTCCACATTTTTGTCACTTGATGGGGGCTGCTTGATTCATGACCTTACATAGTTACTTGTATACTCTATAACATGCCCATTAGGTGGGAGGTATAGTATGCATACTTATGCTCATGTATTCTTTATCATGCTCTATTTTTCTCCCATAGTCACTTGGCCATACTGGCCTTTAGTGGGAGATCATTACCATTAGTGTCCATGTGAAAGGGTAATAGTACATATAGTGGTCTGGTGAGTCACATACTCTAACTTCCACTACATTTGTAACACCTAAAAAACCTATCTTCCTACTTATTGTGTATTGTTTTTTTCTATGTATTTTGTAGCTTGTATACAGGTTATTATGTGTGGTGCCTGGAGCTTGATTTTCTACTGTCCAGGTATCATCGGGAGCTCTCCAAAAGAATCATTTAGCATGGTCCATCGCCATCAAAATACTTCAATGATGAAGGTCATCTATCTCTTGGATTGGTGGTTGAGCTTCCTACTCTAACCTCCAAGAGATTCCTTGTGAACTGATGGGGAGATCCCACCTTCATTGGATTCAGGAAATTGTGACATCATGGGTGAGACTTCTCATTGCAAGCTCCTCTCTAAGAAGACTTTTCAATCTGGCTTGATCTAAATTTAACTCCAATTATCCTAGTCTTTCCAACAATCCATAAAAATGCATCTTTGGCTTAACTAAATTGCTCTACTTAATAAATTGGGTTGCATCGAACATTGTTTGGGCCATTTCAACCTTTTTCATAGAAAGCTTATTTCTTTCTATTTCTAGGTTTGGCCTAGGATAACTCTTGTCTAATTCTTCTATGTTGGGTCCATCTCTCAACCTAGCTTGATAAGCTCTAAATATCACGTCCAAGTCCTCGGGAATGGCTTTCATTAGCATGGATCCTATCTTGGGTAGTTGGGATGCTAGTGTTGGATCTTGGGAAGATAATTCTAAGATTTTGATCTTGGACTCTTTCAAACTCCCTTCTAGTTGATCTATCTTCTTATTCCATATTCTCTCCAGTGTTTCTCGTGAGTCTTTCTATGACTTGGTTTTCTTTCTGCTAGATTCTCTCGCTTCACTACCTTCTAAGAGTTTT
Organism: Ceratopteris richardii; assembly: GCA_020310875.1. Lineage (NCBI taxonomy): Eukaryota > Viridiplantae > Streptophyta > Polypodiopsida > Polypodiales > Pteridaceae > Ceratopteris > Ceratopteris richardii. The sequence goes on along the minus strand of CM035436.1, from coordinate 59,383,292 downwards.
TCTAGATTTGCATGCTAGTTTTGATGTAAGGCTTGGGCTCTAGTTACTACTTGAATGGGCACATAGGTGGGTGGGAACCCATTTGACGTGTGCACAATGCCTATCTCATTAATCGAAGTTAGTTTTGAGGCATTGGCTAGGTTTCTGGGGCATTGCTGTATGACATGATCTTTACCACACTCGGGACAATGGCATGGAATGGTAAATAGTGTGGTTGTCCTCTTGGTGGGGGATGAGGGCATTCTCTTATGAAATGATCTCGTTGACACCTAAAATAGGGTTCTTTAGGACCTTGTGGTCTCATCTGCCTCATCTAGGGTCTAGGGTTGGGATTGGTATACATGACATGGGTGTAGTCTAGCTCCAAGTTAGGTTCTAAAATGGGTATCTCATACTGGTAAGCCTTTGGGTGTTCTTAGGACTCAATGTAATATTATAGGGGCCATGTCACCTTGCATGGCATCAGACGTTTGGGCATTGGGGTCCTTTTCAGTGATCAATGGGGATGTTGGTAGTAGTGCTCTACCCAAGTTTTGTTTAGTAGATGCATACTTCACTGAGATTACATTGGCTAGGGGAGCAAGCTCTTGATCTAACACTAGTTGAGGTCTTTCATGAGCTTGTTATGGTGGTTGGTAAGGTTTTTTGGGTCTAAAATAATTTTTTTTTGATATTGAATTAAATATCTTCTATGTTTTTGATATACTTGTGGGTAATTTTGCCTAACCACTTGTTTGTTATATGGGCAGTCTTTTGTAGTGTGATTATTGTATCTCCTTTCTATTGTAGAGTATTTCCTACTAGGGTTTCCTTGGGTTTCAGCCATAATTGGGCAAAAATTAGCCATGTGGTCTCCTCCACATGTGTAGCATTGTTTCATTGAGACCATTCTAGGCATGTCTTTGCTAAAGACTCCTATTTTCTAAGGTACCTTTCCTTCCAACTTGTCAATGGAGTTTGATGGCTTAGAGGTGAAGCTAGTGGATCTATTTGAATCTTGTTTTGGATAGTTCTAATTTGTCTCCTAGATTTTCCTAAATGTCTATGCACATGCAAACACATTGCTCTATGGTTCTAGGCTACTTTGGGTACACATAAGATCATCAAGTGGCACTCAACAAGCTATCCAAAAATAATGCCACTTGTTTGGTTGGTGTGGGTGGCTTTGGAATTGGGCATCTCTCTAAGTATTTTCTATATACGTTTTCTTAAGATTCTAATTGTTTCTTGCAAATTTTCTTAAAGCGATGAATTAGGGATGAGGTATTGTGCTTGATACCAATCTTAGAGAACTCGATGATGAAAGCTTTTAGTAATTGATAAATGTTCCTGATTTGTCATTGGTGTAAAGTTTGAAACCATGTCAAGGTTGTGTTTTTTAGTGTTAGACCAAAAACATTATATTGAGTGAACAAGTCATCACCTTTTTTAGCTCTTAGTACTTTTCTAAACTCTGCCACATGATCGTATGGGTCTCCTATGCCATTGAAATAGTTTTCCATGGATTTAATGAATTAAGTAGGCCTGAAAATCTTAGGGTGTTCTCTAGGTCTTGCTAGGGGGAACCCATCCATGGCTCTCTAATTTCTTGGGCCTCTGTCTATCTTGATGTGTCCTATTTTTCTCCATTCTTGATTGATCTCTTCCTATTGGGTTTGTAAAGCTCAGTTGAGGTCTTTCTCTAGCTCTTCCTTTACGACTACCATGCATCTCTGATTATACCACTCCTTGTTGACCATGGAAAACACTCGAGCTTGGTGGAGGAAAGATCACTTTGCCCTTCTAGGTGTAGGCATGCCTATAATGTTCCATCACTAAAAACATTCTCTCTAAAGTGTTATCTAGGTAGACAACCTTTCCTGATATAGGTGGGTCTTTAAACTCATAAATTCTGAATCCAACAACTTTGTTTGGTTGATCTAACTTGAATCTCCACAAAGCATCCTCTGTTTCTCTATTCAAGAATAGCTCTATGCTCTTGTTATCTTGAGGAATTGACTTTGAGGTAATCACTCTAGTCAAGTCTCATTTTCGAAGACTTATCTTGGGTTCTCCTCCTAAATCTCCTTGTTCTAGATCTCCCATATTTATTTCTAGAAGAAAAATTCCAAACTCATCTATTCTGTCTAGTAAGCTTGTGACTACATACATGGTTCTTGCTTTCTCAATGTATGAGCCCTCTTCAAATTTGACCACTTGATGTTCAAGTCCGAGAGACTTATCTACATTCTTTAATTGGACAATAGATCTTCTCAAACCATCTTCATAGATGCGAGCACCTATTCGGCTCTTCCTAATATATTCTAGTCAAATCTTATAGGGACCTTTAGGTTTTTCTAGATAGGCTACACCTAAACTACTTGTTGGTTTATCCATGCTATATGTCGTCTCTGAATCACTTGTCTCTCAGCTCACCACATAGGGCTAATCACTCAATAACTAGGCCCAATACCTTGTAGTGAGATTAACACTAGCTTCTAATGACCTAACACTCATTTTCTCAGCTTTGCCTACCCATATGCTTTCACCTAAGCTTCATGAGTTTGTCTCCCCGTGTTACCCAATGTACACACACATATCAATGGTTCTGTATGTACCAATCACTTGTTCTTTTTATATTTTATTGTTTTTTTTCTTGTCCAAATTGATGTTCGTCAAGTATAACGTTTTCTTTCTTGGATAAGTCATAGTGGCATCAATTTTATGCTCTTTTTTCCATCTGGTTTTTGTATTTTATGAGATTAATCTTGGACTTGAATCTCTTAGAGTTTCTTTGACTTAAGTTCCTATCATGACATAGGTCCACATTCTATGGCTATGCGTATCAAAAAATGAAATTGATAATGAAAGATATGGTAACTTACTACCTTAGGTTCCACTTGGGGTACACCCCCATGTTCACTCTCAATCCAGTAGTGCCCTCACTTAGCATCCTTTGTCACTTAAATATTTGTAGTTTTAGCAATCATTGGCACCAACGGCCCTACGAACAAATGGATAATTTCAAAAATTGGAAAGTTTGATCAAAATCACAAAATCCTAATTTTTGAAATCAAATGGATTGTCCTAATGGTCTAAAGCAATCGTGATGGTTTGTTCATCACACGATGGAGGGTCATTGTCGTGATGGTATGCTAAAGTCACAATGGCATATGACCGTGATGATGGCATGAGCCAATCATGATGGGCTAGTGGATCACGGTGGGATGGTATGATCATGATGGCATGAGCCCATCATGATGGCGTGTGTTGTCATGGTTGCTTGGGAAAATTGCAATGGTGCGGTTTGAGTCATGATGGTGCAGTATGACTGTGATGGCATGAGCTCATCATGATGGTGGGCATAGTTGTGATGGCTTGAGCCTATCATAATGGTGATAGACTATCATGATGGTTTGAGCCAATCGCAATCTACATGACCTACCACATTGGCATGAGCCTATCATGATGGCCTACCAAATACTAAATTTTGAAAATTAATATATGGTTACACTGATGTGCAAGGGTGCTCTTTATGTTATGATAGATGTAATGGGAAAAGTGCAAGGAAGTTGGCCTATCTCGATGGTCTACACACATGGTAGGACGATGATCATGAAATAGGAAATAAAACTCAGATACTCACAAATGGCACCCTCCTGTGCACAATGCCTATTGTAAATCGTGAAGAAAATCTTTCAAGCTCACAAAATCACACTTGTTCTTGCTCTCTCTCTCTCTCTCTCTCTCCCTTGTTCTTTCTCACAAATGAGGGAAATGATGAATGGTGGGTGGACAAGGTGAAAAGTGAAAATTTTTAAAGATGATGGGCAAGTTAGGATATGCATGGTAGATGTAGAGGATGTGATATGAAACAAAACTTATGCAAAAAGAAAACAAATTACTACAAAAACACTATCTATGTACTGTCAAATGCCTATCACCTAACACTCCTACAATCACATGTTCCTCCTTGAGCTCCCCAACAGTGGTGCAAAATTTGGTGTTTCTCTAGACAAGGGTAAGTACCACATTGCGGAACTCGACCTCCTTAATTTTCAATCTGCAAAAGAGTAAGGATGATATGAAGATCATGAATGAGTGAAGTGTGCAAAGGTGATGGTGAGAAGCTCACTAGTGTGCACACACACATACACACACATGTAAGAGGCAATACGGGAGAAAATGGAAGGTAAGGCTCTTCTTTTCATTACTAAAATTACAAGAAAAGCTTCTACAAGGCTTAAACCTCAAACTAGCTAACCCCAGAAATAAGCTCTCTAGCTCTATTTATAGGTTTTGAAGTGGTGACTGGTTTCGTATTTAATGACTGGCCTAATTAAAATTTATGTCCTATGATACTTTTGGGGGTTCAAATGAGATCCAAAAAATGTGAAAATTGGTAGGCATGTTCTAACTAAGATCCTCAAGCTTGAGAAATCCTTGGCTTGCACAAAATGGAGTGTGGTGCAACAAAATTTTGGTGATTACATATACAATGGTTAGTGATTAAGATGACCGTTGATGTTTCTATAAATGTTCTGGTTATTATAAATCAATGAGGGTTTGAAAATTACTAAGTGTCCCCACTTTGATCTCCTTGCTTTGCTTCTCACATGCTTCCTTTGGATGAATGCCTTGAGCTACATTCAACACCAATGATCTAGATTCTTCTTCAAGCTCAAAACTTTTTCTAAGCTAATTGCATTGTGCCATTCTATACTTTGAATCGAGGGGCTTGTGGTCAAGGAGAGGGCGAGATTTTGAGATGTCCCAAGTAGTAATTTGGTTTCTTAACAAGCACCAATCTTTAAACTCCACCCTTCAAGATGGGTTAATGTCCTCCAATTTGATCCTTTATCTCCTCTCTTGATTCTAGAGATGCTTCCAAAATTGAAACCCTTCATTCCACAAGTTCTTCACTCTTTGGAGATTATCATAGTCAATCAACCTTATTCCCTTGATTGAGAATCAAATCCAATCATTTTTACCTAATATCGACAGCCCACTTCCACTCTTCATAAATCTTGAGGTAGGTTTCATCTTTCTCAATCTTTTCCATGACCAAAAAATTAAATATGAGCCTTTACGAGTAACATGGAAAGGGAGAGCAACTAGATGTGTAAGTCATGCCCCTCTCACATAGGAAGACCCACTAAAGTAAAAGCACTTTTTTCCCAAAAATCTACTTGGCCTAAAAGATAATCATATTTCTCCAAGCTTTTATCAACCATTTGGCAATCAACATATTTTCCAAATCTTCAATATCTAGAATGCCTTTGAAAATTCTTTCCAACTTAGCTAAATCTTTTTCTTTCCGTCTCCAACACAATAGAAGATAAATCATCAAGGTCATGAGCAATGTATTGACCACCATGGCACGATCTACCGAGTTTATTTTCATCCCTTTCTAGTAGCCAAGGTTTTTTTTTTAATCTTGGTAGGAAAGCAATCCCACCTCAGGCCCATAATAATGTCAAAGCCCTAGAATGGAATGCCTAAGAGATAAAATACTTTACCACTCAAAATAACCTGAAAAACCTTGGTCCACCAGAAATTCCAGTTGATGACCAATGACAGGCTTGAACACGATTTTTTGAGTGGTTTAATTTTTATCCTTAAGAAACAGAAAAGGTATTGAAAAAATGCCAAAAGGAGGTGATATTATCTGGATCATTAAGTACAAAGGCATTCATATTATCATCAAACATTCTCAGGATTGACTAGTCTTTGGCAATTAGGTAGCTCTAGCCCACAGATCTGGCCAATAAGTGATGATAGTTAAACAAGTACCTTAGAATACCAGTAGCAATAGCAAAAGGCAATGGATCTAGGAAGCAACCTTATCTAATCAATCATTTTAATCTACTTGATTTGGAGATTTGGCCATTAGCATTAATACTAATAGTGCCATTACCCATAAGCATCAAGATCATCTTGTTAAACTTTGAGTCACATCCGGTATTACAAAGGTTGAAGAATAAAATCCCACTCGAGATAGGCTTTGTTAAAGTTGGTCTTATGAAAGAGAACATCCTGCAAGGGTCGCTCTAGATAGACTAGATCTTCCCAAACATTGATGATAGCCTTGACAATGGACCTACCCTTAATGAAACTTAGAAAATATCTTGTAACTCATTTGTGACATTCTTATAGGCCTCCAATTTTTAGTTCTCTATTTAGAGTATTTTTTGTGAATTAATTTAATCACATCTTTGTTGAGACAATCACGCAATGCACCAAAGCGCATGGCATCTTTCCAAACCAAGCGTAAATGGGTAACCAACACTTTCTTGAAGGACTTGAAGGACCCATTGGTGAGACCATCCAAACCATGTTTTTTACCATTGGAAGGAAATCGATCGCTTCTAAAATTTCCATGTGAGCGAAAGGAGAATCCAAGGCAACATATTTTACGATATTCATTTGGTAGGTGATTTGGGATAGCTAATGAGCTCGAAAAATTGTGAAAATTTTTATGTAGGTTCCACCTAAGCTCTTCAAGCTCAAGGATTCCTCCCCTTGTAAAAAATGAAGCATCCAATTATAGAATGGGGTCTTTATATGTATGATTCTAGTGATAAAAATCATTGTTTGTTGCTAAAATTAATGTTTCTTTTCTTAAGACTTGAACTACACCTCTTTATGTATTAAATCTCCTTTCGTGGGTCCATGATTTCGTTGACCACTTGTTCCCACCTATCCTTGTGCAACACTCGCTTCCATCATCCCGTGACAAACATTTGAGCTTCAATGAAATGTTGTAGAATATCTACTACCAAGAAGGTCTCAGATGTGTACATTTCTTACCAGGTCTCCCTCAAATCACTGTTGTTTGATAGCCCTAGGGATGCTAGTCTAAATATTGCAATTGTGCTTGGAATAATGAAGCATTGTACATGTGAGTAGGTGAAGTAGATTGATGGGACTAGATTAGAAAACCTTGGAGTGATATTATGCAAATCCTGTAGTAAAATTATCTTGAAATATTTGCTTATATAATATAGGCAAATACTTGATTCTAGCATATCAAGTGTAGCACACTTTAACTGAGAGATTATTGCTCATGTCATATACCAAACCAATATTGCCTTTTTCAAAGATTGGTGCATTGAAATGTGGATACTTAACCTTTTTGAAAACCCTTAAATTGGTAAGCATCAAATCAAAGATATGCATACATTTTTGCTATAACATAATGCATTTTGGAAAGCCTAGGGAGCTAGTGTTAGATAGTCTTGGTCATGTAAACTAGGATAGGTGGTCCCTCTAGAGAAGTGAAATAGGGATAGTTAATCCAATCAACACAATTTTGGTGGTTTTTTTACTTTAATGGTAAAGGCTTTCCAATTGCACCTCCATAGTAGAGGTCCATAGCACGGGTTATAGAGAATTTGTAGGGAGCCTTGCACCAATTTTAAAGCATTTCTACATATTCGCATAATAATTTCACATGCTAGTTGGGCTGAAATATAATGCCTCACTTTGTCACGCCAAGAATGTCATCAAGCTTGAGATCGGTGGAGAATGTAGGCCTTTTTGCAATGACACATTTTACATCTGCATTGTATTCTTCCAAAAGTACAATTGAATGGTAGATGTGGGTTCATGATTTGTAGCCTTCAAAAGTGCCCATTCCTTCGTAAGCTTGTCATTCTCCATCAATACGTTAGTGTACTCTTTGAGTATAATTTGAATCTCATTAGGGGGCACAACTTCAAATTTGGAGGGACTTATTAGGGTGGTGCCTATCAATTTCATGGTAACCTCAAAGTTCTCCTTATTTTGTTTTTACTCTAGCATTTTCTTCATGTGCAACTGCCTAACTGGTTGTGGATTAAGCATGTGTTCTTCCTAAGTTGTGCATTCCTACCCATCTATGCGTGAAGTTGTTCTTCCATCTCTTCTATAGAACTCTTATTTTGGCCTCTTAGTGTAATTCTAAAGTGTTGTGTACTTCTTTCAGTTGAGTGCATCTTGCATTTTGAGAGGCATTTTTAATTATGAGTGAATTACATTATGCTTGCAAGGGATTGTTCTTAGTATTGAGTACTCCTCTATCCTAAACCTATTTTTATCTAATCTTATTCATACATGTGAACATCTGATGGAATGCGGTATCTACAATGGATAGTGTATAAAAATATTTGCTCTCATGGATGGAATTTGATAGAAACGTGATCTAAAGGGGAAGGAATGGAGGATGGCAAGTGTGGATGCAAATGTGAAGACACTAGTGAGTAGCAATGAAGGTTGTGGTGGGGGTATCGATGGTGGTATTGGGGATGGGGAGCTTTCATGGTGTTTGGTGAGTTTTCATTGTATCGAATGTGGTAGTGTCTGTAATATGGTGGGTAGTGTTATTGAGGAGAGTAGAGGTCGAGTAGGGAGACTAAAGAAAGTTCTAAGAAAGTTTTTGACAAAGGCTAGTATTGGGTGGTGGAAAAATGGATTTACAAAGGAAAAAGAGATTTTTTCCAACATTGTGGGGCTGCAAAAGTCAAAATTGATAGATTGGAGAGGTGGTGGAAAGGAGTCTACTATAGTGTGAATGGGGGAAACCATTGAGGGAGTTGTGGTGATTAGTGGATGTGTTTGGGATTCAAAGCTAGGTCCTTGGCTATTTGAGAAGGAGTTCTAGGGGTTGAATGGGGTGGGAATATTATAGGTACATGAAAGTGGAGTGGTGTTCAAGATTGACTAGAACTTTTTGGAAATGGGGCTTTGTGAGGAAATGAACAGAATGGGGGGTTGGCTCAATGAAGTTGTGTCAATGGGGGGGATTGGTGGGGGTGTGTGACCATGGAGTGTAGTACTTCCAAATACTTTAAGGGGCACTTGAACCTGGATCATTTGTCCTTGGCATGGTTATTGTGTACCTAAGCTCACAATCTCTTAGGGACTTGCAACAAAGCAGACCAATTCTCTATCATCAAGCCAATGCATATAGTGGTGGAATTGATACACATGTTAAATTATCAATGCGTGAATTAAAACAAATCAAGTGTATGGATTCATGTGCTCACGTGATAGTTAATTTAGGATTTAGAGAAGTAATTAATGCAAATTATGCTAAATCTACCTCGCAGGACACCTCCTACACACTAGCATGTATTGTGATACTTGGTGTAGTAGTAGGCACTAATCGAGTAATTTCTTTGAGCTCTGATACCCAAATATAGTGAACTGCAGGTTCATTTTGAAGCTCTCAAAAATGTTACCGTTAATTTCCATGTGAAAGTAAAAATTTCCAATGGACACTTCTTTGTATCTATTCTTTAATAAAACATATAGTGGCCTGGTCAGTCACACACTGTAAGTTTGACCGCATCTATAAGACCTAAGAAGTCTATCTTCGTGCTCCTTGTGTACTGTGTTTTTTGCATATTCTGCAGTCTCTGTAGAGAGTACCATGTGCAGGCTTAGGAGCTCAGTTTTTTACTCTGAGGATATCATCGTGGCGCGTGTGAGAAGGAGAGTGCACTATGGTGCACCGCCATCACCCCCCCTCCTAGCTTTCTCCAAGGATTATGACTAAGGTAGGGACCAAGGCATAGATCTTGGTATACCTTGTCATTCGAGTCACCAAATTCACCATTAGCACTGTTGGCTATGCATGGGAGAGGACCTCAACAATCAAGGAATATAGAGGTTCCCAGTACTTCTCGAGAGGTCACCCATCCTAGTACTGTTTTACCCCGGAGCTCGCTTAACCCTACCTATCTCTTGCCACTAAGCTACAGTCTTGTGGTGTTTGAAGAAGGGGAAAGACTAAGGTTGACATTACCTTGAACATGTTTTGATCCCTCAAAGCTTCATTCTTTGCTTTCAAAGCCTATTTTTGAAGCATTTTTGGGGTGTCTTTTGGAGCCGTTTTGGAGTACTTTTGTGCATACTTCTCTTCACACAGGTCCAAGAACATAAAGAAGAGTGCTCTTTGTACTTCTCTAATAGTAAATATCAACATTTGGGGTTGTGTTTTCAGCCATACTCATAAAACTATAAGTTTCTCGAAAGGTTTCAACTTTGGTGGGAGTAGCAGCTGCAAATTTATGCAGGTTTTTTGAACCTAAAACATCAGAGTTGACAGACACTTGCAGGTGTTATTGGCTAGTTTTTGGGCTATGCATTCAGCCTCTTAGTGTCATTTTACTGCATATATTGAGCACATACACACCATGTATGCTTCTATGGATATCACCTATGTATGTCGATGTGGTCATTGATATAGCGGTTACGTTCGTTGGATAAAGTCTTTTACGTTTGATAAAGGGCGTCATGGTGAGGTTTTCTTAACTACAAGACACCCAGATGTCGAGGTTTCTTTGGTGATGCGGGTGGAAGACTTACCCAGCCTCGCCATAAGAGATGTATAATAGTTGTTCATAGGTGCTCGATAAGCCTAGTTGGCTTCTATTGGGTAATTGATTATATGCAGTGGAGTTAGTGATTCACCATGCAAGCAAACATGTCACTACTTGCACTTTTATGATATTTTGACACTACTCATATGCTCATTTTGTAGAGGATACTCTGCCAAAATGTTTTCCAGATTTTTGGCTTTGTCAACTATACAATGATCGATTACTCCTTAATACACTCATTTGTTGGTGTTCAGACTCTTCTAGCTCCATTATCATTCTATTCAGTTCTCTACCATCATGGCATCAGAGGTCTTAGGCACATCCGATGGATCAGGGTCTAGTGCTAGTGTTCCGAGGAGGAGCTATAACTTGGAGGGCAAAGACCATTTTGAGATCTGAAAATTTGATGGCACAAACTTTGCTCTATGGAAGAATCAGATTAAGGATGTGTTGATTTAAAGGAGGCAATGGAAGCTAGTAAATGGAATTTCAAAGAAGCCTGCTGACATGGATGAAGATGATTGGGATGAGTTAAATGAAATGGCTAGGTCTATCATTTGCTTGCACCTAGTAGATAATGTTTACTTTATAGTATTAGACTGTGAAAGTGCAGACGAGCCTTGGAAGAAGTTATGCAATACATATGAAAAAGAGACGGCATCAAATAAAGTCTATCTGATGAGAAAATTATATGACCTTTGTATGAAGGACACAGATAGTGTTGCTACTCATCTAAATGAATTTGATGCTATATTCTCTCAGCTACAGGCTCAAAAATTGGATATGGAAATGAAATGAAAGCAGTATTGCTATTATGCACCTTGCCATCATCATGGGATACATTTTGCACAGCTATTAGTAATAGTGCACCTCCTATTAAACTTGTCTATGATGACATATGTGGAGCACTCTTGAGTGAGGAAATTCATAGAAAATCTATGGTTGGCACTCAGAGTGGAGATGCATATAATGTTCGTGATTCTCACCAAGAATCACCAATGTGGCATCAACAAGAACATGGAAAAGAATGGTAAATGAAATAAGAGTAGAAGTAGATCAACGAAGAGGGATATCGAATGCCATTATTGTCATAAGAAAGGACACATGAAGAAAGACTCTTATGCATTAAAGAATGCTAAAGGTAAATGACAGAATGTTGATGGGCATGTTAAATAGTTACCTGCACCATCTTCTTCGACTTTGGAGATCGAAGAAATTAATGTTATTTCTGATGATGCTGATGTGTTGACACTTGATATTACTATGCCAACTGAGGCTCTTATGGCTGATTCTCTTTCCCACACCTAGCTGCTAGATTCTGGTGCTTCTTTCCATGTGACACCACACAGAGAATGGTTCTCTAATTATGCAACAAAGTCTCTTAGTACCGTGAGACTTGCTGACTCTTACTAGTGTGAGGTTGTGGGGATTGGAGATGTGGTTGTGCAATTTATTTATGGTTCAAAATTTACTATGTATAATGTATGCTATGTACCTCAGTTATCATGCAGTTTGATGTCAGTTGGTCAACTTGATGACCTTGGTTACATGGTGGTCTTTTATGCTCAGTCCTTTAGCATATCAAAGGGAAATATGGTTATTGCAAAAGGAAGAAAAGTTGGCTCACTTTATCCTTTATTTTTATTAGAGAGAGAACACTTGTTAGTTGTTACTGAACAACCTATGGCTTGTATTTGGCATGGTCGTTTGGGCCATATATCTTTTAGTGGAACGGAAAATCTTTCTCGTTTTGGCTACTAACCTGTGTTATCCTTCTCTAATTTTTCATTTTGTGAGCATTGTCAATATGGAAAGCAAACTAGAAATGTTCATGGAATGCACATTGACTCTTCAATTCAGCCTTTAGATCTTGTTCATACAGATGTGTGTGGTCCTATGCCGACTAGGTCCTTAGGTGGTTCTTTTTATTTTGTAACTTTCATAGATGATGCTACTAGAAATGTTTGAGTATATCCTATCAAATTGAAGGATGAGGTATTCCCTACTTTCAAACAATGGCTTGCTTCAGTTGAGACTGAAAAAGGAACTAAGATTAAGGCTTTACATTTAGATAACTAGGGTGAGTATACCTCACATGAATTCAGCCTTTTCTATTAGTCTAGAGGGATTTGTAGAGAGTTTACAACTCCTTATACCCTAGTACAGAATGGTGTAGTTGAGAGGATGAATAGAACTATTCAAGATAGAGTAGTCTCTATGTTGCATCATGCAAACCTCTCACAAGGTTTTTGGGCAAAAGCAGTATTGAGTGCAGTTCAAGTGATTAACCTTTTACCTAGTAGTGCCAAAGGTTTGAAAGTGGCACAAGAGTTATGGACAGGGAATCCACCATATTCTGATCATCTTCAAGTTTTTGGGTGTGAAGCATATGTTCATATACCCAAGAATCTTAGAGAAAAGTTCAACCATAAGTCAAAGAAATGAATTTTTCTTCGATATGGTCGAGAAGGACAATTTAGATATCCCTTATGGGATCCTAAAACAAAGTCAGTGATCAAAAGTAGTGATGTTATTTTCAATGAGTCTAAGATGCATAAATAGCCCATTAAGGAGGTTGAAGTGAGAAGTGTGGTGTTTGAGGATACTAGTCCTCCGTTTAGCATGCATAAAAATGTTGCACATAGGGATGTTCAAGAGAATGTTCATTCAGATCAATCTGCACATATTCCTATTTAACAACCATTGAGATGTTCTACACGTGTCTCACATCCACCTGATAGAAATGTTCTAGGTTTAGATTTTGTTACGCTAAGAGATGCTGGTGAGCCTTCTTGCTACAAAGAGGCTATGTAGAGAGAGGATCATGTCAAGTGGAAGCATGCCATGAAGATTGAGTTGGATTCTATACACAAGAATGGTACTTGGGGTTTAGTACCTTTGCCAATGGGCACGAAAGCTTTAGCATGTAAATGGGTATATAAGCTGAAATTAACATCAGATAGCCCTTCTCCAAAGTATAAAGAACGACTTGTTGCAAAGGGTTTTAAGCAACAACATGGTGTTGATTCTGAGGAGATCTTCTCTCGAGTGGTCAAGATGACTACCCTGTGCATGTTGCTTGGATTCATTGCAATGGAGGACTTAGACCTAGTCCAAATGGATGTGAAAATAGCTTTCTTGCATGGAGATCTTACAAATGAGATCTATATGGAACAACGAGAGGGTTATGTAGTTCCTTGCAAGGAAAGTCTAGTTTGTAAGCTTAAGAAGAGCTTGTATGGACTTAAATAGTCCCCTAGACAATTGTACCAAAAGTTTGATGCTTTTATAAAGTCTCAAGGCTATTCTCGAAGCAATGAGGATCATTGACTCTACACAAAGAGATGCCCAGATGGCAACTTCATATGCTTGATACTTTATGTCGATGATATGTTGATTGCTGAGAAGTCCTCTTATGATTTGTCAATTCTCAAAACAGAAGTTGAATAAGACATTTGATATGAAGGATTTGTGGGATGCCAAACATATTCTTGGCATGCACATTACTCAGACCACGGATGTTAGGAAGATGCATGATTATATGCAAGCTACATATGTGCATGTGAAATGTGTTTTCCAATAAAGTTATGAGTAGATTAGAACATGTCTAAAAAATTGACATAAATTCATTGATTCAAAATTGTTAATGCTCAATTACTTTTGTCATTGTATATGGTAGTTACAATTCATAGAATCAAGAAATTAGTAATGGGGATAGGGAGAAAGTTCAAAAACTAGTTTAGCCATTGACTCTCTAGAATCATGCATGCCTTGTTCCCATTACGTAAAGGTTCATACACAAGTGATGCAGCAAATGCATAAGTGATTACTATCAAAGCAATGCACTTCACACTTTTCGCTCAATATGATTTTACTTGTAAGAATTCTAGCCTAGACCATAGCCCTTCATGTGGACATACACAATCTTAGTACTGCGAGCAGAGAATAGGTATCAAATAAACTAAAATATTTGAAACACTTTAGACTTCATATGTTAGCTTGCTACATGATAATCATAAGGTCAAAGTTAGGCTTCTTTGGACAAAGGAGTTAGATGACACAATTGATATGGAGTGAAGGAGATAGCAACACATAGTGCTATAGGGAGCTCTAAAGATCAGAAAACACACAATAATGGTCTTTCTTTTGCACCAAATTAACAAGCATGACATATAACATCGCAAAAAATAAATCTAGGAGGATAGTAGGTGTGAGGGATATCTATTCTATATATATTTGAGGCATCATAAGTGGAGCAAGAAGCAAGGAGTCATAGTGCTGCACATACAATCATAGGAAAATTTAGCGATCAATGATTAGCATTGTTGGTACATTTATGAAGCCTAAGTGCAATGCTAAAGTCATGGGACTACACATCCATTTTATCTCTTCACAAGAAGGAACTATATGTGAGCCTATGCTAGTTATTCTTGGCATAGTTACTTTGGAAAAATGTAAAAGAAAAAGTAATTAGGAATCTTGTGAAGTTAGAAAGCTGAACGCACAACTCATGTGGTAGGAGGAATCAATTGAAACCATCCCCAAACTCTAGGACCACTTTTGGGTGAGGGAAAATGCAAATTCAAACTTGGAACATGTGTATAAATACACATACTTTTAGTCGTAGGATATGTAAGCCATCCTAAGAGAATTTAAGCCACAATAGTGAGTAAAAATTGACCTCACTACATGTATGAGTACACTAAACTTCCCTTGTATCATATGTTCATTAACATATACATTTTCATACATTTTTTCAAGTATATCTCTATCTACTGTTCTCTGTTGCATCTTCATCATTACAATGATATTGTGAAATCTATTTCTCTATGTGCACTCACTCATTTTCAATACTTTAACTTGGGTTAATTAGATTAAAGTGTCTATCAATTTCATCACATTTAGTTTAGAGGATCTTGAGATATGAATCATATAAGGTGACTGTGTATGCACACCCTTCTAGATCCTAAAATGTCGGGATGACCCCTTGACTTGTTTGAATCATTTTGTAATGTATGGTGTGGCTAAATTGAAGATATTACTTGGTTTAGTTAGCTATACACTACAATTATATATGTGCAAAAGCTCTATAGTCAATTCATACCAGGTTGCGAGCTATGAGCAATGTACTGAGCCCTTCTAATCGCAAAAGAGAAGGTTTCTTCACATTTCTAGTACATGAAAGTTATTTGTTTTGATGCAAACTATTGGGAATTATGTTCCAAAGCACTTGGTGGTTACAAATGCATTATTTGAAGCTAAAATATTCTATTAAGAATCCTTGGGGTTAACGTGACAGGTGTAGAGGAGGTTTTGTGCAACACCAGCTCATCTCTAGAGCATACTCATCCATCTCCTCACTGTGGTATTAGAGCAACAACAAATCAACATGGGAGATAGATTTCCTTCATCCATAGACAAATTGGATCGAGGTATTTACTCAGTCTGGTCACTTAGAATGGAGGTTTATCTTCAAGGGAGAATGCTAGAAAACAATATCCCATTGGTCAAACTTGGTCAACTTGGTCTAGTATTACAGCATGAGTAGCTTTCCTTTTAATTCTCCTACAAGGAAAAAGCGCTCAGCACGTTGGTTAGTTCATTGTCCTCCCATACGAGTGGTCTCGGTTTGAATCCGTCCGGTAGTGCAGCAACACGATTTTGGTTTTTAGTTTTTTGAGATAAAACTACAGCACGAAGACGATAGTGACGACGATAGATTTTTTTGAGCGTGATTTAGTGAAGAAAGCAATCGTAGAGCTTTACTTGCTTTTGATGCTTTTCAAGGTATAATCAATCCTATATAAGAAGCCATTGGCTCATTGTTGAGATATCCTACACCTATTGCAACACCAACTTTGGAGCTTTGGTCCCTCATTAGAGGTGGTGCTCTTAGCACATGGGGCAACCATGGTGCTATTTTGGAGCATGTTGAGGAGTGGCTATGGAGTTCTTCTTGGAGAAGAAGAGTGTGATCACACTCTTACTTATGGAGAGGACTTACCCCGCAATAGCTTGGTGGTGTGGATCGGCCATTCAGATGATGTATTTGAAGATTGTCTTCTACATGAAGATTTCGGGTTACTTCAAAGACATTGGATGGTGGTTAACATAAGATTCACATCTTATGTTAAAAAACATCTTTATGCACAGAGGTACTATTGTGGCATTCATATCAGGAGGAGTCCTATTCGGCATAGGTACAAGAGAATCAGTACATGTATGCTTTATGCATATTTGGATGAGGTGTTTGAGAAGGTATGTTCATATGAGTTTGAGGATTTTTGGCAGCAAACTTGTTAGCATTCTTTGCTACTTTTGTAAGTATGTGATCTTTCACACACGGATCTGACTTGGGGTCTTCCATAGCCTAAGTTCAGATGAGGGTTTGCTAATTATCAGTCTAAGACTGACCCCTCCTCTTTTTCTCACTCATATTCACTCTTCTATAACCTATTAGGTCACACATCTCATATATGTTCAGATTTCTGTCCATTCACTCATCCATCTATTTCTGTTCATAGAGTGGTTGAGAATTTTGACTCCCACATTGTACATTGACATTTGTATTTATGATATTCTGAGTAAGCAGTGTCTTACACATGTTGTCTTATCTTTCTCTATCTTTGTCTCTTCATTTGTATGATTAAGTGTGGTATGTTTGTGGTTTGTCAATATTGGAGGATTGCTAGATTTAATGTTGTAAATCCTGGACCTATGGAACCTTAAACCTGTGGTATTAGTAATGGGCCTACTAAAATTCCAACATTTGGTATCAGAGCTTTAGGGCTTTGGCATCAGAGCATTCAGACTCTTATATGCATAGGTTTCCAAAATTCAAGGTTTACAACATATGATTTAAGAGCATCTTCTAACATTTGACATTTGACATACACACTCAATCTAGATGAGTAGAGATTTGAGAATTCGACAATTCAGTTACATGTGTATTAGTGTGGAGTATGAAGATCTGTTAGCAGCCAAATACTTTTGGAAGAGTATGCAAATGCTTTACAAAAGTATTGATTGAAGTCCCAAACTTGATGAAGAGAAGGATACTTCAAATTCAAGGAAAAACAATGGTTTGAAGAAGATGAAGGAATCAAATCAACATCAAATCATAGGTATCAGTTTCTACTATCACATTATCATTTGCAGGTCATATCTTAGAAGAGCAGTTATGAAGAGATTTGAAGGATTGAAGAAGTGCTTTCAAAAACTTCCACTATTTGAAAGTTAAAGGCTACATGAAAACAGACATCTAGAGGTTTTTCTAGAGAGTTTTGAGAGATCTCTTTCATGGCAAGAAAGCTTATCTAAGAAGACGAATTTGGAGAGCACATTAGTTTTGTTTTCAGCCAATCATGTCTTGTAAGTTCGTTGGAGGTTTTTGCTCACATTTGGTATTTAGAGAGGTAACTCTAGAAAGGTAATTCATCATTCAGACAAAAGGTTTGTGAATTCAGTCATATCAGTCACATTTGAAGCAGCGTTTTTTAGAGATATGAGGAGATGGTAAAACATGATTCTATGTTCACTTCTATTTATATACCATATTTTTTTTGTCTCTTACTCTTAGCACTAGAGGAAGAGAAAAAGTTCATTTGAAGAAGTTAAGAGTGCTTGCTACTTCAAGATGAAGAAAACAAAAGGTATGGAAGAGAAGTTGAAGATGTTGACATCATCAGGTGGAAGAAAGATGTGAAGAAGAAAGTCCAACATTTCCAAAAGAAAAGTAAGACTTCCTTTTCTCACATATTTTCCATATACTTTTCCTATTTTATCCTCTACATCCAAAGACAAGTCGACAAGAACATCTTGTGTGAAGATAGTCTAAAGAAGAAGCAGTTTCTTTTTTTGCATGATACTTGGTCATGTTTTAGTAGGTTTTGACTAAGAATTTCATTGAGAAAGAAAAGGAGCAGATACATGCTGTGACTCATATGTGTATGAGTTATGTTTTAGTTGAAGATTTTTTTAAGCATGCAACCTATATGTTCCCTCAAAGAATTCTTGAAGTGTCAATACAGAGCTACTTGGTATATGACAAGTTGCAAAGAAGTATATTTATTCTTTATCTAACTCTTGAGGTAAAAGATTTTTTTGTGGCAGATGTTGGTGACTTGGAGAGAAGTTTTATGTTTGGAAAAAGTTACCTCATATTCAATATTTTCAGAAAACTTCAGAAAATTCAGATTTTTAATATACCAGTTAGATAGAGAATCTACTGTCTATGATTGTCTAGATTTTTGGATACATGCTTGTACTCAAAAAGGTGTTCCATCAAATCCTATCACTTGATTGAGAAGTGGAGTTAGTGAAAGGAAAGTCAAGCAGGTACTATCACATTTGGCCCGGGTAGAATATGAAGATATGAAGTATAAACTTGTAGCTTTTGCAGTTCTCAAGGTGAGAAGTTTTTCCACTTATGTTTCAAGTAGGAGTCGTAGAATCTTGGGAAGGATTTGCTTGAAGAAACGTTTTATAACTTTATGTGAGAAGCATGGACACTTGGAGACATTCAGGTAACAAATCAAACATTCAATCATGAAGTCTTGATGAGAGTAGATTCTACACAAGTATTTTGTTGGAGAGATCATAGATCTTATATGATCTTGAATTATCTTGAAGGTCTTGAAGATCTTGAGTACGTATGAGTCAGTTGTCTATCCTTTGTTTGTAAGATTCTTAACATTGGAAGAAGTAAGTCAAAGATTCAGATTCTATCAGATTTGTGTTGCAGAGAAATAGAAGAAGATACTTGTTAGGTTCTAGAAGATTATGGATCCTAAAATGATTTCAATAAGGTTATTGTTATGTTAGGATCAGCTAGCCTTATTCTATAATATGGCAAGTTGAGGAAGTAATAGTGAAAGCTATTGGGAACTACAGTGCTAATAAAAAGGGTTCAGAAATTTTGTTTCAGATACATGTATTGATCGCTGAAGATCAGATTTATTGAAAGAGGGAAGACGTTCCAAATTTCATAAAGTCTGATATATTTGAAGAATTATGGATACTAGTGTTAAATCATCTAGGGGGGTGACAAAACATGAAGACTTATTTTCAGCCATATGTGAAAGAATGCAGAGTCATACCTATAGGTATTCCTACATTTCCTTAGTCAGGTTATCTTTATGTTCCAGCTTTGAAAGAAGAAGGAAGAAGGAGAATGTTTGGAGAAAGTTCCTCTTAAGTGTTCCTATTCAGGGGAAGGTTCCAGAGTTCTATTGAAGAGAAGCTTGATATTTCAGAGAGGTATGTTTTAGACGTGTGCACATTTATATTTATACCAGATTCTGAAGGAAAGAGGTATGAAGGATTTATAGATTAACAAGGATGAAGACATGATGATATCATAGATTTTTTTATGAGATTTATGAGTTGATTTCAGTTGATTTAAGCTGAGTTGACTTGACTTGACTTGAGTACAGTCAGAGGTGAACCAACTAGTGTTCATAATGCATTAAGTTGTGAGTTGTCAGTCAGAGGTTCCAGGACTCAGTTTCTGATTTTGTTTAGTGTATTTGCATGACACAGCAGAAGTATGTTGAGAAGCTTTCTTAAGGTAAATGCAAATATGTGAATCCTAGTGTATGTTTTCAGGTTTGAGAAGACACGAGATAGGAGGTTCAGAGTGAGTAATTGCTACATTTGTTGTCAAGAAAATGATTGCTTGATGAGTACGCTGTTGGATATCTAGTTTGCATAGTTTCTCAAGTATTATGGTTCATATTCAGCAAGTTCAGGTTTTTGAAGTTTGAAGAAAAGTCAAATGCAATGTTGAAGAATACTTTTGAAGAACAGGTTTGAAGGTCTGTTCGAGAGTTCAAGCTTGAAGCTTATGAAGTTTGTAGATCCACTCCAGGTTATAACATTGTGACATTGCAGGGGGGATTGTTGGAAAACAATGTCCCATTGGTCAAAGTTAGTCAAGTCGGTCCAGTATTACAGCATGAGTAGCTTTCCTTTTAATAGTCCTACAAGGAAAAAGCACTCAGCGCGTTGGTTAGTTCATTGTCCTCCCATACAAGTGGCCTAGGTTCAAATCCATCGAGCAGCGCACAACGCGATATTGTTTTTTAGTTTTTTGAGATAAAGCTACAACGCGAGGACGACAACGACGGCGACAGATTTTTCAGAGAGTGATTCATTGAAGAAAGCAATCGTAAAGCTTTATTTGCTTTTGATGCTTTTCAAGATATAATCAATCCTATATAAGAAGCCATTGGCTCATCGTTGAGATATCCTACACCTATTGCAACACCAGCTTTGGAGCTTTGGTCCCTCATTAGAGGTGGTGCTCTTAGCACATGGGGCAGCCATGGTGCTATTTCGGAGCATGTTGAGGAGTGGCTATGGAGCTTCTTGGAGAAGAAGAGTGTGCCCACACTCTTGCTTATGGAGAGGATTTATCCCGTAGTAGCTTGGTGGTGTGGATCGGCCATTCACATGATGTATTTGAAGATTGTCTTCTACATGAAGATTTTGGGTCACTTCAAAGACATTGGATGGTGGTTAACATAAGATTTACATCTTATGTTAAGAATTCTGGTACATATTCTCTTTATGCACACAGGTACTACTTGAAGTATATGGAAGTGGCATCCATATCAAGAGAAGTCATATTCGGCATAGGTACAAGAGAATCTGTACATGTATGTTTTATGCATATTTGGATGAGGTGTTCAAGAAGGTATGTTCATATGAGTTTGAGGATTTCTGGCAGCAAACTGTTAGCATTCTTTGCTACTTTTGTAAGTATGTGATCTTTCACACAGGGATCTGACTTAGGGTCTTCCATAGCCTAAGTTCAGATGAAGGTTTGCTGATTATTAGTTTTAGACTGATCCTTCCTCTTTTTGTCACTCATATTCAATCTTCTATAACCTATTAGGACATCACACATCTCATATATATTTAGATTTTTGTCCATTCACTCATCCATTTATTTTTGTTCACATAGAGTGGTTGAGAATTTTGACTCCCACATTTACATTGACATTTGTATATATGATAGTGTGAGTAAGCAATGGCTTATGTAACACTTTACACAGGTTTTCTCTATCTTTGTCTCATCATTTGTATGATTAAGTGTGGTATGTTCATAGTTTGTCAATATTGGAAGATTTCCGGAATTAATGTTGTCTTCAATCTCTTTTGGTGCCTCCTTGGTGAGACTTGGAAACTCCTCTTCGAAGTCATAAGGCAACTTTCCTTTCCTGCATTCACTTTTGAACCAAGAATCATTCTCATCAAAGACAACATCTCTACTGACCATAAATCCTTTGTTGGAAGGAATGTAAAACGTGTATCCTTTTTTATTCAAGTCATACCGTATGAAGATGCACTTCTCTACCTTAGGGTCTAGCTTACCTCTGATTTGAGATGGTATATGCACATAAGCAACACATCCAAACATCCTGCAATGATCAAGTGAAGGTCTTCTACCATGCCATGCTTCATATGTGGTCATCTTATCAAGAGATTTTGATGGCAACCTGTTAACAAGATAAGTGACAGTAGATACACTTTCTGCCCACAAATAATTACGTAACTTTTTCTCATTTAGCATTGAGCTAGATGTTTCAACAATTAATCTATTTCTCCTCTCTACCACCCCATTTTGCTCAGGGGTATACCTTTTTGTAATTTCTCTTTTGATTCCTCTATCCTGCAATAATGCATCAAACTCATTTGAAAAGTACTCACCTCCTCCATCTCACCTTAGCCTCCTTAGGCTTCTTCCTGTTTGGTTTCCAACAAGTGCAAGATACTTCTTAAAGCAACTGAATACTTCATCTTTGTGCTTCATAAAATATAAGATAGTCCACTTAGTGAAGTCATCAATGAAAGATACTGTGAAAAATGAGGAGCTGAGCTTAAACACACTCTCAAAGAATATATGAGATGAGATATTAGAGACAAATAAGTGAGCAATCCTTAAATCAACAAGAATACAAAGTTCAGTAGTAGAAGCTAACTCAAGCTCAAACTACTTGAAAAGAACAAAGCTAATAACACTATCAAATGAGCTCAATGACACACATGAAGCCAATGTATAATGGTCAAGAGTCTGTGGTATACACCACTCCACTTCAGTCCCTAGGATGCACTCCACAACTACAAGAAATGAGTCGACTGTCTCTCAACTCCACCCCTCTGTCTGTCTATCAAAAATGCTCAGAAGCTTTTGTTTAAATAGGCATAGCTCTCTAATGCATGGGAGTTTGGTGAAACTGTTTTAGATGGAGATTCTCCATGATATGGCCAACAACTTTGCTGAAGAAATCATTTTTAGATGACACACGTAGCTCAAGATACAAGCTTCCAACGTTGGCCTACTGGCTGTTTTCAGCAATCTTGCAATTCTCTACCTACCAACTTGCGGCCGACATAACTTGAGTTTGGAGATGATTTTGTGGGAGATTTTTGGTGAGCTGATACCTGATATTATGAAGAGCATTTCAGTTTTTAGATCAACCAAAAAAGGATGCATGGTTAGCGAGATATGATCCGTGCAAAACTGCCTTCAGAAAAGGTGTGCTACTGTCTTGAAATTTTTCCTAAATTATAGGAACACTTTTCCAACTTGGCATTGACTTCAAATATGCTTTATTCATGACTATGGCTGATGTGGAAAAAATAATAAATCTCTCTAAAAATATAATGAACTTTAATAAAGAGTTCAAGCTACAATAATACTTTGAAGAGATGGTGTGGACTTGCATATTCCAACACCTTCCCTCAAGTCCAACATCATCAAAATAATAACGTGAAATAAAATGCTTGCTGAAGGCATATGAAGGTGAGCCTTCCCTTATTTGTTGAAGATGCATGATGAGCCTTCCCTTACTCATGACTTCCTTCCCTCAAGGGGAGCTTCATCATGTCAAGTGATGATCTGTGCTTGATGAACAACTCCTTACCGAGAGCTTTAGTGAAGAGGTCAGCCACATTTTCCTTTGTGTTGCAATGGTGTAAGATTATATAACCACTTTGTATCTTTTCTCTGATGAAGTGCTCCCTCACTTCAATGTGCTTGGTTTGTTGATGCATGATTGGATTCTTTGCCAAAGATTCAGCTGAGACATTATCACAATGAATTGGGGTAGGTTGGTTTTCACCAAAACCAATCTCATCCAAGTATCTTCTCAACCAAATAGATTCACAAGCTGAGGTTGTGAGAGCTTTGTATTCAAGTTCTGTAGAGGATAAGCTGATCATACTTTGCTTTTTGGAACTCCATGAAATAGCTCCATTGCCTAGGAAGAAGGCATTTCCACATGCTCTTTCTATCAACCAAGCTTGCTGCATAATCTGAATCACTAAATCCATGAAGATTCAATGTATCTCCTCCATAGAGAATTGCAAGTGAAGAAGTACCTTTCAAATATCTTAGTATCCTCTTGGCTGTATTCCAATGAGATACTTTGGGAGCTTGTAGATATTGGGGGAGAGAGTTCACTGCAAAACAAATATCAGGTCGTGTGATGGTCAAATAGAGGAGAGATCCTATGAGTTGTCTATATAGTGTTTCATCATATGGAACACCATTCTCATCCTTCGTGAGTTTGAGAGTTGACTCCATAGGTGTAGAGACCGGCTTAGAGTGAGACATCTCAAACCTATCAAGAATGGAAAAAAGGTACTTTTGTTGAGAAGTAAATATATCTCCCTTCTCTAGTCGAGAGACTTCGATGCCAAGAATGTAGTGTAAGTCACCAAGATCCTTCATTTCAAACTCTTTAGAGAGTTTTCTTTGAACATCTTCAATCATTGCTTCATTGCTTCTTGTCAACATGAGATCATGCACATATAGAAGAACAATAACAATATCTTTTCCCTTGACTTTATAATACAAACTATGATCAGCATTGCTTCTTTGAAAGCCTTGAGAGCAAAGATGCTCATCAATCCTTGCATACCAAGCTCGGGGAGCTTGCTTCAAACCATACAAACTTTTGAGAAGTTTGCATACCATGTGCTCTTTACCTTTGACAATGTATCCTTCTGGTTGTTGCATGAAGACTTCTTCCTCAAGTATGCCATTGAGGAAGGAATTGTTGACATCCATATGCTTCACCTTCCACTTTAATATGGAGGCAAGGGAAAGTAATAACCTAACTGAACTCATCTTTGCTACTAGAGCATATGTTTCATCATAATCCAATCCATATTGTTGAGAATATCCTTTAGCTACTAACCTTGCTTTGGGTCTATCTATCTTCCTTCCTTGTTGAATTTCAGCTTGTAGATCCATTTGCATCCGAGTGCTTTCTTGTTGGGAGCTAATGGACATAACTCCCATGTCCCATTTTGATGAAGAGCAGCCATCTCTTTGTCCATAGCTTCTTGCCATTCTTTTTGAGTACTAGCAGCCTTGTATGTTGACAGTTCGTCATGTTGTAAAATAGAGCTAAGCAAAGCAACATTACTTTGCTCAAAACTTGAGGAATTACCTCATTGATATGTAAGTCTTTGAGGTTGTGTTCTGATCCTTGAAGATCTTCTAAGAGTTGCACGGTGATCCTTATCTTCTTCCTCTAATTCTTCAATGGTTTCCTCATGTGTAGAAGAGGGAACTTCAACTTTAACTCTTGTTGAAGATCTTTTATCCAAATCTGAAATTCATGCTGAACTGAAGCTTGCATTCTCATCAAAAATCATATCCCTTGATAGGAATGTCTCCTTCTTACATGGATCATAAAGTTTATAAGCTTTGCTTACATCACTATATCCAACAAAGATGCATTTCATTGACTTGTCATCCAGCTTCTTCCTCTTTTCATCTGGAATGTGAGAAAATGTGAGGCAACCAAAAACTCTTAAATGATGTACCTTTGGCTTGATGTTGTGAAGAGCTTCATAGGGATTAATGCCCTTCAAGACTTCGGTAGGAGACCTATTCATCAATTAGCATGAAGTGTTGATTGCTTCAGCCCAAAAGATGTTGCTCAGACCTTTGTCTTTGAGCATGCATCTTGCTGCTTCAAATAATTTCCTATTCTTCCTCTCTGCCAGTCCATTTTGTTGTGAAGTGTAGCTGCAAGTAAGTTGCCTTTGAATGCCATTCTCAAGTAGATAATGACTGAAATCCTTCAACAAGAATTCTCCTCCATTGTCAAACCATAGAGTCTTTAGTCTTTGTGCCGTCATCTTTTCCACCATAACATGAAAGTGTTTGAAAATCTGAAATACATCAGCCTTGGACTTCATAAAATAAACCCAAGTATATCTAGAGAAATCATCCATGAAGGTAACAAAATAAATATTCCCTCCAAGTGAGGGACTGTGGGTTGAATCACATACATCAGCATGCACCACATAAAGTATATCACGTGCCCTTGAGCTGCTCTTTGAGAACTTACTCCTAGCATGCTTTCCAAGGCAGCATGCTTCACACACTTTTCCAATCCTTTGTAAGGATGGAATTCCAATGACCATGCCTTTCTCCTTCAGCATACACATACTATTGAAGTTCAAGTGACCATACCTCTTGTGCCCTAACTCAGTAGGCACAATGGGGGCTGCTTTGTCATTTCCCATTGCTGAAAATGTTGAGACTTCTCCTTCTAACTTGAAAAGCTTTCCTTGCTTTCTTCCTCTAGCAACCACTTTGTAGGAATTCTTTGGATATTTAATGAGGCTTTGCTGGCCTTCAAACTCTATTTTGAGTCCCTTCTCAGTCATAGCTCCAACTAAAAGTAGATTCTTGGTAAGCGATGGTACCAAGAGAACATTGCCGGCTTCTTTTTCTCTCCCGTTCCCAATCGAATGGGTATGTCACCTTTCCCTGCAGTAGAATTGGGAGTACTAGCTGCTGTAAAGATAGTACCATTATGAGAACCATCAATATTAGAAAATCATGAGAAGTCATCTATGAGAACTTGCCCCGCTATTGATCCACCATGGTTCCTCTTTGGGATCATGTGTATGGGCTGCTATCTGTTCTAATGATACAAGTGAAGAATCTTCTTCAAAATGAGTGGACTCATTTCCACCTTCTCCATCCATGTAGTGGTCTGATCTTCCTCTCCCATTATCTCGATTATTCCTGCAAACTTTAGCAAAATGGCCATACCTAGAGCAATTGTAACATTAGATAGAGTAAAATCTACCTCTATCTTCTCCTCTTCCTCTACCTCTTGAGGAAGGATGTCCTCTTTCTTGGAAAGATTGATTACCTTCATGATTTTGTCGATCTTGGTTGTGAGTGGGCTGATGCCACCCTCTTTCTCTTTTTGTGTTGAATCTTCCTCTTCCCCTTGATGAGAAGAGTGCTTTGTCATTCAATGTTGATGCCTTTCCTCCATCATGTATTGACTTCATTGCAGCCTGGCTTTGATCTTTATCTCTGAAAATTTGTTCCATCTCCTCAAGAGATGGCTTCTCCCTCAAGATGATTAGGCCTTGAACTAAGCCTTCATATCCATCTCGCAATCCATGGATAATGATTGTAGAGAGCTCGTTGTCAGACATCTTATCTCCAACAACCACTAGTTGTTGATGTAGATCCTTGACTCTGTTGATGAAGCTTGAAGAATCCTCTCCTTGCTTCCTCTTACAATTGGTAAGTTCAGCTCTCAATGCCACTTGCCTTGAGGTGCTCTTGGACTCATAGATATTCTTCAATGTCTCCCATGCCTTCTTGGGAGTCTTCACATCAAGGAGATGGTTGAGAATGTCATCTTTGATCCTCAATCTTATCATATGAACTGCAAACATGGCCTTCTTATCCCATTTGGACAATTCCTCTTCACTTCCAGTCGGTCTGTCCATCGAAATTAAATCCCAAAAATCTTGAAAGAAAAGTAAGGACTCCATCTTTACCTTCCATGTAGCATAGTTCTTGCCACTGAGCTTCTCAACTCCTTCTAAGTGTAGGTTATGGAGACTTAGTGTCATCTTGAGCTGCAACAAGTTGAATCGAAAATCTTCCCTTTACTCAAATATGCTCACACTAGGCACTTCTAACCTAGATGCTCTGATACCATGTCAAAAATGAGGAGCTGAGCTTAAACACACTCTCAAAGAATATCTGAGATGAGATATGAGAGACAAATAAGTGACCAATCCTTAAATCAACAAGAATACAAAGTTCAGTAGTAGAAGCTAACTCAAGCTCAAACTACTTGAAAAGAACAAAGCTAATAACACTATCAAATGAGCTCAATGATACACATGAAGCCAATGTATAATGGTCAAGAGTGTGTGGTATACACCACTCCACTTCAGTCCCTAGGATGCACTCCACAACTACAAGAAACGAGTCGACTGTCTCTCAACTCCAGCCCTCTGTATATCTCTAAAAAATGCTCAGAAGCTTCTGTTTAAATAGGCATAACTCTCTTATGCGTGGGAGTTTGGTGAAACTCTTTTAGATAGAGATTCTCCATGATATGGAGAACAACTTTGCTGAGAAATCATTTTGAGATGACGCATGTAGCTCAAGATACAAGCTTCCAAAGTTGGCCTACTAGCCATTTTCAGCAACTGCCAATTCTCTACCTACCAACTTGCGGCCACCATAACTTGAGTTTGGAGATGAGTTTGCGAGAGATTTTTGGTGATCTGATACCTGATATTATGGAGAGCATTTCAGCTTTTAGATCAACCAAAAAAAGATGCACGGTTAGCGAGATATGATCCGTGCAAAACTACATTCAGAAAAGGTGTGTTGCTGTCTTAAAATTTTTCCTAAATTATAGGAACACTTTTCCAACTTGGCATTGACTTAAAATATGCTTTATTCACGACTATGGCTGATGTGGAAAACATAGTAAATCACTCTAAGAATATAATGAACTTTAATAAAGAGTTCAACCTATAATAATACTTTGAAGAGATGGTGTGGACTTGCATATTCCAACATATACATTATACCTTGATCCACAAATTGAGGGATCCTTACTTGGTCCCCATACATCTGTATGGACAAGCTCCAAGTAGTCCTGATGCATTTAGCCTTTCCTTGAGAAGGGTAGCCTATGAGCTTTTCCAAAGTAACAAGCATCACATTTATAGATCATGTGTTGCTTGGATACATTGGGTATCACAAGCACACATTGATCTCTACATATTTGCTTTAAGGTTCTCTCACCAATATGTCCTAATCTCTTATGCCAAATTTCAAGCTCTGACAATGTCTGATCTTTGTAGCTATAAAGTGCAATATTTCTTGTATCTTCAAGTTCAAAAGTAAATAATCTACCTCCCTTTT
This sequence comes from Ceratopteris richardii, assembly GCA_020310875.1. NCBI lineage: Eukaryota > Viridiplantae > Streptophyta > Polypodiopsida > Polypodiales > Pteridaceae > Ceratopteris > Ceratopteris richardii. The sequence continues at coordinate 59,354,726 of CM035436.1, read as the reverse complement.
CTACTTAGGCAATTCTCTTGAATCCATGTTGGGGATCCTCCACAAATGCTCCATATTTGTTTTTCTATTCCTGTCAGAGGCTTAAACATTTCTTACCTTGATTACTGAGTGCTTGGTGTCATCACCTCCTTGTATGTGATGTTTTGCCTTAGTTTCCTCAAGGTAAAAAAGAAGAGCTACATTGTCTGCCACATGGTTTGAGCATCCTGAGTCAATGGAGAAGAGATGGTCATCATTAATACCTTGCTTTGAAGTCATACTCATAATCAGAAGGGAATCCTCTTGTTCCTCTATATAATTGTTGTAGTCTTTCCTTGATTTGTAGCCTCCTTGGTAGTTGTTATTATAATTGTTGTTGTAATTGTTATTGTATCCTTGATGATGATTGAATCTTCCTCTTGATTGTGTATATCCACCTCTTTGGAAACCTCTACCTCTCTGATTCTTGAAGTTCTTGTAACACTCACCTGTAGTGTGGTTTGAAAAAACACAAATATTAGATGAGGAAGAGTTGAAAGGTCTCCCCCTACCTTGCTTACCTCCTCTGCCCCTACCTCTTGAGTTTCTACCTCTCCTTGCATAGTTCGCTTGAGAGGTTGTACCTTCATCGTCAGTTTTCTTACTTTTCCCTTTCTCTTTAGACTTGCTTTTATCTATGTATAGGGTAGAAGAGCCATTACCTCTTGATGAATCTCCATTCTTGTTGAGCTTGGCTTCATGGGTAAATAGTTTCCCCATGAGTGTGGTAAGATCTGGAATTTGCATGTCCATGTACAAGTCCATGGCAGTTGTGAAGCTCTCCCATTTGTCATCTGCTATAATACCATTGATCACTTGTCTCACAATTTGCTCCTCTTCAATCTCCTCTCCTATGATTGCCAATTGGTCAGCCACATCCTTGACTTTGGTCACATACTTTGAGATGCCTTGCTTGGGTTTCTTTCTTTGAGTAGTAAACTCAATCCACAATTGGTTCTTCCTAGCCCTTTTGTTGGAAGAGAAATATGAAGACAATGTTTCTCAAGTCTCTTGGGATGCCTTGCAGTTCCTAATGTGTGGAAGAAGAAAACTAGATATTAAGTGAAGTAAGTATGACCTTGCTAATGCATCCTTGGCACACCATGAACTGAGTCTTTCATGCTCCTCTCTTGTAGGTTGTCCTTTGCTTTTGAAAATGCGCATCTCCTCATCTCCTAAGATGTATCCATAGAGACTCCTTCCTTGCAAGTATGTCTTCATCCTCAAGGACCATGCTTGATAGTTGCTCTTGTCCAATTTATCACTAAAAGAAGGAAAACCATCTCCCATTTTACCTTAACTTTGCTCTCATACCAGTGTTAGGAAAGATGGATGGACACTCCAAGAAATGAGTAGGTAATACAAATTTTTGCTTTCAACCAGCCCTCTTCCAATTTAGAGTTGAGTTGTAGGCCCTATTATCTTTCCAACGACCTTAAACAAGTGCCTATGTATTTTGGAAATGATGCAAGTAACGATTAATTCAAAACAAACTACTTCCCACTTCACAATCCCATGAAAACCTTCTATTTTGGTTCACACACCTGCTCCTTGTTAAGCTCAGTGCTTCCAGTACAGTAGGAACTAAATAAATTCCTTTTGGAGATATCAAATTAGGTTAAAGAGCTAATGATTCCAAGTAGAATCACTTAAAATGATTGAATATACATAGAGCAATCAATTTAGCAAGTGTACCTTTACCCCTGATTTTTTAGGACCTCTGCAGAGAATGACCAGTGACCACTTGGATGAGATTTTATCCAAATACACTAAATGGAATGTCTTCAAAACTTTTCAGCATCTAGTAAAATTGGAAATGATTCCAATGCGCTATAGAACATTGAAAATGATGGAGTAATGATTGAGATATGAGCAATACAAAATGACTATTATGAGTGACAATGATAGAGAGACCAAGAAATGATCTATTGTATTATATGACAATGTTGTACATGATCATTGACATGATAATCAATGCTCAATGATCGTGAGATGTTTGGGCTACGAAGTGAGACTCAATCTCTTACAATGTGATCAACTAAAGGCTCCGAATTGGAGTGATCTAACCGTGAGATTTTACATTCATCTTTTATAGAGGCTTCATTCAAAATTTGAATTTGAATTCAACTTTGGCTCTCACTAAAACATGATCCCCTAATCTAGGAGATATTCTCTCTAATGAAATTTTTGCTTTTCAATCCATCTAACTCCAGGAGTTTAGTGGCTTTCACAAATAATCCTTCAAGTCAACTTGACTTTTACAAATGGTGAAAGGTAAAGAATCTATAGCAATGGTTCTCATGGGTCTTTAATCAATTTCTCATGAAGTCTTCTCATGCTTAGCCAAGTGTGTAGGCTGTTTGTATTCTCTATCTGGTTCTACGAGTTGTCGTTGTTGGAACATCAAGCTTACACTATGCTTGAGGTGGATTTGATCTACATCAAAGGCTATCGTGTCGAAAGAATATCCGTTGGAGAGTTCTTTTATTTATGCTCACTTATTGTACTTTTTTTAAACAATTTCTCATGGATCTTTTACCATTGTAAAAGCTTTGAGCTTTACACATGTAAAAGTAGAAAGATAGAGCCCAAATCCCACGAATTTGTGGTGGTTGAGTTGCATTCAATCAAGCAATCAGTCACCTAAAAGTAGATAACCTCGTCGTAATCTCTTTTTTGATTCCTCTCTCTTGGAAATAAGAATCAAAATAATAAGAGAAATATTCTCCCCCTCCACCTCACCTTAGCCTCTTCAGAGTATTTTTCTACAAGTGCTAGATATGTCTTAAATCATTAAAACACTTCATCTTTATACTTCATAAAATGTAGTATTGTCCATATACTCCAATCATCAATGAAAGACACATAATACCTAGATCCAAAGATTGAAGGCTCCTTGCTTGGTCCCCATATGGACTAGCTCCAATAGGTCTCCATGAACACATGCCTTCTTTGTGAAGGGTTGTCTATGAGACTTTCCAAATTGGCAAGCACTACATTTGTAACTCATGTGTTGTTTAGAGATATTTGGTAGAACAAGTACACTTTGATCCCTAATGATTTGCTTCAGAGCCCTTTCACCAATATGAGCTAGACTCTTGTGCCAAATTTCCAACTCTCATAGGGTTTAACTACCATAACTGAACAAGGCAATGTTCCTAGTATCTTGGAGCTCAAAAGTAAATAGTCTACCTAAAATTTTTGCTTTTGCTATCCTCTTGAATCACTAATGTGGATCCTCAATAAATGCTCCATTCTTTGTGAATTGGACATGCAATCCTTTTTCACAATCAGACCTACATTTATGAGGTTTTTGGTGATGGTTGGCACATACAATACCTTGCTCAATAAGTTCATGTTACCATATGAAGTTTTCACATTTCCTTTCGTCTTCATTGGATGCCTTGTCTCATCTCTTGTTTGGACTTCATGCATGTTCCTTGGATCTTCCAACTCTGAGAGTAGAGCTACATACCATGCTAAAAGATTTGAGCAACCTAAATCTATATAGAATACACGTTCATCTCTCTTACCTTGCTTCATGGTCATGCTCATCACAAGTAATGAATCCTCTTGAGTTTGATCATATGTATAACTTTTGTAGTCTCTCATTCCTTTGTATCATCCTTGATAATTATTGTTTTTGTAATCATTATTTTTGTTGAATCCACCTCTTGAGTTTCCATAGCCTCCTCTGTTGTAACCTCTTCCTCTTTGATTTCTAGGATTCCTAAACCAATTCTCAGTAATGTGATTAGTTAGGCCACATATGGCACATGGAGAAGAGCTTTGAGTTCTCCCCCTACTTTTTTCTTCCTCCTCTGCCTTTTACTCTTGAGCCTCTACCTCTTCTTACAAAGTTTGCTTGATAGGTAATACCTTCATCATCACACTTTTTACCTTTTCCTTTACTATCTTTATTCTTGTTCTTATATGTGTATAAGCCAGAAGGATTTATTACCTTTTGAGTTTTCTAGATTCTTCATTAGCTTTGCCTCATGTGTGAACAGTTGTTGCATGAGGGTATTGAAATCAAGAACCTACATGTCTATGTTGAGGTCCATGGTTGTGTTGAAAGCTTCCTGTTTTTCATCTAACTTTATTCCATTAATCACTTGACTCACTATTTTCTCTTCATGAATGATCTCTCCAATGCTCTTGAGTATATCTGCTAGGTCCATCTTGGTTAGAAACTCGATCACACTTTGCTTGGGCATCTTCTTGAGTGTGGTGAACTCCATCCATAGTTGATTCTTTCTTGCCTTGATACTTGCGGACAAGAATGCTTCAAGAGCATTGCAAGTCTCTCATGAAGTCTTGCAACTGTTGATGTGTGGAAGTAAAAAAATCAGAGATTGAGTTAAGAATATATGATATGACTTGGCTAGAGTAACCTTTGAGAACCATGTTGTTAACCTTTCTTGTTCTTCTTGACTTGGTTTTCCTTTGCTTCTTAGGATTTGCATAATCTCATGTCCATATATGTAACCATAGAGGTTTCTCCCTTAGAAATTTAGTAGGCCCATTATTAATAACACAGGTCCAAGGTTCCATAGAACCAAAAATTAAGTGCTTATGAAGGTGATATGCTTGAAAATATTATAGGATATCGAAGCATAGTGGGAAGCTTAAATTATGCTACATTGACAAGGATTGATATTGCTTATGGAGTAAGTGTTTTAAGTCAATTAATGCACAAACCTAGAGTACCTCATTTGGAAGCTGCCAAGAGGAATTTGAAGTACCTTAAGGGCACTCAAAATCAAGGATTATACTTTCCTTATACTTCAGATTTGGACATCAAGATATACTCAGATGCAGACTGGGAAAGTTGCAAAGATGATAGAAGGAGTACCTCAGGTTATCTATCTTTTGCAAGTGACAAGCCTATATCATGGTCTTCCAAGAAGCAACCTACTAATGCCTTATCTTCAACAGAGGGAGAAAATAGAGGATTGGCCAATGCTACTCAAGAAGTGATATAGATCAGATTGCTTAATGTAGATTTCGGATTGCATACTATATCTCCAATTATTTTTGAAGATAATACAAGTTCTTTACATCTTGCAGCAAATCCTATTTATCATGCTAGGACCAAGCATATAGAGGTCCACTATGATTATGTGAGAGAGAAGTTATTGAGTGAGGAAATGCAAATGGCATATGTATCAACTAATATGCAATGTGCAGACTTATTAACTGAATCACTTGATGGTACTAAACTTTGCAGCTTAAAAGCTATGATTGGATTGCAGGACATTCAAGAGGATTGATGAAGAAGACTAAGCCAAGATTTTTGGCTTGAGGGGGATCTGTTGGTGCAAATGCCAAGCCTAAACACTTGGCTAAGCATGAGAAGATTTCATGGGAAATTGATTAAAGACCCATGAGAACCATTGCTATGGATTCTTTACCTTTTACCATTTGTAAAAGTCAAATTGATTTGAATGAATATTTATAAAAGCCACTAAACTTGTGGAGTTAGATGGATTGAAAAGCTACAAATTCATTAGAGAAAATATCTCCTAGATTAGGGGATCACTTTTTACTGAGAGCCAAAGTTGAATTCAAATTCAAATTTTGAATGAAGCATCTATAAACGATGAATGTAAAATCTAGCGGCTAGATCACTCCTATTTTGAGCCTTTAGTTGATCATATTGTAAGAGAGTGAGGCTCAATTGATAGCCTACACTTCTCATCGTCATTGAGCATTGATTATCATGCCAATGATCATGTACAACATTTTTATATAATACAATAGATCATTTCTTATATCTATTGGTCTCTTTGTCATTAACACTCAAAACAGTCATCTTGAATTGCTCATATCTCACTCATTACTCCATCATTTTCAATGCTCTATATCTCATTGGAATCAGCTCTAAGTTTTCTACATGTTGAAAAATTTTTAAGAGATTCTATTTAGTGGATTTGGAGGAAAGCTTGTCAAAGTGGTCACTAGTCATTCTCTCCAGAGGTCCTAAGAAATTATGGGTAAAGCTACAATTGCTAAATTGATTGCTCTGTGTAGAGTCAATCATTTTAGGTGATTCCAATTGCAATCATTAACTCTTTCAGCTAACTTGATATCTCCAAAAGGAATTTATTTAATTCCTACTGTACTTGAAGCAATGAGCTTAACAAGCACCATGTGTGTGAACCAAAATAGAAGGTTTTCATTGGATTGTGAAGTGGGAAGTAGTCTATTTTGAATTAATCATTACTTGCATCATTTCCAAAGTACATAGGCACTTGTTTAGGGTCATTGGAAATTTAAGAGGGCCTACAACGCAACTTTGAGTGGGAAGAGGTCTAGTAGAAAGTAGGAATTTGCGGTACCTACTCATTTCTTGGAGTGTCCATCCATCTTTCCCAAAAAATTGTTCCTATGAGATTATTTCAGGTCAACGTTTCATATGTGAGACTAGAATTGAAATGAAAAGTATGGAAAATGAGTCCACATATGCTACGATCCAATCTAAGGTTGATTTGCAATCACTCGAATTGATGAATGTTAGCCCAAACCATATATGAAACCAAGAAAAAATAATAAAGTCTCCTATACACTCACAAGTGAAGGAGTGTGACAATTACTTACCTCTACATTATTTTGAACATACTTTGAACAAAATTTTTCCTAGGCTTGTTAAGGGGGACAGTAGTGGACAATGGATTTAGTTCTCACAAGCCCTTGTACATACTTTTGAAAGTTTTTCTATTTGTTTTCTTCTATCAAAAATTGCATTTCATTCATAACAAAAACATACCTAAACAAATCATTAAAACCCAAGAAAAGTACTTAAAAAACAAAGGATTCATTTTACGTGATGAGAACATTCAGCATATTATTGAAATTTCATCTAGTTTCTCATTACTTGAAGAAATTCAACCATCTTTACAAGATTTAAACACTTCAAGATTCCTGCTTCTTAACTCCATTCATGAATATAATCTGGTTTCCAATGTTGTTAAGGAGCACATAAATGAGGAAGCTAAAATAAATACAAAGTAGAAAAGAGTTGCAAAAAAGATAAAACCCATTGCTCAGCCTTTATCAAAAGTAAGTGATGAAAAGTTGAAGCAGGTTACAAAAGATCCTATTTTATGTGAGCAAGAAAATGTAGGACATTCATTCACCAATGAAGCCATTAAACAAATTGAAATAGGAATTGATGATTTGTTCCTATTACCTGTTGAATGAGAGTTATTTTTAAGAGTCATTAGAAAACATGAAAAAGCTTTTTCACTTTATCCTCACAAGATAGGTTTCACTGATCAAGGACTAGTTCCATCTATGATCATTTTTATGATAATGCATATTCCATGGAATCTTTTCACCATACTGGTGCCAAAAGCTCACTTGAGTTAATGAGACTGCTTAAGGAGAAGATGAACATGAGAATTTTAGATCCATCATCCCCTCCATATTCAAATAGATGGCTCACTATACCTGAGAAGAATGGAAAGTTGAGTCTCATTCACGACTTATAGCCTTTCAATAAAGTCACAATTGGGAATGTCAAAACCGGCCCAATTGTAGATGAGTTTGTAGAAGCCTTTGCTTGACACTCTCTCTACTCTATGAGTCATGAATATTTAGGATATGAAAAATTCTAGCTTGTTATTGAGAGTAGAGACATTATCACACTGAAGCCTCCTTTAGGGTTGGTACATATGCACTTTGCCACAGGGAGCTAAAAATTCCATAGAACATATGATGAATGCTATGGATATGGTCTTGCATGATTTCCGTCTGAATGTGAAGATGGATTTCATAGATGATATTCCCATCAAAGGATGTGAGAAAAAGTTAAAAGATGCAATCTTAGACTCTTTAGGATGTAGAAAATGTGTTACTCACCACATCTTTGATTGTGAATGAATATTTAAAAGACTTGAAGATGTTGGTCTAGCATTTTGTATTTAGAAATCTATTTTTGGTGTTAATGAAGTACTCATGTTGGGCATTTATGTGGTCACTATGGTCACATACCATACTCACCTAAAGTTGATGCCATAGATAAGATTTGTGAGACTTGTAGCAATGTTAGCAAAGTGAGAAGATTTCTAGGAGCTTGTGTCTTCTATGTTATTTGTATACCTTAGTATGCACATGTTGCTTATTGTCTTTATGAATCATTGAGGAGGAATAGAAAGTTCATATGGACTGAAAAAGCAGCCTAAAGCCATGAAAATTTTGAAGAGACTTCTACTTGATGCTCTTACTTTGAAAAGAATTGATTCTGCAAACAATAAAACCATTATTTTGACTGTAGACACTAGCCCTATAGGTATAGGATAAGTTATTGGTCAAGATGATGAAGCGGGGAAAAGATATGTAGTTAGATTTGATGCTAAGATTTTGAATGAAATTCAATGAAAACCCACAAATCAAACGAGAGCTTTGGGGTTTATTTACAACTATAAAGACTCATAAGGAATATTTCATAGGAGCCAATGTGATTGGTGAGAAAAATTGTTTGCCACTTATTGGTATGCTTGCAAATTGTTCATCACTTGATATTGCAATGTTGAGATGGATATCATATATTAAATTTATAAATCCAAATTTAGTTCATATTGCTGAAAAAGTTAATACTTTTTTTTATATGCTTTCTGGAGCTAAGTTTGAAAATGAACTTCAAGATGTAGAAATAGATATAAATCTAGTAAATTATGATCCACAAGTGTACGAGTATGAATAATTTAATGATGAAGATTATCAACTGGAGTGGAAAGATATTGGATAATACCTTAGTACTCTACAAAAGTCACGTACTTGGTCATCAAATAAATTGAAAAAGAGCTTACAATTTCTTCCTAAAAGATGGATTTATTTGGAGATATGCTAGGGGAAAAGTTAAAATGCCACACAGGATATTGGGATACGTTATGGGTTGGATATTGGTATGAAATATTGACATTGCCACACAGGATATTGGTATGAAATATTGACATGATACGTTATGGGTTGGACATAAAGGGTTCGTGGCTACATATGAAAAGCTTAGACAACATTATTGATGGCCGCAAATCTATGTCAATGTAAGAGATTACATGAACACTTGTACTACATGCCAAATTTATTAATATGTGAGACATCTAGATCCTTTACATCCTACATATCCTCCTTGTATTCACTATAAGTGGGTGCCTGACCTTGTGACCATGCTTAAAGGTATTAATAAGATACACTATATTGTACTTTCAAGGTAAGATCTTATAAAACACGTATAGGGGGTTAAAAGTCAAGCTTCAAGCTAAATATCATAGGACATCAATCATAGACATATGGATCCATCAAAGTAAGCCAAAAGCCACGAGGCTCCATCAATAGAAGTCACTCAAAGACTCTCAAAGTCATCTCAACTAAGTCCTCAAAGTTAGGAGGCTGATTTGGAAAGGTAATTCCTATATTTTAGGGGCACACTTCTCAATATAAATCGAGCACGTATCCCGACTTCTTTTGGGCCATCTTCTTGGAGTTTTAACTCATGTAAAGTGAGCACTAAGTGCTGGTCTTATAATCAACGATTCCCTTGCTTAAGCTAGTGCCTTTCTTGCTTGTTTGTTTTCTTTGAGTAGGCATATCTATTTGTTTGTGCAAGCAATTTTGCAACTCTCCATGCCTCGGTTGTTGGCATTGGTTCTCCATGCTTATGTATTCACTTGATATATTATTCTCTCATTGGATATCTATTGAAGTCTTTTTTATGCTCACCAATTCTCTAGAGCATTCTTTGAGTAATCTAGGAGAAACATTCATTTTAGAGAATTTAAGTGATTGATGTCTCTCTCCCTCTCTGTGTAGTCTCTATTGGAACTATTTTTCTTTGTGTTGTAAGGGCAAGCTCTCCTTCTCTAGGTATCCATGGTCTATAATTCTGGTGCAATTGGGTATTTATTATAGCGCACTAGAGCTAGCCCAATTTTGAGATTCATTCTCAGTACACTGGAGCTGGTATTTGAAGATTTGTATTCACAAAAGCTTGTTGGAGGTAGCTCACATCAAGTGGGACCTACTCTACTCAAATTTTTTCAAGAGTAGAAGGTGTCCATCTAAGGAAAGATTTGGATTGAGGTAAATTTAGCGCCTCATTTTTATGTTACACATGTTGGACCATTAGCCAAGGGCTAGGTCAAGTAGCAAATACTAGAGATGGGAGACTTGAACACTAAAATTGAAAAGTAAGACAAGGGGAACTATCAACCATGGAGATTTAGGGTCTCGAACTACCTTATGGGAAAGGGCCTTTGGAGATTTATTAGTGGAAGTGAACCAAGACCTAGGTTGGATGAATATTCAACCAATTATCAGAGAAGTGCCTTTAGGGAAGGGAATGAAAGAGACAAGAGGGTTATCTTTATCCTTTCCCAACACATTAGCAATAGCATGATCGGCCATATCCAAGACTTGGATTCAAGCATGAAGGAATGGGAGATGTGTGAGAGGCTTTATTCAAAAAGGACCAAAGCAAGGAAGATGCACCTCAAAAATGAGCTAAAAAACCTAAGGAAAAGCTTAGGGAATAGCACAAATGACTACCTTCTTAAGGTCAAGGAATTGTTAGATGCATTGGGATCCATTGGAAGCCATGTAGATGATGACAATCTTGTGTCCTATACTCTCAATGGTTTGAGAGATGATGAGAAGTGGAAACCCTTTGCCACTTTAGTATATGTAAGGGATAATCTTCCTGATTTTGAGCAATTGATTGCTCTCATGTTCACCAAAGAGATGAAGATAGATGGAAGTTCAACTAAAAGCAAGGATGCATAAGTTTCCTATGCAGGTTATCAAAGGGGCAAAGGAAGAACATGACAAGGCAGGGGCAAAAGAAAGTTTGAAGGAAACCAGGGCCACTCAAGAAATCAAGGACATAACCAAGGCACCTCATCACAAAGAGGTAGAGGAAGAACAAGAGGAAGAGGAGGATGGCATCAACAAAATAAGAATCAAGATGGGGAAGGATGTTACATAAGTGGCAAGTTTGGCCACTATACTAGAGATTACTACCAAGGAGGAAACCAAAGGAGCTATAATCAATGTTCTTCGTACGAAGGCCAAGGTAATTATGCTTCTATAAGGTCAAAAATTGACAATCTCTTGATGATGCACATGTAATGGGAATTGAAGTAAAGTACATAACACTTGGTATATTGATAGTGGATGTAGCAACCATATGAGTTTCAATGTTTCTTGGTTTACTAGTCAACATGCTCCCAAAGGTAAAGGACATGTAGAAATATGTGATGATATAGCCCATGATATCTCCCATGTTGGAGATGTAGCTTTGGATGACAAGGAGGAAGGAAGATGTCTCAAGGATGTCTTGCATGTACCTACCATCACAAAGAACTTGGTGCCCATAGGGAAAAAAATTCTCATTCCAATCAACATGTTTGATTGACATATGGAAACAAGAATATTTTAGAGTTGGACTTGTGGCACAAGAGGATATGTCATATGAATATACAAAGAATGAAGGAAATGCAATTCAAGAGGCTGGTTGAAAGTCCTCCCAACTTCCAAGGATAAGGTATGAAGCATTTATGTGAATCGTATCAACTAGGGAAGCAAGCGAGGCTTCCATTCAAGAAGTGTTGCTACATAAGCCAACATCCATTGGAGTTGATACATACAGATGTGTGGGGGACAACCAAAGAGCAATCCATTGGAGGTAACAAGTACTTTGTCACTTTTATAGATGATTGCACAAGGATGTTTTGGGATTATTTCATCAAAAACAAATCATATGTGTTTATTGTCACAAGGAAGGAGATAAGGAAGAGAGCTCACACACACACTCTCACTCTTAAGGAGAAGCACGCACACAGATTGAGGCAAGGAAGAATGATCTTCTTCTTCTTCTACTACATAAAAATGAATGTACAAGAATGACCTAAAAAACAAGAATACAACAAGTGCAATATATAAAGATCAATACATAAGGAAAAAAATCTAATGTCTGCGAATGAGTGAGCTCAAAAGTAATAAATGTGCCATCACTATCTAAAGATAAATCTAATAAAGCTCAATGAAGTATCCCTCACATATACTAGCATGACCACTATACATGTCAAAGAAATGAAAAACGGATACGTGTCATCCTGGATCAGCACATGTTGAGCTTGATATCTCAGCAATCCCCCTCAAGCTCAATGTCATGTTCTCTAATCCAAGCATCTTTTGAAACTTCTTGAGCTTCTTTGCTCGAAGTGCTTTAGTGAAAATATCAGCAACCTACTCATCTATTCTCACATAAACAAGATCAATATCACCTACTAACACCTTCTCTCTGATGAAGTGATAATGTACGTCAATATGCTTTGATCTAGCATGGAAAAAAGGATTCCATGCTAACTGTATGGTGCTAAGACTATCACAATAAATAATGATAGACTTTTGCACTTCCACACCTAAATCAGCAAGTAGCATTTCTAGCCATGATGCCTTATATGCTACCATTGCAGCACCTCTATACTCAGCCTCTATACTCAACAAATCAATAGTGGGTTGCTTCTTGCTGCTCCATGTAATAGCTGCACTCCCAAGTAAGAATAGAAAACCACTAGTAGATCTTCTATCTGGAATGCTACTAGCCCAATCTGCATTCGTGTATCCATAAACATGTAAATCTACACAAGCCTCATAAAACAATACATAATCCAAAGTAGCACTCACATAACATAGAGTGTGCCTCAATGCATCCAAATGTGGCTTCATAGGAACCTGCATAAACTGACTTTCAAGTCTAATAGTGTAGCTAAGATCAAGCCTCGTAATTGTGAGATATATCAAGCTTCCCACAATTTTCCTATACATAGTAGCATTTTCCAATGCTTCACATGACGTAGTATCTAGCTTCAAATCTTGATCTAATAGCATGGAAATTGGGTTACAATTAGCCATACCATACTTTTGCAGCATATTCAAGGCATATTGCCTTTGTGACATCCATATACCTGTTTCTATATGAATAAACTCAATTCCCAAGAAATAGCACAACACACCAAGATCTTTCATGTCGAATTGCTACATAAGACCTTGCTTTACCTCTTTGATGCTTTCTTCATTATCACCACCTACAATCAGGTCATCAATATAAATGGCCACAATCATGATGCCGTCATCAGCCTTCCTTGCATATAGTGAATGATCTCCATCACACATAGAAAACCCAATGCTGGTTAAGTAACCAACAATCCTTTCATGCCATGCATGGGGAGCTTGCTTGTGCCCATACAAAGCCTTTTGCAACCTGCAAACATATTTTGGATGCTTTGAATCTTCATATCCTTGTGGCTGGTCCATATATACTTCTTCCTGTAACTCACCATGTAGGAAAGAGTTCTTCACATCCATCTGATGCAAAGTCCATCCTTTTGCTATAGCTAATGCAACAAGTGTTCTAACAATAGAAATTTTAGCTACAGGGCTGAATGTTTCCTCATAATCAATGCCATATGTCTGTGCATATCCTTTAGCTACCAATCATGCCTTATACCTGCTTATGCTACCATTAGCATTATGCTTTACCTTGTAAACCCATTTGCAACCTATGGGTTTCTTTCCTTGCGGAAATGGAACCAGCTTCCATGTATCATTCCCATAAAGTGCAGCCATCTCCTGATCCATAGCATTTTCCCAATCTACATTTCCAATTGCATCTTCAAAACAAGAAGGTTTAGCATCTTGTATTACATTGGTCATGTAGGAACAATGAGGTGCCATATAATTGCACTGAATTCTACATCCTCCTAGATCTTCTTGGTCTTGGGTCACTTCTCCTTGTATCATCTGCATGTGCCCTTCTTACTCTTGGTTTCTTCACAGAGGGCAATCCAAGTTCCTCATCAAGAATCTTTTCTGAATCTCTTGAATCTACATCAACATCTTCAAAACCTACACATGTTTTACTATCAAACAAAAGCTTTTCTTCACCTTTGAATTTGCTGGACTTTAATTTCCATGCAATCTTCCACTCCATGGATTTGAGTTGGAACTATTACTTGGTGATGCATCCGGTCCACTCAAAACTTGAGATTCTAGATTTCAGCATTTTCTTTGTCATTTGGTTCAAGATTCAGTCCTCATACTACTTTTAGTGTAATACCAATGCACTATCAAAGCCTCTATTCTTCTTTGATCAATACCTTTACTAACATCAAAAACTTTTGCAATCCAAAATGGTATGGTAGCCTCATCACCATTAGCAAGCACTGCAATAAGTGTTCGAACAATTTATTTCTTTCAAATTTCCATTCCATCTTGCTTTGGCCTATTTTGTCATCCTTGGGCCTACATAAATATATTTGAAGTGTTTTACTATGCACAAGATGTTTTTCATCTAGATTCATATTCATTTAACTTTGGGATTATTAATATTCATTTTGCAATGGTGGATTTGAAACTCTTTCTTAGTCAATTTCTGGATTGATTGTCCAATGGTGGATTTGAAAATCTTTCTTTGTCAATTTTTTGGTTTATTGATTCTCAAGTGGTGGATTTGAGACTCTTTCTTAGTCAATTTGTGGATTATTGATTATTTATTATAGACAATTATGGATTATTGATTATTTATCATAGCCAATTGTGGATTTGAAACTCTTTCTTAGTTATATTTGTGATCAATTTCAAAGGTTGTGACATATATTGGAGCTCTACATCACTTTTCACTTTTTCTTGTCAAAATTCATAAGCTCTAGCTCTTTTATTACTTCCAACAGTTACATATTACAAATTTCAAAGGAAAAAGATACTAAAAACATAAAGTTGGAATAACCTCTCTTACCACACCCTAAATTGGCATACCTATTCCTTCCTAAATTGGAATAACCTCTCTTATTAGACCTTAAATTGGCATACCTAGTGGTTCTTCGTTGAGCTACACATTCCAATTTTCTAATCTACTTAGGTCCTAATTTGATTTAGTTAGATCTAGTCAGTTTCTAGTTCAAGCCATGCAAATGCCCATAAATAGTGGAGGAGGAGATGAATCTCATTTCAAAAATCCATGAGTCGAGAGAGAGCTATAGAGCCCAGAGAGCAAAAGAGCATAGAGCCTAGCAAAAAAGCAGAGATAAGCAAATGGAGAAGAAGAGTGCTGCCAAGAATACTCAAAGGTACCCAAAAATATTGCTTGAAAAAACATCCCAAAAAGATTTCCTTTTAGTATCTATAGAATTCTTGCATTTTCAGGGTCTAAATTTTTATATACATGCCATTTTGAACTTTTTCTCCATGCGAGTCGATGCCAGGCATCGACCTAGAGGTGCAAGTCGATGCCTAACATCGACTTTGAGAGATATGTCAATGCTATGCATCGACTTAGAGGTGCAAGTCGATGCATGGCATCAACCTCCATTACAAAGTCAATTCCTCACATCGACATGCAGCTCCAAGTTGATGCCTAGCATCGACTTCACATTGATATGCATGAGCTATCTAGCCAACTAGAATTCCATGCCAGGCATCGATTTTGAGCTGCAAGTCGATGCTAGGCATTGACTTTATAGTGCAAGTCGATGTGTGGAATCAAATTTGAGGTGCAGGTCGATGCCAGACATTGACTTTAATGTGCAGGTCCATGCTTCGCATCGACTTTGTGCTCCAAGTCAATGCCTCGCATTGACTTTGAGGTGCAAGCCCATGCTTGGCATTGACTTTAAGCTCCAAGTTGAAGCTTGGCATTGACTTTGTGCTGTAAGTCAATGCCAAGCATCGACTTACAGCACAGATTGGATGCCTAGCACCGACTTGCACCTGATTGAGAAAATTCATAGAGAGAGAGAGAGCCAACATCTTTGTACATTTTAGGGACAATGCGGGAAGAGTGGAAAAGACTATGAAGAAGGTTAAGGTTATTGTGAGCACATGAGATCAACCTCATGATAGGAGCATGGGTCACCCCATGAAAGGAAACAAAAGCATGGATTTATTATTCTTAGAGAGGGCAAGAGACCCTGGTAGACATAGTAGTATAAAACCTATCGATGATAATTCAATGAGGAAGGAGAGGTCAAAGAAGATTGAGGTTAACAAGAAAGATCGACCACTTTGGGATATAACAGAGATAGAGTGGTGTCTTTAGTACATTGAAAAAAACGTGAACCTTTTTGGTGTTTGCAAGAGCCTATGGGAGGGGAAAACTCATGAAAACACAGGTTTTTCAGTATGGCTTGGTGTTCAGAGTGGATTATGAGGATGAAGATTCATACAACCTTCTGTTCCTAAAAGAGACATCTAAGGGCTTTCAAAATGCAATTCACAAAATGGAGCTCTTGTGCCTAGAGTGTTGTGTGCTAGAAAATCTTGCAAATATTTGCAAGGAATCTAAGAGTCTATTAGGGATTTAAAGCCTTGGATCCAAGGGAACATAATGCCAACATAGCAAAAGAAGACAACCCCAATAAAGACAAAGGGTAAGTAGTGTGTATAGAAGAAACCACTCAAGAAGCTGAAGAAAACCACAGATGAAGTATCCATTGAGTCAAGTTCTGACTCAAAAGATATTATCATTGCACCTGGTGGAGAACTTGAATCTAGGATCTTGGGTATTGAACATAACAAGATGAGGGAAGACATTGCTATTAGAGAAGGGCAGCTATTCCACCTTCCCATTAATATTTTCCACAAACCATTATTGATCTAGTCACATGGAGGAGGCACCTTGAGATAAGGGAGCCACATAATCTACATGTGCAGAACCTCAAGAAGAAAATGAAGAGCAACCTTCATGCAATTGTATTTCCTTTTCTCATAATGGTGGACCCAAATGAATGCAGCTTTGTGAAAGATTTCAATGATGCTTTGTTTGAGGATTGCACGCACTATGTGATCGGTGGAGCACACTCTATAGAGGCCCGTAGACAGCTGATGAAGGAGCACCCCACAACCTTCTTCTTTAGGTATGCAAAGTGAAAGATATATGTAGGACGTACTACTGAAGAGGCCAAGATCTTGGCTTGGGACCATAATAACAACAATGATGTAGCTCAGTGATGAGTAGCACCTCCTTTAATGTCAATCTGGGAAGACATGAGGATGGTATGAAGACCTCGAGCAAGTGAAGGCACAAATGTGTGAGTGAGAAGCACACTATCATGCACACACATACACACACACGGGCACACACGGCAAGAACAAAGAGAGTAAGACAATGGATTCACTTCTATTACAACCAAGTTCTCATACAACCTTAAAACTACAAGAAGTTAGCCCCCAAGAATGAGCTCTCTAGCTCTATTTATAGTTTTTGACTAGCTTTGGCCTCGTCTAGACCTAGTGTCCGGCCTAGTTAAAAATTAGGTTCCAGGGCCTATTTGAGGGCTCATACGAGGTCTAAAAAATATGAAAATTGGTAGGCACTTACTTCTAAGGCTCCTCAAGCTCGAGGAGTCCTTGGCTTGCACAAAATGGAGCTACAAAAAGGGGAAATGGTATTTACAATGGTTTTTAGCGATGAGAATCACTTTTAAAATGATGTAGGGATTGGAAAAATTTTAATGGGTTTCCTCAATGCTAGATTTGCATGTATGCCCGTACCTGCTTCTTCTCGTATGATGCCAACACTCTCCCCCCCCTAGCTTCTGTCGTCTCTGACAGACCTTTGCTCAACAGTTTGATCAATGTAGTGCTGTAGTATGTCGGTTGCCAGCTCTTGTTCTCTGATCCGTAGTCCCTTGACCAGGTCTCTTTGCAAGGCATCCCAATTAACTATGCCAAGAATGTCAGGTTGTGGCATGGTGTAGAGCTCTGAATGCATTGTTTGTTCGCACGCGAATAATTGTAGCAGATGAGTTGGGCATGGCGTGAACACTTCTGAGTGTGATTCCCAAAACCCCGTGGTGAACATGTCATCAAAGGTTTGCTTGTAGCAAGCAAGGAGATATCTGATCCTTGCATGCCATGCATAAGCAATTCGAATACTCGGGGTCATGCTCATATCATAAAGTAAGTCATAATTACCATTTATGAAGCCCGGAATTGGCGGCTAGATGTGACGTACATTGCGGAAAGTCTTTAACACTACTTGCATCATGTCTAGTATCTTGAGCATCATCTGCGTAGCGACGTCAGGCATGGGGTGGAGGCGTGGCATCCAATGTCTGATGGTAGCCATAATGTAAGCTACAGTAGGTGTTCCGGTTGGGGGTGCATTAGCGGGGTAATTGAGCCATCCTTTGCAATTGGCATTGTTCTTAACTTTTATGGCAAATGCCTTCCATGATCTTCTACGTTGCACTGGCCCGAAGCAATTGTTATACTTCAAGTGCATGGGCGCGTGATCCCATGTTCGTAGCATCTCCGGATAGGTCTCCAGTAACTTTGGCCTCCAGGTGGATTGGTATATGTTCCCTTTGTGGGCATCCTCTGGTTCAAATTGGGTAGCGAAAGTAGGGTACTTGTTGGTTTTGTGTTTGATCTCAGCGTTGTAGTCTGCCAATAGTACAAAGTATGGCTTATACTGTAACTCTGAACTGGTTATCAATCGCCTAGGAGCCAAGTGCTTGAAATATTCCGATTGAAGTATGGTCTCCTCGATAGTTTTCATGGCCACAATCTGAGTTGAGATACGCTCCTCGTGAGTCACCCCCATCTCTTCTACCTGTTTCATCCATGCCGGAGGGGGGTTCCTTGTATGTGTCTTGTCCCTCGTCAGTGGTTGTGCCTCTTGGAAAAGGTTGAGGCTCATAAGTGTCTTCAAATGTTTCCGCCACTCGAATGGTGATGGCCTCCTCTTCTGTTGGTTGATCAGGTGGAGAGGGGGGTCGTTCATATTGTAACAACTTAATCTTTAATTCTGCAACTTGTTGGCGTAGCTCAAGTACCTTGTTGGCCATCGAAGATTGGGGCTCTAGTGAAGTAGCAGCATTGACCATCTCTTTAAGTTCTGCCATATGTGGGGCGGCCATCGGTTGCCTCTATAGCTCCTTCACTTGGTCGGCCAACTGATCATGTGCTTCTAAGAGATTTTCATATTTTTCCAATATTTGTTGGATACTTTCCGAGGGGTTGGCTAGAAATTTGGTAGGATCGATAGGTGCCCCTAGGGTGTTCTCAATGGCTGCTTCTAAATTCTCTTGATTCTGTTGTTGTAATCTTCCGTTCTCTTCTTGAGAAGCTGCTAAGTGGCGGCGAAGTAAGGCCATGTTTCCTTGTAGTCTAGCACTGGGGGCCAGCTGATCTCTAAGTTGTTCTTCAATTGCCTTTCCCTTCTCTGTATATTTAGTTTCGAGTTCCACATGAGCTTGTTGGAGAGCGGTAACCTCATGTTGCAATGAAGTGTTACTCAACTCCAAGGCATTGACATGTGCCTGAAGGTGAGCAGACAAATTGCAAAGCTCTTTGTTATTCTCTTCCAATAATCTATACTCCTACTTAAGTCGTGTGGCAGCTTCGAACATGGTGTCTAGTGCATGACTAAATGAGGTGGATGCAGGGGTAGAGGTGGAAGATGCAAGGGGTTAGGAAATGGGGAAGGGAAAAGTGGATGTTGTGCCTACACTGATTGGAAATGGTGACGTGAGTGAAGTGAAAGGTGATGATGTTGGAACAAACGTGGGGGTGGGTGGTCCTGTGGATGGCGAAATGTCCATGGGATCGAACGTGATTGTGTGTGAAGTGTGAATCGTGAATACGGGAATGGTGGGTGGTGTCTTAGTGGTGGGCGTGAATGTGGGTGAGGTGTGATGGGAAAGGGGATTTCTATTATAATCATCAAGTTGTTGCATCATATTTACAAGGTTTGCCAAAAATGGAGGTAGGGTGGCTTGAGTTGGTTCTGAGGTTAAGAGGGGTTCAATGGTTTGGGGTTGGGAAAGAGGAAATGTAGTGGTGAAGGGAAATGGGTGTGTTAATGTTTGGATAGGGAGATGTGGCTGTCCAAGAGCTGGTTGATAAGATGGGTGACCTAATATGGTTTGATGGGTGGCGGGATGACCCATATGAGGTTTGAAAAATGGGCAAGCAATGATAGAGGTAGGGATAGGTGAGGAGGGAAAAATGGTGGTGTGCGGCATAGGTTCCGTAAGGATGGTTGTGGGTTGTTCACTAATGCTAGAGGCAAGGGGTTTGGTGGGTGGAGTGAGCGGTGATGGTGGAGAGGGTATCTGTGTGCTGTCCTCATGTGCATCAGTGTCAATGGGGCTGGTCATGTGCACATCTTCCTGAGTGGTAGTAGGGAGTGAGGTAGAGACTTCCATCTGAATCATTTTTCCCCTCCGTGGTCGCGTATCCAGCCTTCGTTGATCGTATTGAGGAGGGTTGCGATGTAACATGATCCACATAGCTTTTATAATCCCATATATCTCAGCTAAAAGGTTCAATGATTCAGCAAAGTGGGGGTCCGCGTTCTCTGCTTGAAGCATTTGATTCACCATCGCTCTATTTGCATCTTCTGATAGCTTATGCCTCTTTTGTACCTGCTTGATCATTTTGTAGAGCGGTTTGAGTTGTACAGTGTAAGCCGGGGCTTCCTCCTCACTCTCCTCTGCTTCATTTCCCTGTGCTTCTTCTTGATCCTGTGTGCCTTCAGCGTGAGTATGTTGTGTCTCATCTTCCCAATGTACTCTTTGTGCCTCCCCATGTGGTTGTCCTCTATGGGATGATGATCCAGGACTGTCGGTGTCTGAGAAAAGCTCACTCTCAGATAACTGTGCTGTTTGCAAAAATCTCTCAAAGTCGAAGGATGTATCCTCTCCCAATGCAGCCATGGATGCAAGCTCAACATCCGAGGGTAGTGGAGGGGTGGATGGAGTGGGTTGAACCACGCCCTCTAATTGTGTACGTTGGAGATGGATCGTGAAGGGGGCTACTTGTTCTTCTTCTCTGAGGGAAGCTTCTGTGGTTGCCTCACGAGGAATTAGAACCTGTGAAAGTGATCCACGCATTCTTCTCGTGGGTTGAACCCCTGATTTCTGCCCCTCGAAGAATTCCAACTGTGAGTACTTAAGGGCCCGTGCAATCGGCACATCATAGGCAAGGCATCTGTAGATAATTCTTGTAATCGCACATCAACCATTCAAAGTAGGCTTCCTCACGCCTCATTTGCTTGCTTCATATAACTGGTCAAGGATCCACACTGGCATTTTAATAGATAAGCTCCTAGTCTCCGCTAGGTATAACCCAACAAGATCTTCTTATGAGGCTGTGTGAATCGGTCTTGCGCCGGAAATGAAAAATGTTGAAGACACATTCGCAATGGTATAGCAATGTTCGAGGTGAGGGCACACATTTCTTTCAACTCCTTGAGTTTATTGTTCTTCATAGACTCCGGTATCAAAAGATCTCGATCGGAGGGTACATGGGTGCCATACATCTGAAGGGCCTCCCTGATTAAAGTGATGTTCAACTCAAACTTTTTCATTTCCTCCTGGTTTGATAGAGAGGGCACCAGGAATGTGCCTGAATGATCTTTATCTCCTGTCACCTTCAGAGTTGCAATCAAGTAATAGCACCTAAGGAAATCAGATTTAGGCCGAGATGCACTAAAATAATCTTGCAATCCTGCTTTCTGCCAAATATCTTGAAGAGCAGCTACATTTTGCAATGCTTCAAATTCTCGTGAGAAGAACTAAAAGGTCCACCAAACTCCTCCAAATTCCAACTTGGATTCCCAAATATGATCAGCATCTCCCAAATCTCCTGGCATCTCATTGAACCAATGGGAATGTCCTTTCACTCTTTCTGTTAGGCCACTCGGTGGATCCGAGATGGGAATTCTTTGCACATTCAGGAACTCTTCAGGCCTCGCTGTCAGTGGAGCCTCCACAGGCATGGTATCCCAAATGCTTTGAGTACTAGTGCCCGCCTGGGAGCTTATTTTTGCTGCTACTGCCATGAGACTTATGATGCTTATCTGCTAGAAGAAGAAAGGCACATTAGTGTTGCATAGGAAACAGGATGTAATGGTGTTCCCTCCACAATACTAACATGACAATCCAGATGGTTAGTGGTTAGTGTCATCCTAGATGCATGCTTTAGATATGCAATGTACTCAGAATGCACCTAAATCAGAGTGGATGGATTTACAAAATTGGGTCAGGGGGTTTGATACATGGTTTATGTCTCCAAACTTTGATAGAGGTTTCGTAGCTCTTAGAGCTAATGACAGGTACAAATTTACGAACTAGATTGTGCTGGATTTGGGACCTTTTGGGCACCCATTTCCAGACATGTCTAGGTTCGACTGAAGGTGTAGTGGTGAGAGGTGTAGGTATCTTCCTTGAGTTATTTGCCAAGGGTCCTTGTGAGTGTTGATTTACGCTAGTGACTGGAGGTGAAGTTATTTGGGCTTGTAAGCAGGCCTTGGGCACCCATATCCATCTAGCATTAGGGATAGCCTTCATTGATCGCTTAGGGATCCAAATAGAAATGGTATAGCTAGGGTGTTGCCTAGGAACTCCTTCATTTTGGTCCTTGATGGTGTGGCTCGCTTGATGCTGTTTTAAGAACCTGTCTCTGGAGCCGTGGTTTTTTCCCCTTTGCGTATCCAGATCTGCTTCATGCCATGAGGTATTTCATAATGCCCCGGTTGCGGCTCATGCTTCTTGATCATTGGTCTCCTCAGTGTCATGTGTTGTTGAGCCTTCCCCTTTAGAATCTTCTTTGGAGCGAATGGAAATTCCTCATTGACTTTTGTACCTTCGGCAAGAGTGACAATCCTCTGCACCATAGAACTCTCGACAAGAACAACATTGTTATCTTCATGTGGATTCCTGGAGGGATCAGGAGTTGGTGCCTTTCCTAATGGTTTGAGTGCTTGATTTTCTAATTCAATCGTAAGATGGCTTTGGCCTGCCCAAGCCTGAAGAAGTACACTTCTTAGGTTAAGATTGACTGCATGATCATAGATCCAATCTTGGCCCAAGACTAGAGGTTCGGTAAGATCCTCGTCTTCACATACTAACACTTTTGCTGACATTAGGACCTCTTGAATGTAGAGGGGAAGCTCGACCTCTCCCATGCACGGGGTTTGAACACCTCCTAATCCTATTAGATATGCTTCTAGGTGTTTTACCTCCAATTGCAATTTTTGGCAGTACGAGAGCCAAACTGCACTAGTGGCTACTCTTGAATCAATTAACGCTCTCACGGTCCTTGCACTCTCCTTGTCCTACTTCTAGGGTCACAAAAGGTCGTCAATCAATTATCTTATGGGACCGCTTACCTGTAGCCTCGCATATGGCTATGTGATAACCTAGAGCTTCATGAGCGTCAGGCATGGGTTGATATCTACCTCGCCTTCTCAATTTCATTCGTCCAATGCATTCTAAAGCTTCGGCCTGTGCTTCTTCTCGAATTCACTTTTCCTCTTCCTTACGTTTCTTTGCAGTATTAAGTCGATTTAGCATTTCCTCTGTGAGGGGTTCTTGATATAACTTGACTCTGCATCCGCTTATGTAGCTAGGGAGAACATCTTCTTCTAAAGTGGCTAGTTGTATTGCTCCACTAGTTGAAATCCTATTTATGATCATAGGTCCATAGCCACGCTTCTCTAACTTTCCCGCATGTTGCTTCAGGGTGTAGACTAGTACTAGATCTCCTGCCTTCAAGCCTTTATCCTTAACATGGGCATCAAAGTATGCCTTCTGTCTTTTCTTAGCTGCATATATTCCCGCTGCCGCTCTTAGTCTTGTTTCACCTAGTCGTTCCAGATCAAAAATTCTAGAAGAGAGCTCATGCCCTGTCTAGTTATGCTCATGTGCAACTCTCAATGTAGGTATCAAAAAGTCTAATGGTAGCACTACATTTTGGCCAAATACCATCTGAAAGGGTGTGGCTTGGAGTACCGTTTTATAGGCAGCTCGGTATGCCCAAACAGCATGGTGTAGCTGTTTGTCCCAATCAGAGCGTTTATTATTCACCAACTTAGTTAGCACATTGCATAGAATCTTATTTGTGCTTTCGGCCTGCCCATTAGCTTGTGGATGATAGGGAGCAGACTTCTTGTGCATCACCAAGAACTCTTGAAGAAGATTTTCAATGACTTCATTTGAGAAGTGAGTCCCTCTATCACTAACTAACTCTATAGGTAGTTTGTATCTAATGAACACATTTTCAAATAGGAACTTTGCTGTTGTTTGAGCATCATTCTTCGTAGTGGCTTTCACTTCTACCCACTTGGTTAGATAGTATGTGGCCACAATGATATACTCAGCATGTGAACCCTTAGCTGGGGGATTAATAGGACCAACAAAGTCTATTCCCCACTTAGAGAATGCACGTCCACCCATCATAGGTTTCAATGGCATCTCATCCTTGCGTATAGGATACTGAGTCCACTGACAAATCTCACACCTCTTCACGTAGGTGTGTGCATCCATGTGAAGGGTGCGCCACCAAAATCTTGCAAATAAAACTCCCTTGATCACCCAATCTGGACCAAAGTTTCCTCCTGCTACACCTTGGTGAGTAGTTTCTAATATCTTGACGTATTCGCTCTCATGGACACACACAGTCATATCTTGAGGGAATGTTTTCGTCCTTAAAAAGGCTACTAATGGTTCACTCCAATCTGGTACTAAAGATATTCGATAAAGAGTAGCATGTTCCACTGGTGGTTTAGTGCGACAGATTAGGCATTCTTTGCACATTCTATGGACATCAACTTCCATAGTTGGCCAATGCACTCCTAGTCTCCTTAGTGTCTGTAGGGGTCGTTGTTTTGAGTGGTGTTGCTCTAATGCACCTACATGTGCTAATTGCAGCCATTTAGTGTACTCGTCCTCTTCCACACAATAGGCTAATACTCCTTGATTGGTATGCTTGTACATACTTCTTGCCAAGATATGATACTTTTGAGCTTTTACTATCTCTCTATCTTTTGTGTGTATTACCGGGTGATTAGGGCCGTATGTCAATTCTGGCACTAATGGCTTAGCCCATTGAGGTACAACTTCTAGATTAAACAAGTAAGCATCAGGTAAGTCATCTGACACTCCTTGTGGGGACTCTGCTGATGTGAGCCTTGAGAGATGATCTGCTCTCAGGTGGGTTTTGCCTTTGCTCACCACAACCTCAAAGTCATATTCCATTAGTAAGAGGAACCATCTTACCAATCTACTGGTATTGCATGGCTTGCTTACCAAGTACAATAGAGCTTGATGATCAGTAAAAAGTTTAAACTTGTTTGCAAGCAAATAGTGTCTAAACTTTTTAACTGCATATACCATGCCTAACCCTTCTCGTTGAGTGGTGGTATAATTTTGTTCAACCGCATTCAATTGTCTACTGGCATAGGCAATCGGAAGATCCATATTACCTTCACCTGAAGGTTGTGCTAGCATGCATCCTATAGCATAATTGGATGCTTCCACATGGACATGGAATGGCTTGTTCCAATCTGGTGTGGTCGCATTGCACTTTAGTGTTCTTTACTACCTCCGTATTCCTAGGTATGAACGAATCTTCGTTTCTTATCATGACTGTGGGTGCTCTCATGCAAGTTGACTTGGTTTCCCATGGGCCTGTGAAATGGGGTAGTTCGTGTAAAAAATTAGACTCGAAGTCTAATCTCTCTTGAGATTGGGCGCTCTCCTGCTCTTCATAAATAGAAGGGATGTCCTGTGGGAATTGATCATGTGCGTCATCCACAAGTTCAATGGGAGGAGGGGCTTCAAATTCCCTAGCCCACTTCTCTTCCTGAATCTCTCTCAAGAACTCTGGTGAATACCTATTCATAGAAGAAGAGGTGTCTGGTTAAGTGGAGTTAGGCACATAAGATTCCTAGGGAGGAATGCTTATTTTGTCTCTTGCACTCTCCTTAATCTGGGAGGTGGCTCCTTTCCCAGACTTTGTAAGTAACCTCTCCAATCTATCTAATAGACCATCGAAATGCAAGGGTGTTCTTGTGGAGCTAGAGCCATTGAACAAGCGACTAGCTTCAAACATGGCTTACCCCAATTCGGCCATCTTAGCACAAAGCTTTGTTCGCTCTATCTCTAGATCGGCTCTAGGGTAACATTTGTCATGATTTGTCACGTTTGGCCCTTCCTGGATTCTTGCCTGATATGCTTTAAGAATCATGTCTAGATCCTCAGGAGTGGGTTCCGCTAGGAGTGATCCTACCCTGGGTGGTGGGTGGGCTACGTGTGGTGGATTAGAAAGTTGGGGAACGGAAGGTGATGGGTTGGGGGAAGATGGAAAGGGTGGTGGTGGGGTAGTGTGAGAGTGGTTTTGAGATGCAAGTTCACTTATCCTTGCTTTGGTTTCTTTCAAGCTTTCCTCAAGTTCTCTCATTTTATGTGACCATTGTCTTTTCATTCTCTCCCAACTATCTCTCCATGCTCTTGTCCTCTTCTTGGTTATACTCTCTGTCTCACTAACCTCAAAACTCTTTTCCTGTCCTACTCCTTGGGTTTGCTACAAGGCTTGAGCTCTAGTGACCACATGCACGGGGGCTATGGAAGTTATACTTCCCATAGAGTCTACCACTAACCCAATGACGTTGATAGGAGTGATTTTTGGTAGGTTATTGGGGTTCTTCGGGCAATCTCGTAAGAGATGCTCTTTCCTGCAATCTTGACAAAATCCCTGAATTATCACTGGTTGGGGTTGTGTAGGGGCAAGAAGTGGACAGTCACGTATAAGGTGATCTCCCTGACATCTGAAGCAGGGTCCTATAGGAAATGGGGTTCGCACTTGCCTAAATTGAGGTCTAGAGTTGGGGTTTGTGTACATGACATTAGCATACTCAGGCTCCCCACTATTTTCACTTGGGTCCTCATAATAGTATGACTCGTTATGCTCGGGTGACTGCATGTAGTAAGCCTGTGGGCTATCAATATGTGTGGAGTTAAAACTATGGTCACTTGGATCACTGTCTGATAGCAACGGTGTGACTGGGGCCTCAAAGCTCGAATCCCCGACAACGGCGCCAAAATTTGGTGTAGCTCAGTGATGAGTAGCACCTCCTTTAATGTCAATCCGGGAAGACATGAGAATGGTATGAAGACCTCGAGCAAGTGAAGGCACAAATGTGTGAGTGAGAAGCACACTATCATGCACACACATACACACACACGTGCACACACGGCAAGAACAAAGAGAGTAAGACAATGGATTCACTTCTATTACAACCAAGTTCTCATACAAGCTTAAAACTACAAGAAGTTAGCCCCCAAGAATGAGCTCTCTAGCTCTATTTATAGTTTTTGACTAGCTTTGGCCCCGTCCAGACCTAGTGTCCGACCTAGTTAAAAATTAGGTTCCAGGGCTTATTTGAGGGCTCATACGAGGTCTAAAAAATATGAAAATTGGTAGGCACTTACTTCTAAGGCTCCTCAAGCTCGAGGATTCTTCAGCTTGCACAAAATGGAGTTACAAAAAGGTGAAATGGTATTTACAATGGTTTTTAGTGATGAGAATCACTTTTAAAATGATGTAGGGACTGGAAAAATTTTAATGGGTTGCCTCAATGCTAGATCTGCATGTATGCCTGTACTTGCTTCTTCCTGTATGATGCCAACAAATGACTACAGGAAAAAAATTTCATCTATTGAAAGCATTTGCTTCTTCCACCATCAGTATGAAGATTCTCTAAGGAAAGATGCTAGGAGAGTACATCCGAATCTGAGGAAGCAATGTCTTATTGTGGTTAGGATTGTTGTTATAGATAATCTGAAATCAGATGCCTTGCATAAATTTGGCTCTTGGTTTCAGCTAGCATTTAGAACATGTCAAATATGGGATCTCTAGGACAAGATTTTTACAATGTGGGAAAATAAGGAGGTTAAGGGCCAAAAACAAAGGAAGTCAAGGCCAGATCTTTATGTGCATGTAAAGGGAAAAGGAAAGGAACTTGACCTCTGCATTGAAGAGGATATTGAGGATATGAAGATGACACCATGGAGAGCCCCACAAGGGATCAAGGATGATACCTTGATAATATCAATGTTATCAAGAGTACTTTCCAAGGATTTAAGTCTTGAAGAGATGTTCACTGAGCTTAATAAGTAAGTAAGACTTTCTAAAATCTACTTTGCTTTGTGTTTCTCATTACTGAACTTACTCACTTTTATCCACATTTGGGAATGTAAGTAGAGTATCCAACCACCTCATCATACAAAGCATTGTCAGAATACTTTATACTCTTTCATGACTGGGTAGGTGTTGCAATCACCTGATATTCTAATGCTTTTGTTCCACCCTATATTGGCATGCGATGACTTGCATTGACTTCTACGAAGAAGTCGATGCATGGCATCAAATCTCTACTAAAATTTGATGCCTAGCATTGACTTCTTGCCATAGTTCGACGCCTGGCATCTACTCTCTGCTAAGACTCGATGCCTGGAATCAACCTTTGGCAAAAAGTCGATGCCATGCATCGAATTTTAGTAAAGAGTCGATTCCTCTTCTTTGCAGTAATCGATGCCAGGCATCAGATCCCAATACTAAAAGTTGATTCCTGGCATTGACTTCTTGCCACAAGTCAATGCTAGGCATCGAGTTAAGCCCATCATATCAGTGCCATTAATCATTCCTCTTCTCTTATTTTTCTAGAAGCCAAAAAAGACAAACTCTACTGAGGCAAATTATGATTGTCCTCCTTCATTCCTAGTTAACATTCAAAGGGCAAGGCACTAGAAGTCTAGGTTGAAAGCTAAGGAATTTGATTTTGATGATGAGTCAAATTTGAAGTGTTTTTCAAACCCTCTAGACCCCCTTAGACCTATATTACAATGTATATTGCAATGATGTAAATAATATATGTATTGTTGTACCTAGAAAACATTACTCCCTTGTTATAGTAGATATACCCTCTGGGTTTAGAATGAAGGGCTCTATTAATCATGACGAGCTATTCAAGCACCCATAGATTCGCAAGATGGTTATAGATTTTACACACTTGACTATGTCACCTTTATGGAGGATAGTGGTCTTCCATAGGAAGGACCAATCCTTTTCTCCATCAATTGCTTTGAATTCAAGATGTCATGCTGTGGAGTGTCTTACATGGTATCCTATCTTCTTTTTGTCTCTGATTTATGCATGAAGAATTCTATTTTACTTATGGTTTTCTTTCGCACGGTGAAGACCAATGTGAATCATACTCCTTTGCATAGGTTTGCGAGTTCAACTAAATGCATTATATACGGGTATTATGATGAAGTAATCAAGCAAAGAGGCATGGTACATTGCAATGAGAACGGAATATATCTTCCATGCAGTTACAAAGAAAGTTCATCATCTGGCAGGGGAGAAGACATTGGTTAATCCATATCAAAAGCCACAAAAACTAATTATGCGATTGATTCAGTTGTTTTCCAATGATGATGACTGGGTCCTCGACCTTTTCTCGAGCACACATAAGTGTAGTTATAATGTTGCCCAGCGACCATCTTGCTTGATGTGCCTCTAATCACTTTTCTTCCTTTTCAAGAATGATTCTCGCTTGTTCATTAAAGATGTTCATGCATTGCATAGCTATAGAGAAAGATGAAGCTCAAGTGAGCTTCATAAGAATGAGGATTAATGGTTTGAATGAATGCCTAGATGAGGACCAAGAGGTTGGAAGGAAGCACATTCTAGATACTGAAAGATTCCAACCTAGTTCAAGGGAGCATCTTCCACCACTGGCAAATGAACCTGGAGACATGGCTCACCTTGAAGAGCCAATCTTCGAGCAAGAAAAATAGGCTACGAGTTCTAAAGCTCTAGAAGATGACATTATGCATGAGGTTAATGAAACGTAGGATCAACTTCTATCGTAGAATCTTTTTATTTTTGTAAAAAATATCGTAACTGTCAAAACAATTTAATAGAAATACAATGCTAAGTGTCTATTTCTAATTGTGGTTATCTTTACCTATGTTGAGCTTTCTTGTCTCATCAATGTGGGGATATTGTTTAACATTTATGGTTGTTTGAGGTCATCTTTTTGAAATGTTAGTTAGAAAATACTTTGTGGTGTTCAATGTGGTATGCAAAAAACCTACTCTCAATGTCTGTACTAGACAATGACATGATTATTATTATCTGAATTTCCCTATGAGAAACATTAAAGTTTTGTTTCATCGCATGTAATGCAAATTTTTAATAGCATTTAGACTCTCATCATCTGTGCATGTAGAGATTTAAAAAGTAAATGAAGAGGTTTCACTTATTATTATTTGTCCTGAATTTCTTTTTTCTAGAATCGAAGGTAATGATGTGGGGTACTTGATCGTGAAGTTGCTTTTCCTCACCTTAAGAAAATTATTCTATCCACTTCGGACTTCTAATGTTATAAAATCAAGCTTCTTTCTATTGTTTACGAGCAAGAGACAAGTGTTTTTCACTAATGGTTGTTAAATGGACCATTTTCTCCTTGATTTCATGATGTTTAGCTCCAAATAAAATTAGAATATGTCTTTGTTCTCCTTTGTTGTGACTCAGTGTTCTAACTTACCTTACACTTTGAAAACCTATATATTCTCTCTCTTTTTGAGTATCAACATGTGTATGCTAAGGTTCATGTGTTGGAAGATCATGTAAATGTGTGATTAACTATTATTGAGGCCCACCCGAATGCCAACATTTGGTATCAGAGCAAAGTTGACATACAACCTTAAGAAGATGAGTGATTATAGAGTTGAGAATGAAGACAAGCTTGAGGGAATGTCTAATTATCCAATGTGGAGCTTTATGACGATGAATCTATTAGTCTCAAAGTACTTATGGAATACTATCAATGGTAAGCCCAAGACAAGTCAAAGAAGAGGCTACTTCATCTTCTTCTAGAAGAACCCCTGTTACTATTTCTGCTTAATGGGAGGTTACTGAAGAAGAAGCAACTACTTCATCGTGAGTAGTCCATACTACTACCAAATTACTTCCTACAGAAGAGCAATCCAGATTGGATTGAAGGGATGCACTATCACTTTCATATATTGCTATGGGAGTCAAGAGGCATTTTATACCCCAAATCAGCTCATCTAAGGAGACACCCACCCAACACAAGGATGAAACTTGATGAATTAGTTCAGTCACATACTTTGAAGCTTAAAGACTCACAAGATCAGTTACTCAATGTTGAAGTTAACATTTCATATGGAGAGATGGTGAATACACTTCTAAACTCACTTCTATCTACAAATCGTGCTTTTGTTACTTCTTTATCTCTCTCTCTAAAAGAGATAGAGAAATTTCATTTGAAGAGCTACAAATCCTCTTACTTCAAGATGAAGATCAGCAAAAAGGTATGGAGGAGAATGATGAAGCCTTGTTATCATCATTGAAGGGAAAGAAGAAGAAAGAGAGAAAGAAAGAGAAGAAGATTTAGCAATCCAAAAAGGAAAGTATGTCTTCTATGTTGGAGGAGTTGGTGAATAGTCACAAGAGATGAAGTGATGTAGCTAGATCATGCTTGACACCTGCTAAGAATGATGGCTATCATAGATGAAGGTGATCCACTAATGGAAGGATCAAAACAGATATATTGGAAGATAAGCCAAGATAAAAAACTTCCTATTTTAGTTCACATACATGTTGTGTGTTTTGAACAATTCTCTGAGCATAGCAACAATTGGCTTAATTACTTTTGGGGAACTCTAATTAACTTAATAAGCTAACAATCATAAGTGATTTCATAAAAAATGATGGACTACATGCAGAGAAAGAAGTTTAGCAAGTCATTGCTCCATCTTGATACTCATGGCTACAACACTCATTAGTCTAGTGAGAAAAGATATGCTAATATCTGATGATCCCGAGAAGCAATGCTATTGAAAGTTTCTAGGATTTTAATAGACAATATGTTGATTTCATCATGCTTTAAATCATTGCAAATGATCAATTACAGAGTGAGAACAAGCTTGGAGAAGATCATTGTACTCATGGAGTTATGACAAAGAAGTATGATGAGAATGTAATGATCATATATGTATTAAACATGTACAAATACAATGTCATTGGAAATCAAACATTGCTCAATGTGTGAGATGAGGTATGATGTAATCTCTCTCTTCACAAAGAATGTGCATCAAAATGATCTCTCTAACTCGAGATACAAGCGGGTCTTTTAGATCCTCTTCTTATAGTCGAACTTGGAGTAGAAGTTTGAATTCAAATTCAAACTTCTACCTAAAAGGTGAATGGTAACATATAGGATAGATTCTCATTTCTCAACAACCAAGTGATACATGATTTGGAGCTTCCTAACTCCTCATGGGTGTAATCCACTTTTACAAGGATAAATGTGAAGTGCTTTTACAAGAGGTTGATCACATGAATCCTTTCATGGGTTATGCCAATAAGTTAAGTCATAAGCTTAGTTAGCAAATTATTTGGGCTTGGGTTTATTTGCTCTAATATATCCCCCTCAAGCCTAACATTCTTGGTCTTCATGGCTCCTTGATTTCTTGCAAAACAATCATGGATTTGAACCTCTTCATCTTTGTTCCATCCAATGCCTTTGTTGGTATATCTGCACATTGTAAATGAGTTGATAAATAGGATAGTTGGATATCCTTGCTAAGCAATTTCTCCCTTACATAATGATAGTGCACTTTAATGTGCTTAGTCCTTGCATGGTATTTAGGATTAGCTTCCAAATCAAGTGAGCTAGTATTGTCTCCAAAAATTATTGGGGTGTAAGAATGTATCTCCAAATTTTCATGTAATTTCTTAAGCCACATAGCTCCCTAAGTTGCATTTGCCAAACCTTTATTTTCTGCTTCTGTGGAAGATAAGCCCATAGTTGGTTGCTTCTTGGATGACCACGATATAAGCTTTGAACCTGCAAAGGATAGGTACCCTAAAGTGCTTCTCCTATCATCCTTGGAGCCAACCCAATCTGCATTAGAATACATCTTTATATCTATGTTAGAGGTGAATGGATAGAACAACCCTTCATTCATTGCACCCTTTAGATACTTAAACACCCTCTTTGTAGCCTCCACATGAGGCTTCCTTGGAGAATGCATAAATTGACTCAATATACTTACTCGATAGGCAATGTCCACTCTTGTTAGAGTAGCATAATTGAGGCTTCTCACAAGTTGTTGATAATCTATAACATCATCGAGTAATTCACCTTCATGTGAACTCAATTTATGGTTGAGTTCCATAGGAGAACCTACAATCTTAGTATTTTCCATCTTAAATTTTACCAACATATCATGTATGTACTTCCCTTGAGTGATAAATATATTCGAATCCGTATACACAAGCTCTAAACTAACAAAGTAGGTTAATAAGCAAAGATCACTGATTTTAAATTCCTTCATTAATTGAACCTTGATTTTCTTGATGCCATTAACATCATTCCCTATATTAATTATGATCTCATCTGCATAGAAACATAAGTAGATAACTTTTGATTTGTTCTTCTTAACAAACAAAGAGGAATCTGCCTTGCTTGCCACAAAGCCTTGTTGTTGCAAATAAGTAACTAGCCTATGGTTCCAAGCTCTAGGAGCTTGCTTGAGACCATAGAGTGCCTTTCTAAGCTTGCATACACTACAACAGATCGATGGTATACTAAGGTTTTTATCGAGGAAAATGAACGCGACTTTATTTGTCGGGACGCCGGTGTAAAGGTCGGTTTCCGCGTCGGTACCAAAGAGTCGGTATAGGCGTCGGTGTAGACGTCCGTATAAGCGTCGGGAAAAGCGTCGGTATATGCATCGGTATATGCGTCGGTATAAACGTTGGTATATGCGTCGGTAATCGGCTTCTGCTGCATCGCCTCCTGGGTGTACCGACGGTTATTCCGATGACACTATTGGGAGTACCGTTGCTTATACCGACAAGCATACCTGCAAAATTTTGTTTGGGCAAAATGTTTTGTCTTTTGCTACAACCACATTACCATGATGTTGCTGAACGAAAGAAAATATACTCTGCCCAAAAAAACCCGAGTACATGTGATGTGTACTCTAATGACAACCAAAATATGATTTCATGAAACAGAGTATTATTGTACACAAAAGAGATCGATAATCAGAATGAACAATGAACCATGTACAAAAGAAGTTATATATTTCAATAATGAAGCATGTACAAGAGTGTGGCAAACCACGCTGAGGTGTCGAATGCACATGTCTACTAATAGACCCAGTAGGAGATGGCTGCAAAGATGGTCGTGGTGGAGTCTCAAATCTAGGAGACATACCTCCTACGGGAGTAGCACCACCCTTAGGAGTGACACCGGTGGGAGTGACACCGGCGGGAGTGAGGCCAGCGGGAGTGAGGCCGGCTGGAGTAAGGCCGCCAGGAGTGAGGCAGGGAGGAGTGCTACCACGAGCGATCCAATACTGTGATGCAGCGGCCATATACGTAGGAGGAACCTGACTGAGATGAACTCCAAAAACTGCTCCTCTGTCATATATAATTCTTTTGATATCCATCCATTTAAGAATGCATTCTTGATATCTAAATGATATAAATTCCAATTTTTTGAAGTAGCAAGACTTAGCAAAACCCTCATTGTTGTCATCTTTGCCGTAGGTGAAAAAGTTTCTTCATAGTCTACTCCATGAGTTTGGGCAAATCCTTTTGCCACTAAACTTGCCTTGTACCTCTTTATAGAGCCATTTGAGTTCTTTTTTATTTTGTATATCCCCCTTGAACCAATTACCTTCATTTCTAGCTTCTTGGGAACTAGATGCCAAGTCTGATTTTCTGGTAATGCTTCCACTTCTTCCTGCATAGCTTCTCTCCATTCTTTCTTCTTGGTAGACTCTGGAAATGAAGAAGGTTCTTTTGCCATAGAGTCTTTAGTGATATACACAAAATATTTTGTGACTAAGGATGCATCATATCCATACCTTGTGGTCTTCATAATTTCTCTCTGTGATCTCCTTAATGCTTGATTTGAAGACTCTCGTATGTCTTCAAGTTGCCTGAGCTTGACCTTGCCCCTTAAATTCCAAGCCTTGAAGTCAATTTTCTCTCCATCATCTGAGTTGATATCTTCTGCCAATGGTTGATCTTCTTGTGTGAGGGTTGGAGAAACATTTTCCAAATCATATGGTAGCTTGACTTTCCTATAATCATCTTCAAACAATGAATTATTTTCATCAAATACTACATCCCTACTAACCATAAATGCCTTGTTAGTTTCTACCACTTGTAGAAATGAATCAAACTCATGTGAAGAGTACACACCACTTCCATCAAACCTGATCCTCTTCAAGCTCCTTCTAGCTTGATTTTCAACTAGTGTCAAGTACTTCTTGAAACATGTAGATACCTCATCCTTATGCTTCACGAAATAAAGGATTGTCCATCTACCGTAATCATCAATAAATGACACATAGTACCTTGAACCTGAGATGGATGCACTACAACATATGAGGGGCATACCGACGCTGATTATACCGACCGTCACTCTCGGCGTCGGTATAAACATTGGAAAAGGTCACTTAAAGATACCGATGGTCAAGTGACCCGCAGCCATGAGTATAAGCGTGGGTATGGGCGTCGGTATAAGCATGCGTAATTTACTAGAAGTTACCGACGCCCATACCGACGCCCATGCCGATGCCTATACTGAGGCCGAGTTTTAAACATACCGGGAACCCGAGAGCAAAACTTCATATTTTTGCATGTGTTTGAGTATTGTTTGTCTTCTATCAAACTAGCATGCGTGAACTGAATTGTGAATTGCATTGTCTTGTGCACACACACATATCTCTCTACACACACACACACTCTCGTTTTAGATCTCACATGTTGGTAAGTGGTGCGTGTACTATTAGCCTTTGTCTTTCTCTATGCTTTAGGTCTTATAATTTCCCTTCTCTTTGATTTTGCAGAAGTTATGTAGCATCGATTGTTTGGAATTTGATGATAGACGACATACATTATGCTTTGATGACAACGATCCAAAAGAGGGACATACTTGTAAGTGATTTTTTTATTGTCTATTGATAGAGAGAGAAAGAGAGAGAGAAAAGAGAGAGAGAGAAAGAAAGAGAGAGAGAGAGAGAGAGAGAGAGAGAGAGAGAGAGAAAGAGAGAGAGATAAAAAGAGAGAGAATGAGAGATAAAGAATGATGAAAGAAAGGAAGGTAGAGATAAAAAAATAGAGCATACATACACACACACACATCTACACATTTACACATGCATACATACACACATACATGTACACACATACATGTACACACATGCATGCTTACATACACACACATATACACACATGCATGCTTATATACACACACATATACACACATGCATCCATACACACACATACAGATATACACACATGCATACATACACACACATGCATACACACATACATACACACACATATATACACATATGCATACATACACATACACACACACATATACACACATACATACATACACATACATACACACATATACACACATGCATGCATACATACACACACATATACACACATGCATGCATACACACATGTAGAAAGCGATTTAGAAGAGATCAATATAGAGATAGATATTCTCGGTGCATCGGACCTTCAAGAGGATGCTAGATTAGAGGATTTTTGAATAAAACACTTGTATGTACTAATTTTTGTCTTTTTTTTCTATTTATTCTCTATATTAACTTTATTATCACATGCTATATATTTGAGTTCTTTTGTTACAGAGCACGATGGGGGACAATCCTCTAGTCACTCCACATTCCATGACAGAGGAGCAGTTTTTAGAGTTCATCTCTCAGGTACCTCCCGCGTATATGGCCGTTGCCTCATAGTATTGGATCACTCATGGTAGCACTCCTCGCGGCCTCACTCCTGGCGGCCTCACTCTTGCCGGTCTCACTCCCGCTAGTGTCATTGCCGCTAGTGTCACTCCTATCGGTGTCACTCCTACGGGTGGTGCTACTCCCGCAGGAGGTATGTGTACTAGCTTTGTGACTCCACCACGACCATCTTTTCAGCCATCTCGTACTCGGTCTAGTAGTAGACATGTACGTTCGACACCTCAGCACGATACAGGTTCTGGCCCGTCTCGTAGGTCGAGGTCACGCTCTAGAGAAGGAGGTTCTAGGAGTGGATCTATAGGTAGATCTGGAGGACACAGCTATTGTGGAGGGAGTGCAATGGAGGTTGTGTCACCCGCTTCTACTCCTAGGACGAGTACCTCAGATGTAGGTACACCACGTGGAACACCACATACACCTTGGGGTGCTCATGACCATGATGACTCCAAGGTGTATAGTATCGGAGATGGAGCTTCGGTGATGGATGCAGCTGGCAAAGCAATGCATGCACGTGTACGACAAATTTGCTCCATACAGTTTGGACATTCCATCATGCAGAAATGGAGTGAACAAGATAAAGATCGGAAGAATTATATCACACAAACGATTTATCAAGAGTTTTGAGCAGTTGATGGATAGTCTGTTGTCAGTTGAAAGTGGATTCTGCACACGGCACGTGAGGTTATGTCCCCTCGACGATCTAAGGCTCGTGATGCTTTCAGAGCAGGCTTACCAAAGCCTGTATGGTTAGATGCTGAGGAGTGGGATCTGATTTGGGACGAGCAGTAGCAGACTCCTAACTGATATCGCCAATAGTGAGATGCCGCAACCATACATTTAGATACGATTGGACCGTCACATTTAGGCAGCTGTGGATATGACACGATGCATCATGAGTTTGTAAGTACCATTTCATTTATTGAATTTATTTGTGTTGAGTTTCTCATGTAATGGATCGTCCTCCAACACGAACGGAGGAGGCTTATGGATATCGTCACGGATTGACTGCACTATTGGAGGACTTGGAGGGACATGGTAAGGTCATTTCATGGGAGCGTTTGCGATGAGGTGACTAATTTATAAACTTGGTTTTTACTTGTTGTTTGTAATTTCATGTGAATTTATTTCAATCCATTAATCTTCTTTGTTGCAGGACTGTTGATATGGAATGTTCTTTGCATGTGTATGGCAGTGGCATACCAAAATTTTGTATTTGATTTTTATATGGCAATGCATTGCTTTGCCACATTTTGTAAAAGCGCCATATATGACAGTGGTTTTCCACACTCTTGTACATGCTTCACTTATAAAATATATCACTTTTTTTGTACATGGTTCATGGTTCATTTTGATTATCTCTTTTTTGTCCAATAATATTCTGTTTTATGAAATCATATTTTGGTTGACATTAGAGTACACATCACATGTACTCAATTATTGGGCAGAGCGTATTGTCTTTTGTTAAGCAACATCATGGTAATGTTGCTGTAGCAAAAGACAACACACTTTGCCCAAAAAAATTTTTTGCAGATATGGTCCTCTGTATACGCGATGGTACCTCCGGTAATGCCATTGGAATAAGGGTCGATACACCCTGCGGGTGCCGGTATAAGCAACGGTGCACCCAACACAGGCATCGGTATGGGCATCAATATGGGCGTCGATATGGGCATCGATATTACTGATGCTTATACCGACGTTCATACCGATGCCTATACCGGCGCCAATACCGATACCCATATCGACGCTTTAATACCGACGGGCATATCGACAGCTACACCGACATCGCGGCAAAAATAGGCGCATTCATTTCCCTCGATAAAAACCTCGATATATGGTCGATCTGTTGTAGTGATGGATCTTTGCTAGGAGCCCACACATTAGTGTGTACAGGCTCCAAATAGTCGTCATGGATGTATCCTTTTCTATTGAATGGTTTCCTATGAGGTTTTCCAAATTGGCATGCTCCACATTTGTATATCATATTTTGCTTGGTCACATAGGGAATACAATGCACACTTTGATCCCTGCAGATTTGCTTCATATTTCTTTCTCTTATGTGTCCTAGCCTTTTGTGCCATATTTCTAACTCAATAGTGCTACGTTCCTTGTGTCTTCAATTTCAAATGTGAATAATCTACCTGACTTCTTACCTTTGGCAATCCTTTTGAAGCCTTGTTGGGGGTCTTCCACATATGTTCCATGCTTAGTGAATCTGACTTGTAAA
This sequence comes from Ceratopteris richardii, assembly GCA_020310875.1. Taxonomy (NCBI): domain Eukaryota; kingdom Viridiplantae; phylum Streptophyta; class Polypodiopsida; order Polypodiales; family Pteridaceae; genus Ceratopteris; species Ceratopteris richardii. Next base: position 59,315,795 of record CM035436.1, on the reverse strand, counting down.
CCTTTCTCAACAATTTTCCCAACACTAATTAGGTTTCTGGTTATAGTTGGCATATACAAAACTTTACTCAATAAGTTCATGCTACCATCAGATGTTTTGACGTTCCCAATTTGCTTGAATGAGTGTCTAGTATCGTCATATCTTTGTACTTCATGCTTCCCTTTGGGTTCTTCAAGATCAGATAATAGATCTACATTTCTAGCCATATGATTTGAACAACGGGAATCAATGTTGAAAAGATGCTCATCATCTTTACCTTGCTTGGATGTCATGTTCATGATGAGTGGAGAATCTTATTGGTCTTCAATATAGTTTTAGTAGTCCCTTCTTCCTATAAAGCCTCCTTGATAATTGTTGTTGTTATAGCCTTGATTTTACTTATGATTTTAGTTGCCTCAATCATTGTGGTATCGACCTATTGATTATCCATAGCTACCTCTACTAAAGCCTCTTCCCCTTTGGTTCCTAGTATTGTTGAAGCATTCTTCTGTGGTGTGGTTGTTAAGACCACATATATTGCATGGTGAGTTGTTGTAGGGTCTCCCCTTGACTTGCTTTCCTCCTCTGCCCCTTCCTCTAGCACCTCTTTCTCTTCCTGCATAATTAGCATGAGAGGTACTCGCCTCTTCTTCATGCTTCTTTCTTTTACCTTTATCCTTAGCTTTATTCTTATCTGTATAAAGGGCAGAAGATTGGTTACCTCTTGAGTTCTCACCATTTTTTTTGAGCTTTGTCTTGTGGGTGAAGAGTTGCCGCATCAAGGTTTTGACATTAGTTATTTGCATATCCATGTAGAGGTCCATTGCTGTGGTGAAGGACTCCCACTTGTCATCAGACTTGATTCCATTAATGATCTGCCTCACTATGTGCTCTTCCTTTATTTCCTCTTCAATGCTTGCAAGCTGATCAGCCACATTGGTTACATAATCAGTCACTCCTTTCTTTGGTTGTTTCTTTAGGGTTGTAAATTCCATCCACAATTGATTCTTCCTAGCTCTTGTGTTTGATGAGAAGTATGATGAGAGCACTTCCCAAGTCTCTTGGGAGGTCTTGAAATTCCTAACATGTGGTAACAAGAAATCAAAGATTGACTTTAGTAGATACGACCTTGCAAGAACATCCTTTGCACACCATATGGTCAGCTTCTCTTGATCTTCCCTTGTAGGTTGATGCTTGCTCCTGAAGATTGGCATCTCTTCATCTCCTAAGATGTATCCATATAGAATTCTCCCTTGAAGGTAGACTTGCATCCTTAGTGCACATGGTGAGTAGTTGTTCCTATCCAATTTCTCAATGAATGATGGAAATCCATCTCCCATATTGATTGTTGTTGCTCTAATACCACTATTGGAGGAGATGGTGGATGGTCAAAGAGATGAAGTGGTGTAGATAGATCCTACTTTGCACCTTCTAAGAATGATGGCTGGAGAGTGTAATGGGCCTCTTTAGCTAGATAATGATCATAAATAATCATATGTTTTGCTTGGAAGGTGGTCCACTAATGGAAGCATCAAAACAAATAGATTTGAAGATAATCCAAGATAAGAAACTTGCTTTTTTTAGTTCACACACCTGTTTAGTGTTTTGAAAAATTCTCTAATCACAATAGCAATTGGCTTAATTCCTTTTGGGGAACTCTAATTAAATTAGTAAGCTAACAATCATAAGTAATTTCATTAAAAATGATGGACTACATGGAGAGAAAGAAGTTTAGCAAGTCATTGCTCCATCCCAACACTCATGGGCTGCAATAGTCCTCAGACCAGTGAGCAAAGATATGCTAATATCTGAAGATCCTGAGAAGAAATGCTAATGAAACCTTGTAGTATTGTAATAGATAGTATACTGATTCTATCATGCTTTAAATCATGGCAAACGATCATTTACTGAGTGAGAGCAAGCTCTAAGGAGATCACTGTACTGATGTAGTTATGACAAAGAAGTAAGATGAGAAGGTAATGATCATATATGTATTAAACATGTACAAATACAATGTCATTGGCAATCTAACATTGCTCAATGTGTGAGAGATGAATGAGCAGTGATTTAAGATCTCTCTTCACAATGAATGTGCATCAAAATGATCTCTCTAGCTCGAGATACAAGCAGGTCTTTTAGATCCTCTTCTTATAGTGGAACTTGGAGCCAAAGTTTGAATTCAAAGTCAGAATTCTACCTTAAAGGTGAATGCTTACATATAGGATAGATTCTCTCATTGCTCAACAACCAATTGATACATGATTTGGAGCTTCCTAACTCCTCATGGGTGTAATCCACGTTTACAAGGATAAATGTGAAGTGCTTTCATAAGAGGTTGAAAATATTAATCCTTTCATGGGTTATGCCAATAAGTTAAGCATAAGATTAGTTAGCCACGTATGTGGGCTTGGGTTTAATTGCACCAACATTCTAATCCTAAGTTTTTCAATTCTACTCCTAATGCTTCCTCTACACCCAAAGGAAAGTCTTTGACTACATCTGATTCAAAGAAAGGAGTATACCATTACTGTAAGCAACTAGGTCATTATATAGTAGAATGCAAATCAAGGATTTTCAATGCAAAGAAGGAAGCATTAAGTAATAGTGTTGAAGATGATCCAAAGCCTAAAACTTCAAAGGTAGATTCATATTCATGTTTTAATATTGGAGAAGTAGCTTTTGATCATGCAACATTAAATGCAATCTCACGTAATCCTTGGATTTTTTTTTGGGAGCTACTAAGCATATGAAAGGTTGTAGGAAGGTATCTTCTTCCACTTCTAACTCTTTAGGTAGAAGAGAGACAATTGCAGATGGTCATGATTTGGATGTTGTAGGTGTTGGAGAAGTAAACCTAAAGTTAACAGTAGGTGGAAATTTCACAATTTCTAATGTTCTTTATGTTCCAGACATGAAGACGAATTTGCTCTCTATCTCTAGTTTCTTGTGAGATGGTTATAAAGTTGTTTTAAGATAGATTCATGTGAGATCCTCTCACCTTATGAGTAGCATTGTCTACTTCAAGGTGAAAATAGAAGTGGCATGTTTGTCTTATCCAAAATTAGTCATGCCAATGTTACTAGATGTTCTACACCTAAACAGAACATGAAGTTATGACATGCTAGGTTTGGTCATATCAGTTACACAGCTCTCAAGCACTTAAAAGTTCATGATATGTTGGAAATGTTTCCTCTTTTTGCTTTATCCGATGATGCAAAATCATGTGAAGGATGTCTTGAAGGAAAGCTTCACAAACTACCTTTCAAGGAACATGGATATATCATGGCCACAAGGTAATTGTTGATCATACATCCAGACGTGTATGGTCCAATGAGAATAGATTCCATTCAAGGTCTTAGGTACTTTGTTATGTTTAATGATGATTTCTCAAGGTATTCATGGAGTTGTAGAATAAAAGTCATGTTAGAGGTGTTTCATAATTTTAACAAGTTCTTAGCTATGGTTGAAAATGAAATTCAATTAAAGATCGAGATTTTGAGAAGTAATGGAGGAGGAGAGTACATGTCTAAAGACTTTAAGTCTTTTCTTGAAGACAAAGGTATCTCTCATCCACTCACTATTGCTTACATGCCAAAACATAATGGTGTTGCAGAGAGAAAGAATATGATGATGATGTGTAGTATGATGTCATCTAAAAAGTTTTCTCCCAAGTTTTAGTTTGATGTAGTACATACAACTAATCACAATATGAATAGGTCTTCCACATAAGCTTTAAAGCTCATCACACCTTGTGAAGCTTATTATGGGAAGAAACCCAATGTGAGTTACTTCAAAGTTTTTGATTCCCCATCTTAATTTCACATTGAGAAGAAGAATCTTGGTAAGCTTGATGTAAAATGCATTAAAGCTGTCTTTATCGATTATGCAATTGAAAGCAAAGGATATAGGTTCTATGTTTGAGATATAGGTGATATCCTTCTCTCACACAATGCATATGTTGCAGAAAGTCAGATTTATGATAAGAAGCAAGAGATTGGAGAATTCATAAAATGAGATGACTATGCATTTTTCAGAAGGATTTTGGATACTTATATTAAGTTGTACAAGGGGGTGATGAACTGTCTCAAGCCCTAAGAGATGCAGGTGAAGAGAGAAATACATTACCTACATTGGTACCTATTCCTTCATCAGTACCTCTTTAAGTTTCCACTTATTGAGTTGGAGAAGGTTGCTTGGTTCTAGAAAAATAAGACACTCAAGAACGAGAAAGGATTCCACCACTTTTAAATGATATGCTAAAGTGGTTATATCAAACCTAGAAGGAAAGTGGTATACCGGAATACACTGGAAGAACAAAAGTCAAACAAGGAGACAACAAAAAGACGAAGTAAGTTATGTAAAAAATTTCTGAGATTCATAACATTTTAGCTCTTATTTCATATGAGAATGAGCCAACTAGTATTCAAGATCACTACAAAGTGATGTGATTAGAAGGACCATAACATCACTTGTGGATCATCACTCAAGGTGATCAAGGAGGTCTTCAACTCAAGGAGACTCTACCCTTGAAGGACAAGGAGATCCACTACTTGAAGAAAGTGTTCTCATACACTTGGAGGAGGTGTTCTCTACATCTAGAGACATGTGGAGGAGTTGGTTTTAGCAACATATTGTGAGTAACAAGTCTACATTTGTTCATTCACTAGTTTTTGATTTAGGATCCTCAAAATTTGGGTTTGCTATAAAATAGTGCTAAACTATTCATACTCCCCATATTCTCATACACACACTCTTCATACTTCTTAGGCACACAATTTCTTTTATCTAGTTCCTATTTTTGCCTATATTCGAATATTGTCGATTTGTATCATATTCACACATTATAATTGGAATATAAAATAGTGTAGGTGAGCATCATAGCTAAGCGTACACTTTCAAAACCTACCTATTCTCTCTCTATTTCGCACTCATCTCTTTCTGAGTATCAAGGTGTATATGCTAAGGTTCATGTGTTGTAATATCTTGTAAAACTATGATTAATTATTATTGAGGCCCACACCACTTCCAATAACTTGCACTTGTGTTGTTGGCTCTCGCTCTTGTATGATAGGAGTACTTGTTGGAGTTGATCTAGGGAGTTGAATGGTGAAGGGTGGCACTAAGAACTATGGACCAATGGGTGACTTCTTAGGTGTCACTACTATCTCATTGTTGTCTTGCATTCTTTTAGTTGATTGGATAGAAGAAGATCGTCAAACCTTCAGTGCTTGAGGCTGAACACGTGTGAGTGCTTATTTGATGGGAATTTCATAGGAAAAACACATATACAATTCTCATGATATCACAACATCCGTTCAAAAATTGATCATGTGGCCATCTCTGATTGGCCACATAGATTTTATCAATCATCCAATGTTGTAAGTCAATTTTCATTTATGCCTCTTGTGATAAATACAATCTTAACCAAATCATTTTATGGGGTTGGATCAAATAATTCTATCTAGGAAAGGCAAAGTGTTCCATACACATACTTAAGACGATGGATGGGTTTGGCATTATGGCAGACATCTATAAGACCTTTAGAACTTCACATTTCTTAATCTCTTCTAGGATTCATGCTTCTTTGTCTATGGGAATGTAGGTTCCTAACATATTATGGGCTTCTATCACACATTTATTCAACAGTTTGAACCTTTTGGGTGATTGATCTAGAAATACAGAGCAGAGCAAAACTGTTCTTGGTGCATCCTTATTTTTGTCTAGCTATAAAGTGTTAATGAGTGAGTAGCATCTCAAAAAGTCAAGTTTGGGAAGGAGTGTTCCGAAATAATCATCCACTCTAGCCCTCTCCTAGATTGGGTTCAACTCATTTATGTTCTATAAAGCTTCAGGCTCTTGAGAGAAGAATCAGAATCCTCTCGATCTATTGCCAAATTCCAACTTATACTGCAAGATGTAAGGGGCATCTCCTAAGGTTCCCACAAGCCCTTGAAACTAGTGTACTTTTGCATGGAGTCTCTGAGATCTTCCCATCGATGGGTCTACAATCCATACTAATCCCTAGAAGCGAGCATGCTTGGGTGGTTATAGCAGTGGATAAGCCTCCATGTGTACTAAGATGATCTACTACACAAGGAAAAAAATATAATACTTAAATAGAATTTGATCCTACTATGGAGAGACCTCCACCCATTCCCAATATTGACATATTTCCCAAGTAGCCCTAACCCTTATAGTGTATTGGTGTACTATTGAGATTGTGCTTAATGTGTGTTGGTAGACCACGTATATGCATACTTTGGATGATGCATGATCTTAGGATGCTTTAGATGATCTAGGTGTATAATACTTGTGTTGGATGGGCTTTTTACAAGATTGTTTATGAGGACGGAGTTCCCTTATGGGATGCGATGGTAATGTGGATGATTTATACAAACCATTATGGGACAATCAAGATTGTTGGTCATGGGACTGTTTAGTCACCCATTTCTAAACTGTTCTAAGAGAATGAGCACAACGCTTTGCATAAGAAGTTCTTTGTTTTTCTAGATACGAAGTGAGAATAAAAAGTTTTATGAATTCCTAGGGCCGATGATCTACTAGGAGGCATCTAGGCCTCCAAACAAATCTTTGGCACCCAAACATTTGAAATATTAGGGCATGCCATCCTTGACTACTTGGGGATCCAAATGTTCCCAATTATAGGGATGGATGTCCCACCTTTATAGTGGATCTCTAGCTTTGGTGTGCTTTGTGCTTCTACTATGTTGACACTAGTTTTTGAGGAACATTCGGTTGTTCACCTTCTTTAACCACACATGCTTTGTGCCTAGAATAGGTTGATTTTTGCGTTGATTGGTATCTAGGGTTTTAAGCGAATTTCATTTCTGTAGGTTATTCTATGGTTGTTTCCTAAGTTGATGTGATTGTGTCATTGTTTTTTTCTTTGGAAAAAAAGGGGGCTCCAACACTTGCATGACCTAATGGATACATACACTCACACATACTTATCTTGATCTAAAAAAGCACAACATTCTTTAAGTGAATATTATTCAAACAAATAAGGATTTCTTCATCTTTGATTACCGGAGTATTACTTTATAATAATTTTGTATTTCATTGATTAATTTGTTGATATCTTAGTGTAATTTCCTATAACGTTTATATATATACCTTACTTCTTAATAATATAACTTGCTATTCTCATTAAATTATTTGATAAAGCTGATTAACGAAAGTAACCAAGGACTAATAGGTATATGATTGAGGGTATATTGGTGTTAAATATGGTTTTCAAAATTTTCATCCTTATCTTCTTGATGCATATTAGCACCCTTCCTATGCATGAATGAAGATCTTGTCGCCTTCTACTATATTCTAATGATTCATTAGTTTTGAATATGATTATTTGGCTCATGAGATTCGCCTTAGGGATAACCCCTCGTTTTTAAAGACCTTTGTTAAGGGAAAGAAGATGGCTACATAAAACTTAGACACTTGAAGTCGGGTTTCAACCATGCTAAACATATGTGTTTGCTTTCCTATCCTCCTTGGTATCACCATTTCTTGCATCATTTCTTAGACATAAAATTTAGACATAAAGAAGATGGCTACATAAACCTTAGACACTTTAAGTGGGGTTTCAACCACGTTAAATATATGTGTTTGCTTTCCTATCCCCCTTGATATCACAATTTCTTGCATCACAAAACGAACTACATAGGGAAAAACCTACAAGTTGAGGGGGCCATGTATGGAGAATGCCCTGCAGAATCCTTCATTAGAATACAATGGGAGGAGGATCCTCTTCCAATTATTGAACTTCTAGTTATGAAAAATACATCTAAGATTGGTATCTTTATCAACAATAACATTGATAAACTTGATACAGAAATTATAATCTTTCATTAGTTCCTTCTTGAAACAATAAAATTAGTCCCTTTCTCCACCTCAACCAAATATTCCATAGAACTTGAGACTCCAGGGATGCTAGAATAATCTCCATTCTACCATAGACTCTTACCAAAATCTTTGTATATCCTAAGTTTCACAAAGCAACAAATTGGCAGAAGTTAGTGGGTAAAATTCCAATATTTTTTATCATGGCTAGAATGAATAAAGAGATGGGAAAGATCCTCCTCCTTGCCATAGGAGAAATAGTTGCCATTACTTATGTTTTGTTTCTAGTTTTGGTCCCTATGCATATACCATTATGTAGCAATAACCATTGAAGATTGGAGTGCTTTATTACAATAGAAAAGGCCCAAATTGCCTTAAACATGTACCCCCATTGTTTGAGAGTCCACCTCGTATTCCATCTATTATTTGGCTTGTCAACAATACTAGTTATTGAGATGACTACTTCTTGTAGTGACTAAATATATCAGTAGAAACTTTGTGATTGAAGATGGATTTTTGGCATAGCACCCTTTAAGCTTATGTTCCATAAGCTTTTTATAGTTCAATTGTACTTGTTTGCATGCAATAGATCAATGAGCTACGAACGAGAGTGCAAGTTGTAAATATGTTTAGCATCCATCTAGGCTTTCCACATATATCCAAACATTTAAAAAACATTTTAGCATAAAAATCATTATATCTTGTTATCATGTTACTATCATCAAGAAACATATGTAACCATAATTGGGAAGAGGAATTACGGATATTTAATCCTTTAACGGAGCAATTATTCATGTTATCCTTTAGAAGTCAGGTAAGAGCATCACTAACAATAGCGAAAAGGAGAGGAGATAAAGAATAGCCTTGTTTGATACATATATGGACTCTAAAGGGACTAGACATATGGCCATTCATAGAGACTCTAGAAAATACAATACTAAATAAAATACTCACACATCTAATAAACTTCCTACTAGCCCCTATGTCACGTAGATATTGAAGAAGAAAGTTCCTATCCATCCTCTAATAAGCTTTATCAAAGTCAATTTGAAAGAAGTAATAGTCTTGGTTACTCTCCTTATCATAATACATGCCTTGTCACGTAGTGACGATGACATCAAGAATGAATCTACCTCTATTTAACCCTTTTGCTTAATAGACCAGTCATATTCATAATGAGGTTGAGACAAGAAACGAGTCTCTAGTTATCAATGTCATCGTTGGGACATCTTTTATGAACAAGTTCAATCACACCAATGTTGATAAAGGCAGAAACAATACCTCTTCTCATAACATCTTGCCAAGTCAATAGAATGAGTGGGATAAAAAAAAAACCTTAAAGAACTAATTATGTATCCCATCAAGAACAGGATATTTATAAGGTTTCAATTTGCTAATGGTTTCTTTAACCTCACTGACAATGAGGGGCACCTCGAGGATAGAGAACAATTACAAGAAATGACTTTTTTCCTTTTAAGAGAAAATAAGGCGCTAACTCTTTGGATATCCTCCCCCCACTTGGGAGGCATAGAGAAAACATTGGTAAATAAGGAAAGAACATCCTATAAGTTCTCTTTAATATTAATAGCATATCTACCTAAATTCTACTTCAGCATAGGAAAATAGTCTTTAACTTTCTCTATTTTTTCATCAAATCAAACATATTGTTGTTAGGTTTGTCAATTCTAATAGCCCAAAACTCTCTTGAGGAGACAAGAGTGCTATAAGCCAAGAGATAATCTTCCTATCTCAATCTCTCATAGAGATCAAGGACCCTTTGATTAATACTTGAGTCATTAGGATGAGAAGCGCTAATGCTATTCATTTCCTTAACAAGCATTAACCTTCTTTTGGATCTAATTTTCGTAGCTAACAACCTAGACGGAGTGAAGAGCTTTTGCACATCAAGAATAGCTCTTTCCCAAACACGAAGGGGGGCAATGTTGTTATGGAACTCGAAAATACTTTTGGTTTTCTCAACAACACAAATAATCTTAAACAAGGAAGCATTAAGATGAGGCCAAGTAGCTCTATATTTGGGACAATTCCTAAAGGGAATGATGATCCACGGAACATGAGCGAAAATACTTAAAGAATCAACGTTAAAATTAATATGCCAAATGTCATATGATATTCATTGAGATATGATACTCATTAGGATGGTCCATGCCACATAGCATATTATGGATATCATTAGATATTTTTGGTAGAATATAGATTATGATCTATCTCTCTGTTGAGAGGGCATTCAAGAGATTCAAGTAGCTCGGCGGTCGGGTGGTTGAACGCAAGGCAAACCTCTATGTGGCGATGGCAAGATGTCGTCGACTGTGGAGAGCATCAAAAGTATATTAGATGTGGTATCAGAGCACGATTCAAGCCACGTTATCGACGAAGACGGCGCCAAGTTCTGAACCCGCGACCTGTGTTTGAGAGGCACACGACTTATCCAACCTCCCTCAACCATGTGATGGAAGGTAATCCTGTTTTATTTATAGTATACAAACAGTTTTCGGCCGTCTGTGAGCTATGGTAAGAGGAGAGATGGAGGAGGAGAAGAGATGGATTCCCTTCTCCCCCTCCCTCAAGGCTTGTTGGTTAGTTTCTCAAATGGTTGGAAGTAGTGGTTATTGTAGAACAACAAATCTAGGAGCATAGTGATTGCTCTTTCCTAATGTGGTTGGAGTACACATCCATAAAAGCCATCGGAAATGTATAAGAAAAGACACCGAAGAGGAAGGAGGTGGGAGAAGCATCTCAATCATCTATGAAAAGGGGATGCTCTTTATATGTCAGAGCTATGTGGAGATGAACTACCTATGTGCAAGCATCTTTAGTTAAATTTCAAAAAGTTCTGACTCTTTGAGAAGGGCAAGGAAGGAGGGAAATCATGCATATGGAGAGTATGAGATATATACTCTCATCTTAAGTTAAGCATTCCCTCAAAATATAAGTAAGCACAAGTTCAAGGTATCTCCAAAATTCATGATTCTCACATAAATTTCAGGAGCTATTTTTGACTAGTAGCCATTTTGGGAAGGGGAAAAGAGGAGGTATTTTTCATAGATTTATGGAAAAAACCATGCACACTTATAGTATAGTGTATTGACTTCCATGCAAGATCAAGAAATCCAAAAGATACCTCAGTTTGATGGGAGTTTGAAGCTCCTCAAAACCCCCTTCCATCACAGTTTGACAAAAAATTTCTGCACCTAAATCTAAGAAATTCCCATTTTGGAAGAAGGAAAAAGAGGTGCAATAGCTATCGATGGATGGGAAAAAGTATATGTACTGAGAGTATGGTGTATGGAATTCATAGGAGAATCACTAGATTCATCTAACTGATAAGTTAAGGAGGACTTTTGTGCCCTCAAAGACCCCCTTTCCACACTTTTTAGGAAAAAATTCAGATGTTAAATTTTGCCAAACTCCACTTTTGGGAGTAGGAAAAAAGACCATTTAAGATGCTTCGTAGGGATTAGTGCATACATACATGACATATGGTGTATGAATCACCTTGGAGAAGAAAAAAACCAAGAAAAATGCACATTTAGAGTGGATTAGAAGCTTTCTAAGAGCTCCCATTCAAGTTTTTACATGAAAGTAAAAATCTTGATTTAGGCCTCTTTTGGGGAGCGAATTAGCATACATGAAGGGAGAATTTGGAAAGGTGAAAATAGGCCTTAGCATCTTCGTATACCACTCTCTGAGATTATGGAGAGAATTTTAGCATTTGCTTGATGGAAGAATTCTTTTGGACACCCCAAAAATCACATTTTCACACTTTTTCCAGCCCCTTCAACAGTCCACTAGTTTGGCATGTCCCGCTTGGAATGGCCATATCTTGGGCTAGAAAATTCCAAATTGGACGTGCTATGGCTCGTTTCGAAGAGCACAAGGTCTACTTTCAGTTTATGAGAAAAAAAATTTGGAAAATAAGTATTTTTGCAGGTCTGAACAGCTCTGCAAAGTCTAAATAGTTTTTGGTAACTACCTTCTGGGAGCCATATCTTTCAAACCGGGAAGGCGATTTGAGTAATTTTACTTCGACCTATTTGCACATGCTTTATGTTTTAGTTTATGAACATTTGCAGGTGACCATCGTCACCACAAAAATGATCAAGGCTAGAGATAATACCAATAGGTGACCATCGTCACCACAAAAATGATCAATAACAAACTAGGAATGATTAGAGGATAAGGACTTAAGGTTGGCCATCAAATTAAAGTAAATAGTCTTGAGCCCTTGAAGAAAAATGATGTCTGGAACCATAGATAAATCTTTCATCCAATTATTACACACCTATGTTCAACATTGTATGTCAAACCTTTTAAGTTGAAAGAAATAATCTTAACTTGATCCATTAAAGAACAACCGATCGAGAGTACCTGTAATTTGTTTGCTTTCAGGGAATTTTATATCACTCTGAAAACTAACCATATGACATATAAATTCAAGGTTCCAATTTCAAAAATCAAACCCATCAACATGGAAAAGAACAAAGATAAAACTAAAAAAATCAACATTATTTTTTGTAGGTTTTACCATAGACATAAAAGTTCTAAGAGGGTCATTCTTCTTGGTCTTGAGGTTACCTGATCTAGAGGAAGAGCCCGCATCCCCGTTAGACATGATGATATCTTCTTCTGGAGCTCTTTTTTGGAAGAGTTAATTGAATTTACTCTGATTATGCTATTAAGTTCTTGAGAAAAGACATCATCAAAGTTATTCCTATTCTCACCATTGTTGCCAATATTAAATTGAAATTAGAGTAGTGACCTTCACAACTCTTTGTTCATAACCTGCTCCAACCTTCTTCAACATGATTTTTTAGGTGTATTATGGATAGTGTAAGATTTATGGTCAAACTCTACCTCCTTGGCAAAAGAACTTGGTTCAATATTTTCTTGTTCCTCATGTACTCTTGACACGATCTTATGAAAAGGGTTAGATACCTCTCCTAGAAGAACATCATATTCATTAACCTATTTACCTACTTTTTTGGTTCTTCAAATTGACTTTTTTACTTCAGAGCTACTCGGTTATATATATTTTTTCCAAGATTCTCACTAGAAGATTCAGGTTTGAGATTCATATTTAGGTCATTATGCTGAGCGAAAAGGGGACAATCGTTTATGAGGTGACTTGCTTATAAGGATTGAAGGAGGCATTGGGATACTCTTTGTTCATGTAGACTCATCCCATCTGAGTCTTGTATAACTAGAATAGTTTTAATTGGTTTGGACATATCCACTTCTATCATCACTCGAGGATCCCATAACCTATATTTTTTTGCCCTAGCATTTTGCCTATTAGACCACTTAGAAAGTAGTTATTAGGGAGAAATTGAATATTTCTTACAAACAACCCTTTACTTTTCCAATTGCTTTTAACCCATTGTCTCGAAACAAAGCGATTCCTCCTCAGTCCTGATTCCTCAATAAAGCTCTTATGAGATATTTATAAGCGAGAAGTGAACGTCAACGCTTTAGCGTACCTAGATTCTACCCCATTTGTTGGGAAGATTCAGGTTCGAAAATCGACGGTCCAGCCTGGCCATCATGCCCACCGGACGAGGAGAGACCTGGATTACCTCTCAGGTATTTAAATGAAAGCTTAGAGTCCAGACAATCCAATCCAAGCCTTCTTTCTCCATCATTGCACAAGCATTCCTGCGTTGCATTTCTCCTTCTGAGCAGAAATGGCGACTTGTGATTTCACGACCTCTCTGGCTGGTGCATTTCCCACCTCTTCCAATTTTAGCGAGCTGCTCTGCAGCAAGTTCTCCCAGCTCGATGATCTCAACGTCGCGACGAAGCTTGCGGTGGACAATTCATTCCTTCTGTTCTCATCGTATCTCGTCTTCGCCATGCAGCTGGGATTCGCAATGCTGTGCGCGGGATCTGTCCGCGCGAAGAATACCTCGAATATCATGCTGACCAATGTGTTGGATGCCGTCATCGGTGGTCTCTCCTACTACTTGTTTGGTTTTGCGTTCGCCTTTGGCAGATATGAGTCCGGTAACAATGGCTTCATAGGCCGCCACTTCTTCGGCCTTAAGAAGCTCCCAGACCCTGTTGCGGGATACGACTACAGCTTCTTTATGTTTCAATGGGCCTTCGCCATCGCGGCGGCAGGCATCACCTCAGGATCCATTGGTGAGCGCACGCAGTTCTACGCCTATCTTGTCTACTCATCGTTTCTCACAGGATTTGTGTATCCTGTTGTCTCACACTGGGCATGGTCTCCTGATGGCTGGCTGAGCCCTTTATATAAGAGTCCGCTGTTTGGAAGCGGAGCCATCGACTTCGCCGGAAGCGGTGTCGTTCACATGGTCGGAGGCATCGCCGGGCTTTGGGCTGCATACATTGAAGGGCCTAGGATCGGCCGCTTTGATGCAGACGGCAATCCTGTGACCCTGAGGGGCCACAGCTCCACTCTCGTAGTGCTGGGGACCTTCCTGCTTTGGTTCGGCTGGTACGGTTTCAATCCTGGCTCCTACCTCGCAATTCTAAATTCCTATGACAGCTTCAGAGGGTACTGGACCGGTATCGGTAGGACAGCCGTGAACACTACTTTGGCCGGTAGCGCCGCGGGTATAACCACCCTCTTAGGGAAGCGCCTCCTCATCGGTCACTGGAACGTCGCCGACGTCTGCAACGGCGTTTTAGGTGGGTTCGCCGCTATCACTGCGGGCTGCTCCGTAGTAGAACCTTGGGCGGCCCTCATCTGCGGCTTCGTGGCTGCTTGGGTGCTCATCGCGCTTAATAAGCTCGCAGAGAAACTAAAGTATGATGATCCTCTCGAGGCCGCCCAGCTTCATGGTGGCTGTGGTGCCTGGGGTCTCATTTTCGTTGGCCTGTTTACGAACAAGGACTACGCCAGGCAAGCTTATCGTGATGACATGAACTATGGCCTTTTCATGGGTGGAGGGGGCAAGCTGTTGGCCGCGCAGATCATCGACATTTTAGTGATTGTAGGGTGGGTCACTGCCTTGATGTTTCCTCTGTTCTACCTCCTCCACCATTTTAACCTGCTGAGAATCTCCATGGGCGACGAACTCAAGGGACTGGATGTAACGATTCACGGCGGGCCTGCATATCACGACGGCGATGATACGTTTTGAGAGCTCCATCAAAGACATGAATAGTATGTCAGTAAGCAACAGCGGCCCATAGAAATTCTGAAAGCTAAGTTCTTTCGTTTTCCTTATCTTCCTAATGGCCATGCTTCTCCTCCATCATTGTTAGCATACAGCCAATATTGATAATTTAGACAAGATCTTTGAAATCATTCTATTCATCTCCTCAAAGATCTGCATTTTTCAAATTAATCATCTACAGCAATAGTTTGTAATAATAACCAGATATTGAAATGCATGCCCTTCCAAGAACACGAACCCATTGAAAACCAGTATTTTGAGAATCATTTTGGATTAGTATTGTTATTATTTTTCAAATGAGGCTTAAATTATATGCAAAGAAGGAAAATACAAGAGAATTAGGAAGAAGAACAGAGGAGGCTCAAGAGGCTGTTGTCCTCTTCATGGGGGATCCATCTCCTTTTGAACTCATTTCTTTGAATAACAAGAAGCTTCCTATGTCAAAAGGGGGCTCTCTATTGCGGTTCTTGATCTATAGATGATTACTATTGTTCTCCTGTTCATTGATTGAATTATCTCCCGTTTCAAACACTATCTCTCTTTTTGCATAATCTCATCAATTGTGGATCTGTGATTTGTTAAACATCCTTGGAAGGATTCTTGTCCCAATTTCTTTATCAAGAAGTGAATTTAGTATGCAAGAAACTTTTTTATTAACTACACAAATCTTTAATTGACAATCCGACGTTCGTAGTTTTGATCCTTTTAAAAGAGTTTAAATTTTAATTTCTTTGTTAGGTCCTACCTGGGTCGAAGCTCAATATGTGTAAGTTGTTATGCTGAGTCTCTCAAGATTTTTTTTATTAGTATTATTTTTTAAATGGAGGTTTGACTCAGGCTTATTCCCCCACGCTCTAACTTTGAAATTGCAATTGTACAAGGAAGGGCATAGTTCCCATGGGACCCTCCTTATGCTAGAAGAACAGGGGTTTACAAAGCTAGATTAAATTGCGGTCACATCCACCACGGGGCACATCAAACGGTGGCACAACCACATGATACATTCCATGATTAACATGTCCCTTACATGTAGCCGGTGGGGGTTGAACCCTCGTGCCTGTCTCAAGAGGCGAGCGGCCCAACCACCCGGACAATGGCCTAGGACGTCTCTCAAGATTCTCATATGAGTACTCTAAATTAGCTATAAAAACATTAACAATTCCTACCTCAACGTTATACTTGTGGTCTACTCTGATAGATTCCTGATGTTAATCTCAAGGTATGGCATGCCTAAACGACCAATGAACTCTTTGTCTGGTTCCTTGACGTTGTTGCTGAGATTCAGGAAAAAGGATATCGATAAGGTTCATTGCATTATGAAGACGCATAATAACCAAATGTTTTGCATGAAAATATGCGGCAATTTTCTGGCTAGGCAAGAAGAATCTCGATGTACAATATCAACTAAACACCTTTAGTACTCTACAAAAAATTGTATCAAGTAAATTGAATTTTAAATTTTGTGAAACTTGGAATCTCCTTCCATATTAAACCATCATGACTGGGTCCCTTTGCCATATAATTGTCGATGCGTTGTGACTACTATTAGTCAACTTGGCTGTACCTCGCAAGTTCTTAACTTTTCTTGACATGCTCCGAAAGATTTTGCTATGCAATGGTTAGTCTGTTTGGTTGTCTCCATCATGTTTTGTTCTTTAATTTTTGGGATGGGTTATTGAGTCTACGCATGGAAGTTGATACAAGGTGCTCCAACAAATGAAGAACTGATCATGACGACTATGAGGAGGACTTCTGTTAACATTGTAACTCTTATAAACCTACCTCATATGTACTAACATTGTATATGGAACAGTTTGGCACGGTATGTTCTAAGTCTGCCTCCAGCATGTGTGATACATTGGTATGTTCTAAGTCTGCCTCCAGCATGTGTGATACATTCTTTGTGTGTCCGACATGTTTTCTGAATCGTGAAAGATGTTTAGATCGCTAATGAACTTCTCTTTGCATTGAAATGATAAATATTACTTTGATGCACAATGACTAGCATTGCAATGAAAATGTGTTGCGCATATGTTTTAGGAGATTGTTTTAGTTTTATGCCACTTTTTTCCGCTTTACATATCATCCATTATTTTTGTAAAATAGTTCATTCAAATTTTAGTGCTTTAAATATGCATCCACTACTTCTTTGAGAAAGTTTTTTAATTAACAGCTTTGTCGGCCATAGTCCATTTATTTAGTGGTTTAATTATGTTAGTGAGAAACAATTCATTGGCATATATTCATTTCCAGAAATCTATATAAAGAGCTCAAGAATGAATTTTTTGTAGTGTTAGTGATGCTCAATCGTTATGATTATACAATAACTTTTTGTACCGAGAATTTCACTTCTTCTTATCTAGTTTTGTTTATCTCCTCTTTTGTGTCATCTCCATAATCTATATTATTTTTTTTGCTTCCCTTTATACTTTATTCCGTGCTACCTCTTAGAGTTTCAATATTCAATATTGGTATCAAAACAAATTAATGCATCATATCTGCTACACATGAGGTATATGCATAAGATGCAGCATGAATCAGGTGATTCTTTGTAAATGCATTCTTTTATGATGGCAAAGAAAATAGTCGAATAGAAAAGTTGATCAAAATCAATTATCAAGCTTGGTGCTTTTGCATGTCTGCATATCTTATGGGTAGGAGTATGCATGGATTAATTACTAGGATAGAACCTCAATCTGACTTGCCAAATCAAAATCCAGTAGCATAAAAAATCCACGAATATCAAAGGTGAAATGAGTGGGATAAAAAGATAATATTTGTATTATCACAAAATATTGAGTCAAGTATGGTAGGACACACATAAGGCTTGAAAACAAGGAGATTTTGGAAGCGTTAGAATGACAATTCTTAATGACAACAAAGGCATGGTGTATTCAACTCAATAATGGGTTAAATATCTTATGAAAAGATGTATAACAATTGGTAAATGATTATAATTTAAAAACTAAGCAGATTTTTGATGCACTTGGTTCAACTTCATGCATAGTTGAGCATGATGATTTAGTTGCATTTGTTTTGAATGGTTTGAAAGAAGATGAAAAATGGAATGTTATACTTTATGGAAGAATGAAATGTTATATGGATTTTAATGTCAGTAGGGTTTTAATGTGATTTTTTTTTTATTTAGTAGGTGAAGACTCATGAGGGTGTGAACGCACATGGACTTATTCAGATATTTAGACGAATATTTAGAAGATAGTATTTTAGTTATTTTTTATAAAAGTAATAGATCGCTTTAGAAAGTGGCATTTTTGTAAAATAGTAGATCACTTGAAAAACAATGATTATGTAAATAAAGTGGATTTTTCTAAATGCACGCTTTTTGAAGCACCACCCTCATGTATCTTCTATTCAGGATGAAATGAGAAAAACCTATAAATACACATACTCCTCTTGTCTCTTTCTATTTTTTTTGCTTTTGTAAGATCTAGTTTCTATACTATCCTCTCTGTAGATACATTTGGGGGATCCAGTCAATACTGCTATCATAGCCAAGGCACCTCTATAGAGGTGTATGTATCAACGGTCATGATCCATGACGTCTGCTCCCGAATTGACAGTTGAAACATCAATCTTACACTATGCTTGAGGTGGATTTGATCTACATCAAAGGCTATTGTGTCGAAAGAATATCCATTAGAGAGTCCTTTTTCTTATGCTCACTTATTGTATTTAAAAAAAAAAGATTTTTCATGGATCTTTTACCACTGTAAAATATTTGAGCTTTACACATGTCAAAGTAGAAAGATAGAGCCCAAATCCCAAGAATTTGTGGTGGTTGATTTTCATGCAATCAAGCAATCAATCACCTAAAAGTAGATCAAACTAGATCTTCACTTTTCCTAGATTGTAGGAAAGTGAATTGATTCCCTCCAACAACCATTACCACCTTCGTTTGAATTCAAAATCCACCTGAAGAAGTCATGGAGCACTTCTAGATTCTATATAAAGACTTGAAATCACTTGTACAATGCATGGAAGCAATATACATACACTTGTGACCATCATTGTCTTGCTGCTTCAATTCTCTGCATCATCTTCTTCGCCAAGAGTAATCTTGTGGAGATTGCTACTCTCTCTCTAAAGCTCCAAATTTAAAGAGAGATAGCTCATTGTAAAGATATTAGTGTGTTGTTTATGCTTATAAATGTTCATAGAATTTTATTTAGTAGATTGGGAGAAATGTGAGTTTTCCGGTCTTGGGAAAAATCTCTACATATTCCTGAAAAATAAGAGTTACCACCGTTGAGTGTCTGATTCATTCCTATAGCATATTTTGCTTATTCCTCATACTTCTGTGAATTCTATACAATCAACCCTATGTGTATCACTCCGATAGAAGGATTTTTTCTAATTGTAATTACGCTGGCCGCTATGAGCATTTAAAGTTCATTGTCTCTTCCATAGATAGTAAGTTTTTTTAGCTAGTCGACACACGTACCTATCTGTTTTGTATCGAATCTTTGTCCTTGATGCTCCAAAGTACATAGTGCAGTTCTTTGAACTTATCGCATGCCTATAAGGTCTATTTGAGTCTTCATAAGTTCAAGGGTTGGTCTTGTGCTGGTTGGTTGGACCAAACTTCATCGCTTCCAAAGGCACTTTTCTACCTCCTACAAGCTTCTCCAAGTTCTTTCAGTGGTACCAGAGCTAGATCAAGATGGGTGATGGCTATCCCTCAATGATCGAGAATCTTGATCAACACAACTACATGGCTTTGCATATCAGAATGGAGGCCTATCTACAAGGCATAAATCTTTATGGCATTGTAGCAGGCAATGAAGCTATGCCTATTCCAAGATCCAAAGGAGGACCTACACAAGAGGAGACAAATAAGCTCACACTTTGGTGTGCAAGGGATACTCAAGCAAGTTCTTACATACTAAATCTATCTTTAACTTTCTATTACCACATATTAGAGGATGCAAGACATCTTAAGAGAATTGGGATGCCCTCTATACTTTCTTTTCTACTAGTACGAAAGCAAGAAAGAATCATCTTTGGAATAAGCTCAACCAAATCAAGAAGAAACATAAACAAACTATTAGAGATTTTGTTATCAAGGTCAAGGAGGTTGCGGATCAGTTAGTATCCATTGGAGAACTGATTGAAGAAGAGATCGTCATGAGGAAAATTCTCAATGGCATTCGAAGTGATAAGAAATGAAAATCTTTCACTACAGCATATGATCTCATCATAGATGTGCAAACTCTAGACTTCAACATCTTTCCTGCACAACTCTTCAATCAAGAGGCCAACAATATCATAAAGGAATGTAGCTCCTATCATGGTTATTCAACTAGTGCTCTATATGCAGATAAGAAGGATAAGAAGCAAAAAGGCAAGAAGAAGGAAGAAGATGAAGAAGAGACTTCCCAAGACAAATTCGCAAGAAAAAGCAAGTGGAAAGGGAAGAAGAAAGAACCAAAGCAAGATAAAGCCAAAGGGGAGAATCTTCAAGTTTGTGCCATTTGCGATACGTCCAACCACACCCCTCAAAATTGCTGGTTCAATGGGAAGACCTAGAAAGGAAGTGGAAGAAGTGGATATGGATGCAATAGAGGCTGAGGTGGACACAACTTCAGCAATAGCAGTAAAGGCTATAATAAAAGGAACTTCAATAATTATTCAGAAGATCAACCACATGAAGACTCATTGCTTCTCATGAATCTAAGCCACAAATAAGGTAAAGAAGATGATCATTTGGTCTACATAGGTTCAGGATGTTCGAGTCATGTTGCAGGCAACATTGCTCTTCTATCTAATTTGGAAAGTCCAAAGCATAGACATGAAATACAAACAAGGGATGATACAAAGCAGAATGTGGAGAAGATTGGTAATGCGAAAGCTTCCAATGGAAAGAAAAACATTATGGGTACATCCAAAACAAGTTATTGGGCTTAGCATTAGGGAAAAAAGTGAGCCGTACATGGGCCTTGTAAGGATTCCTATTTTTTAGGGATTAAAATGCTTAATCTAAGCAATTAGAGCTTAGAAGAAACCACTAGTGGTATTTCAAAATAAAATAATATTTCTTAGAATCTTGTGTTTGAATTCTCATAAGGAATGTTTCTCTGCCATCAGATGCTTCAATTTAAGGGCCAAGATTAAAGCGCATGAGTGAGTAGAGAGAGAGTCTGACATGTGTGAGAAATAAGAGATTCTCTACGGATTTGCTTTTTTGCACTCTCTACAAGAACTTGGACCATTAGATCATGATAAATCCAACCATTCTCCGGATTTGGGGCTGAGACAAGTTTCATAGTCACCTTGAGCCATCGGATCGGCCTTTCATCTAATGGTTCATGTGCAAAGGCGCCATCTCTTTTGGAGAGCTTGTTCATAGCCATTAGATCATATAAAGATCCAAGGGCCGCCAAATGAAGGCACCCAAACTCATCCCATTTCAAATGCTACCATTGGATTCGAGATCTCATCTAACGGAGTACATTGATAGGCGCCTTTTTGCTAAAGAAAACGATCGTAGCCATTGAAAAACCTACAAATCCAAGGGCCCGTGTGGACAGATGCCTTGACTTTTGCCATTCAACATTAGCCTTTAGATCATTGAGCCCATCCAAGGGCTGTAGTTCATTTTCAAGCCTTTGAAAACCATTCACACAACTAAAACCACTAACTCTAGATGGTTTTCTCCTCTTTTACCAAAGAAAAACTAGAGAAGCCTATGCCTAGCCTATGTGATTAAGGGACTAGACTGTGTCCACCACCCTCTTCTCATTGGTCCATCACTAATCAGCCCTTAACCCAAAAAGCCCAAAGAGGGCTCACTTTTTTCCCTAATTGTACATACAGACGTATGGGGACCAAGTCAAGCACCTTCATTGGCAAGATCAAGGCATTACATCTCATTTATTGACGACCATAGTAGATGGACTTTTATATACTTTATCAAGGGTAAGAATGAAGTGTTTGAATGCTTCAAAAAGTATCTAGCACATGTAGAGAATCATACAGGTAGATCAGTCAAGAAGCTAAGATATGATGGAGGGGGAGAATACTTCTCCAAAGAGTTTGATGATTTCTTGCAGGATAAAGGTATCAAAAGGGAAGTGACTACCAGGTACTCTCCTCAACTAAATGGAATCGCCGAGAGGAGAAACAAGACATTGGTTGGATCAGCCACAACAATGCTTGAACAAAAGAAGTTACCACGTTATCTATGAGCAGAGGCTATTTCAATTGCAATGTACCTTTTCAATAGACTACCATCCAAATCACTTCAAAGTATGACACCTTATGAAGCATGGCATGGAAGAACACCTAGTCTTTGACAT
Source organism: Ceratopteris richardii (assembly GCA_020310875.1). Taxonomy (NCBI): domain Eukaryota; kingdom Viridiplantae; phylum Streptophyta; class Polypodiopsida; order Polypodiales; family Pteridaceae; genus Ceratopteris; species Ceratopteris richardii. The sequence goes on along the minus strand of CM035436.1, from coordinate 59,293,477 downwards.
TGCAAGGTTTTTGGTTATTTAGCTTATGTTCATGTACCATCAAAAATAAGAGTTAAGCTAGATGAAAGGGCAACAAAGGGAGTGTTTATTCAAGACGACTCAACTCAGATCGGTTACATGTTCTATAATCCTTCAACCAAGCAATTCACTACAAGTAGAGATGTTGTGTTTGAAGAACACAGGTCTTGGGTTGATGAAGACAAACAAAAGGTAACTCTACCATATAATATTGATTCTAATTCTCATCAATTAGGAAGCAAGCATGATACATAGGTCCAGGATCCAAGAAGTGATACAGACGATGAACAAGACGAAAGAGAAAAGGATTACAAACTATGGAAGTCAAGAGGCAAAGCAAAGATGCAAGAGGTTGGAGAATGCTCCAAACAAGCACCTAGAAGATCAGCAAGAGAGAAGAAACAACCAAAAAGGTATGGATATCATTCCACATTTGTTACAAAGCATTCAATCTACTTGGAAAAAGACTCTATTTTCAAGGAACCCTTAACCTATAAAGAGGAAAAGAGAAACCCTAATTGGGAAAAGGCCATGAAAAAAGAAATAGATGCATTGAAGGAGATGGAAACTCAAGGCCTATTCATGAAAAATGGGAATTACATAGGATTTTGAGAGAGTTCTTTGTGTCCCAATGTTTTACTTTTTTTTTACTCATTCACACACTACAACATGTTGTTATCTCTTGATAGGAGTGTATTAAATTGACACTTTAATACTAAAGATAATTATATTATAAATGGGGTATCAAGGTTGGGCTCAAACTTAAGAAAACATAGTAATTAATATAAATGGGACTTGTGTAATTCCTAAATTTCTTGAATAGGCCTGACTTGGGATTTGGTTCCAATGTCATCAAATCAAAAGGTAGTTGGTTGCAAATGGGTATATAAAGTTAAAAGAAATTCAGATGGATCAGTTTGCAAGTACAAGGCAAGATTAGTTTCCAAAGGATGCTCATAAACTCATGGTAGAGACTATGAGGAAACATTCTCACCAGTTGCAGAGATGTCTACAATCAAGACATTGATAAGTGTAGCTACTGCCAAGAACTAGAGACTCCTCCAACTTGCTGTGAAAAATGCATTCTTTAAATGGTTGGATAAGTGAAGAGGTTTTGAAAACCCTAATCATCCATGTTATGTTTGCAGACTTAAGGAAGCATTATATGGATTGAAACAAGCTCCTAGAGCTTGTAATTAAAGGTTGGTTACATACCTTCAAGATCAAGGGTTCAAAGCTCGTAGCTCAGATCCTTCTCTATTCATCAAAAAGGATCAGGATAAGGTTATTTATCTATGTGTATATGTAGATGATATTATTGTGATTTGTGATGATCTAAATGGCATTTAAAGGATCAAGAGACACATGCAAGAGGAATTCAAAATCAGTGATTTAGGTGAGCTCACATATTTCCTAGGTATGTAGGAGATATACATAGATGAAGGAATGTATTTGACTCAGAGAAGATCCATTCAGGATCTTCTTCTCAAGTTCAAAATGAAGAACAATTGTCGGTACACCTTTGGAGATGAATCATAAACTTAGTGTTTATGAAGGTGAGAAAATTGAAGATATAAAAGAATATGAAAGCTTAGTAGGTAGCTTGATATATGCTACTCATAAAAGGGCAGATATCTCATATAATGTGGGAGTGCTTAGTCAATTCATGCACTCATCGAGAAGACCACACATGGATGTGGCTAAGAGAGTACTTAAGTATCTCAAAGGTACAATCAATTAAGGTATATTTTATCCTTATTCTTCATATTTGGAGATCAAAATCTATTAAGATGCAGATTGGGTGTCATGGCCAAAGGAAACCTTCTTGAACCTTAGATTCCATGTGAATCCTATATCTCATGATTGGTTCAAAATTAGGACAAACCAATGCTTCCATTGCATCCGGAACGTGCCAAAACCTAAGATCAACTATCTATTTGCTAAATTCTAACATTATGAGGTACTCATAAATTTGTTGACATCATTGATGAAATCATCAACTCGCAACCGCCCTTGGGAACCGCCCTTGAAAGCCTATGTAACGAGGGGTTGGCCACATTCATAATCAATCTTGCCAAAACCAGTCTTAGGAGCTCAAGGAGTCGTGACGGCCAAGTAAGTACTCTCCAAATTTTAGTTCGAGTTCTTGTCTTGTTCCTTGTTCTAGTCTTGTCTAGTCTACTTCTTGAACATCCTATCTTGTCCTCTTGAAATCTCATTGTATGAAATACTATTGAGTTCTTTCTTATATCTAGTTCATCTTTGAGAAGGGAGTTCTTGTAATCGATATATTTTTTTCCATACTTACGATCCCGTGTTGTGGGATCTCTTGTATCATCTCTAGACGAGTTATTCATACCTATCACTCCCGGGTTGTGGGACATCTTGTATCAGTTACGTATTCTTCTATCGTTTTCCCTCCATGGGTGTTCTTTTAATCAGAAGTGTATTTCTGAAATCTTATTTATTATAATCAGAGAACATAATCTAGCGGTCCCATGACATTTTGGCAAGACTAGCTTCTAAACAAGACCAGGCATTATGGAGAATGCTTATGAATAGATTTTAGCATGACTTTAGAGTCTCCAACAACAAGTTGAGGACCTAACTCATTGCAAGACACAAGTGGAGATGGGACATCCAGTGCATGTACGTGCACTCCTTCAAGAATTATAAGAACGAATCGGGAGTCTTCAAGCAAATCAAGGGAGTATTCAAGTGAATCAACAACCTAGTACATCATTTTTGAAGGAACCCAAGATTTGCATGCCAGAAAAGTTTGATGGGGATCGCACAAAGTTTTGTGGATTTCTCTAGTAAGTTAAATTGTACATCCGTATGCAAACTGATAGATACCGTGATGAGACATCCAAGGTTGGGCTTAATGGAACCTTGCTCTATGGCCAAGCACTATCATGGGTTGCCCCAACCTTGGAGAAGAACATGGAAGTACTTCAGGACTATGAGAGGTTTCTTCGAGAACTCACCGCCATATTTGGAGATGCACACACATGTCCAGTAGCAGAAATAAAACTTCGGAAGTTACGTCAAGGTAACCACCTTGTCTCTACCTGTGTATCTGAATTTAGGCACTTGATATGTGATCTCACTTGGCATGAATATTGTTTCATAAGCCAATTTAGATGGGGTTTAAGAGATGATGTGAAGGACCTTATGCTCACGATGCCAGCGGTTAAAACATTGAATGAATATATCATGCAAGCTATTCAATGTGATAACCAACTTTTTGAAAGGAAACAAGAAAAACAATTAGAAGGAAGACCTCCCTAGTGGAAACCCTTCCAACCCACTCATAAAGATGAGTCTATGCCTAAACCTATGCAAATAGATGTAACTAGGTTTCAACCTCTAATACTAGAGGAGAAGCAGAGAAAGAGAGTTAATAAGTTATGTCTCTATTGTGGAAACCTTGGACATATTGCAATTAATTGCCCAAACAAGAGAACAACTCCAGAGTCACAGCCACCCTTGTAGAGCAAGGAAATGAGCAAGTCGAGTTGTAAAGGGACCCTGCAACCGAACCATGATATAAGAAAGGATCTCATAACTCCAGCTACACCCATAGAAACATGTCTTGCACCTGTCAAGTTAATCATGCCCAAGAAGACCCTTTCCCTTCCAGCCCTAGTATATTGAGGAGCCTCTTCATGTTTCATCAATGAAGGATTGGTTAAGAAACATGGAATTCCTGTAGTTCGGAAGAACAAACTAGTAGTAGCTGAAGTCGTAGATGGATGACCTCTAGGATCGGGGAATATAACCATGGAAGCCACACCATTAAGAGTACACTTTGGTGACCATCAATCCCACATATGTTTCAATGTAATATCGAGTCCAATACATCTAGTTATCATTGGAATGCCCTGGTTAAAGAAGCATAATCTAGACATTAATTGGGAAAGAATAAAATTACCCATCGAGATATCCAGAAGATCCCAACATATGTCAGAGCCAAAGCCTTTATACATGTAGTAAGGAAGGAACCTACATATATGATGTATGCCATACCAGCTCAAGATTCCAAGAAAGATGATCCAATATAGCTACCCAATCAGTCCAAAGACGTTGAAGATGTTTTTGAAAAGAAGAATGCAAATATCCTCCTAGAGCATAGAACTTATGATTACCCCATAGATCTTCAAGAGGGAGCACAAACACCCTTTGGACCAATCTATAGATTATCCCCAGAGAAACTTACAGAACTACACAAGAACATTGATGAGAATCTAGCAAAGTGGTTAATCAAACACTAGAAGTCTCCAGCAAGAGCTCCTTTTTTATTTGTAAAGAAGAAGGATAGGACTCTCCGGATGTGTGTAGACTATCGTGGATTGAATAAAGTCACTATAAAGAATAGATATCAGCTACCACTTACACCAGAGCTCGTCGAACGCCTCGGATAAGCAAAATTATTCACAAAGATTGATCTTCGAGAAGCTTACAACCTTGTGAGGATCAAAGAAGGAGACGAATGGAAGTCAACATTTTGAACAAGGTATGGCCATTTTGAATATTTAGTTATGCCATTCGGTCTTACAAATGCTCGTTGTCTTCCAACATTTGATAAATGATATCTTTCGAGAATATTTAGATGATTTTATTGTAATATACCTTGATGATATCTTGATATTCTTGAAAAATCTAGAGGATCATGAATGTCATGTAAGGAAAGTCCTAGAGAAACTAAGAGAAAAAGGATTATATGTGAAATTGGAGAAGTGCTCTTTCCATAAGACAGAAGTGGAAATTTTAGGGTACATTGTATCAGATAAAGGAATTTTTATGGACCCTAAGAAGATTCAGACAATCCTGGATTGGCAACCACCTTCATGTGTCCCAGATGTACAATGTTTTCTAGGGTTTGCCAACTTCTATAGGATATTCATCAAAGATTACTACAAGATAGTGACACCTCTTACCAAGCTTACAGGGAACTCCAAATTCTCCTGGACCAAAGAAGCAGAAAAAGCATTTCCAATCTTGAAATCAACATTCACTACTGCTCCAATTCTAGTTCATCTTATTTCTAGTGAGCCCTTCTTCGTAGAGACAGATGCATTAGACCTTGGCCTATGGGCCATTTTTTCCCAATATGAAGATGATGGACACCTACATCTAGTTCATATCATTTAAGGAAATTTCCTCCTCCAAAATTTAATTATGAAATTCATGATAAAGAACTTCTTGCCATAGTGGATGCGTTTGATATCTGGCATCACCATCTAGAAGGAGGAGCTCATAAAGTTATCGTGTATACAAATCACAAGAACCTAGAGTATTTTATGACCACCCACATCCTCAACAGAAGGCAATCTCGATGGAGTAACTTTTTATCTAGGTTCCACTTTGTCATCACATATCGTCTAAGATGGAAACAATGTCGATCAGATGCCTTGTCATGAAGATCTTACCTTGCACCAAAGAAGGGTGAAGAGTCCTTTGATCAACAAGAGAGCATATTACTCAAGCTTGAGCATCTGCAATTAGCAGCTATCCCTTCAAGCCATCATGAAGATTCAGCCTTGAATCATTTGATCCGTGAGACTCTACCACGGGATGAATTTTTTTGTAATGTTAAGCAAAAAACTCAAAAAGGAAGAATTCAAGAAGTAAATGAATTCCAAGAAAAGGATGGGTTACTATTCTATAAGAACCTATTGTATGTCCCTACAAGAACTCCCAAGATCCAAGACATTTTGGAGTGAATAAAAAGATAGAACTTATATCAAGGGATTTTTGGTGGCCTCAGATGTGGAAGGAAGTCAAAGAATATATCCGAACTTGTGACACTTGCAATAGATCTAACGTACCATGACATAAACCTCATGGCCTCTTCCAACCTTTACGTATTCCAAAAAGGCCATAGGCTTCATCATCTATGGACTTCATCATAGACCTAACAAAGTCAAAAAAGTATGATGCCATTCTTGTTATAGTGGATAGATTTACAAAGATGGCACACTTCATTCCACCTACCAAGGAAATCATAGGTGCAGCAACTACTAGGCTTTTCCTCAAATACATCTTTAGGCTCATGGATTGCTTGATGATATTGTCAATGATCAATTTTCGCACTTCATATCTAGCTTTTGGAATAGTCTTTGCAAGCTCCTTGGTGTTCAAGTTAAACTATCTAGAGCTAGTCATCCATAGATTGATTGACAAACAGAACGGGTGAGTCAAGTCCTAGAACAATATCTCCGTTGCACCATCAACTATGATCAAAATGATTGGTTTGAGCTTTTATCCTTTGAAGAGTTTTCTTATAACAATAGTGTTCATACACATAACAAGCAGACGCCCTTCTTTGCAAATTATGGACAACATCCAAGGATGGACATACAACTCACAAATCATATCAAGAACCGAGCTGCTAGAGACGAGGTTGAGTACCTCATGGAAATTCACAAAGAACTCAAGAAAGAGATCCATAAACCTTAAGAACATTATAAGTACTATGCAGATCAACATCGTGTTCAAAATCCATCATATCAAATTAGGGATAAAGTATTGTTACTCATAAACAATTTGCAAACTTCAAGGCCTTGTGCAAAGTTAGATCATCAAAGATTCGGTCCATTCACCATCTTCGCCAAGATCAATCTAGTCGCCTTCAAGCTCAAGCTACCAAGCACCATGAGAATACATCTAGTTTTCAATGTATCCATGTTGGAACCATATCAGATTTCACCATTGAGGGGGGGGGGGGGGGGGGAGACCTAGTCCTTCACCACATATCGAGATTGATGATCATGAAGAATTTGAAGTCGAGCATGTCCTTGATTCCAAAATATCTTGAGGAAGATTGGAGTACCTCATTCATTGGAAAGGGTATGACATAAGTGATCGTACTTGGGAGCCTGTAGAAAACCTTCAAAGAGCATCAATCAAGGTTCGAGAATTCCATAGGAGAAATCCAATGAAGCCGAGATCAGATAACATGATTGCTCCTCGTGGAACTTGTCGCTTGAAGGGGAGGTGATGTCATGGACAAAGGAAACCATCTTGAATCTTAGATTTCATGTGAATCCTATATATCATGATTGGTTCATAGTTAGGAGAAACGAATGCTTTCATTGCGTTTAGAACGTGCAAAACCCTAAGATCCACTATCTATTTGCTAAATTCTGACATTCTCAGGTACTAATCAATTTGTTGATATCATTGATGACATCATGAACTTGCAACCACCCTTGGTAACTGCCCTTGAAAACCTATATAAGGAGGGGTTAGCCATATTCATAGCTAGTCTTGGCAATACCATTCCTGGGAGCTCAAGGAGTCGTGAGAGCCTAGTAAGTACCCTCCAAGCTCTAGTTCCAATTCTTGTCTTGTTGCTTCTTCTAGTCTTGTCTAGTCTAGTTCTTGGACATCCTATATTATCCTTTTGTAATATCGTAGTATGAGATCCTATTGAGTTCTTTCTTGTATCTAGTTCATCTCCCAGAAGGGAGTTCTTGTAATCCAGATATCTTTTTCCATACTTATGATCCTGGGTTGTGGGATGTCCCATATCATCTCTAGTCAAGTTATTCATACTTATTAGTCCCAGGTTGTGGGATGTCTTGTATCAGTCATGTATTCTTGTATCATTTTCACTCCATGGGTGTTCTTGTAATCAAAAGTGTATTTTCCAAATCGTATCTGCTGTAGTCAGAGAACACAATCTAGTGCTCCCGTGACATTGGGCAGGAGCTAAGGATTATAGAAGTACTTTTGGTTACTTAGCATTTGTAGGTTTGAAGCTAGTATCATGGAGTTCCAAGAAGCAACCTAGAGTTACTTTATCCTGAACAGATGTAGAGTAGAGAGGTTTGACCATGGAAACTCAAGAGGCAATATGATTTAAGGCATTGTATAAAGATTTGGGACTTCTGAGTTATAAACCTCACATATTTTGAGATAATGTAAGTTCCATGCATCTAGTAGCAAATCCTATTTTTCATGCAAGGAAAAAGCACATAGAAGTCCATTACCACTTCATCAGGGAGAAGTCAACCTATCAAAGAATGACGACTCAAGCATACTTTAGCTTGAGGGTGAGTTGTTGGAACATCAAGCTTACACTATGCTTGAGGTGGATTTGATCTACATCAAAGGCTATCGCACCGAAAGAATATCCGTTGGAGAGTTCTTTTTCTTATGCTCCCTTATTGTATTTAAAAAAAAATCATGGATCTTTTACCATTGTAAAAGCTTTGAGCTTTATACATGTAAAATTAGAAAGATGGATCCGAATCCTACGAATTTGTGGTTGTTGCGTTGCATTCAATCAAACAATCAATCACCTAAAAGTAGATCAAACGACATCTTCACTTTTCCTAGATTGTAGGAAAGTGAGTTGATTCCCTCCAACAACCATTCCCACCTTCACTTGAATTCAAAATCCACTTGTCAAGGTTGTGGAGAACTTCTAGAGTCTATATAAAGACTTCAAATCATTTGTACAATACATGGAAGCAATATACATACATTTGTGACCATCATTGTCTTGCTGCTTCAATTTTCTGCATTATCTTGTTTGCCAACAATAATTTTTCAGAGGCTTGTGCTCTCTCTTTAGAGCTCCAAATTTGATGTGAGATGGCTCATTGGAAAGGTATCAATGTCTAATTTATGTTTGTAAATTTTCATAGCATTTTATTCATAGATTAGGAGAGATCTGAGTTTTTCTGTCTTGGGATCAATCTCTATGTATTCCTGAAAAATATGAGGTAGCACCGTTGAGTGTTTGATTCATTCCTATAGCATTTTTTGCTTATTCATTATACTTTTGTGCATTCTATACACTCAACCCTATGTGTATCACTCCCATAAAAGTGTTTTCTCTAATTGTAATCACACTAGTCCCTATGAGCATTTGAAGTTCATTGTCTCTTCCATAGATAATAAGTTTTTTGAGCTACTCAACACGTGAACCTATGTGTTTTGTATAGACTCCTTCTCCTTGATGCTGCAAACTACATAGTGAATTTCTTTGCTCTTATCGCATGCCTATAAGGTCTATTTGAGTCTCCATAATCTCAAGGGCTAGTCTTGTGCTGGTTGGCTTGACCAAACTTTGTCGCTTTGAAACGCATTTTTCTACCTCCTACAAGCTTCTCCAAGTTCTTTCATCGACAAAATTCACAACCATCTGAGCTAGGTTTTTGTTTATCAAGTTTGTTTGTTTGTGGTTTGCCGATTGGTTTTTCGATTTTTTTTATTGTCTTTTTATTTGGTACTATGCACTGTGCTCACTGTAGCCTTTGTAGCCTTCGTACCCCTTGTGCTCATTGTGCTCATTGTGCTCATTGTGCTCATTGTGCTCATTGTGCTCATTGTGCTCATTGTGCTCATTGTACTCACTATGCTCGCTATACTTACTGTACCCACTATACCCCTCCTTTGGCTTACTCCAAGGCATTGAATAAGGCATAGAACTATCACCTAACCTTAGCATCTTTGGCTTCTCTGGAACTCATGGTTCTCTTGGTTCACTTTGGTTCCATTTACTTCCGTTGGTAGCCATTGACTTTGTTTGAACCAATTCTAACTTATGAGTGGCAATAAGCGCTTAGTATTCTCCTATTTAGCTTACTTATTTCTTTAGTAAGCCTACTTATTTCCTTATTTAGCATTTATAGATTTGAACCTACAACCTCATACTTCCAGGAGATAAGCTTTATCCACTAGCCTATTTTCACTTATTGATACCCCATTCCTTTTAATTAATATTTAACATAACCTTTAACACTCTCTTTCTCCTATTTATTTATTTATTTATTCAATAATCTACTTTATTTTATCCTTATTCTTCATATTTGGAGATCAAAATCTATTAAGATGCAGATTGGGTGTCATGGCCAAAGGAAACCTTCTTGAACCTTAGATTCCATGTGAATCCTATATCTCATGATTGGTTCAAAATTAGGACAAACCAATGCTTCCATTGCATCCGGAACGTGCCAAAACCTAAGATCAACTATCTATTTGCTAAATTCTAACATTATGAGGTACTCATAAATTTGTTGACATCATTGATGAAATCATCAACTCGCAACCGCCCTTGGGAACCGCCCTTGAAAGCCTATATAACGAGGGGTTGGCCACATTCATAATCAATCTTGCCAAAACCAGTCTTAGGAGCTCAAGGAGTCGTGACGGCCAAGTAAGTACTCTCCAAATTTTAGTTCGAGTTCTTGTCTTGTTCCTTGTTCTAGTCTTGTCTAGTCTACTTCTTGAACATCCTATCTTGTCCTCTTGTAATCTCATTGTACGAAATACTATTGAGTTCTTTCTTATATCTAGTTCATCTTTGAGAAGGGAGTTCTTGTAATCGATATATTTTTTTCCATACTTACGATCCCGTGTTGTGGGATCTCTTGTATCATCTCTAGACGAGTTATTCATACCTATCACTCCCGGGTTGTGGGACATCTTGTATCAGTTACGTATTCTTCTATCATTTTCCCTCCATGGGTGTTCTTTTAATCAGAAGTGTATTTCTGAAATCTTATTTATTATAATCAGAGAACATAATCTAGCGGTCCCATGACATTTTGGCAAGACTAGCTTCTAAACAAGACCAGGCATTATGGAGAATGCTTATGAATAGATTTTAGCATGACTTTAGAGTCTCCAACAACAAGTTGAGGACCTAACTCATTGCAAGACACAAGTGGAGATGGGACATCCAGTGCATGTACGTGCACTCCTTCAAGAATTATAAGAACGAATCGGGAGTCTTCAAGCAAATCAAGGGAGTATTCAAGTGAATCAACAACCTAGTACATCATTTTTGAAGGAACCCAAGATTTGCATGCCAGAAAAGTTTGATGGGGATCGCACAAAGTTTTGTGGATTTCTCTAGTAAGTTAAATTGTACATCCGTATGCAAACTGATAGATACCGTGATGAGACATCCAAGGTTGGGCTTAATGGAACCTTGCTCTATGGCCAAGCACTATCATGGGTTGCCCCAACCTTGGAGAAGAACATGGAAGTACTTCAGGACTATGAGAGGTTTCTTCGAGAACTCACCGCCACATTTGGAGATGCACACACATGTCCAGTAGCAGAAATAAAACTTCGGAAGTTACGTCAAGGTAACCACCTTGTCTCTACCTGTGTATCTGAATTTAGGCACTTGATATGTGATCTCACTTGGCATGAATATTGTTTCATAAGCCAATTTAGATGGGGTTTAAGAGATGATGTGAAGGACCTTATGCTCACGATGCCAGCGGTTAAAAACATTGAATGAATATATCATGCAAGCTATTCAATGTGATAACCAACTTTTTGAAAGGAAACAAGAAAAACAATTAGAAGGAAGACCTCCCTAGTGGAAACCCTTCCAACCCACTCATAAAGATGAGTCTATGCCTAAACCTATGCAAATAGATGTAACTAGGTTTCAACCTCTAATACTAGAGGAGAAGCAGAGAAAGAGAGTTAATAAGTTATGTCTCTATTGTGGAAACCCTGGACATATTGCAATTAATTGCCCAAACAAGAGAACAACTCCAGAGTCACAGCCACCCTTGTAGAGCAGGGAAATGAGCAAGTCGAGTTGTAAAGGGACCCTGCAACCGAACCATGATATAAGAAAGGATCTCATAACTCCAGCTACACCCATAGAAACATGTCTTGCACCTGTCAAGTTAATCATGCCCAAGAAGACCCTTTCCCTTCCAGCCCTAGTATATTGAGGAGCCTCTTCATGTTTCATCAATGAAGGATTGGTTAAGAAACATGGAATTCCTGTAGTTCGGAAGAACAAACTAGTAGTAGCTGAAGTCGTAGATGGATGACCTCTAGGATCGGGGAATATAACCATGGAAGCCACACCATTAAGAGTACACTTTGGTGACCATCAATCCCACATATGTTTCAATGTAATATCGAGTCCAATACATCTAGTTATCATTGGAATGCCCTGGTTAAAGAAGCATAATCTAGACATTAATTGGGAAAGAATAAAATTACCCGTCGAGATATCCAGAAGAACCCAACATATGTCAGAGCCAAAGCCTTTATACATGTAGTAAGGAAGGAACCTACATATATGATGTATGCCATACCAGCTCAAGATTCCAAGAAAGATGATCCAATATAGCTACCCAATCAGTCCAAAGACGTTGAAGATGTTTTTGAAAAGAAGAATGCAAATATCCTCCTAGAGCATAGAACTTATGATTACCCCATAGATCTTCAAGAGGGAGCACAAACACCCTTTGGACCAATCTATAGATTATCCCCAGAGAAACTTACAGAACTACACAAGAACATTGATGAGAATCTAGCAAAGTGGTTAATCAAACACTAGAAGTCTCCAGCAAGAGCTCCTTTTTTATTTGTAAAGAACAAGGATAGGACTCTCCGGATGTGTGTAGGCTATCGTGGATTGAATAAAGTCACTATAAAGAATAGATATCAGCTACCACTTATACCAGAGCTCGTCGAACACCTTGGAGAAGCAAAATTATTCACAAAGATTGATCTTCGAGAAGCTTACAACCTTGTGAGGATCAAAGAAGGAGACGAATGGAAGTCAACATTTTGAACAAGGTATGGCCATTTTGAATATGTAGTTATGCCATTCGGTCTTACAAATGCTCGTTGTCTTCCAACATTTGATAAATGATATCTTTCGAGAATATTTAGATGATTTTATTGTAATATACCTTGATGATATCTTGATATTCTTGAAAAATCTAGAGGATCATGAATGTCATGTAAGGAAAGTCCTAGAGAAACTAAGAGAAAAAGGATTATATGTGAAATTGGAGAAGTGCTCTTTCCATAAGACAGAAGTGGAAATTTTAGGGTACATTGTATCAGATAAAGGAATTTTTATGGACCCTAAGAAGATTCAGACAATCCTGGATTGGCAACCACCTTCATGTGTCCCAGATGTACAATGTTTTCTAGGGTTTGCCAACTTCTATAGGATATTCATCAAAGATTACTACAAGATAGTGACACCTCTTACCAAGCTTACAGGGAACTCCAAATTCTCCTGGACCAAAGAAGCAGAAAAAGCATTTCCAATCTTGAAATCAACATTCACTACTGCTCCAATTCTAGTTCATCTTATTTCTAGTGAGCCCTTCTTCGTAGAGACAGATGTGAAGAGAGATGGTGGATGCAATCCAAAGATGAGTAGGTGCCGCTACAACCAGCTTCACACCAGCCAACTGAGACTTCAGAGTTGATTAGTAGACCCTTTGAGCTTCCTAGATCCACCAAAATATCAGCCAAGTACTTTGGAACATGTATCCCAAAAGTTTAAGTCAAGACCGACAAGTTGCGAAATGACTAGCTCCCAAAACTTGCTATTTTTGGACATACACCTGCTGGAAAAAATGAACAGTGCTCTCAACCTGGAAGGAATTAGAAAAATTCCTTTTGGGCATAGCAAATAGACTTAGCAAGCTTCCTATTCCAAGTTAAAACACTTCAAATGATGGACTGAGCACTGAGAACAAGTTTCATCAAGTTCTGGAACATTCCCACAATTCTTGGGGCTCTGCAGAGATAGACCAGTAAGCCGTAAAATGCAGATATCTCCAAAAGTATAAATCCAATGACCTTGAAAATTTATAGGTAAAAACTAGACAGTGAGAGCTATCCAACGCAGTTTACAACACTGACAAAGGTTCAGTAAAACTCGAGATATGACCTTCTGAAGTTACTGCTCTGAGTGAGTATAGCAGAGAACAAAACAGAGAGGTAGATGATAATAAATGTATAGATTCACATATGATTACAACCACATTGGCAATGAATCTTTGCACAATGGGAGTAGAATGATAGAGCTATGGAGTAAGCTCTTCAATCTCTACAAAATGACATGAAGTGGTCACGTACAAGGCTTGCTAATCGCCTCTTCCTTCTTGCTCCTTTTATAGCAATTCTTGGAGGGAGTTTTGAATTCGAATTCGAATGGCTCCACCTAAAAGTGATCCCCAAAGTTAGGAGAGATTCCCTCAGCTCAAAAATTCGTGATTTTGGTAGTTGGAGCCACGAATTTGCTTTTACATCATGGATGAGGTAAGCCATCCTTTTCCTTTTTTCTTTTTCCATTTACAAGAGATAAAATGTACTCTTTTACAAGAGGTGTTCACATGACTACTCATGTGACTTACAAATGAGGATAATATCAAGCATATCAAGCATGTAGGCTTGGGCAAAATGCACCAACAGCTCCCCCTCAAGCCTAACATGCTTGGCCTCCAAATAAGTCTTCAATTGTCCTTGATTTCCTGCAAACCAATCATCAACTTGAATCTACTTAATTTCGTACCATCAAGAGCTTTCGTCAACATGTCTGCACATTGCATATCTGTAGAGACATAGGATAGTTGAATATCCTTGCTCAATAGCTTCTCCCTTACATAATGGTAGTGGACTTCAATATGCTTGGTTCTAGCATGGTATACCGGATTAGCTGCTAGATGTAGTGAGCTTGTGTTGTCACCAAAAAATGTGAGGTGTTGAAGAATGAAGTCCAAGATCTGTGTACAAAGATTTTAACCACATGATTTCTTGAGTTGCATTAGCCAAACCTCTATATTCAGCTTCAGTAGAAGATAATGCCACGGTTGGTTGCTTCTTCGATGACCAAGAAATGATTTTTGAACCTGCAAATGATATATACCCTGATGTGCTTCTTCTATCATCTTTAGATCCGGCCCAATCTGCATCTGAGTAGACCTTTAGCTCAATATCTGAAGTATATGAATAAAACAAACCTTCATTCATGGTCCCCTTTAGGTACTTGAGGACTCGCTTGGCCGCTTCCATATGTGGTCTTCTCGGCTTATGCATAAACTGACTCAATATGCTAACACTATAGCATATATCCACCCTTGTGAGTGTTGCATAGTTCAAACTTCCAACCAAGCTTTGATAGCTTGTGATGTCTTCAATTGGCTCTCCTTCATAAGCACTAAGCTTATGATTTTGCTCCATAGGTGTACCTGCACACTTGGTATTTTCCATCTTGAACTTGACGAGCATGTCATGGACATACTTCCTTTGTGTGATGTATATACCTGAATCTGTGTAGATCAACTCCAATCCAAGAAAATAAGTGAGTGGTCCGAGGTCACTTATTTTGAACTCCTCCTTCATTTGACTCTTTACCTGTTTGATTCCTTCAAGATCATTGCCTGTGATAATAATATCATCAACATACACACATAAATAGATCACTTCAGATCCATTCCTCTTTATGAACAAAGAGGTATCCGCCTTGCTAGCTTTGAATCCTTGGTCCTGCAAATAAGTAACCAATCTGAAATTCCAAGCTCTTGGAGCTTGCTTCAATCCATACAAAGCTTTCTTTAGTTTGCATACATAGTTAGGATGATGTGCATCCTCATATCCAGGAGGTTGTGCCATATACACTTCCTCAGAAATCCATCCATTCAAGAAAGCATTCTTTACATCAAGTTGATAAAGATTCCAATTTCTAGATGCAGCAAGACTAATGAGAACCCTAATTGTAGGCATTTTTGCAACAGGAGAGAAAGTCTCCTCATAATCAATACCATGGGTTTGAGCAAACCCTTTAGCAACTAACCTTGCTTTGTGTCTATTTATACTTCCATCTGGATTCTTCTTGATTTTGTATATCCATCGAGATCCGATTATCTTCATAGATGGCTTGTTAGGTACAAGCTCCCAAGTGTCATTCTCCTTCAAGGCTTCCATTTCTTCATCCATTGCATCTCTCCAAGCTTTCTTGCTTTGTGCTTCTTCAAATGTGGTAGGTTCTTCATTGGTTGAATCCTTTGCAATGTAGATTGAGTGCTTGGTGACCAAAGAAGTATCATAACCAAACCTCTCTGGTTTCTTCTTCTCCCTCGAAGACCTTCTAAGTGGTTGATGTGAGCTCTCGGGTCCATATGTAGCATCCTGCATCTTTGCTTTACCTTTGTTCTTCCATAGCTTTAGTCTTTCCAAGTCTTCTAGGTCAATCTCCGAATCACTTTCTTCAATCTGCTTTGGCTCCTTTGGTTGAAGTGATGGAAAATCTTCATCCAAGTCATATGGCAGCTTCACTTTCCTGTCATCATCAAACCATGATTTGTTTTCATCAAAAATTACATCTCTACTCACAGAAAATCCTTTATTGGTTGGATTGTACAATCTATATCCTTTTTGGTTTTGATCATAACCAATGAATACACACTTCTCTGCCTTGGGATCCAATTTCCCTCTTACTTGAGAAGGAATGTGAGCATAGGCTAAGCATCCAAAGATTTTACAATGCTCTAGACTAGGTCTTCTTCCATTCCACACTTCATATGGAGTGGTTCCATCTAGTGACTTAGATGGAAGTCTATTTATGAGATATGTGGCTGTCGACACAGCCTCTGCCCATAGGTAGTTCGGCAATCCTTTTTCGTTGAGCATGGACCTTGCAGCTTCGACGATAGCTCTATTCCTCCTCTCTGCTACACCATTGAGTTCAGGTGTATACCTTGTAGTGACTTCCCTTTTAATGCCTCTTTCATGCAAGAAGGCATCAAATTCAGAAGAGAAGTATTCTCCTCCACCATCTGATCTGAGTCTTTTCAAAGTCCTACCTGTTTGATTTTCAACAAGAGCAATATACTTCTTAAAGCAATTAAACACTTCATCCTTGTGCTTCATGAAAAACAGAATGGTCCACCTGCTACAATCATCTATGAAAGACACATAATATCTTGAGCCTGATATAGATGGCTCCTTACTTGGACCCCACACATCCGTGTGCACTAGATCCAAAGGATTTTGATACATATATCCTTTCTTATTGAAAGGTTGTCTATGAGCCTTGCCGAGTTGACAAGCTTCACACTTATAAATCATGTGTTGCCTTGTGATATTAGGCAAACCAAGTACACTTTGGTCCCTGCAAATCTGTTTGAGTGTCCTCTCACCAATGTGAGCAAGCCTTTTGTGCCATATCTCCAACTCTGTTAGAGTTTGAGATCCATAGCTAAACAAAGCTATGTTCTTTGTATCTTCCACTTCAAAAGTGAAAAGCCTTCCTGTCTTTTCTCCTTTGGCAATCCTTCGAAAGCCTTGCCTTGGGTCTTCAACATATGCTCCAAATCGATTGAATCTAACCTGCAATCCTTTTTCAACAATCTGTCCAACACTTATTAAATTTTTGGTAATTGTAGGGACATACAAGACTTTGCTTAAGAGGTTCATATTCCCATCTGATGTCTTCACATTACCTATCTTCTCCACTGAGTGCTTTGTGTCATCTCCTGTCTGCACTTCATGCTTGTTATGAGGATCTTCCAAATCAGAAAGTAAAACCACATTTCCTGCTACATGGTTCGAGCATCCCGAATCAATGTAAAATATGTGATCATCATCCTTACCCTTCTTTGTTGATAGATTCATAATCAATAATGAATCTTCTTGACTTTGGTCCTCTGCATAGTTATTGTAATCTCTTCTTCCTCTATGGCCACTTTGATAGTTGTTGTTGTTGTTGTAATTGTTGTTGTAGTAGTTGTTGTTGTTGTAGCCTCCATTGTACCTACCTCTATTTGATCCATAGCCACCTCTATTGAATCCTCTTCCTCTTGAGTTCCTTGGATTCCTGAAACATTCTTCAGTAGTATGGTTAGATAAGCCACATATGTTGCAAGGTTGAGATGATTGGAATCTCCCCCTGCCTTGCTTTCCACCTCTGCCTCTTCCTCTAGCTCTTCCTCTACCTGCAAAGTTTGCTTGGAAAGAGCTTCCTTCATCTTCATTCTTCCTATTCTTTGACTTGTCCTTGACCTTAGCTTTATCAGAATATAAGGCAGAAGTTTGATTACCTCTTGAGGACTCACCACCTTTGCTAATCTTTGCTTCATGAGTGAAGAGTTGGCCCATGAGTGTGTTGAGGTCGGGTACATGCATATCCATGTATAAATCCATGGCTGTTGTGAATGACTCCCACTTGTCGTCTGCTTTGATTCCATTCATGATTTGTCTTATGATTTGCTCCTCTTCAATTACCTCTCCAATGCTTCCAAGTTGGTCGGAAATCTCCTTCATCTTTGTGACATAATCAGTCACATTTTGCTTCGGGCTTTTCTTCATTGTTGTGAACTCCATCCACAATTGGTTCTTCCTTGCTCGAGTGTTGGAAGAGAAGAAAGAAGCAAGTGCATTCCAGGTTTCTCTTGATGTCTTGCATCCCTTGACATGAGGTAAAAGAAAATCAGAGATTGAGTTTAGAATATAAGACCTTGCAAGTGCATCCTTCGAACACCAATTCGAAAGTCCTTCCACTTCTTCATGTGATGGTTGCCCTTTGTTCCTCATGGTTGGCATTGCTTCATCTCCGGATATGAATCCATATAGATTCCTTCCTTGAAGGTAAGCCTCCATCCTTAGAGACCATGCCGGGTAGTTGTTTCGATCCAATTTGTCAATTGTTGATGGAAATCCATCTCCCATGTTGCTTGACTATGCTCTGATACCACTGTGAAGAGAGATGGTGGATGCAATCCAAAGATGAGTAGGTGCCGCTACAACCAGCTTCACACCAGCCAACTCAGACTTCAGAGTTGATTAGTAGACCCTTTGAGCTTCCTAAATCCACCAAAATATCAGCCAAGTACTTTGGAACATGTATCCCAAAAGTTTAAGTCAAGACCGACAAGTTGCGAAATGACTAGCTCCCAAAACTTGCTATTTTTGGACATACACCTGCTGGAAAAAATGAACAGTGCTCTCAACCTGGAAGGAATTAGAAAAATTCCTTTTGGGCATAGCAAATAGACTTAGCAAGCTTCCTATTCCAAGTTAAAACACTTCAAATGATGGACTGAGCACTGAGAACAAGTTTCATCAAGTTCTGGAACATTCCCACAATTCTCGGGGCTCTGCACAGATAGACCAATAAGCAGTAAAATGCAGATATCTCAAAAAATATAAATCCAATGACCTTGCAAATTTATAGGTAAAAACTAGACAGTGAGAGCTATCCAACGCACTTTAAAACACTGAAAAAGGTTCAGTAAAACGCGAGATATGACCTTCTGAAGTTACTGCTCTGAGTGAGTATAGCAGAGAACAAAACAGAGAGGTAGATGATAATAAATGTATAGATTCACATATGATTACAACCACATTGGCAATGAATCTTTGCACAATGGGAGTAGAATGATAGAGCTATGGAGTAAGCTCTTCAATCTCTACAAAATGACATGAAGTGGTCACGTACAAGGCTTGCTAATCGCCTCTTCCTTCTTGCTCCTTTTATAGCAATTCTTGGAGGGAGTTTTGAATTCGAATTCGAATGGCTCCACCTAAAAGTGATCCCCAAAGTTAGGAGAGATTCCCTCAGCTCAAAAATTCGTGATTTTGGTAGTTGGAGCCACGAATTTGCTTTTACATCATGGATGAGGTAAGCCATCCTTTTCCTTTTTTCTTTTTCCATTTACAAGAGATAAAATGTACTCTTTTACAAGAGGTGTTCACATGACTACTCATGTGACTTACAAATGAGGATAATATCAAGCATATCAAGCATGTAGGCTTGGGCAAAATGCACCAACAACAGATGCATTAGACCTTGGCCTATGGGCCATTTTTTCCCAATATGAAGATGATGGACACCTACATCTAGTTCATATCATTTAAGGAAATTTCCTCCTCCAAAATGTAATTATGAAATTCATGATAAAGAACTTCTTGCCATAGTGGATGCGTTTGATATCTGGCATTACCATCTAGAAGGAGGAGCTCATAAAGTTATCGTGTATACAAATCACAAGAACCTAGAGTATTTTATGACCACCCACATCCTCAACAGAAGGCAATCTCGATGGAGTAACTTTTTATCTAGGTTCCACTTTGTCATCACATATCGTCTAAGATGGCAACAATGTCGATCAGATGCCTTGTCATGAAGATCTTACCTTGCACCAAAGAAGGGTGAAGAGTCCTTTGATCAACAAGAGAGCATATTACTCAAGCTTGAGCATCTGCAATTAGCAGCTATCCCTTCAAGCCATCATGAAGATTCAGCCTTGAATCATTTGATCCGTGAGACTCTACCACGGGATGAATTTTTTTGTAATGTTAAGCAAAAAACTCAAAAAGGAAGAATTCAAGAAGTAAATGAATTCCAAGAAAAGGATGGGTTACTATTCTATAAGAACCTATTGTATGTCCCTACAAGAACTCCCAAGATCCAAGACATTTTGGAGTGAATAAAAAGATAGAACTTATATCAAGGGATTTTTGGTGGCCTCAGATGTGGAAGGAAGTCAAAGAATATATCCGAACTTGTGACACTTGCAATAGATCTAACGTACCATGACATAAACCTCATGGCCTCTTCCAACCTTTACGTATTCCAAAAAGGCCATAGGCTTCATCATCTATGGACTTCATCATAGACCTAACAAAGTCAAAAAAGTATGATGCCATTCTTGTTATAGTGGATAGATCTACAAAGATGGCACACTTCATTCCAACTACCAAGGAAATCATAGGTGCAGCAACTACTAGGCTTTTCCTCAAATACATCTTTAGGCTCATGGATTGCTTGATGATATTGTCAATGATCAATTTTCGCACTTCATATCTAGCTTTTGGAATAGTCTTTGCAAGCTCCTTGGTGTTCAAGTTAAACTATCTAGAGCTAGTCATCCATAGATTGATTGACAAACAGAACGGGTGAGTCAAGTCCTAGAACAATATCTCCGTTGCACCATCAACTATGATCAAAATGATTGGTTTGAGCTTTTATCCTTTGAAGAGTTTTCCTATAACAATAGTGTTCATACAGATAACAAGCAGACGCCCTTCTTTGCAAATTATGGACAACATCCAAGGATGGACATACAACTCACAAATCATATCAAGAACCGAGCTGCTAGAGACGAGGTTGAGTACCTCATGGAAATTCACAAAGAACTCAAGAAAGAGATCCATAAACCTTAAGAACATTATAAGTACTATGCAGATCAACATCGTGTTCAAAATCCATCATATCAAATTAGGGATAAAGTATTGTTACTCATAAACAATTTGCAAACTTCAAGGCCTTGTGCAAAGTTAGATCATCAAAGATTCGGTCCATTCACCATCTTCGCCAAGATCAATCTAGTCGCCTTCAAGCTCAAGCTACCAAGCACCATGAGAATACATCTAGTTTTCAATGTATCCATGTTGGAACCATATCAGATTTCACCATTGAGGGGGGGGGGGGGGGGACCTAGTCCTTCACCACATATCGAGATTGATGATCATGAAGAATTTGAAGTCGAGCATGTCCTTGATTCCAGAATATCTTGAGGAAGATTGGAGTACCTCATTCATTGGAAAGGGTATGACATAAGTGATCGTACTTGGGAGCCTGTAGAAAACCTTCAAAGAGCATCGATCAAGGTTCGAGAATTCCATAGGAGAAATCCAATGAAGCCGAGATCAGATAACATGATTGCTCCTCGTGGAACTTGTCGCTTGAAGGGGAGGTGATGTCATGGACAAAGGAAACCATCTTGAATCTTAGATTTCATGTGAATCCTATATATCATGATTGGTTCATAGTTAGGAGAAACGAATGCTTTCATTGCGTTTAGAACGTGCAAAACCCTAAGATCCACTATCTATTTGCTAAATTCTGACATTCTGAGGTACTAATCAATTTGTTGATATCATTGATGACATCATGAACTTGCAACCACCCTTGGTAACTGCCCTTGAAAACCTATATAAGGAGGGGTTAGCCATATTCGTAGCTAGTCTTGGCAATACCATTCCTGGGAGCTCAAGGAGTCGTGAGAGCCTAGTAAGTACCCTCCAAGCTCTAGTTCCAATTCTTGTCTTGTTGCTTCTTCTAGTCTTGTCTAGTCTAGTTCTTGGACATCCTATATTGTCCTTTTGTAATATCGTAGTATGAGATCCTATTGAGTTCTTTCTTGTATCTAGTTCATCTCCCAGAAGGGAGTTCTTGTAATCCAGATATCTTTTTCCATACTTATGATCCTGGGTTGTGGGATGTCCCATATCATCTCTAGTCAAGTTATTCATACTTATTAGTCCCAGGTTGTGGGATGTCTTGTATCAGTCATGTATTCTTGTATCATTTTCACTCCATGGGTGTTCTTGTAATCAAAAGTGTATTTTCCAAATCGTATCTGCTGTAGTTAGAGAACACAATCTAGTGCTCCCGTGACATTGGGCAGGAGCTAAGGATTATAGAAGTACTTTTGGTTACTTAGCATTTGTAGGTTTGAAGCTAGTGTCATGGAGTTCCAAGAAGCAACCTAGAGTTACTTTATCCTGAACAGATGTAGAGTACAGAGGTTTGACCATGGAAACTCAAGAGGCAATATGATTTAAGGCATTGTATAAAGATTTGGGACTTCTGAGTTATAAACCTCACATATTTTGAGATAATGTAAGTTCCATGCATCTAGTAGCAAATCCTATTTTTCATGCAAGGAAAAAGCACATAGAAGTCCATTACCACTTCATCAGGGAGAAGTCAACCTATCAAAGAATGACGACTCAAGCATACTTTAGCTTGAGGGTGAGTTGTTGGAACATCAAGCTTACACTATGCTTGAGGTGGATTTGATCTACATCAAAGGCTATCGCACCGAAAGAATATCCGTTGGAGAGTTCTTTTTCTTATGCTCCCTTATTGTATTTAAAAAAAAATCATGGATCTTTTACCATTGTAAAAGCTTTGAGCTTTATACATGTAAAATTAGAAAGATGGATCCGAATCCTACGAATTCGTGGTGGTTGCGTTGCATTCAATCAAACAATCAATCACCTAAAAGTAGATCAAACGACATCTTCACTTTTCCTAGATTGTAGGAAAGTGAGTTGATTCCCTCCAACAACCATTCCCACCTTCACTTGAATTCAAAATCCACTTGTCAAGGTTGTGGAGAACTTCTAGAGTCTATATAAAGACTTCAAATCATTTGTACAATACATGGAAGCAATATACATACATTTGTGACCATCATTGTCTTGCTGCTTCAATTTTCTGCATTATCTTGTTTGCCAACAATAATTTTTCAGAGGCTTGTGCTCTCTCTTTAGAGCTCCAAATTTGATGTGAGATGGCTCATTGGAAAGGTATCAATGTCTAATTTATGTTTGTAAATTTTCATAGCATTTTATTCATAGATTAGGAGAGATCTGAGTTTTTCTGTCTTGGGATCAATCTCTATGTATTCTTGAAAAATATGAGGTAGCACCGTTGAGTGTTTGATTCATTCCTATAGCATTTTTTGCTTATTCATTATACTTTTGTGCATTCTATACACTCAACCCTATGTGTATCACTCCCATAAAAGTGTTTTCTCTAATTGTAATCACACTAGTCCCTATGAGCATTTGAAGTTCATTGTCTCTTCCATAGATAATAAGTTTTTTGAGCTACTCAACACGTGAACCTATGTGTTTTGTATAGACTCCTTCTCCTTGATGCTCCAAACTACATAGTGAATTTCTTTGCTCTTATCGCATGCCTATAAGGTCTATTTGAGTCTCCATAATCTCAAGGGCTAGTCTTGTGCTGGTTGGCTTGACCAAACTTTGTCGCTTTGAAACGCATTTTTCTACCTCCTACAAGCTTCTCCAAGTTCTTTCATCGGCAAAATTCACAACCATCTGAGCTAGGTTTTTGTTTATCAAGTTTGTTTGTTTGTGGTTTGCCGATTTGGTTTTTCGATTTTTTTTATTGTCTTTTTATTTGGTACTGTGCACTGTGCTCACTGTAGCCTTTGTAGCCTTCGTACCCCTTGTGCTCATTGTGCTCATTGTGCTCATTGTGCTCATTGTGCTCATTGTACTCACTATGCTCGCTATACTTACTGTACCCACTATACCCCTCCTTTGGCTTACTCCAAGGCATTGAATAAGGCATAGAACTATCACCTAACCTTAGCATCTTTGGCTTCTCTGGAACTCATGGTTCTCTTGGTTCACTTTGGTTCCATTTACTTCCGTTGGTAGCCATTGACTTTGTTTGAACCAATTCTAACTTATGAGTGGCAATAAGTGCTTAGTATTCTCCTATTTAGCTTACTTATTTCTTTAGTAAGCCTACTTATTTCCTTATTTAGCATGTATAGATTTGAACCTACAACCTCATACTTCCAGGAGATAAGCTTTATCCACTAGCCTATTTTCACTTATTGATACCCCATTCCTTTTAATTAATATTTAACATAACCTTTAACACTCTCTTTCTCCTATTTATTTATTTATTTATTCAATAATCTACTCTATTTTATTTATTTATTTATTATAATTTATCAAACACTCATTTACTTAATTTATTTATTCACTTATTATTTATATTTTTTGTATATCCACTATTATTAAAAAGTGATCAATATGCTTAGTCCTAGGCTTTGGTTCTATATAAGGCCATAGACCCTACCCATAACACCGAGGATTTAGGTACATCACCCCTACCTGAGATGTTGCTTGAGCAACAGTTGGAACTTTTGGGGGGAGAACTTCAAAATACCGAGAACAAACATGATGTTGTACTCCAACAACTGCAAAGTGATGACAATAACCTAGTTAGGGTGGTGAAGGCCATTATCACTACTGAAGAACGAGATGCACAGTCCAAGATTGGTGCTAAGAATCTCTAGTTTTTAGGATTTGATGTATGAAAGGATGACCAATCTGTTCTCTCATGGATTTCTCAATTTGATGATATTTATGCACACAAATCATATTCAGAAAGTGAAGAAGTGAACTTTATTACTAATTATTTGGTGGATAAGGCCCAATTATGGTGGAATGTTTTGCATTGTGGTCGTGATATAAGTTTCAAGCTTGCAAACCAAATAAAAATTACGAGCCATTGAACAAGAAAAGGATATGCGGCTTCCATATTCAAGATGGGATGGAGGTGGTGGGAGTTGGAGAGATCCTAGAAGCTTATTCACAAGGAATTTGAAGTATATGCTTGGCTGGTCCTACAATCTTTGGCCCTGTGATTGAAAAAGCCTCTTCAATAGCAAAACAAGCAATGAATAGAAATGACCATGAATATGTTGTGCTTCTCATAATAACGGATGGTGTTATCACAGATCTTCAAGAAAGTATTAACACACTTGTCCATGCATCAAGCTTTCCAATGTCGGTGCTTATTGTTGGAATTGGTGGTGGGTGCTAAAAAAAAGAAAGTTTCTTTCTCGACGGAAGAGGGCAGACTTTGGTTTTCAGAAAATGAGAAGAAAGGAGGGAAGGAGCGGCCTTCCGGGACACATGCAGAAAAGTGAGAAAAACTATGTGAGTCTTCGGACAATTTTGGGCACAGGCATGATCAAATAACGGAGGGGCGAGGCAGTTATGAAGACGTGGAGGTCATTTTTTTTATGGAATGATTGGAAAATTCGGACGGCGTTTGATGCTGGGAAAAACTACCATGTGACACAGAATTGCTGGAGAAGGGAAGGAGAAGGCCAATACCACTTGAGCATTGTCATCGCTTTTGAGATAAGCTTTCACTTGTTTTTTTTCCCATACTCGATACATGATTTAATCATTGTGAAAAAATTTTGATACTCTTCAATCATGGAAAATGCGCTGTTTTTTTTTTAATATAAAGGAAGTTCGGCAATAGCCTACTCTCCCGGACTTGAATTAAATTAAGAAACAAAGGTACAATAGAAGGGGACTAGTGCCCACGGGACCCCCCAAATCCCACAAAGCAGGGGAAGCTTGATTAAATCCTAAATTGCATTACAGAGAAGGTTGATCACCCTCTCGTCGCCCTCATGCGGGGCCCACTTGGGTTTGAGCTTGTTGTTGATCAAAAGGAGGACTTGATGGTGCCTGAAGGGGGGGGATTTCTTACTGTTGACAATCCTTTTGCCAAGGAGGAATAGTGATTTCTCGATCGACCACTCCTTGGGGGGATCGCCGAAGTTGAGAGCACACCGCTCCCGCCAGATTTTCCACAGGACTTCCCCTCTGATAGCGTTCCAGAGTGCCGAAGAGCAGCCCATCGCTTCTCCCAAAAGGACTTGTTTCCAACTAAGCTGTTTCTGAAGTCTGATTTTCATTCCAACCGTCTGCCAGATTCTGTGGGAGTTGGGGCAAGTAAGGAAGATGTGTGGGACATCTTCGATAGCACGATGGCAGCGTTTGCACCAAGGAGGGATCCCACAAAGTTTGCTTGCCTTGTGTTTGGTCCAGATTCCTCGATGAAGAATTTGCCATAAGAGGACAGACTTCTTAATCTCTATAAGTGGGTGCCAGATACCCATGAATTTCATGTCCCACCGAAGCCGCGTCCAAGACAGGCACCACTTCTTGTTGAGGCTGATCTGGAGGTCAATCGTTTCTTTGATGTTCGGGATTTTGAGTAGGCTATTTCCATTATGCCATTTGAGACCACGCACGTTCGGTGTGTCGTGTCCCATGAGAAGGCGAGTCTTGTGACGATCCCAAGCGAGGCATCTGCTTTGTAAAGTGTTCCATTCTTCATAGGATATGTTTATGCGAGGGTCAATATCCTCGAAGTTGATCCAGCTGTTGGTGTCATGTTTCCAGAGGTGTTTCCATTTTTTGAATCCTTTGTTCCATAATCTCTTGGCATTTTGAATGTTCCACGACTCCACACTCCGGATGCCATGTATCGGGAACCAGATAGAGTCGTTTTGTCTGATTCCGGCCGCCCACTTCCAGTCCTCGCTAATTCTTGTGAAGCTTTTGACTTTATTACAGCCCTTCCAAAGGGAGCACACGAGATTGGAGCCTTTCGGGTAGACAGGGATCGGGGAGAATAGCAGGGTCATGGTGTCGAGATTCTTCCAGTTTGGGAGCCCCAAGAGAGCCAACTCATTCTTGTTTCTGAAGATCAGCTTGGCCCACGAGGCCTCCCTATTGCACCAAGCCTTAATCATCCATTTGGCTGCTAGTTTGTTAGCCATACACCCAATGTCCAGGATACCAAGCCCCCCGCAATCTCTGGGGCTAGTGCAGATGGCCCATTTGATTTTAGGTACCCCCCTTCTGTTGTGATCGCCCGTCCAAAGAAAGTTTCTACAAATACTATTCAATTTGGACATGCCTTGCTCATTCGGTCTCCAGCAGGAAAGGAAATAGATGGTAGAGGAGAGGAGGAACGTGTTGATAACCATCGCACGCCCAGCAAGATTGATTTGCATACCTTTCCAATAGTTAAGCTTGTTTTCGAGTTTGGCCAACACCCAGTTCCATCGCTGCTCCATAGAGACACCAAACCCCAGAGGGATTCCAAGGAGACGAAAGATTTGGCCCTGCGGAATGATTTGACAGCCATGACCCATGAGAAGGCCAGGATGATGTCCCACAATGGCCCTAAAGGCGGTCTTAGAGTGGTTGATTTTGGATCCAGAGGCCTCACAAAAGGTAGCAAGACACCTCCAGAAAGTCTCCAGGCTGGTATTATCATTGTGAACGAACGCGTTCATATCATCGGCAAATAGTCTCATGATGATTTGACTGTGGTCGTGGGGCAGCCGGAGGCCTTTGATATTGCCAGCCTCCACATGATGCGCTACAAGTCTGCTCAGCCCCTCAGTGGCGATGGCAAAAAGAAGGGGGGCCAGAGGGCACCCTTGTCTAATAGATCTTCTAAGATGGATCGCCTTCGACAGTTTGCCGTTTACGTTAATCTGGGTCGTTGCGTTTCCAAGGAGGGTCGCGATCATCTTGGTGAATTTCTGACTACATCCGAGATCTTGAAGCGACTGCAGAATATAGTCCCATTCTAGTCGGTCGTAGGCTTTGTCGAAGTCGATCTTGAGGAAGACCACATCTTGATTGGACTCATTTGCAAATTGAATACCTTCCCAAATATCCATAATGGTTTCCAGGATAGACCTGCCCTTGATGAAGCCTTGGAAAATGCGCTGTTGAAGTGTCATGCTAAACTATTTAATATAAAAGTTCGTGTATTGTTGTCGAGCGTGTAATTTGCTGCAGGCAATGAAAATGATATTTTGTGGAAGCCTTTCGTTATATCAAATCTGATAGATATTAGTTTGTCGCCTCTTTTGTTCTTACGAGAAACCATCTGAGTCATATAGTGTTGCGCTGCTATCAAAAGGTTCTAATGAGTACTTTTCGATTTATATTTACTCATATGGTCTTTTGAATGATTGGGTATTTATTTTGACTTTTATTCTAAATTATATTTTCTATCTCTGTCATACATTATCTATGGAATTTCAGGCCCGCATACACTACAACATATCGAGGGTATACCGATGCTGCTACCGAGGCAAATGAACGGGCGTGATTTCTTCGCGATGTCGGTGTTACAGTCGGTATAGGCATCAGAAAGAAAGTGTCCATATGGGCGCCAGTATAAGCGTCAGTATAAGCGTAGGTATTTCCGATGCATATACCGACGTTCATACCAGCGTACCCACTGTGTGTACCGGCGCATATACTGACGTCCATACTGGAGCTACCGACGCGTATACCGACGACCATACCTGCACAAATTTTTTTGGGCAGAGTGTGTTGTCTTTTGCTATAGCATGATGTTGTTTAGCAAAAGATAATACACTCTGCCCAACTGAGTACATGTGTTATGTACTCTAATGGCAACCAAAACATAAACTTATATGAATAAAAATGAACAATGATTCATGTACAGAAAGTCGTATATTCCATAAATGAAAAACGTACAAAAGTGTGGCAAAGCACTTCTATATAGGAATCGACTACAAAATGTGACAAAGTACTTCCATATAGGAATCCAATACAAAATTATGGTACATCATTGCCACATAGGACTGTAATACAAAATTGTGGTAATGTGACAAAACACTTCCATATAGGAATCAAATACAAAATTATGGATCATCATTGTCGTATGCGAGTGTGATACAAAATTGTGGCATTGATCAAAATATTTACACCTACAATCCTGCAACAAAACATATGTATAAAATAAGACCAATTAACATGACTTTATAAACAAGAACTAAGAACACGAAACCAAGATATAACTTTACCTAATCAAGAATATTCTCCCATGAGACAATTGCTCCGCGTCCCTCTAAGTCTTGTAACAGTGCAGTCAATCCATGTCGATATCCATATGATTCTTTAGTTCGCGTTGGAGGACGACCCACTGCCAACTCCTATAGTAAATATGCAAAATGTTAGATGAATATACATAATGTACTTAACACAAACAACTTCAATAATTAACATCATACTTACAATTTGGTAGCGCATACTGTCGTATCCGCCGCTACCTCAATGCGACGTTCCAACCGTATCTAAACGTGTGGCTGCCGCATCTCTCTGTTGACGATACCCATCAGGAGTATGTTGATGCTCATCTTAAATTGATTCCCGCTCTTCGGACTCTAGCCATATAGGCTTCGGTAAACCTGCTTTGAAAGCATCGCGAGCTTCTGATTGTCGATGAAACATAACCTCGCGTGCTCTATGTTGTATCCATTCGCAACTCACAATAGGATTGCCAGGTGCTGGCCGGTACTCTTCATATATGCATTGTGTGATATGATTTGTAGAGTTTGTATCCTGTTCGGTCCATTTTAACATTACTGAATGACCGAACTCGATAGAGCAGAGTTGTCGTATGCCCTGACGCATAGACTTTCCCGCCGCATCCATAATTGGAGCTCCATTACGGATATGATATATCTTCGACTCGTCATGATCATGTGCACACCAAGGTGTACGTGGAGATCCCATCTGATGCAATATGAAGATCTCATATCATCCAATGTATATATATGCATGCTTAAGCTTGTATACATATGCATTCATGTATACATATGCATATGCATTCATGTACGCATATGCTTGCTTGTATGCATATGCATGCATGTATGTATATGCATATGCATTCATGTATGCATATGCATTCTTGTATGCATATTCTTGTATGCATATGCATTCATATGCATATGCATTCATATGCATATGCATTCATATGCATATGCATTCATGTATTCATATGCATTCATGTATTCATATGCATTCATGTATGCATATGCATTCTCGTATACATATGCATGCATGTATGCATATGTATTCATGTATGCATAAGTATTCATGTATGCATATGCATGCATGTATGCATATGCATGCATGAATACATATGCATGCATGTAGGCATATGCATGCATGTATGCATATGTATTCATGTATGCATATGCATTCTACCTATCTACCTATCTATCTATCTATACATCTATCTATCTAACTATCTATATGTATGCTTAACCTTGTATACATATGCATTCATGTATACATATGCATATGCATTCATGTATGCATATGCATTCTTGTATTCATGTATGCATATGTATTCATGTATGCATATGCATTCATGTATGCATATGCATTCTTGTATTCATGTATGCATATGCATTCATGTATGCATATGTATTCATGTATGCATGCATATTCATGCATGTATGTATGCATATGGATGCATGTATGCATATGCATTCATGTATGCATGCATGTGCATGCATGTATGTATGCATATGTATTCATGTATGCATGCATATGCATTCATGTATGCATGCATATTCATGCATGTATGCATATTCATGCATGTATGCATGCATATGCATGCATGTATGTATGCATATGCATGCATGTATGCATGCATATGCATGCATGTATGCATGCATATGCATTCATGTATGCATGCATATGCATGCATGTATGCATGCATGTATGCATGCATGTATGCATGCATGTATGCATGCATGTATGTATGCATGCATGTATGTATGCATGCATGTATGCATATGCATGCATGTATGTATGGATATGCATGCATGTATGTATGCATATGTATGCATGCATGTGCATGTGCATGAATGTGCATGCATGCATGCATGTATGCATATGCATTCCTATATGCATGCATATGCATTCATGTATGCATGCATATGCATGCATGTATGCATGCATATGCATGCATGTATGCATGCATGTATGCATATGCATTCTTGTATGCATATGCATTCTTGTATGCATATGCATGCTTGTATGCATATGTATTCATGTATGCATATGTATGCACGTATACATATGCATGCATGTATCCATATGCATGCACGTATGCATATGCATTCATGTATGCATATGCATTCATGTATGTATATGCATTCTTGTATTCATGTATGCATATGCTCTCATGTATGCATATGTATTCATGTATGCATGCATATGCATTCTTGTATGCATGCATATTCATGCATGTATGTATGCATATGCATGCATGTATGCATATGCATTCATGTATGCATGCATATGCATTCATGTATGCATGCATATGCATTCATGTATGCATTCATATGCATGCATGTATGTATGCATATGTATTCATGTATGCATATGTATTCATGTATGCATATGCATTCATGTATGCATATGAATTCATGTATGCATGCATATGCATTCATGTATGCATGCATATTCATGCATGTATGCATATGCATGCATGTATGTATGCATATGCATCCATGTATGCATTCATATGCATTCATGTATGCATGCATATGCATTCATGTATGCATGCATGTGTGCATGCATGTATGTATGCATGCATGTCTGTATGCACGCATGTATGCATATGCATGCATGTATGTATGCATATGTATGCATGCATATGCATGTGCATGCATGCATGCATGTATTCATATGCATGTGCATGCATGTATGCATATGCATGCATGCATGTATGCATATGCATGTGCATGCATGTATGCATATGCATGTGCATGCATGTATGCATATGCATGTGCATGCATGTATGCATATGCATGCATGTATGCATATGCATGCATGTATGCATATGCATGCATGTATGTATGCATGCATGCATGTATGCATATGCATGCATGCATGTATGTTTGCATGCATGCATGTATGTATGCATGCATGTATGTATGCATGCATGTATGTATGCATGCATGCATGTATGCATATGCATGCATGTATGTATGGATATGCATGCATATGCATGCATGCATTTCTCTCTCTCTCTCTCACTCGAAAACAAAAATAAAGAGAGAAGATATTAGAAAACAAAAATATAAAGAAAGATAAAAGAGTGATATATGCATGTATGCATGCATGCATGTATACATGCATGCATGCATGTATACATGCATGCATGCATGCATATGTGTTCATGTATGCATGCATATGCGTGTATGCATGCATATGCATGTGCATGCATATGCATGTGCATGCATATGCATGTGCATGCATGCATGCATGTACGCCTGTGCATGTGCGTGCATGCATGCATGTATGCATGTGCATGTGCATGCATGCATGCATGCATGTATGCATGTGCATGCATGCATGTGCATGCACGCATGTATGCATATGCATGCATGCATGTATGCATATGCATGTATGCATATGCATGTACATGCATGTATGCATATGCATGTGCATGCATGTATGCATATGCATTTGCATGCATGTATGCATATGCATGCATGTATGCATATGCATGCATGTATGCATATGCATGCATGTATGCATATGTATGCATGCATATGCATACATGCATTCTCTCTCTCTCACTCGAAAACAAAAATAAAGAGAGAAGATATTAGAAAACAAAAATATAAAGAAACATAAAAGAGTGATATATGTCTTACTGACATTGATGTAACTTTTGAATCAAGGTTGTCAAAATCCACTTGAAGTTCTCCTTGGTTGAATTTCCAAAGATTTGATCTCAAAAATATCTTGCAAAACTAAAGAGAGAAGATATTAGAAAAGCAAGAACATAAAGAAAGAAAACAAAGTGCTACAATATGTGCGATCTATTTACCAAAGCGTCAGATCTATAAAAATAGAGGTGTGTTTAGAGAGAGAGAGAGAGGGAAGGGGGGAGAGAGAGAGAGAGAGAGAATTGTTTGAATCAGGGTCGTCAAAATCCACTTGAAGTTCTTCTTCGTGGAATTTCCAAAGATTTGATCCCAAAAATCTCTTGCAAAACCAAACAAAGAATATATTAGTAAAGAAAAAACATAGAAAAAGAAAAAAGAGTGCTACAATATGTGCGATCTACTTACCAAAACTTCAGATTTATAAAGATAGAGGTCTGTTTAGAGGGAGAGAGGGGGAGAGAGAGAGAGGGAAGGGAGGGAGAGAGGGAGAGAGAGAGAGAGGATGACAAACAGAGATCTCTTGTTGGCGCGCGCAAACCCGAAAGCACAAGATCTAGATTCAAAACGCTCAGAATGACGAATTTCGGGTTCGGGCCGGTTAAAAAGAGAGTATCAGTATAAGCGTCGGTAGTTCCAGCAAATTACCGACGCTTATACTGACGCGTATACTGACGCTTTCTTTCCGAGGCAAAGCGACTTTCCCAAATTGTCCGAAGGTCATACCGATGTCGACAGCTGACCGTTGGTGCACTGACCGTCGGTATTCCCTCGATATGTTGTAGTGATACATGTTTATGCTATTGTTGAATCATATGTATACGCAAAATTTATGAATGAGTTAAAGCCTTGATTTATATTCTATCTTGCGTAAGGTATATATTTTGTCAACTGTTGAGAACTACAACGGTTTGAGTGATACTTGACATAAGATGTATAGGGATAAACGGATATGACTAGAAGAATGCGATATGTGCCAACATCATTTGATCATGAATTCTGCGATGGAAGGGCCAACACTCTTATTCTCTCATTACATGGGCTCCACTTAGTCTGTTGACTCTCATGAGCTTTTGACAATCGGAATAACAGCAATAGACAAGCTGAGACTAGTATAGAGACACATGCGGAATCCAATTGAAGTCAAGGATTGATGGATATTGCATTACTTAATGAAGTAAATTCATTTGTCATAGTTAATAAAATGAAAGAAATTGCTTCCAGATCACCTAAAAAACTTGTTGCTTTATGAGTTAGGAATCAACGATAACTTTTGTGTGCTTTACTGTTTCTTGCTACTACTCAGTTCTAATCTTATTACAACTTCTGTGTATTTCTCTGAGATATCTGGCTTTAGTTGTAGAATTGCTGCAACTTCCAGCTACCGAGTTTTAATCCGGTTACAATTTCTGATAGAATTGAAAAAGGTGTTTTGATTGATATTTTAAAGTCAAAGGATTGAGTACTTCGATTGTGCAGTCTTGTTTCGAAGAAAGCATAACTCAAAATTCATTTTGGAATCGTGTTCTCATTGAAGTAGGAAGTTAGTTACGAACCCCGATAAGCGATTCCAAGGGTAAATTCTAGGCATGTGAAAGGCTTGCATTTCACGATCCTTCCTTAAGGACTGAAATTTTATAGTGATTCTCAACTTTCTTTGCTTATTAGCCTTCATAAGTATAAATATAAACATTGCAAATAAATTCTAATTTTTCCATTACACTCAATACTCCTACAGTTGGAATGGAAAACAAAATCTAGAGTTCTTAGGATTATTGTTTTCTTCAAAATGAATGCTTTCCTTTCTTTTAATTGAAACTGAAACATGAAGTAATCTTATCGAAGGAAGTTCTTGTGAATAAATGTCTTTACAAGTATTTTTCTTCCCAATGTCACTCTTTGACCAATTAAGCATAAAAGCGAGATCATCTGAGATTGCAATATGTAGTCGCCATGAAAACAATAGGGAATCTTCTTGTCTATGACTGATCATACCTTCATCCAAAGTCAATCTTATATACCTCCATCACCCTCCTTTCAACAAACTAGATGACATACTAGTGAACCCAACATGAAAGGAGGGGGTGAGTGATTTATATAGCCGAGGTCCTAAGACCTAGCGAAATAAAAAAATGGAAGACTTTATATCCCAATTCGTCCACTTTCAAGAAGAGGATAGATGACAAAAATCTATCCATATGCTTAATGATCGATTAATCAAGCGATGTGGATGTTTCAATAGAAAGAACATATCTAGGTTCTGTAAAGAGTATGAACTCGAGGCCAAATACCTAGGTGTCAGGTTGACTCAAATCACGGATATGGAATGCAAAAACTTTACCTATGTGTGTAAATATAGTTTACATGATCAACTCATGCAAATAAACCATATGAGATGGTCGCAATACAAAGTGATACTTCTCAAGTAGTTCATGTTGGAGGGTATGGAGAAAGTGACTCGTAAGTCCTTCGTGAGGTGGGTTCATATGCCCAAAGACCAACCAATCCTAGAAGTTAAAAAAGATTTCAAAAAACATTTTGAAGTTATGTGTAGCTCAGTGATGAGTAGCACCTCCTTTAATGTCAATCCGGGAAGACATGAGGATGGTATGAAGACCTCGAGCAAGTGGAGACACAAGTGCGTGAGTGAGAAGCACACAAACATGCACACACATACACACACACGCGCGCACACGGCAAGACAAAGAGTGAGAAGCAATGGAGTTCTTAGATTACTTTCAAAAAGCTCTTACAAGTTCATTTCAATTAGAATCCAACCTCAAAAATGAGCTCTCTAGCTCTATTTATAGTTTTTGACTAGGTTTTGGCCCTGTCCAGACCTAGTGTCCGGCCTAGTTAAAAATTAGGTTCCAGGGCCAATTTGAGGGCTTAAACGGAGTCTAAAAAATACAAAAATTGATATGTAGGCACTTCTAAGGCTCCTCAAGCTCAAGGACTCCTTGGCTTGCACAAAATGGAGCTACAAAAATATGAAATGGTATTTACAATGATTGTTAGTGATAAGAATCACTGTTATAAAGATGTTGATTTGGAAAAATTTGAAGGGCCTATCTGCCAGATTTGCGTCGACTGCTTTGTCTGTTTAATCCTTCACCTCGCTCTGACTCTCTCCGCTGGCTTCCTTGTCTAGTCAGTCCTTGGGTGCCCATACTGCTCTCAACACGCCCCCCTCTCTCGCGTCTGTTGTCCCTGACAGACCCTTGTTGCTGGGAGTGTTGGATGTAATATTCCACAACCTGAGTGGCAAGCTCATGTTCTTGTATGCGTAGCCCTCTGGCCAAGTCTGTAATCATACGATCCCAATCAATTGGTCCTGGAATGTCCGGATGTGGCAGACGTAACTGATCTGCATGAATCGCTTGTTCTACTGCGAATAGATGTAGCAAATGTGTGGGTCTGGGAATGAAAATTTCTGAATGATATTCCTAGAATCCGGTAGAGAACATTTCCTCAAATGTCTCCTTGAAGCATGCGGGTAAGTACTTTATTCGTGCATGCCAAGCAAAGATTATAGTGACCGAGGGAGTCTGGCTCATGTCGTAGACTAAATCCTTGTTACCTAGAGAGAATCCAGGGGCAGAGATGTATGGAGCTTATACCTTCCGAAAGGTTTTGAAGACAATGGTCATGAGCTCGAATATTTTCATACACATTTTCGCTGCTATGTCGGGTACATTATTTAGACGTGTAGACCAATGCCGAATTGTTGATATCATGTAGGCTACGGTTGGGGTCCCTCGAGGTGGAGCAAAATACGGATAGTTAACCCAAGCCGAGCATTCTTTATTGTTGCGTACCTTGATCGCAAATGCTTGCCAAGATCTGCGACGTACCATTGGGCAATAACATGGATTATACTTGATATACACTGGCATGGTTGCCCAGGTGCTCATCATCTCAGGGTAATCGGTTAGTAGACGTGCACACCAATTAGACTGGAAAATCGAGCCGGCACGCGCATCTGTCGGTAAGTCCTCTGGCTCAAATTGAGTGGCAAATGTGGGCTCCTTCCCTGTATGTCTTTTAACTTCTGCATTATAATCATGTAGCAAGACAAAATAAGGCATGTATTGCGATGCTGATGTTGTGATTAACCGTTGGTGGGATAGGTTCTGAAAGTAAGAAGACCGAAGGACAGTTTCTTCCAGATTTATGAGAGATTGCATTTGCACAGGAACACGATCATCATGTGTCTTACCCACTTTCTCGACCCTTTTGACCCAATCTGGAACTTGAATTTCTAAAGTGTCCTGTCCTTCCTCTGTAGTCCGACCACCGGGTGTTGGCATTGGCTCGTACGGCTCTTCATAGCTGTCATCGACGGGTATTTCCACTATTGTTTCAGGTTCTGGTTCTTGAGTGGGCGAGGGTGGCCTTTCATATTGTAATAGGCGTGCTTGGAGTTCTACCACCTGTTTCCGGAGGGTCTCTACTTCTTCTGTAGAGTGTTGCAAGATTACCGGCTCCTGTTGAGCTGTGGGGGCACTGGCTATCTGTTTCTTTAGGTGTGCACATTCACTCTCTAACTTTTCATATGACTCCAAGAAATTTGCATGCTCCTCTAGTAAGATGCGAATTTCTTTTGATGGGACTGCTCTATACTTGGTAGGGCTAATGGTTGCTCCTGCAGTTCCTTCCATAGCCGCTTCAAATTTGTCTTGGTTTTGTTGCTGAAGCCTCTTGTTCTCTTCTAGTGCTGCTGCCATATGCTTTCTTAATAGCCCAAGGTTGCGTCTGAGTGTAGCATTAGATATCATTTGCGCTTGGAGCACTGTTTCTAGTTCCTTGACTGCTTGATCATCTACTATCGATGTCTTTGATTCCAATTCGGAGTGAGCCTGCTGTAAGGTGGTATGCTCGGTTAGGAGTGTTTGGTAATCAGCTTCAAGAGTGGTGACTCTAGCTTGCAGACGCTGAGATTCTGCCTGGAGGGCCGTAATGCGTTCTTCCAATTGATGGTATTCTTGTTGTAGTTGATGTGCACACTGAAGTAATGTGTTGAACGTGCTATTTACATTATGAGATGCAAGGGGAAAAGTTTGGAATGCAGGGGAGGTGGGATTGGGGAGGGAGGTAGTGAATGCTGTGTGTGCCAATGTTGTGGTGAATGGTGAGGTGGGGGGTAAGGGAGGGGGAGATGGTGGAACCGTGGGGAGAGGTGCTGTGGTGGGTGAAATGTCCATTGGGTCAGACAGAGTGGTGTGTACAGGGGCTACCATGTAGGTGGGTATGGTAGGTGAAGTGAGTGTGGTGTTCGTATAAATTGATGTCGTTGCGAACAGCGGGGAAATGTGCCTCTGAAACATTGGAGAGCGGATGAACTGCTCCACAAAGGACGGGTATTGGGGTGGTGAGGTTAGGTTGAAAGAGGTGTAGGGGGCAGATGGGAAGTGAGGGTCATGGAATGGAGGTACCCGTATTGGGGGATAGGCTGGGAAACACAGGGTGCCTTCGGTGGGTGCCGGGTTTCCAACCACACTTGGAATTATGGGATGGCCAATTATGGGTTCGGAGGGTAGAAGGGTTGAAGTTTACAAGGGATTGGTGACAAAAGAGAAGAGGGTGTCTTGTGAGGTGGGTTCTCGAAAGGAAAATGATGTGACTGAGGGTGGGTTATAAGTGAAGGTAGAGGTGATGACTGGCGTTTCTTCCATGGTGGGAGGTGGTGGTGGGGGTGGAGAAGGTGGTGATGGGGGATGCTGGGGTGAGATGGGTGATGTCTGAAGGAAGGTTTCGGCAGAGAGGTCAATGGTGGTGGTGGGGGTAGCTGTGGCTTCAATGGTTACCTCTTGTTCTGTGACGGGCATCCTGATAGTCTTACCTGCTCGTGGTAATGTGTCGACTCTGCGTTTGTCATACCTCACGGACTGATGGACTGTAGTGTGGACAGCCTCCGGAACTCCTAAAGACCCTGACACTAATTTGAGGGTGTCAATGAAATGTTGATCCACCCCATCATCTGATAGCATTTCTTGCATCAAAGCTTGACCTGACACAAGAGAGAGTTGATGCCTTTCTTGCACTGCTTTGATTGTGTCGTATAACCTTTGTAGTTGAGCTGTATATGCAGGTGCACCTACAATTTCTAGCACTTCTTGTTGCTCATCATGGTGCTCTTGATCATAATCCTCCTCATCTTCCTCCTGTTCTTCATCTTCATCATCCTCTTCATCCACTTCCACTGTGGTGACAGGTACTTGGGCGGTTGTTGCTTGCGTTGCACATTCTCCACTTGTTGTGCCTCTTCTGCCTCCAGCTCTACATCTTGTAATAATTGTTCGAATTCTTCATTCGTGAGTTCTTCCAAAGGTGCACCACTGGGAAATTCAAGATCGGTTGGGATGGGAGGGAATATCAAGTTAGGACCATCGGTGCTACGTCTTGGAAGTCGAAGTGTGAATGGTCGGACTCTTCGGGGTGGAAGGGTGACGTCTGGTGTTAGGGTGGCTCCACGTGGTTGAGCACAAGGGACTTGGACAGTACCTCTCATCTTCTTAGAAAGGGGTCCAGTGGATGTCCTGCCTCTAAACTGCTCTACACGATTCCACATTAGGGCCCGTTGAATAGGGATGTCATAAGCCAAACACCTATAAATTATTCTCGTCAAAGCACAGCATCCATATAAACCTGTTTCCGCCGCCATCGTTTGTGAGCTAGGTGTATCTGATCAATTATCCAATGGGGTAAGTTGATGGTGAGGCTCTCTGTCTCTACCAGATACAAACTAAACCAAATCTTTTTGGGCGGCATGGTGAATCTATCTTGTGCAAGAAAAGCAAAGTGTTGCATGCACATGCGAAGGT
This sequence comes from Ceratopteris richardii, assembly GCA_020310875.1. Lineage (NCBI taxonomy): Eukaryota > Viridiplantae > Streptophyta > Polypodiopsida > Polypodiales > Pteridaceae > Ceratopteris > Ceratopteris richardii. The sequence goes on along the minus strand of CM035436.1, from coordinate 59,253,954 downwards.
GTATTGCAATATTAGGCGTCATGGATACCATGTCCTTGAGTTTGGTGAGGCTTCGATTCTTCATGTAATCATGCACTAGGGTCTCCTTCTGTGTAGGAATATGCATTCCGCGCATATCTAGGGCCTCTCTCACCAAGTTGTTGGATAACCTAAACCTCTTGAGCTCATTTCCTTTTGTTAGAGATGGGATCACAAATGAGCTTGCACCTTTTGGGTTCTTGTTTGGAGTCAAGGTGTTGATGAGATAGTAGCATCGCATGAAGTCAGGCTTTGGGAGCCGTGCACTGAAATATGCATTCAATCCTGCCTTCTCCCATACCGAACGTAGACCTTCTGCATTTTGTAACTTCTCGAATTCTCTTGTAAAGAAATGGTATTTACCTTGCTTCCCATTGAAGTCCAACTCTGATTCCCATAGGTATGTTCCCTCTCCCAAGGGTCCTGCCACTTCACTAAACCAGTGGGAAGTTTTTCCTACGGGCATGGTATGGCCACTAGGAGGGTCCGCTATAGGTATGATTTTGATGGCCTGCAATTCTTCTAGTCTTTCATTTGTCTCAGGCAACACGGGTAAACTATCTAAGTCCACCACTTGCTGGCTCGTTTCTGTTTGAGAGCTAGTTCCTGCCACCTCAGCCATAATGAAAAATTTGCAACTGGTTCTGTGAGAATATATGAATAAATGTTAACATTGCAATGGACACAAAAAAATAGTTAGGAATTGGGTAGACCTAAGAACTAAGCGGAATGATGTAGTGTGAGAGTGACGTAGTTAGTAGGTGGACATGGATTTACAATTGGGGTTCGGGGGTTTATTACAAGTTTTAGGTTGCCAAATGCAATGGATAGGCTTTGATCTTGACTTTGTGGAGACTCTGGAGAGTGTGATAGGGTATTTACTTGAAAAATGGGGCTTTTTAGGGACCCATTTACAAGTGATTCTACTTGTGCTCATGGAAGAATACGTGTTCGTGCGTGATGTGTAAGAGTGGGCCTCAGATGTTCGAGTGAGTGAAACATATTGTACAGGGCTGGCCTTCATTGACTTCTTGGGTACCCAAATAGACTTCACTTTCGCAGAAGAATTTATGAAGGACTTCTTATTAGTGTCGTGTTGTTGATTACTAATAAGAGGTTTTGGCCGTGGGGTTGGCCTAGTCGGAACAAGGTGTTCGCCTTTTTGCCTCCATACTTGTTTCATTGGCTGAAACAATCTGCTTTGCTCCTTTTTTTGGCCCCCAGTATAGGTAGTGTTCTGCTTCTTCTGTATTCGATCTGCCTTTGGTTGCTGCATCCCTCTGGCCTTTGGAACAGAAGGGAGTGCCTTCTTATCCTTGACTCCGTTGTTGAGATAGTCCTCTTTCTGTATCACACTATTTTGGACAAGAATAGCATGGTCAACTTCATGTGCACCCCTGGAAGGACCAAGAGTTCGTGCCTTACCTAGTTCCTTGAGTGCCTCATTTTCCAATTCAACTGTAATTCGACTATGATTTACCCATACCTGAAGAAGTCCACTTCTTAGGTTTAGGTTGACCGCATGATCATAGATCCAGTCCTGACCCAAGACAAGAGGCTCAGTGAGGTCCTCATCTTGACAGACTAGTACTTTGACTGTCATTACTTTGTCTTGAATGGAGATGGGAAGATCCACCTCGCCCATGCAAGGGGTTTCCACACCTCCCAATCCTATGAGATATGCTTCTATAGGATTGACAGTTAATTTCAACTCTTGACAGTAAGACAATTTAACAACACCAGTGGCTGCACCTGAGTCAATCAAGGCTCTTACAGTCCTTGCACCCTTTCCTTGTCCTATATCTAAGGTTATAAAAGGACGTTGATCAATTATCCTATGGGAGCTGATACCTGAAACTTCACACATAGCCATGTGATATCCTTGATCTGCATCGGCATCTGGCCTAGGTTGCTCTCTACCTTGTCTTCTTAATTTCATTCTCCGTATGCGCTCTAAGGCTTCTGCTTGGGCTTCTTCTCGAATTCGCTTTTCTTCTTCTTTGCATTTCTTAGCAGTATTGAGTCGACTTAGCATTTCCTCTGTGAGAGGTTCTTGATACAACTTGACCCTGCATCCGCTTATGTAGCTCGGAAGAATATCACCTTCCAAGGTGGCTAGCTGTACTGCTCCACTCGTTGAGATTCTATTAATGATCATGGGTCCATAGCCACGCTTCTCTAATTTCCTCGCATGTTGTTTCAAAATGTAGACTAGTACTAGATCGCCTGCCTTCAAACCTTTATCCTTAACATGGGCATCAAAGTATCCCTTCTCTCGTTTCTTAGCTGCATATATCCCTGCAGCCGCCCTCAGTCTTGTTTCTCCTAATCGTTCTAGGTCGAAGATCCTAGAGGAGAGTTCATGACCTGTCCATTCATGCTCCTATGATACTTTCAATGTAGGTATTAAGAAATCCAACGGTAGCACTGCATATTGGCCAAATACCATCTGAAAGGGGGTGGCTTGGAGTACCGTTTTGTAGGCGACTCGGTATGCCCAAACAGCATGGTGTAGTTGTTTGTCCCAATCAGAGCGTTTATTATTCACTAGTTTGGTCAACACAATGCATAGAATCTTGTTTGTGCTTTCGGCTTGCCCATTAGCTTGAGGGTGGTAGGGGGCAGACTTCTTAAATTCTTGGAGCAGATTTTCAATCACTTCATTCAAGAAGTGAGTGCTCCTATCACTTACTAGCTCTATAGGTAGCCCGTATCTTGTGAATACATTCTCAAACAAGAATTTAGCAGTTGTCTGAGCATCGTTCCTCGTTGTGGCTTTTACCTCTACCCACTTTGTCAGATAGTCTGTCGCCACAATGATGTATTCCGCATGAGAACCCTTAGCTGGGGGATTAATAGGACCTACAAAGTCTATTCCCCACTTAGAGAATGCACGTCCACCCATCATGGGTTTCAATGGCATCTCATCTTTGCGTATAGGAGGTTGAGCTCGCTAACAGACATCACACCGTTTCACATAGGTATGTGCATCCATGTGAAGGTCGGCCACCAGAAGCCCGCAAATAGTATTGCCTTGATCACCCGATCTGGTCCAAAGTGTCCTCCTGCTACACCTTGGCGAGCAGTTTCCAAGATCTTGAGATATTCACTTTCATGGACACATAGTCTCAGGTAACCATCCTTACCACGCTTGTATAGATTATCCCCAATGAGTGAGTATTCTTGGGATTCTTGTTCTATACTTCTTTTCCGAGCCAGAGTCATGTCTGGAGGGAAGGCTTTCGTACTCAGGAAGGATACTAATGCTTCACTCCAATCTGGCACTATGGATACTTGATAAAGAGTGGCATGTTCTACAGGTGGTTCAGTGCAACAGATTGGGCATTCCTTGCACAACTTTTGGACGTCAGCCTCCATAGTAGGCCAATGCACTCCGAGTCTCCTTAGTGTCTGTAGGGTTCGTTGCTTTGAGTAGTGTTGCTCTAATACACCTACATGTGCTAATTGCAACCATTTAGCGTACTCATCCTCTTCCACACAACAAGCCAAGATCCCTTGATCTGTGTGCTTGTACATACTTCCAGCCATGATGTGGTACTTCTGGGCTTTTACTACCTCCCTATCCTGTGTGGCTATTACTGGGTGGTTAGGCCCATATGTCAATACTGGCACTAATGGCTTAGCCCACTGCGGCACCACTTCCAAATTAAACAAGTAAGCATCAGGAAGGTCATCTAACACTCCTTGTGGAGCTTCTCCAGATGTGAGCCTAGAGAGATGATCTGCTCTCAAATGAGTTTTCCCTTTCCTTACCACAACCTCGAAATCATATTCCATTAGCAAGAGAAACCATCTTACTAATCTTCCTGTATTGCATGGCTTGTTTACCAGGTATAGTAGAGCTTGGTGATCAGTAAAAAATTTGAACTTATTTGCAAGTAAGTAATGTCTAAACTTTTTAACTACATATACCATGCCTAGTCCTTCTCTCTCCGTAGTGGTATAATTTCATTCAGCTGCATTCAACTGTCTACTAGCATAGGCAATTGGAAGATCCATATTACCTTCACCAGTAGGTTGTGCGAGTACACATCCAATAGCGTAATTGGATGCATCCACATGAACATGGAATGGCTTGTTCCAATCTGGTGTGGTCAAGATTGGTGCTGAACATAATCTTCGTTTAAGCTCCTGGAAGGAATTCTCACATTCATCAGTCCACTCAAAGTTAGTCAGAAGTCCATACATGGGCTTTGCAATGACAGCATACATGTGAATGAACCGGCGGTCGTAACCACAATGCCCCATGAAAGCTTGTACTTCCTTGACATTCCTTGGCCTAGGTAGCTCTGCTATGGCTCTCACTTTCTCTTCATCAGTGGATATGCCATTCTTTGACACTATGTGTCTTAGAATCTTGCCTTGCCTGACCATAAAGATGCACTTTTTTGGGTTCAGGGAGACTTGATATTCTCTACATTTGTCAAAGATTTGTCTGAGTTCGGGAATCTGGGTTTGCCTAATGTTGGAATGAGCACAAAGATCATCAACATAGACTTCTAAGTTCTTCCTCACGAACTCTTTAAATACATGGCACATTAGTCTGTGGAAGGTTGCAGGAGCATTGGTAAGCCCAAATGGCATTACACGAAAGGCAAATATACCCCACTCTGTGGCAAAAGCTGTCTTATGCTGATCTTCTAGAGCTATGGCTACTTGATTGTAGCCCGAAAATCCATCGAGGAAGTTGTACACTTCCTTGCCTGCTACTCTTTCTAAGAGATGCTCTGTGATAGGAAGCGGATAGTTATCTCGAATTGTGGGTGCATTAACCTTCTTCAAGTTAATGCATACACGCAGCTTTCCATTCTTCTTGGGCACCACCACGATGGGGGATACCCACTCAGTGTGCTCAATTTCATAGATGAATCCAGCTTCAACCAGTCTATCTATCTCCTCTTTGATCTTGGAAGCATAATTATCATTATATGTATATGGCTTTTGCTTAGAGGGTTTGGCATCTAAGGTCATGGGGATAGTGTGTGAGCATATGTTTGGATCAACCCCCTTCAAATCCTTGTAACTCCAAGCGAATACATCTCTGTATTCTCTTAGCAAGGCTATTAGCTCTTATTCTTCCTCTTCTGTCAGGTCATGGCCTATGTACGTGCATCTCTCTTCTCCTTCTTCCATGGCTACCACAATTTTCTTTGTGGTTTCTTTGTTATCATAGGCCTCTCCTGATTGTGCCTCTCGTTTAGGCATTCTGATCATGACTCTCCTGTCATCTATCTCATACTTCTTAAAATTTTCCCGGACCTCAAACAAAGATTCTTCCTCTTCTGGTGAGACTTCTCTCTTCTTTCTTTTCTTTCCTTCTTCCTTCGGGGTCATATGTGTGGCTAATCTTACATCATTTGTAAGCTCTCCATACCTCTGGGGTTGAAATTCTACTTCGTATAAGTATTCTTCATCTGATGCAAAAGGTGGATCCATAATGATTGACTCTAGATCGGAGTCACTTGCATCCTCAAATGCATCAAGGCTAGGTTCGCACTCTTCTAACACTGCCTCTCCCATGATTGGCTCTATGGAAAAGACTGAAATGTCATAGCCATCTTCATCATTGTGAGGTGTCCATTGTTCTTCATTGATGGCTGCATCCATTGTTGCTAGGATTTCTGCCCAGCCATGGGGTTCAAATTCTTCATCAGGAAATACTACAGGTGCATAGGCTGGGTCTTGAATGGGTCTATGTGTTTCGTTTGCACCTATTTCTCTGGCCTTTTCTCTTTTCTCCTCTTCTACTGCCACTTTGCACATCCATAGGTGGGTGTCTTCATGCATCCATGAGGATCCTGATCCTATGGAATGCACAGATTCCATATCATCATTGGCTCTATGGATGGGATTCCATTGGATAGGAGGGACATCTCTATGAGAGTAATCTTTGAGATTCACTTTGGTCGTAACACCTAAGTGTTGCAGGTACAAAGAATTGGTTCCCCAGTCATGTACCACTTGCAACTGTCGCATAAATGGTCTTCCCAAGATCATTTCATAGGCATGATTTTTGCTAAAATCACATATAGCAAATGTATGCTCGAACTCGACACCACACGTGGTGAGAGTTATTCCTTCTAACAACCCTAGGGGTCTCTCTATGTGACCATCGGCCATTTGCAATTTCATCCTCGTGGGCGTGAGTGCTGGCTTGCCCCAACGCTTCCATAGGGAAGTAGTAGCAATTGCAACCCCTGCGCCTGAGTCTAAAATGGCCTTGGTGGTGTATCCTTGATGGGTGATAGGAAGATATGTGTTTCCCTCTTCGCCCTCACTCATGTCTCCTATCTTGTCCAATGGTATTTCTAGCACTGTTCTCTGGGATCCTACCTAGGAACGAGGTTTTGCTATCTCTTGTACTTGTTTGGCCACATGTTTCCATAGCTCTGGCCTTACTTTGAGTAGCTCTTCTAAGGTGAGGTTGCATTGTACTTTAGTGTTTTTCACTACCTCTGTGTTCCTAGGTATGACTGAGTCCTCATTTCGTACCATGACCGTGGGTGCTCTCATGCACGTGGACTTAGCTTCCCATGGGCCTATGAAGTGGGGTAATTCATGCAAAGAATTAAACTCAAAATCTAATCTCTCCTGAGATTGGGTGCTCTCCTGCTCCTCATAAATGGATGGGATGTCTTGTGGGAATTGGTCGTGTGCATCATCCACAAGTTCAATAGGAGGAGGGACTTCACTCTGTTTAGCCCATTTGTCTTCTTGAATCTCGCGTAGGAATTCTGGTGTGAACCGATTCATAGAAGATGATGTGTCTAGCTCCGTAGAGTTAGGCACATAGGCTTCCTGGGCAGGAATGCTTCCTCTTTCACTTGCCTTGTCCTTGTGTTGAGAGGCGGGTTCCTTTTCTGATTGTGCAATCAGCTTCTCTATTCTTTCTAACAGTCCATCAAAGTGTAACTGTGTCTTCGCTGAACTAGAGATGTTAAATAGGCGACTGGCTTCAAACATGGTCTGAGCCAATTCCACCATCTTAGCACAAATTTTGGTTCGTTCTAGCTGTAGTTCTGCTCTAAGGTAACACTTTTCATGATCAGTTACGTTTGGCCCTTCTTGGATCCTGGCATGATACGCTTTGAGCATCATATTAAGGTCCTCGGGAGTGGGGTCTACTAGGACTGATCCTACTCTTGGAGGTGGTGGAATTGTGTGAGGTGGGTTGGAAGGTGGCGGGTCAGATGGAGACGGGAATGGTGGTGGTGTGGTAGTGTGAGAGGGAGTTTGAGATGTGAGTTCAGTTATCCTGGCCTTTGTTTCTCTGAGGCTTTCCTCGAGTTCACTCATCTTTTTTGCCCATTGTCTTTTCATTCTTTCACGACTATCTCTCCAAGCTCTAGTCCTTTTCTTTGTCATGCTCTCTGTTTCACTAACATCTGGGCTCTTTTCCTGGCCTACCCCTTGGTTTTGCTGCACTGCTTGAGCTCTAGTGACTACCTGTACGGGTGCAGTGGAAGTGACACTTCCTGTGGAATCTACCACTAACCCAATAACATTAATATGAGTGATTTTTGGCATATTATTAGGATTCTTAGGGCAGTCTCGTAAGAGATGCTCCTTTCCACACTCTTGGCAAAAGCCCTGGATCGTTACTGATTGGGTTTGGGTAGGTGCGGGCATGGGGCAGTCACGAATGAGGTGATCTCCCTGACATCTGTAGAATGGTCCTCTAGGGAATGGGGGTCTTACTTGCCTAGGTTGAGGTCTAGGGTTGGGGTTTGCATACATGACGTTTGTGTAATCTGACTCCCAACTAGGTTCATTTGGCTCTTCACTGGAATAGGACTCACCATGTTCTGGAGACTGCATGTAGTAGGCCTGGGGGCTGTCAATATGCGTCGAATCAAAGCTATGGTCACTCGGGTCACTTTCAGAAAGCAATGGTGTTACAGGGACTATAGCTCTATTCAGGTTCTCTTCTGCAGCTGCATATTTTACTGGGATCACATTAGCTGGGGCAGGGGGTTGTTGTGCTAACAGAGGCTGAGGCCTTTGTTGGTTTTGGTACTATGGTTGGTAGGTTTGTTGAGGCCTAGCATACTGCTGCGCTGGGTACTGATTCTAGTACCTTCCTCGCTGAGGGTATGGCTGAGGAGAGGTTTGCCTGACCGCTTGCTTATTGTATGGGCAGTCTTGTGCTGTGTGATTTGTGTATCTTCGTTCTATGGTGCAGTACTGGCTACTAGGATTAACTTGAGGTTGAGCCATAATGGGACATACATTTGCCATATGGTCGCCTCCACAAGTATAGCATCTTTTCACAGGGGCAAACCTTGGGATTTGTTTGCTAGAGACACCTAGTTTCTGAGCTACTTTTTCTGCAAGTTCCTCAATTGATGTGGATTGCGTGGAAGAGAGGCTAGAGGCACTATCTGAATCTTTGTATATCTTGGAAAGCTCTAGTTCTTCCCCTAGGTTATCCTCGATGTCAATGCACATGCGTACACACTCTTCTATGGTCCTAGGGTCCTTCAAGTACACATAAGATCTCAATTCGGTACTTAGCAATCCATCCAAGAACAAAGCCACTTGCTTTGCTGGTGTGGGTAACTCAGGGACAGGGCATCTCTCTAGGTATTGCCGAAATCTTCTTCCAGCAAGTATCATAGTCTCTTGAGGGGTTTGCTTGAAGCTGTGAATCAATGAGGAGGTATTATGCCTTATGCCACTCTTAGAGAACTCAATAATGAAAGCCTCTAGGATTTGAATGGGTTATCAGGGGTTTCCAAAGGGTTTCAAGTAAGTTCTCAAGGGTTTTATTGAATTTTAAGGGTTAAAATAATAGGTATTTAATTAAATTAATATTTGAAATGAATATTTATGTATTGAAAATTAAAATAAGATTAAATTAATTAATTTACTCATGTGTGTGCATTTAAATACTAAGGTGCTAATATATTAATTTCTCAACCTAAGCTTAATTTAAATGCATTATTTAATTAAGAAATTAAGGATAATAGAATTAAAATGAAAATGAAGTGGAAAATTAATGAGTTGTATATATGAATAGTGTTTAAAGAGTGGTGTGAATTCAGTGTGTAACTAAAGTGGTTAAAGTGAGTAGTTAAAAGTGTGGTAATTATGTGTGCAAGATAAAAGAGTGGCCTAAATAATTTATGCAATTAAAGTAGGAAAAGTGAATGGTAGAAAGAATGGTGTGTGAGTGAAGTTATTAAAAGACAGGTTGAGAAAGAAAAGTTAGTTAAAGTGTGGTTGAGATGTGTGGACAAAAGTGAGGATGAGAGAATAAAGCAAATAAAAAAGAGTGGTAAAAAGAAACCTCTATGTGTGTATATATACGAGTATGTTGTGTTATTTTCTCTAATGTTTTTTTTCAGGTAGATTTCCTCTTCCTCTTTTTTTATTCGTTTTCCTTCATCTCCATGTCTGTGCATCTCATCATTAGGAGAGAGAAGGTTCTCTAGCTGCTTCTAGTGTAGAGAGAAGAAGTCAATAGCATTCTTTTCATGATGCGCATGGTGGAGAAGAGAGAGACGGGCGTTGTTAGTTGAATATTGTCAAACTAACTAGTGCAGATGAGAGAGAAGATGCTTATTTGAGTTTTGAACTCTGAGGGAACTCTGGTACACGACAGAGCATTCCAAAGTACAGATGAGGAAAAGAGTGCACAGAGTCTAAAAGCCTCATGGCTGCAGAAAATGACGCGAGAAAATAGCCAAAACATTAGAGTGAAAGAGAGGATTTTAATTCTCTTTGACTTTTCCTTCTCCAGTTCAGAGAGAGAGAGAGTGAAAGAGCTGGCGGCGTCTGTAGCACGCGTACGACAGAGAGAGTTGAGAGAATCAATTTAAACACCCCCCCAGTTTCTACTGAATGACAATCTGGTCAGGAGTGCCGCACGCGCATCAGAGAGTTAGAGAGAGAGGGAGTCTGGGTAGCACACTAGAGAGAGAATATTAGAGATAAAGTGTAATCAGCTTTTTTTCCCTTCTGGCAACGCTGCACGCGCGCAACGCACAGGCAGAGAAGAGAGAGAGAAGTTTTATATTTGTTTTGTTTTTGTTTCCCTTCCTTTGGCTCCCTCCACGGACTGCGCACGGCAGCGCCGCAGAGAGAGAGAGAGAGAGAGTGAGAGAGAGATAGGGAGAGAGAAAGAGAGAGAGAGAGAGAGAGAGAGAGAGAGAGAGAGAGAGAGAGAGAGAGAGAGAGAGAGAGAGAGAGAGTGAGAGAGAGATAGGGAGAGAGAAAGAGAGAGAGAGTGAGTGAGAGAGAGATAGGGAGAAAGAGAAAGAGAAAGAGAGAGAGAGGAGAAAAAAGTTCAATTAAAAAATTCATTACTTAAGTAATTTAATTATTTCATTGCATAATCCTTTGTTTTAGGTATTTAATGTCTTGATTAATATGGAGTAATGCTTAGATATTTAATTTGAATATTTAGAAAGCATGAATGTATTAATTTGTTTAGCTAGTTCATTGAGAATACATTGGTATAGAAGCATGTGTATGTATTAAAGTTAGCATATTAATGTTTAGGTTTGTGAATGTATCTACATATAAGAATGAATGGTATGATGTGCTATAATGCATAAAAGTATGTTTCCATATATAGTAAGTACATATGCATGGTAGTGTATGATTATGGGTATATTTGAGAATGCATTAGCATATGCTAGCAAGTGTGTGTGTTTAGATGTAAGTACATGGGTTCTTTTAAGCATAAGCATAAGTATGTTTATATTTGCATAATGATATCATATATGTCCCTATTCATGTCAACATGTTAGTATGCCTACGTTAAATGTTAGCATGTGCATGAATGTGTGGTAGCATGCATAAGCATGTGTATGAATGCATGTGGTTGAATGAGAAAAGTGTAAAGCATATTTGTGTAGGAATGCATTTTATGGGAATAGGTGCATGTGGTCATAGATGAGCATATAAATGTATGTGTTTGTGTGTATGTTAAACTATAAGTTCATATATGTATGCATGTGCATAAATGCATTTAAGTGTTAGTATGAATATACATTTACCTAATGTTAGCATGTGCATGAATGATTGTTAGCATGCATGAGCATGTGTATGCTTTAATGTATGTGACTAATGCCTTTTAAGTTTCTTAATGATTCTTGTATTATTACTAATATCCTAATGTTTTTCTTCAAAAACATTCAAGATTAAAGAGAGATTGAAGTGAATTGAAGTGAAGTGAAGTGACAGATTGAAGATCCATTTACCTTATATTTTCATTTAGTCAATTACCTATTTGTTTAGACATTTATCCTATTACTAAACCCTTACATTTGTATTAGAGTTATTAATTTGAGCCATTAGCTTATCAATTCATTTGTTCAGGCAGATTTAACATCAATATTATTTCCCATTTATATCTTTGATGTCTTCTGAGTTATTCCATAAAGTCTGAGTACAGTAATATTGAAAACATTGAAAAAGCAACCAAAGGCCCTAAGCATACTTAAAAGCACCCTACGTGCAGTCACACGGTTAGGTTAGTGTGATTCTTTTGCATGAACGTCAGCCTACCTTCACACCCCTCTACGACAACTTTGGTGAACCGGACGTGAAGCGTGACGATCGTGTGCCTAGGACTTACATTGTATGTTTAGTTTTAACTAAAATTTTTAATTTCATTTTTCTTCTTGAATGCAGGAAACTTGAAGATTGAAGTTGTGACAAAACGTGAAGAGTTTGCTATCTCCTTTTTTCCCTCGGTGAGCACCTCCACGAGAAGAAGGATTTCCAATTGGTGGAGTTTCGTCGCTTCAAACCCCCCTCATCAACATTCAAGAGAATCAAGACATAGTCATAGTCATTTTAGTTTTGTGTTTCAGATTGTTTTAACATTTACTTTCAAACCTCTTCAACAAAGATATCATCAAGTAAGGTGTTTTAAGTTCTTTATTTTTCAGTTTACACACATAACTTTAAAAAAAAATTGTTTTCATCTGCACTTAAGATTTAAGCACTTTCATATTTGCAGTAAAAAAAAAGTATTTAAATCTTTCTTCTATATTTAGGAAAGATAAATTTTACTAATATCTGCATTGTAGAAAAGTTATTTTTTGCATCATCATTAAAAAGAAAAACATTTTAAGTTTTGAAAAAGAAAGATTGATTGCTTTATTTTCATTGCATAAAAAGAAAGCTTATAGCATAAAAATAGTGTAAATTTAGGTTTCTTTTGACTTATAGTTAATGTTTTTTATTTTTTCAAAGAAATTAATTTTAAAGAAATTAATCGTAAACTAAAAGACTTAATCAAGAAGAGCTATTTTATAAAAATTATCTTATTAAAAAAAAACCCTTTAAAATTGAAAAAGTCTAAAACATTTAAATTCTCTAAAAAACTTAAATTCAAAAAGAGTAATTAAAAGATAAGTCAAAAAGGTTTTTGAAATAAAAAACAAGAAAGAAATATATTTTAGGAACAGAAGATTAGAATTAGTAAAGCCTAGGACTAGGGTAAAGCCATTCCTGGCTTTATCAACTAGCGATAGATTTAGGCAATTTAGAGAGCAATTAGATCCGGCTATTAGGGAACTTCTTTTCATTCGAAGCATTATCAAGAACGTAAGATGGAGGAGATGTTCAAGAACATGATGATAGAAAAGCAAGGGACACGTACAGTCCAAGCTATTCTAGACTCAGGTACACCCGACCGGAACCAAATTCCAGGTATTTATATTTGAATTTTCCTGGTTTGCACATAGTTAAACGAAATTGAAATCTAATGTAGAGAACCTTCTGCATGATATGGAATCACGATTAGTTTCCTCTATAGATTTAAAGCTAAATTCCAAGTTTGAGTCCTTAAACTCGTTTCTTTCAATCTTAACTACAGTAGTATCTCATTTTAATGCAACACTTAAGTCAATAGATACTCAATTTGATCATGAGTTTAGGAATTTAGAAGGAATTCTTCATTATAAACTATCGAATTTAAATGAAAATATGGAAAGATTAGCAAATCATGTAAAAGAAATTTCAGCATTCAAAATTATTGGTCATGACATTGCAAGTTTAAAAGAGAACATTGAAAGGTTAAACAATCAAATACAAGAAAGTGCTACATGTGAATGCACAGATAAATATCATGTACAAGTTCAAAGTAGATCTATATATTCTATTGACCAAAAACCTCTACCCGATCATAGAAGAGTCATTCCTAGACCAAAGAGAACTGTAAGATGCTTCTGGTGTGACCAACTAGGTCATACTTATGGAAATTGTATGGCCTATGAGAAAGCATGTAGCCAACAATTGGTACTAGAAAGTGAACAGAAAATATGTGATTATCAAACACAACTCCCTTTGAGATTAAACTTAGGTAGAGGAGGGATGATACACTATTTTGATCAAACAAAATTAGTCCTAAAACCAAACTTCAAAAACAATGGAAACCTAAGAGTCATAATGAGAAAAGCAATGTATGTCAATTACATTCTATGAACACCAAGATTGTGACTAAATGTGAATGCTTGGACATTGATCAAAACCCTCTTAAACCTAAATCTATGAGTAACATTGATATTCAAACTACATCTAAGGATCAAGATACATTGAAAAAGATTAGGAGAGAAGAAGATGTCAGGATAAAAGATGATGAAAATGAACAATCAATTAATGGAAATGAAGACATATATGTGGATAAAACAAAACCTAAAGTCAAAGAAAATGACAATAAATGTGATCAAAATAAAACTCATAAAAGAATAGTACAAACATCTGAAGATGAAAATCTTCAAATTCAATTAGAACATGACAAGAAGATGGAAAAATGGGTACAAGAAGCCATATGGAAGATTGAAAATAATATTAAAAATTCATCTAAAGTTAAGAAAAAGGAGAAGAATTTACAAGAAATAGTTTTATTATAATGAAATTGTTTATTGAAGAAACCTTTATTGCTTGCTGCATAAATGTTGTTTTCCTAAAGTTGAGAAACATATACCTAAATTGTTTTGTTTAATGAAGATTTTATGCTTGGAAAAGTTAGTTAAAAGCCTATGATAAAGTTTACATTATGATTTGCTTAACCAAAAGAATACAAAAGATACGAGCTCGGGAGTTTTATCTCTCCCTAAACAAAAGATAATTACGAGCTTATCAAAATGATGTTACTAAACTTATGATGAACTTATGATTTTCATTCTTTCACAATTAGGAAGAAATCTAGTATGATGAACAATTATGAAGAACAGTACTATAATGAAATGATGAATATTTTGAATAAAATGATTTTGTTTACAACAAATATGATGATTATATTATACTATGACATTATGATTTTTTCTGAAATTTATGAACTTTGTTTCATAGGTTGAAAAACCTATTTTAAAAATTAAGAATGCATTATTTATGATAATTATAACCACTATGAATTTTTTATGATGAAAACTGTGACATGATGAAGATGAATCTGATAGAATATATGAATTTATATTTGTAAGATAAATGATAATGAATATTACTTGTTTTGTATCTTCTGCTTTATGAGTACTTACAGGAATTGACGATGAGTTATGAAATTGCAAGTTAAATGATAATGAAGATTACTTGTTTTGTAGTTTCTACTTTATGATTGCTTACAGTTCTTGAAGATGAATTGATCAAAGCAATTGGAGATGTTATGCCAAAAGTTCTGATGAACTTAAAGAGATCTAAAGATGGAGTCAATATAGATCAGGTGAAAAAGTTCTAAACCTGATTTATGTTTTAATTTATTATGAAAGTTCATGCATTATCATAATTAGAATTGTACATTCTTCAGATAGGTTAAGAAACCTCTTAAAATTATGAACAGTAGAATTTACGCTGAAGTAGGGATGTGCTTGAAGAGAAAATAGGGATTAGAGACCTATGGCTGTCATATGGATAGTTGAAGGAACCCTTAACTTGCAACTCCTAGTAGAAGTAGGCTTGTTTTATATAGGTATGCTTCCTTAAATCTGACCCATTTAGCTAAAGAGATCCTAGTTCCTGCTTTAGCTTACCTCTAGATCCTTTGCTCTGATTAGGGGTTAAGTCTTTCCCCTTCATCAAAAAAGTTGCGAGGAAAAATTGAAAACAGTACATTAATGGTTGTTGTATATGAAAAGAGGGAAAAAATGACACAAAGAAAAATTATGATGAAAAAAGAGATGAAAGAAAAAATCAAATAAATCAGTTGTGGTCTCGAAATCACTTCTGAATTGAAAAGCGGGCTATATAAGGCGGATGTATGCTAGAGGGGAGTTAGTTTTTTGTATCTTAATGGCAACTGGATAGGAGATGAGGATAGAAGGCCTATATAACATATGCTTTACTTATGAACAGAGTTAATAGAAGAGTTAGTACGAACACTATTTGAATGACTTCTATAGTTTCCTTCTAAAACCTGTTTCCAATTCATGCATTGAACGAAAAGGTTGAAATTCAAGTTTACATAATTTTATAAGTTTTCTTTGCTATTTGAAGATGTACTAATGATAGAAGCATTTTTTTTTATACCGTCTATTTGAACTTGAGCCATGAATAAGTTTCGAAAGAATTTGATATTGCTTTCTATGATCTACAGGTTTGCCCATCGAGGACGATGTGTAGGATTGGCCGGGGTGAATGTCGGAAAGATTTAAACCTTTCCGTTGATGACCAGAGAAAATGAAAACAACTTTATTGGTGATCTCAAACCTTTTATATCACTGTTGATTAGTTGTTCTGGATTGGAATTAACCACTTTGAAAGTGTTTACACGTACAAATGATGATGAAGATTCTATGTTCATATTAGGGTTTACCCTAATTTAACATTTAATGAGTTTTATGTTCATACATTCAAGAAGTATGGGTATTCAATCCTAGGGTTTCTTGAATTCATGTGTTGTTTATGAAAATGGGTTATTGTTAGGGTTTATGTCAATGTCAATGAGTTAAGATAGGGTTCAAAAGGATTTTAATGGGTTATTAGGGGTTTCCAAAGGGTTTCAAGTAAGTTCTCAAGGGTTTTATTGAATTTTAAGGGTTAAAATAATAGGTATTTAATTAAATTAATATTTGAAATGAATATTTATGTATTAAAAATTAAAATATGATTTAATTAATTAATTTACTCATGTGTGTGCATTTAAATACTAAGCTCTAATATATTAATTTCTTAACCTAAGCTTAATTTAAATGCATTATTTAATTAAGAAATTTAGGATAATAGAATTAAAATGAAAATGAAGTGGAAAATTAATGAGTGGTATATATGAATAGTGTTTAAAGAGTGGTGTGAATTAAGTGTGTAACTAAAGTGGTTAAAGTGAGTAGTTAAAAGTGTGGTAATTATGTGTGCAAGATAAAAGAGTGGCCTAAATAATTTATGCAATTAAAGTAGGAAAAGTGAATGGTAGAAAGAATGGTATGTGAGTGAAGGTATTAAAAGACAGGTTGAGAAAGAAAAGTTAGTTAAAGTGTGGTTGAGATGTGTGGACAAAAGTGAGGATGAGAAAATAAAGCAAATAAAAAAGAGTGGTAAAAAGAAATCTCTGTGTGTGTATATATACGAGTATGTTGTGTTATTTTCTCTAATGTTTTTTTTCAGGTAGATTTCCTCTTCCTCTTTTTTGATTCGTTTTCCTTCATCTCCATGTCTGTGCATCTCATCATTAGGAGAGAGAAGGTTCTCTAGCTGCTTCTGGTGTAGAGAGAAGTCAATAGCATTCTTTTCATGGTGCGCATGGTGGAGAAGAGAGAGATGGGCATTGTTAGTTGAATATTGTCAAACTAACTAGTGCAGATGAGAGAGAAGAAGCTTATTTGAGTTTTGAACTCTGAGGGAACTCTGGTACACGACATAGCGTTCCAAAGTACAAATGAGGAAAAGAGTGCACAGAGTCTAAAAGCCTCATGGCTGTAGAAAATGACGCGAGCAAATAGCCAAAACATTAGAGTGAAAGGGAGGATTTTAATTCTCTCTGACTTTTCCTTCTGCAGTTTAGAGAGAGAGAGTGAAAGAGCTAGCGGTGTCTGTAGCACGCGTACGACAGAGAGAGTTGAGAGAATCAATTTAAACACCCCCCCAGTTTCTATTGAATGACGATCTGGTCAGGAGTGCCATGCGCGCATCAGAGAGTTAGAGAGACAGGGAGTCTCGGTAGCACACTGGAGAGAGAATATTAGAGAGAAAGTATAATCGGCTTTTTTCCCCTTCAGGCAACGCTGCAGGCGCACAGCGCGCAGGCAGAAAAGAGAGAGAGAAGTTTTATATTTGTTTTGTTTTAGTTTCCCTTCCTCTGGCTCCCTCCACGGACTGCGCATGGCAGCGCCGCAGAGAGAGAGAGAGTGAGAGAGAGATAGGGAGAGAGAGAGAGAGAGAGAGAGAGAGAGAGAGAGAGAGAGAGAGAGAGAGAGAGAGAGAGAGAGAGAGAGATAGGGAGAGAGAAAGAGAGAGAGAGAGAGAGAGAGAGAGAGAGAGTGAGAGAGAGATAGGGAGAAAGAGAAAGAGAAAGAGAGAGAGAGGAGAAAAAAGTTCAATTAAAAAATTCATTACTTAAGTAATTTAATTATTTCATTGCATAATCCTTTGTTTTAGGTATTTAATGTCTTGATTAATATGGAGTAATGATTAGATTTTTAATTTGAATATTTAGAAAGCATGAATGTATTAATTTGTTTAGCTAGTTCATTGAGAATACATTGGTATAGAAGCATGTGTATGTATTAAAGTTAGCATATTAATGTTTAGGTTTGTGAATGTATCTACATATAAGAGTGAATGGTATGATGTGCTATAATGCATAAAAGTATGTTTCCATATATAGTAAGTACATATGCATGGTAGTGTATGATTATGGGTATATTTGAGAATGCATTAGCATATGCTAGCAAGTGTGTGTGTTTAGATGTAAGTACATGGATTCTTTTAAGCATAAGCATAAGTGTGTTTATATTTGCATAATGATATCATATATGTCGCTATTCATGTCAACATGTTAGTATGCCTAAGTTAAATGTTAGCATGTGCATGAATGTGTGGTAGCATGCATAAGCATGTGTATGAATGCATGTGGTTGAATGAGTAAAGTGTAAAGCATATTTGTGTAGGAATGCATTTTATGGGAATAGGTGCATGTGGTCATACATGAGCATATAAATGTATGTGTTTGTGTGTATGTTAACCTATAAGTTCATATATGTATGCATGTGCATAAATGCATTTAAGTGTTAGTATGAATATACATTTACCTAATGTTAGCATGTGCATGAATGATTGTTAGCATGCATGAACACGTGTATGATTTAATGTATGTGACTAATGTCTTTTAAGTTTCTTAATGATTCTTGTATTATTACTAATATCCTAATGTTTTTTTTAGAAACATTCAAGATTAAAGAGAGATTGAAGTGAATTGAAGTGAAGTGAAGTGACATATTGAAGATCCATTTACCTTATATTTTCATTTAGTCAATTACCTATTTGTTTAGACATTTATCCTATTACTAAACCCTTACATTTGTATTAGAGTTATTGATTTGAGCCATTAGCTTATCAATTCATTTGTTCAAGCAGATTTAACATCAATATTATTTCCCATTTATTTCTTTGATGTTTTCTGAGTTATTCCATAAAGTCTGAGTACACTAATATTGAAAACATTGAAAAAGCAACCGAAGGCCCTAAGCATACTTAAAAGCACACTGCGTGTAGTCACACGGTTAGGTTAGTGTGATTCTTTTGGATGAACGTCAGCCTACCTTCACACCCGTCTACGACAACGTAGATTCCAAAGTTTTGTTTCTGTCACTCGACTCGTCTTTGCATCTCCAAATGTGGCGATGAGCTCTCTAAGAAACCCCTCATAGTCATGAAGTATGGCCATATCCTTCTCCAAGATTGGGGTGAACCATGATAATGCTTGACCGTCAAGCAAGGTTCCAATAAAACCGACCTTGGATGCATCATCAGGGTATCTATTAGGCTGCGTAATAATGTACAATTTGACTTGTTGGAAGAATCCCTGGAACTTTGTGCGATCACCATCGAGCTTTTCTGGCATGCAGATCTTAGGTTCCCTCATGAAGGATGTACTAGGTCGTTGATTTACTTGCATACTCCCTTGATTTGTCTAAAGAGTCCCGATTTGTTCTTGTAATTCTTGGAGGAGTGCACCTAGATGCCCCTGATGTCCCATCTTGATTTGTGTCTGTCGATGAGTTAGGTCTTCGACTTGTTGTTGGAGACTCCAAAGTGATGCTACAATCTGTTCATAAGCATTCTCCATGATGACTGGTCTTGGATGGAAGCTACTCTTGCCAAAATGTTAGGGGAGCACTAGATTGTGCTCTCTGACTACAATAGATAAATTTTTTGAAATATACTTTTGATTACAAGAATACCCACGTAGGGAAAATAGCACAAGAATATGTAGCTGATACAAGAAGTCCCACAACCTGGGACCGTAGGTGTAGATAACTCAGCTAGAGATGATACAGGAGATCTCGCAACCCGGGATCGTAAGTATGGAACAAGATCTCTGGATTACAAGAACTCACCTCTGGGAGATGGACTAGATACAAGAAAGAACTCGCCAAGATCTTGTACTACGAGATTACAAGAGGAGAAGACTAGATGTCCAGGATACAAGACTAGACAAGACTGGAACAAGGAACAAGACAAGAACAGGAAACTCGAACTTGGAGAGTACTTACTTGGTAGTCATGACTCCTTGATCTCCCAAGACTGGTATTGGCAAGACTGATTATGAATGTGGCCAACCCCTCCTTAAATAGGTTTTCAAGGGCGGTTCATGGAAGGCGGTTATGAATTGATGATGTCATCGATGATGTCATCAATTCGAAACATGAGCTCTAGATATCCGAATCAGGCAAGTAGATAGTCGATCTTAGGGTTTTGGCACGTTCGGGATGCAATGGAAGCATTGGTTTCTTGTAATTCTGAACCAATCATGAGATACAGGGTTCACATGGAATCTAAGGTTTAGGATGGTTTCCTTTGTCCATGACACCTACAATCTTTGGCCCTGTGATTGAAAAAGCCTCTTCAATAGCAAAACTTCTCATAATAACGGATGTTGTTATCACAGATCTTCAAGAAAGTATTAACACACTTGTCCATACATCAAGCTTTCCCATGTCGGTGCTTATTGTTGGAGTTGGTGGTAGGTGCTAAAAAAAAGAAAGTTTCTTTTTTGACAGAAGAGGGCAAACTTTGATTTTTTGAAAATGAGAAGAAGGGAGGGAAGGAGCGGCCTTCAGGGGCACATGTAGAGAAGGGGGAAAAACTATGTGAGTCTTGGGACAATTTTGGGCACAGGCATGATTAGACAATGGAGGGGCAAGGCACTTCTAAGGATGTGGAGGTCATTTTTTTAATGGAATGATTGGACAATTCGGAGGACATTTGATGCTGGGAAAAACCACCATGTGATGCAAAACTGCTGGAGAAGGGAAGAAGAGATGGCCAATACCCGTGTTAGCATTGTCATCCCTTTTGAGATAAGCACGAAATTGATAGATTCACCACGTATAAAATTTCTCCATACTCGATACATGATATGAAAATATGATATTTTGTGGAAACCTTTCGTGATATGAAATCTGATAGATATTAGTTTGTCGCCTCTTTTGTTCTTATGAGAAACCATCTGAGTCATATAGTGTTGCGCTGCTATCGAAAGGTTCTAATGACTACTTTTCGATTTATATTTTGTCATAATGATTGGGTATTTATTCTGACTTTTATTCCTGAATTATATTTTCCATCTTTGTCATACATTATGTATGGAATTCCAGGCCCACATACATGTTTACGCTATTGTTCAATCACACGTATACACAAAATTTCTGAATGAGTTAAAGCCTTGGTTTATATTCTATCTTGCACAGGGTTTAAATTTTGTCAACTGTTGAGAACTACATCTGTTTGGATGAAACTTCAGATAAGATGTATAGGGATAAACGAATATGACCAAAAGAATGCTATATGTGCCAATGTCATTAGATCATGAATTCTATGATGCAAGGGCCAACACTCTTATTCTCTCATTACATGGGCTCCACTTAGTCTGCTGACTCTCATGAGCTTTTGAGAGTCAGAATAACAACAACAGACAAGCTGAGACTAGTGCAAAGACACATGCGGCATCCAATTGGAGTCAAGGATTGATGGATATTGCGTTACTAAATGAAGTCAATTCATTTGTCATAGTAAATGAAATGAAAGAAATTGCTTCCAGATCACCTGAAAATTCTGCTGCTTTATGAGTTAGGAATCCACGATAACTTTTGTGTGCTTTATTGTAACTTGTTGTGACTGAGTTCTAATCTGATTACAACTTTTGTGTATTTCTCTGAGACATCTGGCTTCAGTTGTGGAATTGTTGCAACTTCCAGCTATGGAGTTCTAATCCGGTTATGGTTTCTGATAGAATTGACATTACCATATGTATGTTCTTTGATGTCATAAAATATTCATAATAATTTCCACCGAAGTATTGTAGTAAAACTGCATTGGAATATTTTTGAAACAGAAAAGAGGTACGTGATATATTGAAAAAGGTGTTTTGGTTGATATTTTAAAGTCAAAGGATTGAGTACTTCAATTGCGCAGAGTTTTGTTTCGTAGAAAACATAACTGAAAATTCATTTTGGAACCTTGTTCTCATTGTAGTAGGAACTTAGTTACGAACCCCCATAAGCGATTCCAAGGGTAAACTCTAGCCATGTGAAAGGCTTGCATTTCACGATCCTTCCATAAGGACTAAAATGTTATAGTGATTCTCAACTTTCTTTGCTGATTAGCCTTCATAAGTATAAACATAAACATTGAAAATAAATTATAATCTTTTTGTTACACTCAATACTCTTACATTTGGAACAGAAACAAAATCTAGAGTTCCTAGAATCCTTGTTTTCTTCAAAACGAAGGCTTTCCTTTCTCTTACGTGAAACTGAAACATGAATTGATCTTATCAAAAGAAGTGGTTGTGAATAAATGTATTTACAAGTATTTTGCTTCCTAGTGTTACTCTTTCACCAATTAAGTGTAAAAACAAGATCACCTGAGCTTGCAATATGTCATCACCATGAAAACAATAAGGAATCCTCTTGTCTGTGAGTGATCATACCTTCGTCCAAAGTCAATCTTGTATCCATCCATCACCCTCCTTTCCACGAACTAGACGATAGTGCCTTAGCACTAACCATCCCACCACTTGGACCAAATTTTAAGAAAAGATCAAGGAGTCCTTCCTTCCTCCTCAATTCCACTTACATGTTCATCAATCATGGACAACTTTTGGATGGAAAGATGGAGATATTGTGTCTACCTATACTGAACATTTTCGGCAATGACTATTACTTATTTGTTTGCTTGAAATGATTCCTGAAGATACCTTCCATCACCAAGTCTATTTGCTTACAACAAACATGTCAATGAGCACAACCAATCAAGCCCTGTTTTCTTTTCAAGCATCCCTTTTCTACTTTTTCTTCCCCTATGTTTCAATGCCCACCTACTTTTCACCCTCCTCAATCGAGTTTCACACTATTACCAAGAGAGCCCCCTTACACCCTACCAAACCTTGAACTCTTCAAAATAGGATGATGCATGCTCAACAAAAGAGGCCCCGTATCACGTGCTAGCATTGTGGTAAGTTTGGTCATACTAAATCTAAATGTAGGTTTCAAACTGATGAAATGAAGCATATTAGAGCTCGAGTACACTACATGGAGGCCGTTCATGAAGACACTCAACCAGATTGGCCAAAGACGCATTGGAATAGGATCAAAGCAACTTGGGTAATGAAATTTCTATTCATTCTTTAGTTTGCAAGCAAGGTACTATTAATGGTAAAGTTGTTAATATTTTACATGATGATGGTAGTTTGCATGATTGTATTTCCCATATAGTAGTGCAATATATCATCAAATTACATCCACTTCCTTGTATGTATAAAGTTAAGGCTGCATTTCAAGAAAATAGATATAATGTTACAAGTGACATTCATGAAATTCAGATTTGTATAGGTTCATATATAGATGAATGCACATTCCTAATTTCTCCTTTGCAAACCTATAATGTTATACTTGGTATTCCTTTTCATCATCATTATAATCCATGCATTGATTATCATACACGCACGATGAGTTTTAAGTTTAACAACCAAGATATTTCTTTGTCTACAATGCATGTATTCCAACCATTTTCATTAATTAGTCATACTCAAGTAAAATGTGCATTTAGGAAAGGCTACAATTCATTTATTGCTTTTCTCAATAATGTAGTTGATTATACACATACACTTCGTAATGCACATAAATAATTTATGGATTCTTATCAAGATTACTTTATGGATAATTTTCCTTGTATATGACCACCTTATAGGGGATCTCTTGACCATAGTATAAACTTAATCCTCGGTAGTTCTCCTCCCCTTAAAGCACCTTATAGGCATAGACCTTTACATCAACAGGAAATAGCTAATCAAATTAAGGATCTACTTCACAAAGCCTAGTTCTTCTCCTTGTGGAGCACTTGTTCTTTTTGTAGAGAAGAAGAAAAAAACTTATAGGATGTGCATTGAATATAGAGTGATCAATAAGATCACAATTAAAAATAGATATCCTATTCCTAGGATAGATGATTTGCTAGATAAACTTTCTATGTATTTTATTATTGTTTTTCTACAACTTCATCTCATAATGATATGATTTGGACAATTGTTGATAGGTTTAGTAAACACGCATATGTCATTCCATGTAAAAAGAATTTTTCTGCACCTCAAGCTCCTAAGTTATTTATTAAATTTATTTTTCGGCATCATGGTTTTCCAAAAGCCATTCTCTCAAATTGAGATGTTCATTTTTATAATCATTTTTTGGGTTGCATTATTTAAAAGTTTAGGTTCTAAAATAAAACTTTATCTTTGCATTTCATCCTGAAAGTAATGGGCAAAGTGAAGCTATGAATAGTACTATTTTGGATTGGTATGCTGTTATTCTTTAGATAATCCAAGTAATTGGGATGAGAAAGAGAAAGCATATAATAACACAACACACTCCACTACTGGACAATGTCAATTTGATGCCTTCGAGTAGACGCATGCAACTGGAGTGCATCAATGTGTTGACAGAGCTGGCATGCTCACGGAGTTCGCGTTCTGACAGAACTAGCATGCTAACCTTTGCTAGCAAATGATGTGCTGACAGATGGTATTGGAGTGGTGAAATGCTGATGACACTAGAGTGCTGGTGATTTGGGATGTACAAATGCTAAATGTATTGAACGAGTAGTAGTAATAAGTCCATCATCAAATGGGTGTTGTTAGCGATTTCTTCGTAAGTTCGTTGGTGCTAAGTCATCATCAGTGTTGCTGACATTGTTGAATGGTCATTGTGTGAAAGCACTTGCCCAAGTGAGATGCATCAGGATGGGCTATGTTGATGGCATCCCGATGATAAGCCTTGGTAGCATCGCAATGGTAAGTTGCCTCTGCAACAAGATGTTCAAGGCCACCCACATCATGACGGGCTCTATAGGGGCTTCGAGACAATCGTGTAGATTTGCCGAAGCCATCACGTATGTGTTGATGACCATCGCGATGTACTTGAAGGTTTGGACCATCGCAAGGGTGCTTTCTTCCATCGCGAGGGTGCGAATCACGAGTGCCTCTCACTGCAGTTTATTGAGGGATCTTGGCCAGTCTTGGCTTAGAGATTCCAAGTTTTCTTAAGGTAGTAGAAGATCCGCTTGAGATTGTTAGCTACCTACTATTTTTGATGTGGCACTTGTTCCCATCAATATGATGCTTTGGGTTTTTTGGGATTTCCATTAAGCTCTTTCGATAAAGGAAATTAAAAAATTAAAATAAAGAAATCAATCAAATCAAATAAAAAAATAAAAACTAGAAAGGATATTTTGTGTACTCCTCTTTTATCCGAGTTGCATTTCCTACATAACGATGTCCCCAAAAATTGCATTGTATTGTGGGCACTGTTTTGATGAATAATCACATATTACCATTCTTTTCCCTTTCCCATAGTGCATGCTTTATAAATACTTTATATCTAAAAAAAGATAACATAAATCAATATCAAATAAGATACACATTCCACTAAATATATATCTTAAAATATATATAAACTACTCTAAATCTCTCTTGAAATTTTTAAATCTATTCATTTATTTATTTTTCATTTTCCATCTATTAAAGTTCTAAATCATACACATGCACACTATTGTGAAGTAAGAATCAATGTAGAGTTGAAAATTCACAATAGATTTTAATTCTCAATCATACACACACATACAAATACACATAACATTGTGAAATAAGAATCAATATTGCATCAAACAATCACAATACATTTCAATTCTCAATTATACATGTTGATATATTTAGGTAGTGATGTGTGTGAACTCTCTAGGACTGCTGGGGCACTTTTTTCCCTCTTTAGGAGGTTTTTTTCCCCCGGCTTGTATATACACCTATTGCCCTAATGGGCTACTTATCTTTGTACATTCTCTAGTAATACATTCAGTCTTGTGTGTTGTGCTCCAAGATTCTTCTTCTTCCTTGTGTTGTTC
This sequence comes from Ceratopteris richardii, assembly GCA_020310875.1. NCBI lineage: Eukaryota > Viridiplantae > Streptophyta > Polypodiopsida > Polypodiales > Pteridaceae > Ceratopteris > Ceratopteris richardii. The sequence goes on along the minus strand of CM035436.1, from coordinate 59,228,355 downwards.
GCGTGCTTCCACAGACGTCTATCTCCAACAATTGGTATCAGAGCAGGTCGTCGCTTCTTCTAGGGCGCCGTCGACACGCCTCTATTTGCAGTCTCAGATACTCAGGGTGTTTCCGAAATCACGATCTGAGCTCGTTTCGGCCTCCGAACGCACTATCACAGCGCTTGTGTAGGCTATTTCATCCTTTTGTGCCAAAGGTATATACCAGTTTCTGTTCACCAGTTTAAGCGTCTCAAAGTCTGCTACAGGTCTAGCAGAACTCGTCTGGCTTGTTCCGTTCAACTTTTTGAGATACTGTCAATTTTCTGCATCAAGGTATTTTAGTCACTGGCCATGGCTGAAAGTAGTGATGTATTCCCTATGTTGGCTGTTGAGGATAAGTTGGATGGTACCAACTACCCATTATGGGGTTATATGATGCGACATGTGCTGGTTGCAAAAGGATTGTGGAACATTGTGTAGGGTGTTGAAAGACGTCCTGTTACACCTGTAACGACAGGTACTGCAAATACAGGTGTTGGAGCTGATGAAGATGGTGTCGAAGATGATATTCCGCAGATTCCTGTTCTTGCTGCTGTTTCTGTTGCACCTACTGCAGAGTAGATTCGTTGGGATGGCAGAGATGCACAGGCACATGCATTGATAGCTTTGTCTGTCAAACATGCCATTATTCCTCACATTCGCTCTTGTAGAACAGCAAAGGATGCTTGGGATACACTTACCACTTTGTACCAGGCTAGGAATGAGGCTTGTGTTGCTTACCTCCGAAAACAGTTGGAGAGTGAGCACATGAATGAAGGTGATTCTATGGACAGTTTTCTTACAAAGATCAAAGACCTGAAGGAACAATTGATTTCTGTTGATGAGGTTATACCAGATAGCTCACTTGTGCAGACCATTTTGAGTGGTCTTCCTGATTCATATCAGAGTTTTGCCTCTACTCTTCGGTTGATGATGAAAGGCAATCTGAATGCCTTGTCATTTGAGGAATTAGTCTCTGTTCTGTTGCAGGAAGATTAGTCCAGGCAGAACAGGTCCATTATGCGTGTTGCAGATCAAGCTTTCCTTGCTAGTCAGAATGGCAAAGGAAAATGGAGCTCTTCTACTAGTAAGCAGAAATCTGCAAATGCTGCACATTCAAAGAACCAAGACAAAGATGAGAAAAAATTAGAAAAGTAGAAATTGTTTTGTAAGTACTGTAAAGGCAATGATCATATCATAAAGAACTATCCAAAACTCGCTGCTAAAGAGGCAAAGAAGAAAGAGGCTGGAATGGTTGTTGCAGAGGCCTCTACACCAAAAACAGAGTCTGCAAATCTTGTGCAGGAAGAAGAATGGGTGTTTACTACTGTCTGCAGTTTTGACCCATCTTCTCCTGATCAGTGCATGTCTGCAGTAGACTCAGATGTTTGGTACTTTGACAGTGGGGCGACCTAACGTATTACCTCGCAGCGCAGTTTCTTCTCCTCACTCGAGCCTGCCCCTATAGGGAATACTGTCACATGCGCCAATAACTCCTCTTATCCTGTTATGAGAGTTGGTAAGATCATTCTGACTTCTGCTGATGGTAGTTCTTTCACTTTGTCAGATGCTTTATTTGTGCCAAGGATAGAAAAGAATCTGTTATCAGTTTGTGCATTAGCCAAGATTGGCTTGGTTGTGAAATTTGTTGATGACAGGTGTACAGTCCATGATCTCTCAAATGGCGATGTGATTATTGCTTCTGGCATTTTATGTCGTGGGCTGTATAAGCTCATAGACTATGAAAGATCTGTGAATGATTCAGCATGTGCAGTTCATGATTCTCAGGCTATGTCAGATGCAAAGCTTTGGCATGCACGCTTTGGTCATCTGAATTTTGCTAGTTTGTTACACCTGCAGAAATTTGAAATGGTGTCCTCTTTGCCCAAACTTGAGGCACCTCGAAAACATGTTTGTGAAGGCTATATTTTGGGCAAAATGCAGCGTTCTTCCCTTCCAAAAGATGATTCAGTTCGGGCTACGCAGAAATTACAGCTTGTACATAGTGATGTCTGTGGTCCTATGCAGACACCCTCTTTTGGAAATTACCTTTACTTCGTGACTTTCATTGATGATTTTTCCAAGCATGCATGGGTATATCCACTCAAAGCAAAGTCCAAAGTGTTCATGTGCTTCAAACAGTTTTTGGTTTTGGCTGAAAATCTGTCAGCATGTAAAATGGGCACCCTCCATTCTGATCGAGGGGAGGAATATATGTCTTCAGATTTTAATGCATTTCTAGCTGAACGTGGGATAAAACACCAGTGTACAGTGCCGTATACACCTCAACAGAATGGAGTTGCTGAACGGAAGAACAGGTCTCTCATGGAGATGGCGAGGTGTATGGTCAAGAGTCAAGCTTTACCTCATAGTTTCTGGCTTGAGGCTGTCATGTGTGCAGCATATGTACTGAACACGTGTCCCACTAAAGCATTGCAGTCTATCACTCCATATGAGGCTTGGCATGACCGCAAGCCATCTGTTGCTCATCTGCGTGTTTTTGGTTGTTTGGCATATGCATTAGTGCCTGAACAACATCGCAGAAAATTGGATGATAAGGTAGTAAAATGTATTTTTGTTGGGTATAGTTTTAAAAGTAAAGGCTATCGTCTGTATCATCCACAGACTAAACGCATTCTGGTTAGCCGTGATGTTGTCTTTGTGGAAGATGCTATTCAGCCATTGCTTTCATGTACTAAGGAGACATCTGTTAGCTCCAAAGACATGTATGATACTTTGATGCCTCTTTTTATAGGTGGATAGTCTAGTGCTGGTCCTAATGAGGCAACTTCTCAGCCTTTGTAGGTTTCATATGATCATGCAGATCATTCCATTTCTGATGCAGATTTACATGATGCACTTACTGATGAGAGAGCTGATATTGAGCAGGCAAAAACTATGCCAAAATGGCTGGTGCAGACTTTGCGTGACAGCAAATTAGATGCACCTTTGTCATATCATACTCGTTCAGGCTCTCATAGTGCCTCCTTTGCATCAGATTGCTATGCTATGGCTGCATCTAGTCTCTGTGATGAGAATGAGCCTGTTTCTTTTGATGAAGCACAGAATTCAGAAAATTGGATGGCTGCTATGCAATCTAAATGTGATGCTATAATGAAGAATGGTACATGGTCTTTATGTGACTTGCCTCCTGGCAAGAAGGCCATTGGCACTAAGTGGGTATACAAGCTGAAGCGTAAACCTGATGGTACAGTTGAAAGGTATAAGGCTAGGCTTGTTGCAAAGGGTTATGCGCAGGAAAGAGGCATTGATTTTAATGAGACCTTTGCACCTACATGCCGTATGACTACTGTTCGGAGCATTTGTACACTTGCAGCCCATTATGGTTGGAATGTACATCTGTTGGACATTAAAACAGAATTTCTGAATGGTGAATTGCATGAAGAAGTGTATGTTTTTTAGCCTCGTGGCTTTGTGCAGAAAGGGCACGAAAACCAGGTGTGCAGGTTAAAGAAGGCGTTATATGGTTTAAAGCAAGCACCACGTGCTTGGTATGAGAAGATACATGCCTATCTGATTGCACATGGTTTTGAGAACAGTCCAACTGAAAGCACGTTATATGTTAAGAGTGCTAATGAGGTGCTTCTGATCATTGTTGTCTATGTTGATGACATGCTGCTCAGTGGTCCTATTGCGACACATATTGCTGATTTTAAGGCTGATTTGCATGCCTCATTTGAGATGTCTGATTTGGGGCATTTGCATCACTATTTGGGCATTCAATTTATGCACGTTGATGGTGGAATGGCTTTGTGTCAAACGAAATATATTGACACATTATTGCAGCGTTTTGGCCTTGAAGACTGTAAGCCTATTGCCACTCCTATGGAGACAGGTTTACGATTGAGTCTTCATGATGTTGGAGATGCATTTGATGCTGTTCTCTATTTGCAGGCTGTTGGATGCTTGATTTACTTATGCATTATTCAGCCAGATATTTAGTTTGCTGTCTCACAGATGAGGAGGTTTATGCATTGCCCAGGAGTCACGCATTGGAAAGCGGTTAAGCGCATCTTTCGCTACTTGAGTTGTACTCGGCTACTTGGGTTGTTTTATCCCAAGGGGGTATCACTACGGCCAGATTTGCATGCTTTTTCTTACTCAGATTGGGCTGGTTGCTATGACACTCGTGTGTCCACCAGTGGTTTTTGCTTCATGCTTGGTAGCTCATGTATATCTTGGTTGAGCAAGAAGCAGCCTACTGTGGCCACTTCCAGTTGTGAGGCTGAGTATAGGGCAGCTTTCACAGCGACTATTGAGTGTGTGTGGCTCAGACGCCTTATGGCTGATTTGGGTGTTGGCCAGTCTTCTGCCACCACCATCTTCACTAACAGTTAGAGCGCATTCGCAGTTGCGAGGAACCCTGTGTTCCATGCTCGCACTAAGCATATTGAGGTGCATTATCACTATGTCAGGGAGAGGTTCTTTGCTGGGGAGATGAGCTTGGCATATGTGCCCACGTAGGAGAACATTGCAGACCTTTTCACGAAGGCTCTGCCTAGGGAGAAGTTTGAAGCTTTCCGCAAAGCTTTGGGCTTACTTCCTTTTGTGAAGTGATTTCCACATAGCTTGGCACTTCCTTATACATGAGTGCCAGCTCCTTGTTCACCGCATCACTCACAGGGGGGATTTGTTGATATATTTAGGTAGTGATGTGTGTGAACACTCTAGGACTACTAGGGCACTTTTTTCCCTCTTTAGGAGGTTTTTTTCCCCCGGCTTGTATATACGCCTATTGCCCTAATGGGCTACTTATCTTTGTACATTCTCTAGTAATACATTCAGTCTTGTGTGTTGTGCTCCAAGCTTCTTCTTCTTCCTTGTGCTGTTCGCGTGCTTCCGCAGACGTCTATCTCCAACAATACAAACACATACAATAACACATACTATTGTGAAGTAAGAATCAACATTTATTCAAACATTCACAAGAGATTTTAATTGTCAATCATATTGTATACACACACATACACACATACTATTGTGAAATAAGAATCAATGTTGGGTCAAACAATAACAATAGACTTTACTTCTCAATCATACACCCACATACAATTACACATACTATTGTGAAGTAAAAATCGTTGTTGAATCAAACAATCACAATAGTTTAATTCTCAATCATACATACACATAGTTTTACACGTACTATTGTGAAGTAAGAATGAAGGTTGAGTCACACAATCAAAATAGAGTTGAAATTCTCAATCATATGCACATACACTTACAGATACTATTGTGAAGTAAGAATCAATGTTGAGTCAGACAATCACAATAGATTCTAAAATCTCAATCATATGCATATACACTTACACATACTATTGTGAAGTAAGAATCAATGTTGAGTCAAACAACCACAATAGATTTTCATTCACAATTATACGTTCATATGGGCATACACATACTATCAGATCAAGCTTCATTGGATCCCTTTACAATTAAGGGTTCAGAGAAGGTGTTAATAAGTCTATAAGACAAAGCCATCTAGAGACCTAGAAAGTTCTAGTTCACTTATTAACATGTTCTCAAACCTTTAATTATAAAAAATAAGATTAAACCTTTTCCAAGAAATCCAATGATTTTCCTATAATAATCATACACACACGTACACATGTGCATACACATACATATTAGATTTTCACTCACAATCATATAGCATAAATGCACATACACATAAACATACTATTGTGAAGTAAAACTCAATATTGATTCAAAATATCACAATATAATTTTACTCAAAATCATACACATACATACATATACTATTATGAAGTAAGACTCAATGTTGAGTCAAACAATGACAATAGTTTTTAACTCACAAAAAAAATAATTTTCTTTAGTCTTAATACTAAAATACTTAATATTCCTAACAAGAGCTTATACCTTGTCTTTTGTACAAAATTGTAAGTTCATAAAAAACAATGAAAATCTTATAAAAGAGACCCAAAGTGTATTCTTTTATAAAGCAATATTCGATTGGGTAATTTCTTATAAAAACTATTCGATTGAAAGTGCTTTTGATAGAAAAGTGCCAAATTACCATGTGCAAAGTATTCAGCCATGCCCAAATAAGCTAATGTGGCACTGAAGAATTCGATTGAATAATAAGGGTTTGCCTTAAAATTCCATAATTATTCTCAAATAAACGAATTGTAGAATAAGGAATAATGCAACCTAGTTTGGAAATCGATTTGTATCTTGGGGTTTGAAGAAACAACCAAAGGTGGTGCTTTCATCTACGGACTCATAGTATCACACAGAATTGACATGTGATGTAATGGTTCAAAAATTTATTTGAAGATTTACATCTTCCTTATATTACTCCACAAATTTATGGCCACAATATGAATAGTATACATTTGGCAGCTAATTGAATTTTCCATGCACGTACCAAGCATATCAAAGTTCATTACCATTATATTCATGAAAAGGTAGTATCCAAAGAGATCAACATTTCTTTTATCTCTTCAAAAGATTAGCTTGCACATATGATGATAGAAGCTCTTGATGGAGCAAAGGTGCAAAGGTTCAAACAGTTGGTTCCATTGCTAGGATATACGAGCAAAGCTTGAGGGGGAGAATGTTGCACATCTGTTTTAGGAGATTGTTTTAGTTTTAGTCCATTGGTTTATCACTTTACATATCATCCATTATTTTTGCAAAAAAAAGTTAATTCAAAGTTGACCATTCGTTTTAGTGCTTGAAATTAGCATCCATTACTTTTGTGAAAAATTTTTGTAACACTTTTTCAGTTATAGTCCATTCCTTTTGTGCTTTAATTATCCTCCATTATTTTTGTGAAACAATTGATTGCTATATATTCATTTCCAAAATGCTATATAAAGAGCTTAGGAATGCATTTTTTGTACTGTTGTTGATGCTCAATCATTGTGATTATATAATCTTTTTTTGTGTAGAGAATTTCATTCCTTCTTTTCTAGTTTTCTTCATCTCCTTTGTTGTTTCATCTTCAAAGTCTATACTATTTTTTTGCTTTCCTTCATATTTTATTATGTGCTACTTCTTAGAAGTTTAATATTCAATAAATTGGATCCATGTGAGCTCTGTTATTATATTATTTCTATGAAAATGGTTTTATTTATTAAAAGCATATTAGATTATGCTAGTATATTTGAAAACACTAAGCTATGGGGGATTAGAGCTAGTTTTACCTTAATATTTGACTATTAGTAAAAAAATTAATATGGTTAAATTCATGATATCACTCACGTTTCTTCATAAAGTAAACTAAAGAAATGAAATGTGCATCTTATTAAGTCATTCTTTCTATAATTACGTGCTAGTTCATTTGAAAAGTAGAATCATTGGCATAAGTAAAATAGAATGAGGAGCTGGAATTCTTACATAGGCAAGTAATAAGTGCTTACATTGAAAAGAATTAATAGAATGGAAAAACTATGGAGAAAACGGCATATATGCATTTTACTCTTGGGTTGACATCCGAATGATTTCTCTAGTGCTTAAAGTTTTTTTCCATTGTGTGTTAAGAAGTATTTTTTGAATGGAAGGCAACTCATTTTTCCCTATAAGTGATTAGGTTATTAGTAAATGCTCGAATGAATTTCACACAACTTTCTATTCTGATTCTATGTTATGTTAGCTATTGGATGTCACTTTTATTTTTTGTAATGTCTAATGTTGGCCGCTTTATGACCATACAAAACTTTACTATCACAATTTAGCTCGAATGGCAAAGATAAGTATCCATTGCAAGGTTGTGTGTGGTAATTGGCAAGATGAGAAATCTGAGTACATGGTAATCAGTTAGAACTATGTAAATGGATCCAGACTAGGTAATTTGGGAATCACTTTATTTAAAGAGGAATTTTGGCCAAAGCTTAATCTCCTTGGGCTTGAATATATTGAAAGAAGAATTGTAAAAGTGAGAGGCATAGTACCTATGGGACTCCCCATATCCCACAATACCTTCGAGCCCATTGAATTATATGCCTTTGGGCAGCACTTTTCTTTGGGAATCACTTTACAATCATGATGGTTTATGTCCCATTACTCTAGCTATTAGAAGCTCTAATGATGCATGCACTATATTGAATGGTGTACTTTTGTATCAGGTTTCAGTAGTAGTTATACAAATCAATAATAAGATTGATTATATACATTGTTTTTCTTTCAAGAAAGCTTGAAATTGGAAGGAGATAAAGAGAACAGATTTAAACAAAGGGACCTCAAAGAAGTCTTATGATCCTATCATATCCTTAATGAGGAATTCTCACATCATGGATGCACACCTGCTTGGGTGAGATTGGCATAGATGCCACATGGCATCACAGAGGGCATTATACCCATTTGGTAGAAAGAGGAATCTTTTTTATTAGTGGATTTTATTACCACTACGTTTAGAAGCTCTCCCAAAAAAAACAAGAGATAGCCGCTCGGGCGTGGCTGGGAGGTTGAACATAAGATCTTTGTTTGTTTCTTCATGCGATCTCTTCAACAAAGTTGTATGTGGAAACAGTATAGAAAAACTATGATATCGGTATCAAAGCATGTGCCTCCCATCCTTGCTGCTAGGGTTCAAACTGTGATGGAAGGGGGTTTTGTGGAGCTTCAAACTCCCATCATACTAAGGTATACACTAGATTATAGGTGTGCATGATTTCTCCTACAGAACCAAGAAAAATCCCTCTTCATATTCCCTTCCCGAAATGGCTACTACTCAAAAATAACTCCTGAAACTTAAGAAATTCCCATTTTGAACGAGGGAAAAACAGGTGTATTAGCTACGGATGGATGGGAAAAGGTATATATTTTGAGAGTATGGTGTATGGACTTCATACAAGAATCATTAGATCATCAAAATAATAAGTTAAGCAGGAATTTTACTTCCTCAAAAACCCCCTTTCCGCACTTTTTGAAAACATTTCAGATGTTAATTTTTATCAAACTCCACTTTTGAGAGTAAGAATAAAGACTATTTAGCAGGATTCCTATGGATTAGTGCATACACCTATGAACCATGGTGTTTGAATTACCTTGGAGAAGAGAAAATTTAAGAAAAATTCACATTTGGAGTCGATTAGAAGCTTGCTAAGAGCTCCCATTTAAGTTTTTGCATGAAAGTAAAATCTTGATTTACGCCTCTTTTGGGGAGCAAATTCGCATGCATTAAGGGAGGATTTGGAAGGGTGAAAAGAGGCTCAAGCATCTTCATATACCACTCTCTGAGTTTATGGAGAGAAGTTTAGGATTGTCTTGATGCAAGAATGCTTTTGGGCACCTCAAAAATCATATTTTCACACTTTTTCCAACCCCTCCAACAGTCCACTAGTTTGGCATGTTGCACTTGAAATGGCCATATCTTGGGCTAGGAAACTCCAAATTGGACGTGCTATGGCTCATTTCGAAGAGCACAATGTCTTCTTTCAGTTTTAAAGAAGAAATTTTGGAAAGAATGTATTTTTGCAGGTATGTACAGCTCTGCGAAGTCTGAACAGTTTCTAGCAACTACATTTCGGGAGCCATATCTTTCAAACCAGGAAGGCCATTCGCGTAATTTCACTTTGAGCCACTTGAAAATGATACATATCTCATTATATGATTATTTCGGGGTCCTAAAAGGGTTTTTTAGGTCTAAGAAGGGATTAAAAATGCATTTTCTTGGTAAAGTTGCATTATTTTAGTAATCATCTAACCATGCTTTATGATTTGGGGAATGCTCCGATTTTTTGGACACTTCAAAGCTTATGTTCGGACCTGAGGAGGAAGATGCAGGGGTCTCGAAGCTCATCGAGAAGGATTGGATGCATGCAATTCCAATACCAAATCATTCAAGAACGTATGCTTTATGTTTTCAGGCATCTTATTTTAGTTTATGGCATGTTTTGTGTGTACATGCATGGATTGCATTGCATATATCCAAGTTGATCATTGTTTCAATTTTGAAGGTATGGATCAACATGCAAGAAATACACCTTTTGATTGTTTGCGGGAAAAAGAATTGCAGAAACTACATGGCTATGCAACACAGAGAATTGTTGCTAGCATTTGCTTTTATGTTTTTGGAGGTTATGGAGTCCATATATGAGTTTATGGCATGCATGCCATGGTCCTATCAAGCCGTATGTTCGAGGTGGCCTATGTGCCACTCAGCTTATGGTTTTTTTTTTTTTGGGATTCCATTTCCTGGGGAAAGGCTGTCGAATTTTTTCCTACCGCATAGCGTTATATACACACTTACCTTTAGGTAAGAATGTTATGGCATGGTAACATGCCTTTTCTGCAAACATCAATGAGATGTGGGCATGCTTCTAAGCATGTATTTCATGGACTTAGTACCATCACAGTATCATAGATAATGCAACCTCATTAGGAACAGGATCCCTACACATAATCCTTATGGATTTTAGACCATACGATTTCTAAGGGGAAGGACTTATACCTTCACCATTAGGAATGTGCACAAGAAATCCTATAGATTATAGGAAGTTGCAGAGAGGCACGGGAGATACAGTTTGATAATCTCCAAGCTAGTGAAGATTTTTTTATCTTCACAAGAGTCTCATAGTATGATTTGGAGACTATGGGGTATTATTAAGAATACCCAACGCGTGATTATCTTCACTCATACACATCACTTGAGCAAGTAGTGAAGCATTTTTGCTACACTACTAAGGAAACCAATTAGATGGGATCACAAAGATGGGTTTCATGAGACAACATCGAGGGGTGCTTATGTGATTCGAGTGATGGTTAGGAAGGCCATGGGCATGGCAGTAGCTCTATGGTATAGAGCATAGATCCCTTAGTCAGGAATAGTTGGGTTACCTAATACATATATATGTATATCGGGATCTATAGAGAGGTACTTAGACCTAGGCTTGGTACCTAGGAACAAGTTGGTTTGGAACAGAAGGGGATATCCATTGTCACATTGTTGACTAGAACAAAACTAACTAGTTCAAGGACATGGAACTCATTTGAGTCCAATCATATGATTTTAGGATATGGGATTCATTAGAGTCCACTTGCATATTCCATTACATGGAATATATATTTGGTTTAGTGTAGGTATGATATCATGAATTGGAAGAAGGTTCCACTAGTATGGGATGGTGGAAACGACTTCCCTTTGAGCACTCTACTTCTATGGCCAGGAAGAAACGGGCTCATCATTCATGGCGTCATGTCTCACTAGATCAGAGGAGAGCTCTTAGTAGAAATCTCCTTAGGTTTGGGAGTTATCCTTCATAGTTTAGGGAAGATTTGTTCTTCCAGTAGAGAATGTGATAGGTGATTTTATCACCATTGATATCACATACTCATTTTGAGTTTTTCTGGAAGGATAATTCCATCAGTTTGATTCGATCATATAGATCCATGCACAGAGTACCGTTGGCAGAGATTTTCCTAGTATGGATACACATGTGTTTATGGTATCATATCACATCATTGCTGACCATTTTAGTAGAGGGCTTGGACCTTTATTAAGAATTTATTTTCTCCACTCTTCACTATATACACCTTCATTAGTTAGGGGAGATCTATTCTCCATCTTCATAGGAATAAGTATAATGAGGGATTATACATTAATTATGGAAGAGAGGACTACATAAATTCATGAGTTTCTCTTTTAAAGAAAGCAGAAAGTGGGAATCAGCTCAGAGATCCATGAGAGATCTCACTTTAGCTCACAGGTCTCACTTTAGCTCGATTCTTTGAAAGAGAAAAAAGAAAGGAAAATATGATCTCTTCATAGGAGAAGTTATGTGCATGTTCTTAGCTATGGATGAGTAGAGAAAATGGATTCAACAAAATCTCTTTCAAAGGGAAAGGGAAAGTGGAATAGGTTCCACTACTAGAGCTCTTTTCCTTAGAGGAGATTGAATAAAGAGAGAGAGAGAGAGAGAGTTTCACTTTCTCACTCTTAGGTTGTCTAGATAGAAGAGGAAAGTGGAAGAGGTTCCACTGCTAGAGCTCTTTTCCTTAGAAGAGATTGAATAAAGAGAGAGAGAGAGAGAGAGAGAGTTTCACTTTCTCACTCTTAGGTTGTCTAGATAGAAGGGGCACTCTTCTATCAAAGGCAAGAGGGAGATCAATTAATCATGATGGTTAGATTGATTCTCACATGGAGACTCTAGAGAGGAGTAATTATGTTACTCCAGTGATGGTCTTTGACTAGATGAGATGATCTAGTTATTGACATTAGTTATACTGGGAGTAGAGTTATGACTCTTCTCTTTAGGGTTTATGGGAGATAGAGATATATCTAACCTATTATGGTACCAAACTCTTAGTTTGCGTTACATCATGAGTATGATGAGTAAACACCAGTTAGGAGGATGGGTACTTAGGGATTATCTAAATCTCAAAGGGAATGCTTTTTGTATTCATATGGCAAACTATAGGGAAGAGAAATATTTAGAGTTTGCACTAGTGCCAATAGATGCTCTTCCAAAAGAACTTAGTCCAATGGTAAATGATGTCGAACCATAGATTTCTTGGTTGGTGAAATGTAGAGATTACATTTTACTACCGTGAGCTAGATGATGGATTTGCATAGTTCACAAGATAGTTAAGTTAAACTATTACTTGTGATTAGACTCAAGGTTAGGAAGACCTAGAGTGGTATGAGGGCAATCTATCATTTAGCCTTAGATGGGTTTGGAGTCACTTGTTATGGGACTTTGTTCTATATTCTAGAGGATTATATGGTTTATTATCTCCATTATGGTATGGTCAAGCTTATAAGCTTGGCACTTTTACACTTACTTTACATAATATTGCTCCAAGGAGGATACATCATATGGACTTAGGTCATTTGGATGATGTTGTATGTCATGGGAGTGAAAATTTGGAAGTTGAGTGTACATGGGAGATAGTAGGCACCACTCAGACGGTTTCCCACCTTTGAGATGATCTCATATGAGACTTCTTAAGGGGAAGGATACAGGGAAACAACACACAGAGATGACCATATACATAGAGTACATGGGGTTCAGGGGAGTCTGAGCACTTTCTTCTACCACTACGGACATTTCATCTACATTTTCAAGGACGAAAATGCTTTCACGGGGAAGGAAATGTCACATCATGGATGCACACCTGCTTGGATGAGATTGGCATAGATGCCAGATGGCATCATCGAGGGCATTATACCCACTTGGTAGAAAGAGGAATCTCTTTGATTAGAGGATTTTATTACCACTACATGTAGTAGCTCTCGCAAAAAAACAAGAGATAGCCGCTCGGGCATGGCTGGGAGGTTGAACGTAAGATCTATGTGTGTGTCTTCATGCAATCTCTTCAACGGAGTTGTATGTGGCAGCAGTATAGAAAAATTATGATAGGAGTCCACTTGTTTCTTAGCTTTTTGTTCTCAAGTACAAATATCCTCTTCTATTTAAATGAGAGAAAGTTATTACTCCTAATTCTTCTACTTAGAAAGCCTAAATAGTTTTGTATGAAACACTCTTTGGGGGAAGCTCCAAAGTTTTATTGATATATTTCGATAATGATGTGTATGAACACACTAGGACCACGGGGGCACTTTTTCCCTCTTTAGGAGGCTTTTCCCCCAGCTTGTATATATGCCTATAGCCCTAATGGATTACTTATCTTTGTACATTCTAGTGGCAATACAATCAGTATTTTGTGTTGAGCTTCAAGCTTCATCTTCCTCCTTGTGCTATTTGTGTGCTTCCATAGATGTCTTACTCCAAAACTTGGAGTCAAAGTAGGTCACTGCTCCATCTAGGGCATCGTCAACACCTCTTTGACGACGATCTCAAAGTCACATGAAATTTGGTGTGCATACTCAAGCTGGTTAGTAGATCAAAAAAGCTTTGCTATGTGGTGCCAAAATTGCGATCTGAGCTGGTTTTGGCCTTCGAATGCACTATCATAGCACTTATGCAAGCTATCTTGTCTTTTTATGTCAAAGATATATACAGGTTTTGGTTCGCCAGTATAAGCATCTCAAAGCCTGCTACAGGTTTAGTAGAACTCATTAGGATAGTTCTATTCAACTTTTCTAGATAGAGTCATTTTTACATTAAGGTATTTTAGTGACTAGCCATGGCTAAAAGCAGTGATGTATTCCGTATATATTGGTTGTTGAGGATAAATTGGATGGTACCAATTACCCATTGTGGGTTTATATGATGTGCCATGTATTGGTGTAAAAAGACTATAGAAGATTGTGCAAGGTGTTGAAAAATATCCTATTACACCTACAAATACAAGTATCAAAGCTGATGCAGATGACATTGAAGATGCCGATATTCTTCAGATTCCTGTTCGTGTTGTGGCGTCAGCTGCACCCACTTCAAAGCAAATTCATTGTGATGGAAGAGATGCACACATGCATTGATAGCCTTGTCTATCAAACATGCCATTATTCCTCACATTTGCTCTTGCAGAATAGCTAAGGATGCTTGGGATACACTTACCACATTGTACCATGCTAAGAATGAGGCTCATGCTGCTTACCTCTGAAAATCCTTGGAGAGTGAGCAATGAAGGTGAATCTCTAGACAATTTTCTAAAAAAGATCAAAGATTTGAAGGAATAGTTGATTTATGCTGATGAAGTTATACCAGATAGCTCATTTGTGTAGAATGTTTTGAATGCTCTTCTTGATTCATATCAGAGTTTTGCTTCTACTCTTCGTTTGATGATGAAAGGGAATCTAAATTCCTTGTCATTTGAGGAGTTAGTTTTTGTTCTGTTGCAAGAAGATCATTCTAGGTAGAACATGTCCATTATGTGTGTTACAAATCAAGCTCTCTTGGCTATGCAGAAGCACAAAGGCAAATGAAGAAGGAAGAAAAAGATGAGAAGAAATCAGAAAAGTAGAAATCCTTTTGTAAGTACTGTAAAGGAAATAATCATGTCATAAAGAACTATCCAATACTGGCTACAAAAGAGGCAAAGAAGAAAGAGGTTAGAATGGTTGTTGCAGAGGATTAACACCAAAAAGAGAGTCTACTAATCTTGTGCAAAATGAAGAATGGACGTTTTCTACTGTTTAGAGTTTTGACGCATCTTCTCTTGAACACTATATGTCTGTAGTAGGCTCCAATGTTTGGTACTTTGATAGTGGGGCAACCAAACATATTACCTCTCATCCTAGTTTCATCACTTCACTCAAGTGTGCCCCTATAGGGAATACTCTCACATGCATCAACAAATCCTCTTACCCTATCACATGCACCAAAAACTCCTCTTATCTTATCATGTGAGTTGGTGAAATCATTCTGACTACCGCTAATGGTAGTTCTTTCACTTTGTTGGATGCTTTATTTATGTTAGGGATCAAGAAAAATATGTTATCAGTATTTGCATTAGCCAAGATTGGCTTAGTTGTGAAATTTGTTGATGACAGGTGTTTCATGATCTATCAAATGGTGATGTGATTATTGCTTCTGCATTTTATGTTGTGGGTTGTATAAGCTCAAAGACTATGAAAAATCTGTGAATGATTCAACACCTGTACTAAATGGATCTCAAGCTATGTTAGATGCAAAGCTTTGGCATGCATGCTTTGGTCAACTGAATTTTGCTAGTTTGCTATGCCTGCAGAAATTTGAAATGGTGTCCTCTTTGCCCAAACTTGAGGCACCTAGAAAACATTTCTATGAAGGTTGTATTTTGGGCAAAATCTAGCATTCCTCCTTTCCAAAAGATGATTTAGTTCAAGCTACTTAGAAATTGTAGCTTGTTCATAGTGATGTATGTTGCCCTATGTAGACATCCTCTTTTGGAAACTATCTTTACTTCTTGACTTATTTCGATGATTTTTGCACGCGTGCATTGGTATATCCACTCAAAGGAAAGTCTGAAGTGTTTATGTGCTTCAAACAGTTTTTGGTTTTGGCTAAAAATCTATTAGCATGTAAAATGAGCACCCTCGATTTGGATCGAGTGGGGGAATATGTCTTCTAAATTTAATGAACTTATGGCTGAACGTAAGATAAAACATCATTGTACAGTGCCATATACACCTCAACAAAATGGATTTAGTGAATGGAAGAATAGGTCACATGGAGATGGTGAGGTGTATGGTCAAGAGCTAGGCTTTGCCACATAGTTTATAGCTTGAGGCTATCATGTGTCCTGCATATGTACTTAATCCATATCCCACTAAAGCGCTACACTCTATCACTCCATATGAGGCTTCGGATGGTCCCAAGCCATATGTTGCTCATCTGTATGTTTTTGGTTGTCTAGCATATGCATTAATGCCTCAACAACATCACAAGAAATTGGATGATAAAGTAGTGAAATGTATTTTTGTTGGGTACAGTTCTGAAAGCAAAGGCTATCATTTGTATTATCCACAAACGAAATGCATTCTAGTTAGCCGTGATGTTGTTTTTATGGAAGATTCTATTTAGCCATTACTTTCATCTACTAAGGAGACATCTATTAGCTCCAAAGACATGTATGATACTTTGCTACCTCTTTCTACAGGTGGACAGTCTAGTGTTGGTCCTAATGTTGCAACTTCGTTGCATTTACGGGTTTCATGTGATGATGTAGATCATTCTATTTCTGATGTAGATTCACATGATGCACTTGTTGATGACAGAGCTCATATTCAGGAGGAAAAAAACTATGCGAAAGATGGCTGGTGTAGATTTTGCATGATAGCAAATTAGATGCACCTCTGTCATACCGCACTCCTTCAAGCTCTCGTAGTGCCTCGGTTGCATCAGATTGCTATGATATGGTTGCGTCTAGTCTTTGTGATGAGACTAAGCCTGTTTTGTTTGATGAAGCACACAATTCTAAACATTGGATAGCTACAATGCAATTTTAGTATGATGCTATTAGGTACTTATTCTTTATGTGACTGGCCTCCTAGCAAGAAGGGCATTGGCACTAAGTAGGTATACAAGCTGAAGCATAAACCTAATGGAACAGTTGATAGGTATAAGGCTAGGCTTGTTGCAAAGAGTTATGGGTAGGAAAGAGGCATTGTTTTTTATGAAACCTTTGCACCTACATGCTGAATGACTATTATTTATAGCAATTGTGCCCTTCGAGCTCATCATGGTTGGAATGTACATCAGTTGGACATTAAAACCGTAGTTTTGAATAGTGACTTGCATGAAGAAGTGTATGATTTGGAGCCCCATGACTTTGTGCAAAAAGGGCATGAAAACTAGGTGTGCAGGTTAAAGAAGGCATTATATGGTTTATAGCAAGCACCACGTGCTTGGTATGAAAAGATACATGCCTATCTGATTGCACATGGTTTTCAGAACAGTCCAACTGAAAGCACATTATATGTTAAGCATGCAAAGGTACCCAACTACTTGGATTGTTTTATCTAAAGGGGGGATCACTACTGCCAGATTTACATGATTTTTCGGACTGTGACTAGGTCGGTTGCTTTGACACTCATGTGTGCACTAGTGCTTTTTGCTTCATGCTTAGTAGCTCATGCATATCTTGGCTAAGCAAGAAGTAGCCTACTGAGGCCACTTCCAATTGTGATGTTGAGTATAGGGGAGCTTTCATAACGACTATTGAGTGTGTATGGCTTAGATGCTTTATGGCTAGTTTTGGTGTTGGTCACTCTTTTGCCACCACCATCTTCACTAACAGTTAGAGCGCATTGGCAATTGTGAGGAACCCTTTGTTCCATGCTTGCACAAAGCACATTGAGGTGCATTATCATTATGTCAGAAAGAGGCTCTCTGCTGAAGAGATCAACTTGGCATACGTGCCTACGGAGGAGAACATGGTGGAGATTTTCATGACGGCTTTGCCTAGGTAGAAGTTTGAAGCTTTTTGCAAAGCTTTGGGCTTACTTCATTTTGTGGATTGATTCCATATAGCTTTGTGCCTCGTTGTACATGAGTGCGAGCTCCTTGTTCACTACATCACTCTACTATTTTGAACTCCTTCATCATCTGATTCTTGATCTGCTTGATCCCATTGGCATCATTACCTATGAGTATAATATCATCAACATATACACATAGGTATATTACCTCTGGATTACTTCTCTTAATGAAGAGAGATGTATCTGCCTTACTCATTACAAAACCTTGATCTTGAAGGTATGTAGTCAACCTATGGTTCCATGCCCTAGGTGCCTGCTTCAATCCATAAAGAGCTTTGTTCAATTTACATACATATGTTACCTTGCTTGGATCCACATAGCTAGTAGGTTGAGACATGTACACCTCCATTGAAATCCAGCCATTTAGAAATGCATTTTTTACATCCAATTGGTACATGTTCCAATTCTTTGATGTAGCCACAATTACCAATACCCTGATGGTTGGCATTTTGGCCACAAGTGAGAAGGTTTCTTCATAATCAACTCCTTGGCTTTGTGCAAAAGCCTTAGCCACAAGTCTACCTTTGTACGTGTTTATTGATCCATCAGAATTCCTTTTGATCTCATAGATCCATCTAGAACCAATCACCTTCATAGAATCCTTCTTTGATACTAGTTTCCAAGTATCATTCTCCTTGAGTGCTCCGATTTTCTCATCCATAGCTTCCTTCCATTCTGCCTTGGTCTTTGCCTCTTCATCTGATGATGGTTCTTCAAGTGACAAGTCTTCTTCAAGATAAAGAGAGTGTTTAGTGACTAGGGAAGTATCATACCCATATCTGATTGGCTTCTTGCTCTCCCTTTGTGATCTTCTGATTGCTTGGTTGGATGATTCATACATATCCTCCAACTTCTTCATCTTGACTTTTCCTTTGGACTTCCATGCCTTGAACTCTTCTAAGCTGATGATGTCTTCATCATTTGAGTTGATTTCCTCCATTTTGAGTAGGCTCCTCCTTATTGAGGCTTGGAAACCCCTCTTCCAAGTCATAAGGTAGTTTTAATTTCTTGTACTCACTATTCAACCAAGAGTCATTCTCATCAAAGACAACATCTCTACTAACCATGAATCCTTTCTGTATCCTTTCTGACTCAATTCATACCTATGAAGATGCACTTCTCTGCCTTAGGGTCTAGCTTACCTTTTATCTAAGATGGGATATGCACATAAGCAACACATCCAAAGATCCTGCAATGATCAAGTGAATGTCTTCTACCGTGCCATGCTTCATATGGGTAATCCCATCAAGAGATTTGGATGGCAACCTATTTACAAGATAAGTGGGAGTAGATACACTCTCTGCCCATAAATAATTAGGTAATTTTTTCTCATTTAACATTGACCTAGTTGTTTCAACAATTAATCTATTTCTCCTCTCTACCACCCCATTTTTCCCAAGGGTATACCTTGTTGTGATTTCTCTCTTGATTCCTCTGTCCTGTAAGAATGCATCAAACTCATTTGAGAAGTACTCACCTCCTCCATCTGACCTTAGTCTCTTTAGATTTTTCATAAAGTACAACTCAATACTTCATCTTTGTGCTTCATAAAGTAGAATACAGTCCACCTACTATAATCATCTGAAATGAAAGATACATAATACCTTGATCCAGAGATTGAGGGATCCTTACTTGGTCCCCATACATCTGTATGAACAAGCTCTAGGTAATCCTCATGCAGCACCACATTTATAAATCATGTGTTGCTTGGATACATTAGATATCCCAAGCACAGATTGGTATCTACATATTCTTTTTGAGGTTGTTTCACCAACATGCCCTAATCTCTTATGCCAAATTTCAAGTTCTCATAGTGTTTGATCTTTGTAGCTATGGAGTGCAATATTCCTTGTATCTTCGAGTTCAAAAGTGAATAATCTACCTGTCTTTTCTCCTTTGGCAATTATTTTGAATCCATGTTGGGGATCCTCCACAAATGCTCCATATTGATTCAACCTGACGTGCAAACCCTTTTCCACAATCTGTCCAACACTCATCAAATTCTTGGTAATTGTAGGTACATATAGAACCCTCCTCAATAGATTCTTGTCTCCATCATAGGTCTTAACATTTCCTACTTTAATCACTAAGTGCTTGGTGTCATCACCTACTTGTACCTGATGTTTACCCTTTGGTTCTTCTAGGTCAAAGAGAATAGCTACATTGCCAGCCACATGGTTTGAGCATCCTAAATTAATGTAGAAGAGATGGTCATCATTTATACCTAGTCTTCAAGTCATATTCATAATCAAAAGAGAATCTTCTTGCTCCTCTGTGTAGTTGTTGTAATCTTTACTTGATCTGTAGCCTCCTTGGTAATTGCTATTGAAGTTGTTGTTGTAGTTTTTGTTGTGTCCTTGATGGTGATTGAATCTTCCTCTTGATTATGTATGTCCACCTCTTTGGTATCCTCTACCTCTCTGACTCTTGAAGTTCCTGTGTACCTATCAAGTATACACAACCCAAAGAAAACAATGAGAGAGTAGTAGTATTGATAACACATTGATCAACATATAAAACATAAATCAAGGTTACAACCAAAGCTATGGAGATTATTAATCCTATGATCAAAATATCATAAAGCATGAACCTTTTTATGAGCAAGAATACTATGAAAATAATGGCTATGGAAACTCATATGGATTTGAATATGCCAACCTCGGGTATGTAGCTCCTAGAGCTCAACCTCCAGGAAGTCTGACAACAAGACCACATGCACCTAGAGGACTATGCTATAGATGTGGAGAAGACCTTTTCATTAAGGAATTCACAATGACTCACCACCCAAGACCCCCAAGGGTTTGGGAACTTTCCTAAGAACCCATCTAAAGAATCACTTACATCACATCAATGTAATGGAGGAAATAGATTCCTCACGAAAATTATAAAGAATACATCATGCTTTTAAAAGCCATCACCAAAGCCAAAGCCAAAGAAAACCTAGGAAAGCAAACTAATGAGAGCGATTAAAAAAAAATCATATGAAGCCTCAAATAGTAGAAGATTAAAAAAATCATATGAAGCCTCAAAGACAAAGAAAGCTCTAAAATGGAAAGCCAAATGAGAGAAAATAAAAAACAAGTTGATTAAGAAGTTGGTTGAAGAGAACGAAAAATCATTAGAAGATCCCGAACCTAAGCTAACATTTCTAGCCAATCACGACACCAATGTGGTGAAGGAAAAGCAAATGAAGCACAAAGAAGATTAATTCTAGCAGATCCTATGCCTAAAGATCTCAGAATGTGGTTCAAAGCTTATCAATCTAGAATAGAGATAGAACCTATTCTAGAGCAATATGACCTAAGCTATCCAAGAGGAGATCTCAAAAAAGAAAGATTAGAGATATGTAAATGATTAATTGAAATTTCTTAGAATATGCTAGAGCTATCAATGCCAAATCTCCCTGAGATGCGAATTCCAAAGGAGACATTCTAGGGATGTGTAGGAAACGTTAATGCACAGCAAATAAAACTGGAACATACTAAGGAGATTAAAGAAGAATTAGATTCTGAGACCATGGAAAGTGACTCAATGATTTTGGAAGTAGAAGAAAACTGGCCACATGATTTGTGGACCAAAGTTCAAGAAGAGAGGTGGAAGAAAACCAAAGAAGAAACACTTCCTTTTTTAGAACTAGATGCTTCAAAAAACAAGCTATGATGGAGAAGGAAGTAGAATCTAAAGAACTATCCAATCACGGTCATAATAAAGACAAAGCTATCACCTTAACTACACTTCCAAATTATATGGGTGAATATGAGGCAAAATTAGATATTCTTTCATGCCCCAACAATAAGATGCAAATAGAAGAGAATTTTAGAGGAAGTGTCTACCACTCTGCAAGAGTTGAAGAAAGCAAGAAATCAATTTTTAATATCCCTAGAAGAATTTTTGCAAGTGAAGCCCCATCTATGGAAAAAATTGGCAAATCAATTGAATCTAAGGGAAGGAAGCACATCAAGTAATGAAGAGAAGGTGGAAGGTACAACAACTCTTAAGATACCAGTGGATAAAGTTGGAGATTTAAGTGAAGGTGATGAAGGAAATAGTTCAAAGGATATATGAAGAAGGCCATTATTGGA
Source organism: Ceratopteris richardii (assembly GCA_020310875.1). Taxonomy (NCBI): domain Eukaryota; kingdom Viridiplantae; phylum Streptophyta; class Polypodiopsida; order Polypodiales; family Pteridaceae; genus Ceratopteris; species Ceratopteris richardii. The sequence goes on along the minus strand of CM035436.1, from coordinate 59,206,401 downwards.
TACTAGAGCTAGAGTAGGAATAGACACCAAAGATATTTGAGAGAAATGGGGAAGGCGAGCCCTATGACCAGCCAAGATGAAGTTACAATTGGTAGATGGTCATGTTGAATGACCTTTCGGACTCCTTGAGAATGTAAGTTTGACTACATGTGGATTAGAATTTGAACATACCCTATTGATATATCCATTTGGCAAGGCAAGCAACTACGGGATGATCCTTGGAAGACCATTCATGCAATAGCTAAAGGTAGTTCAAGATTGGGGATGGAATGCCTTCTACCTTCAACACAAAGGCACTACAACCAAAATAAATCTCTGAAATTTCTCGTATATGGATGTTTCACTCCTTCAATGAAATCTTGTACATCAAGAGGAGAAAGATGTATCAATCCATAGTGTTGGGCCTAGTAACCAATCATGGATGAACGAGGATACCCAACTTTGGATTTGTAACGAAGCTCAATGGGAGGAGAAAAGATTATGAAATTGGCAGTTTAAAACAAAGGAAGAAAGACAATTAGAGGACCCAACTTACATGCCTCAAATATTTCTAGATGAAGCATTTGAATTACATGGATTGATGGAAATCCTAGCAACATTGAATCTATACATAAATGAACAATTACTAACTATGACAGAATGTGTGGATGAAGAAGTATATGATTTAAGTTTGTACATGGTAGTACTGCAAGAGGTAGTAGAAGGAAAAATAATAGAAAAGGAATGGAAAGAAGAATACAAAAGATAGAAATGGAACTTGAGTTTGACTCAAAAGAACAACTGTTTAAGAAGTAGAAGTGGAAGATTCTAGGGAAAACCAGAAAAAAAATCTCCATAGAAGAATATAAAAAAAACCTAGGAAGGAGAGTAATCAAATAAAGGAAGAAAATTTACCACTTGAACAATTAGAGGTGCTTTAACATTTTAAGAGGTACAAAGTAGAGGAAAGATATATAGCAATTCAAATGCCTAAGAGAGAGCACAAGAAGGAAGTGCATATGACAACAAAGATCAAACAAAGAAAGTTTTAGTAACCCTAGAGGGAGATGAAGAAAGATGCACCTATACAGGTAAAGATGTATGTATAGGAGAGGACCAAGAGCTCATATCATAGTTAAGATATTATAGGGATGTATTTTCGAGAAGCCTTAGAGATGTTCTACACAATGAGAACAAATTAGACATTACTTAGGAGGCAAAAAATTAAAGTTCTTTATTGATCACTTTTAGTCGAAAACCTATAAACAAGGAAGGTTAGGTAGATTTTTTTATTACTCATGGATTTTGACTTTGAAGTAGTGGTCAAGAAAGGCAATACATGTATTAGAGATGAACGGTTCTCTAGGATGACTCATGGAGAACTGTCAACAAGAGTAGCAGATGAACTATTGAATACATACTTATTCAACAAAGGTATGTCCTAAATGGGTTGAAGAATTGGTACCTATACTCACACATGGATCAATTCATAGGATCAAAACGACTAGAAACGAAGAACTTTGGAAAATAAAAAACCTACAGATAGTTGTACGAAGGCTATATTATAAGGACTCTATTGGAATACTTCTAAAATGCATTGAGGATGAGGAAAAATGTAGTCTAATCAAGCAAGCCCATTAGACCAAATGGAGAACACATAAAGGAGTTAGCACAACAACTTTGGAATTAAAGAGGTGAGGAGATTACTAGTCAAGTATGTAGATGGATGTACATGAATATGTAATGAATTGTCACATGTGTCTATCATTTACACTAGATATACACTCTTTTGTATGCTATTCTACAATAGAACCTGAGTGGAATAAGCCACTTGTAGCTTTTCACTCTTTCGTATGCTAATCTACAATAGCACCTGAGTGGAGTAAGCCACCTGTAGCACCTAAGTGGAGTAAGCCACTTGTAGATTTTTTAAGTCAAAGCCATTGCCAAGTAACCCAAACCCAAGAATGTTAAGGGAGTACAAGCTTTCATGAGCCATTGTGACTATTACCGATGACTTATCCACATGTATGCAATCATTGTGAAGCCTGTGTACAATATTTTGACTAATTTCAAGTGGATGAAAGAGTGTAAGAAGTCTTTCAATGATCTCAAATGATGATTGTATCTAGCACCAATCTTGACTACACATGATTGGGGTAAGCTTTTCCATGTCCATGTGGATGCATCCAATTATGTTATTGGGTGTGTCCTAGCACAACATATGGGTGAAGGTAGCATTGATCTTCCAATAGCTTATGCAAGTAGGTAGTGGAATGCTACGGAGAACAATTACACCACTACCAAAAGAGAAGGATTAGGCATGGTGTATGCAGTTAAAAAGTTTAGACATTATCTATTTGCAAATAAGTTTAATTTTATATAGACAATCAAGAATTACTCACTTTGGTAAAAATTCCTTGTGATAGTCACAGATTAGTATGATTTTCCTCTTACTAATGGAATATTAATTTGAAATTGTGGTTAGGCAAGGCAAAACCCACTTGCGAGTGGATCATCTTTGTAGACTAACCTCAAGAGAGTCCCTACAAGGAGTATTCAATGAACTTTTTGATGCTTATTTATTCAACCTAGAGATTGTTCCTAACTGGGCCAAAACAATTGTGCCTATCCTAACCTTTGGACGAAGAACCCTATACTAAAAGCCAAAGGTAAAGAAGTAGTTAGGTCTCATAAATATCACATAATGGCAAGTAGTGTGTATAAGCACAACAATCAAAGCATATTGGCTTGTTGTGCAGAATAAGATGAGCATGCGAAATGGTTGCAAATAGCAGATGTAGGTGCATTAAAGAAACATCATTCTCATCATCGAAACCTACAAATTCTATGAAGATTAGGTGTATACTAGCCAACAATAGAAGTAGATGTTCATAGGATGTGCAAGGAATTGCCATCTCTGGTGTTAGAGCATTAATGGAACATGCCACTCTATATCAAGTATCTCTAGTACCCGATTGGAGCAGACCTTTGATAAACATTTTGAGGATGAAGAAATTCCCTCAAGAAATAACATTGACCAGACAAAAGAGCTTAGAGAAAGAAGCAATAGACTATACTCGTATCGGAGATAACTTGTACAAACGTGGAAGAGACAATTACCTAAGAATGTGTGTCCACGAGAGTGAATATCTTAAGATCTTGGAAAGTGCTCACTAAGGTGTGGCAAGAGAATATTTCAGGACAGACACACTGATGAAAGCAATTCAGTTCATAGGTTTTTAGTGGCCAACCCTCCACATGGGTGCTCATATCTATGTGAAGAGGTGCAACATTTTTCAATTAACCCATTATCCAATACGTAAGGACGAGATGCCACTAAGATCCATGATGGGAGGAGGTGCATTCTCCAAGTGGAGAATATACTTTTTTGGCCGTGTTAATCCCCCAACTAAGAGTTCACATGCGGAATACATTATTATTTCCACATATTATCTAACCAAATGGGTAGAAGTAAAAGCCGCTAAGAAGAATGATGTGCAAACTACTATCAAGTTTCTCTTTGAGAATGTTTTTACAAGATATGTTTTGCCAATAGAAGTAGTTAGCAATCATCGTACCCATTTCTCAAACTAGGTCATTGAATACTTATTACAAGAATTCTTGGTCATTGACAAGAAGTTTTCTCCCTATCACCCACAAGCAAATGGACAAGTAGAAAGCTCAAACAAGATATTTTGCATGGTTCTGAATAAATTGGTGAACCCTAAATGCTTTAATTGGGACAAATAGCTACATATATGCTATACAGGCATATTAAGTGGCCTATAAAATGGTGCTCCAAGCCACAACCTTTCATATGGTGTTTGGATTGAATGCAATGTTGCCCTTAGATTTCTTGATACTTGCTTCAAAAGTGGAAGAAGAGCATCAATGGAGCATCCATGAGCTCTCATCTAGAATTCTTGACTTAGAACAACTAGGAGAAACTGGATTAAGAGCGATCACTAGGATCTATGCAGTCTAGAAGAGACAAAAGGCCTAATCTGATACACACATCAAAGATAAGGGATTAAAGGTAGGAGACTTACTCTTGGTGTATACATTGAAGCAACATGCCAAGAGATTAGAAAAGCATGGCCATGGGCCCATGATTATTAACAAAATATCAACAAATGGAGCTCTCCAGTTAGCCACTCTAGAAGTTGTTATACTACCTAATTACATTAGTGAACGGAGAGTGAAATTATAACAAGAACCCCTGACAGAGAAAATGCTAAATTGACTCAACACAGCAAAGAAACAAAAAGAAGAAGAAAAACAGATTAGGTAAGAGGCTCATGAAGAAGCCATAGAACACATCTAACGTATGAAGTTAAGAAAACAAGGTAGACATCAACCTAGGCAAGATCCTTATGAGGCACCAAGATACCACATGGCTATGAGCCAAATTACAAGTGGAGTCCATCATGGAATTATTGATAGACATCCTTTTGTGAACTTAGGAATAGGACAAGGAAAGAAGGAAAGAATTGTAAAAGCCTTGCTTGACTTAGGAGTGGCCACTAGTGCAGTTATATTTTCCTACTATCAAAACTTGCAATTGAACATCCATCCTTTTAAAGCTTATCTCATTGGATTCAAAGGAGTGGAAACCCCTTGCCTCGACGAAGTGGAACTCCCCATCCCCATTCACGATGTCCAAATGATAGTTAAAGTGATAGTGTGTCAAGATGACGACCTCACAAAACCTCTGATTTTGGGTCAAGACTGGAGCTACAAACATGTGGTGAACTTAAACTTAAGAAGTGGATTTCTCATGGTTTGGGTGAATTGGCAACAAATCACAGTTGAACTAGCAAGTTGTGCAGTCAATGAACTTGAAACAACACCAACTCCTGGTCCTTCTAGGAGTGCACATTAAGATAAAAATGATGTTCTTGTCCAAAGCTCTATGATGTAGAGGGATACTAATCTCAATAAAATAATCAAAGACAAAGTGGAACTCCTTTGTTTTCCAAAGATAAATGAGGCACAAAAAGTAACAAAGCCCAAGATGTAGATGGAGAAGATCACCAAATCGTATGATAAGAAAATAGTTGGATACAAGGTGACCACTAGAGTGAAGCATATCTAGATACGTAAGAGTGAGGAATCCTTGGCTCCCTCATTAGAACCACTAGTACATACCAAACGAATGATGTGATCATAAAAAAACCAAAGCTAAAGGCTATAGGAGTAATCAACCTCGACAACTTATTTCTATTTGAATACCAAAGTGTTCCCTAAAGGCTGAAACCAATGCATGACAAATGTAGGTGCCTAAGAGCTACTTACATGCTCAATTAGTTACATATAAGGTCATAGGTTTAGATCGGTACTTGTAGGTACTCACTTCACAACGGGCAGCTATTATCACCACATCAGCACATCAAATCGTACCTAGGACTACTTGGAAATGGGTACCTAAAACCCCCAAATCTTGGTAGAATTATCTTAGAAAACTTTCAAGGTCATGAATAACAAAAAGTGTAACACCATAACGAAATTTTGGAAAGTCAAACTTTGTAACGAACCCCTGGAACAAACCATGTAATAATCCCATTTCAGAAGGATAGACACATTTTGAGTACATTGTTACTCCACAATATGCAACTAGGGAAGTGATTAACGACTTAACATACACTAACATCTACAGCACACCACACCATTACTAACTTACTAACAAGAATGAGTATCATGCTAGTATTGTAAAGGGGAAAATTCATCATCTAGTTTTTAATGCAATGCTAATATGATCTTCTTACTTCTAACAAATTCAAATGCAACAATCGTTGCTTGCATTATGGTCGATAGGGCAAGAACCAATTTGCAATCAAGGATCAATGATCATATAGCCCACATAAAGAACTTGCCGATTCAACTTGAACCAAAAAAGGGGTCCAAAGATATGCAAGCATTGCAAATTATCCCCATACAAGATCCACCCATGGCCCACACTAAAAGAGTTGACAAGAACACACATTGGTTCAGTGGGATGGTAGGAACATTAAGAGAAGTCACATACATGTGGGAAGTCAAGATTGAGTAGAACACACGGGGAAAGTACCATTTCTTTACTAGAGAATTCAATAAGTTACAAAATGTAGCAAATTTAATAAGGCTTATATGGAAAGAAGCGGGATTTGTAGAATACTTCACTACCTGATTATAAAAACCACATTTCATGTGATGCATTTGCTTCATCAACTCGCTAACTTCCATCCAAGATCCCAGAGCTTGAAGCACCTTTGTGGTTCCATCATTAACATATAGGAATGAGTTCAAACAATTCCTTCTAACCAATAAACGCATTCAAGAAGCCCTAGATATGAGAGACATGCTTATTCCCATCGAGAAAGAAGGATTGGTCCTAGAAAAAATGAAGAATCACAATGTGAAGAAGCTCAAAAAGATGTTGGTTATGACTCTCAATATTGCAGTGCATTTGAGAATGTGCATTCAACATTTCACATTCCTAGGGAAAGATTAATTCACAATGCTACACAAAAACATTTAGTTCAACCTGCATTCAGTCGACACACAACTTGATGATAATTCTTCCACATTGGCTAATTGATCACATTCATCAAGCATGCCAAAAATGGCCATGTAACTGAGTATTACATTCTATAGTGCTCTCAATAGAATCATCTATTGATGCCTTGCATATGATGTTCTGATTTAGAGAGATCTTTCCTCGAACACAATGCACGAATTCAAAAGCAAGAAATCTTTAGCTGCACCATTGAAGAGGATGAGGGGATCGATACCTTCTGCACAACCTAGCGATGCCATCTAAAAACTGGATATATCTCCTACACCACAAATGTTAGTCAAGCCCTTTACACTCAAAATAACAAGGCAAAGTATAGATCGATCCAATTTAACTTTCCCGCTCATGTCATTGAATCTAGAATTCCTTAGAGGAGTTCTCTTAGAAGAGCTCAGTAATGTGAATTTTGAATGAATCCTTTAGGAGGTAAATTTCGAGTCAAGAGGAGAACAAGAAGGCGATCAACAGAAACCACATGAAGAAGAGCAACAAGAGTAGGCCGGAGAAGAAGAAGATGAGGAAGATGAAGAGGAAAAAGAAGAACAACATGGTGAACATAAAGGACAAGCTACAAGAGCCCGTGCCTACACTACACAATTACAAAGGATCTACGATAAAATTATGAGTGTGCAAGAACAAAACCATCTTTCCTTCACTACACACAAAGTTTTTGTAAGGAAGGAGTGGACCTACATCTCATCGAAACACTCCAACTTCTAACTAAATCATTGGGAGTCACCAAATTATTTTATACCATGCTACAAAAGCCAACACCTCTCTATGATCAAAGGCGTGTGAAGACACAAGACCACACTCACAAAAACATCCAAATTCCTCTATCTGAACACAAAGTCACTTGAGTGCAAGAGACCACTTCAATTGGAACCATTGATCTAATAGCTCAAAGGTTTGTTCAAACATCTCCGATCTGACTTTAGCAAGCTCCATCCCCTCCCACCATGACTGATGTTTATATCACCATTGAAACCACTGCCACCATGGAAACCAGAGAACCCATTTACTAGGCATTCCCTAATAACCTCCTCATATCTCTCGAGTCATGACAACTACCCAAATTGTTACATCCAAAACCTCCTTCAACTTTTGCAAAACAATCTCCCAATCCACCCTCTTTTCTTCCATAGCCAACCCTCTCTACACCATCACTAATGAGCTTTCAAAACCAACCATCGATCACCCAATCATATCCAATATTACACACTACCCTAAACCTATTGAGGGTAGTATTGGTTTTCGTGTAACCCCCCCCCCCCCCATCAAAGTTCCTTTCACTAGGGATCGCTAATTTCCATTATCATCTTCCATTTTTCCATCCAAAGCCAATCCCACCACTATCCCACAACACTATATTTCATTTATGGAAGGCTTTCCCACAAAATTTCCTTCCTATTCATGCACAATAGCAACCACATCACTTTAAAAGGACACCATGCGCACCACACCTACCATCCCTATTTTCATCGTAGAATTCACACACATGACACTCTCCAATGCTATGGAAATGTCACCACCATGCTACAATCCCCTCCCCCCACACTTTCACGATCCCCTATCCCCTCTCCACCCACATCACCACTATCAAGCATAGCATTCACAACTCCGATTCCCCCTTGCATTGATATTATCACTTTTGCATCCACATCTACATCTATACATAATACATTCAATACAATGATTTAATGTGTATCACAAATCCAACAAGATTATCAATAGTTAGAGAGAAGAAATGCAATCCGCATGAGCGAATCTCAACAATTACAAACTAGAGTGATAGCTCTAGAACTAGATATCCATAAAATACAAGCAAAGTACCTTACCGTCCAATCAGCGCATGATAAGGTAAATATGAAGCTATAAGGAGTGGATACAAAAGCTATCCAAAACTTGGAGGAGATGTTGCGTGAACAAAATGCAAGGAATGGCAAGCTACAGAGGAACTTAGGCCTTCTATGATGATACATGCCGACAACAATGGAGGTGAATAAGCACCTCCAGCAACAAAATCAAGACAACCTAGAGGCTGCCATGGAAGGAACTCCCAGAACGACCATTAGTACAACCCAGTTCCAACCTATTCCTTTAGATAGCATCCAAATACTAATAGAAGATTATGCTAATTTTTTGGAGTAATACATCAAGTGGGAAAAGGAATGTGCAAATCTCAAGAAGTAGCTAGCAAGGCCCAACAAATAAGGACCGGTGGCCATCCCTCTCCCACAAAACATATAGGAATTGGAAAATCTCCCAAAACAAGTTGATGAACTTCAAGCACGATTACTACATATGAAAGACCATCCTCCCCACCTATGGAACCCAAACCTGAAGAAATGGTCACACTTCTCATGGAAGAAAAGTTCAAGGAACCCTACGAGCCTATCCTAGTATCGAGGGGATGCACTAAAGAGGAAGGCTAAGAAACCTTTGAAGTAGAAGTGCACAAATGGCTAAAAAGGGTCAAATAGATAGACAAAAAAACATGATGATTGAGTAGTTGTTCAACTTAAATCATTGGCAAATCTTAAAGACAAACTACTCAAGTTTTCATATTTTCAAAACCTCTCTCACCAACTGCTCATCATTATGTCATAATTTCAATATATGCCTTACTTTGTACTTTGTGTAGACTACAATGCAACAATAAAAAGTGTTAAGGGGAAATGAATCAACCTTTGCAACTCATTTCAAGCCCAAAGACCTTGCCGAGTCAACAAGAAAAGGTATAATATTTCAACCTAACTAGGATGCATGGTTATCGCAACCTGTCCAAAAATGATGCACACACGATCCACTACACCCTTATATATCAAATATAATACATGCTATTGCCATGTACCATGCCAAATTCCATGACCCAAATTTTCAACCAAGGTGAACATAGCTAAGGGATGCTCCAATTGGATCAACTATCCTTGCTCCACCGAGAGGACCACCCACTATGGTGTACATGATATCAACCATATGCCACTGGTCATCGCGCTTCAAAAATGTGCCTAACATTATTGCCAAGATGTGTATGAAGATTTTTGACTTAATGATGGTGATATTCAAAACCTTCTAGAATGATAAAGCCCCATATATCTCTGCTCTAGACTTCAATGAAGGTAATCTTGACTTGGCATATGTTATGAGCAAAACCCCATCCCTCAACACAATCTTTGCTTAGCACTCTCACACCAACTACTTGCTTATTATATGTAAACTTTTGAGGAAATATTCATTCCTAGACCCACACATTTATTGCAATTATTTGTAGTAGAAAGGACCATGGATGAAGAATAGTTATATATTCCACATCCAAACATACTAGATCAAGTCGAATGCGATGGTTTAATGGTAGATCTAGAAAGAAACCTCCGAATCAAGAAACATTACTCAGCCATGGATGTCATGAAATATTTCATTGCACACCCTTCAAAACAAGGTCTCTTAGACATGACAAACACGAGAGGGAGGGTGGTGTTGACAGTAGCCAAGGAGGTCGAGGAAACTCTAGGAGACAAGGAAGCATGAAAAAAACTAGTCAAAGAGAGTCACAACAAAGCGAAGGCCAAGTAGGCCCAAGCAGACAAGGAAGTCAAAGAAGATGCCGCAATTATGCCCAATACATTTTTGAATAAAATTCCTTATGAAATAGTGATTTTGATCGTTATATTCCATTGTAAATTTAGTTTTTGTTAATCCAAATCCATTTTGTTCTTGTTGAGGAGTTGTTGAGCTCAAGGAGTTTTTGATCTATGTACATACCAATTTTCATAAATTTTTAGAGCTCGTTTAAGTCTCCAAAATAGCCTAGGAACCTAATTTTTTGCTCGAGTGAACATTAGGTCTGAACAGGGCTAAAGCTAGTGAAACACTACAAAAAGAGCTAGTGAGATCATTTCTAAGGTTGGCATTTTGGGAATTGAAGTGAACAAAGGACATTGGCAGCATGTGAGGCATCATGGCTAGAAATGCTACTTGCAAATTTAGGTGTGGAAGTGGGAAAGCCTATAACTATTTATTCTGATAATCTTAGCAGCATATAGTTAGCCCGGAATCTTGTTTTCCATGCTAGAAGAAAGCATATCGAGGTACATTATCACTTCATCAGAGGGAAGGTATTAGCAGGTGATAATGATCTTGTTTATGTGCGAACAGATGAGCAGGTTGCTGATATTTTCACCAAAGCACTTGGAGTTGAGAAGTTGAAGACGTTTTGGGAGATGCTTGGATTACAGGATATGGCATTAAGCTTGAGGGGGAGTTTTGAGATATCAAGCTCAACATGTGATGATCCAGGATGACACATACCAATTTTTTGTTTCTCTAATATGTATACTGGTCAAGGATACTTCATTGAGCTTTATTAGATTTATCTACCGAGAATGATGGCACATTTGCTCCTTGCCAGCTCACTCATTTGCGGACATTAGGTTTTTCCTTATGTATTGATCTCTATATATTGCACTTGTTGTATTCTTGTTTCTAAATCATTCTTGTACATTCCTTTTTATGTAATAGAAGAAGAAGAAGAAGAAGAAAAGGAAGAAGAAGAAGAAGAAGAAGAAGAAGAAGACGAAGAAGAAGAAGAAGATCATTCTTCCTTGCCTCAATCTGTCTGTGTGCTTCTCCTTGAGAGTGAGAGTGTCTGTGTGAGCCCTCTTCGTTATCTCCTTCCTCGTGACATTTTTGACCAATAGAATTTCCATTTTTCCGTCTCTTTGTCTTTCTAAGTGTGTTTGTGTGTGTATGTGTATGCATGTTGGTGTGCTTCTGACTCACACATTTGCATTCTCACTAGCTCATGATCATCATACTACCCTCACATCTTCCTATATTGGCAATTACGAGGTGGATCTCCTCACTTTGATACTCATCATTGTCCTAGAATGATAGCTTAGTATTTGGTCTCCTCAAAGTTTCCTTACCATTTTAATTCTACCAATGTTGGGAATTGAAAAAAATTTTGTGTATGAGGAGTATGAGATATATATTGTCATCAAGAGTCAAGGATTCCCTCAAAATGAAAATCATAAGCTTTAGGTATCTCCAAAATAGACCTCTTATATGATTTTTCTATAATTGTAGGAGCTACTTTGATAAATGGCCATTTTGGGACAGGAAAAAAGAGGGATTTGTCATATATTGCTGAAAACAATTATCTATACATGTAATACAATGCATGAAATCTTAAGTAGAAACAAGAAAACCTAAAATTCTAAACTAGGAGCAGCTTATAAGCTCTCCAAAAATCTTCGGTCACTTTTTGAGAAAACTTTTTAGCATCTAAATTAAAAAATTCCTATTTTGGGAAAGAAAAAAGGAGGTGTACTAGGCATTTATTGGTAAGATAAAATATCCATATTGAGAGTATGTCATATCAAATTCCCTTTGGAATCATCAGATTCATGAAATGGATGAGTTGATTAGGTATTCTATATCCTCAAAGATCGATTTCGGCTCATTTTCATGTGCAAATTCTAGCAAATCTCTACTTTTGGAAGTAACATAAGTTAGATCTTAAAATGATTATCATAGAAAAAAAGGATAAAGAAATGAAGTATGGTATACGTATTTTCATAGAAAATAAAAAATGAAGAAAAAACATATTAAAAAGGAATAGGAGCTTGTCAAAATTCGGGAATGTGAAACTATAGTGACGTATCTTATTATAATACCATCTCATGATATGGAGATAAATTTAGGATTTACATGATGCAATAATGCCTTTGCCTACTTCCAAAATCAGATTTGCTGTCTTTTTTTTCCAACATTTCCATCTGTTGACTATTTTGGCATGTCATACTTGTAGAGGCCATATCGTGGTCTAACAAACTCCAAATTGGCATGCTATGGCTTGTTTTAGACAGCACAAGATTATTTTTTATATTACTTACATTAATTTTTTAAATTATGTATGTTTCCAACTTTGTGGAGGTCTACAAATTATGAGAGTTTTTGGTGACTACCTTCTGGAATCAATATCTTGCAAAACCATGAAGGTGTTTAATATGAAACCATCAAACATTTAAAAATTCATTTAAGGACCTAGAAAGGTAGCTGAAAAGTTCTTGAAGATCTTTCAAAACCTTGGATGCATTCAATTACAATATCAAACCATTAAGCGATGTATGGCTAATGTCTTTAGGAATTGTGGTTTATACTTTGACATGTTAACATATACATGCATGGATGTGTGATTGAAAACCATTCAAAAATTTTGAAAATTATTTTAAGTTTACAAGATGGATCACCTTGCAATAAATACACTTGTTTGATGATTTGTAGGAAATTTAATTGCAGGTAGTTAAGAAAATATGCAACAAGGAGCTTGTTGCAAGCATGTTGCATTTTTTGAAGGTTATGGAGCTTAGTACTTGATAATATGGCTTTTATGCCATGGGCATGCAAAGCCCTATGTTATTGTTAATGACTTGTGTGCTATTGGCTCACAAGGGCTTTATGCTTATGATATAGTTAAAATTATTTAGAGGTCCATTTCCTTGGGGAAAATGATGGCAAATATTATCTTTAGATAGAATTTCATGACATGGTAACATTCATCCACTGTAAACATCAATAAAATGTTATCATGGTTGTACGCATAAATCTTATGGGAATATCTCGATAAAAACCTCATAGTTAAGGCAACTTCATAATTGACTAGATCCCAAGAAATAATCCTTATGGACTTAGACCATAGGACTACTAAGGGGAAGGAGATACACGTTCACCATAGGAATTCGAAACAACAATCCTATACATTTTTAGGAAGTTTCATAGAGGATTCACTACAAGGAATATGGGTGTATAGCGACAGTTAAGGCGACAAAATTTCGTCGCTATAAAATTGCAACATGCGTCGTAATGAGTGTCACGTGCGGACCGTCAATCAAATGACAAACCAAACAATGTTTTTTGCGACTTGTGGTGCGACGGGGCTACGACGCTCCCATACAGCATCGCTAACATGACGGTTTTAAATTGCGTCGCATAAGTGGCACTTTCTTGCATCACATAAGCGATGTTTTGTGCCGTCGTATAAGCGACGCTACGAATGTGTCGCTTATGCGACGCCAACTTGATGCGTAGCATCGCTTACACGACGGTTTGTTGACGGAAAAAAATTAAAACGTTGGAGGCTCTTCGGCATTTTCATGCATATGATCGAAGAGCTCTCCAACATTCGCAATTGCGCTGCGCTTACGAGCTGAAGTAAGTATATGTAGAATTGTTGTTTCGCCTAAGCTCTCTCTTATTGTCTATCCCTCTATCTCTGTTTCTCTCTTCCTACATCTTTCTCTCTTTAAATTCTCTCTCTCTCTCTCTCTCTTCTTTCTCTCTTTATTGGAGGTTATTCAAGAAGCTAACCAAGCAAAAAGTATGGCTAACCATTGTAAGTACAATTTCTATTCTTTGTATATCATTTGAATTGTGTTATTTTCATTAGATAGCATACTCACACTTATTGATATGCACTTATACACTTATACATGATGAAGATGCACTTTCACACATATACACATATACACATGCACATACACATACATATATACACACAGATACATGTGCACATACACTTAGACATACACACATATACACATGCATATGGACAAACATTTCTACAACCACATAAAAAGACTTGCATGCATTATCGCATATATATATATATATATATATATATATATATATATATATATATATATATATATATATATATATATATATATATATATATATATATATATATATATATATATATATATATATATATACATACATACATATACACATTAACATATACACAAATACATGTATATGCACATCCACATGCATCCACATTCACATGCATGCACATACACATGCACATACCTACATATACACATATACATGCACATACACACATATACACATAGAGTTATACATATACACGCACATACATATACACACACATACACATGCACATGCACATACTCATACACATATATACACTTACACATGCACATGCACATACATACATATACACACACATACACATGCACATACATACATATACACGCATATACATATACACTTAGGTACACACATATGAATGAATTATATAATTAAAGTATTAAAACACATAAACACATGCACACACACATGCACATACCTACATATACACATATACATGCACATACACACATATACACATAGAGCTACACATATACATGCACATACATATACACACACATACACATGCACATGCACATACTCATACACACATATACACTTACACATGCACATGCACATACATACATATACACACACATACACATGCACATACATACATATACACACACATACATGTACACTTAGGTACACACATATGAATGAATTATATAATTAAAGTATTAAAACACATGCTTAATAGAAACAATAATAACAATCAATAGAACAAAACTCTTCATTACTTAATACCATACACACAATTCAAAACATAACTGAAATGAAAAATATATAGATAAATATATATATATATATATATATATCAATGTAAATACATATAATCCAATGTCATAGTCAACTAAAATCCTAATCATCATCATCATGATCATCATCATCATCAGCAATATCATGATCATCCTGATCTTCCTCATCCTCATCGTCATGATCACCTTGTGACGATCGAGATCGTCCCTCCTGTGTCTGTCTCTCCACCTCATCCATATTTATCTCTCCATAATACTCCTGTATTACATATAACAAACATGAATAAATAAAACAATTAAACCATTCATAAAAATAAAATAATTATATAAAATTTTAAAATACTCACAAAGGCATCAGGATGATCTTGCATACACTCGCTCAAATGCCAATATCCAAAATGTGCAGCATACTCGATCTCATGTTTCGTAGGATATCGCCCATAATCCTTTCGTTGCATTGAAAGAAATAAAAAAGATTAGTTGCTTGCATTTTAACTAAAATAAAAAATATACTCACAATAACACATCTACTTACAAATGTAGCTACAAAACCATTATGGCCCATTTGGCCTAGGTGGGATGTGTGGCCCGACTCCACTCTCTTCTTTGCAGCAGCCTGTTTATTGATGAAAAAGAATACATAAATTGAATGTAAAAAATTACTAAAATATATAAAAACTATATATATAAACTATTAATTTGTGTACCTTCTACTGAGGAAATGACTCTTGAAGACGTAGCTCTCTCTCTCTCTCTCTCTCTCTCTCTCTCTCTCTCTATATATATATATATATATATATATATATATATATATATATATATATATATATATATATATATATATATATATATATATATATATATATATATATATATATATATATATATATATATACTTTTTTTAATATATCTTTTTTTGATAAACTTACAGGTTATTATCTGAAAAGTTTTTACTAAGTCAGAATATTCTTTCTACCTCACATGATGAAATGAAGAAGATAATCAACAATCTTTGTATAGATTATCAATGTATACATGCATGTCCTAACGATTGTATTTTATATAGAGGTGAATATGCAGACTCTTTGACATGTCCCAAATGTCAATCTCCTCGATATAAGGGCGAAGAAGGTAAAATCCAAAAAAAGTTATTGAGAAATTTTCCATTGGCTCCACGGATTAGACATATGTTTCAAAGCCTCGAAGTATCAAAGCTTTTGACTTGGGAACATGATCACAAAAGTACTGATGGAATAATTGAAATTCCTCATGATAGTGTTGCTTTTCAGCATATTGATTCTACATGGCGTGAATTTGCACAAAATCTACAGAATCTAAAGTTAGGAGTTGCATTAGATAGGGTTAATCCATTCTCCATGAAATCCAGTAAATGGTCAACATGGCTAGTGGTAGTCATAAACTACAATCTTCCACCATATCTTAGCATTAAAAAGGAACATTTAATGCCTTCACTTTTAATCCCAGGCAAAATACAAAGTAAAGATATGAATATATATCTTGCTCCTCTCATTGACGATCTTCAAGAGTTATGGAGAGGTATTAATGTCATTGATGTATCAAAAAGCATCAATGAAAGACATATTACGGTTCGTGGTATTGTGGCTTGGACTATTCACGATTTTCCAGGATATGGTGTTTGTTCAGGTATTGATGTAATTTTTTTATTCAATATGCATGTAAATAAATATGATTTAATCTAATTATATTTTTATCATTTTCAATGATGCAAGAATATCTACTAAGGGTTATAAAGCTTGTCCATATTGTGGTGATTGGTTGAGATCAATCAATAGTAAGAATCTCAACAAAAATATTTATCTTCGACATCGACGATTCTTGCCTGATGATCATCCGTTAAGATCTAAAAGAGAACCGATACATTTTAATGGAAAGCTTGAAACAGGTCAGTGTCCAAAACCTATGACGCCTATGGATTGTTATAAAAAATGGACAGATGGACCTCTGATAGATCCAGAATAAAAAATCTTCAGTGATGATTCAGATAATAAGTATGTGAACAAAGGTAAAGGAAAATTGGCACTCACAGAGAACATATCAATATGGTATTCTTTGGAGTATTGGAAAAAGTTAAAAGTATGTCATCTTCTTGATCCTATGCATATATTCAAAAATATTGGTTATTCACTATGGCAGCATCTTCTTGGACTAAAAGATACCACAGCATCAAGGAATGATTTGAAAGATCAAAAATCCAAACCAAAGTTATGGCCTGTTTTTTATAGACATTGACAAGAAACGACTTATGCACGTGCTCCTTGGGTACTTACAACAAAAGAGATATAGACTATCAACAATAGAATTCAATTGATTAAGACTCCTACAAGATATGGAGCATCTTTTCAAAACATGTTTACTATGGATGATAAGAGATTATCTGGGTTATCGATGGATGTACAATGAAAGGAGTACGAGATGTGATCTATCATCTTGGATCACTTATAAGGTAATTATGATACTTTTATATTTAATATGTATGAATATTGGATATCTTTTATTTTTTAATTAACTTCTTTCTAATTGTTTTTATGATATGTATAGTTGGATTACATCCAAAGAGATTGACAAAAACTCGATCCCACAAAAAAAAAGCGAATGCAAAGAGCTACTATGTTTGATGGA
Organism: Ceratopteris richardii; assembly: GCA_020310875.1. Taxonomy (NCBI): domain Eukaryota; kingdom Viridiplantae; phylum Streptophyta; class Polypodiopsida; order Polypodiales; family Pteridaceae; genus Ceratopteris; species Ceratopteris richardii. The sequence goes on along the minus strand of CM035436.1, from coordinate 59,188,734 downwards.
GAAAGAACTTCCTACTTTATTTTTTGATATTCAGGTTCATTTATTAGTCCACCTTGTAGATGAAATAGAGATTGAAGGTGTTGTCAACACTCGATGAATGTTTTGGGTTGCACGATTTATAGGAATATTAAAAGGTTATGTGCGACAAAGAGAAAAACCAAAAGGATCCATGGCAAAGGGTTGGATGCTTGAAGAGTGCATGTATTACGTTAGTGAGTACCTTGGAAGACTTCATGAAGAAGCTCCACCTGCATGGACCAACGAGTCTTCTTCAAAAATAACAGATGAGGTATTATCAGGTAAGGGGGTTCTATTCTTTTTTACATTTCAAGAAAAAAATGATGTTTCTACTTTTGTAGCATATAACAGCAAATGCATGCAAGCATTCCTTAGCGAGTACGAGGAACTTGAAAATCTCCAAAGTAAAAGGCGAAAAAACAAAAGATTTAGACGTAATCTTGATAATAATGAGATTAAAGATATATCTTCTTTCATGGATTGGCTATATAGTCATTTGCAACACGCCAACACAAATAATGAAGAAATCTCAGATGAGCAAAGAGAGTTAATGATAGGTTGTGAACGAAAGGTAATTTTATTAAAATAATATTTTATTTTTTTCATATATGTATGTTAGTTTCTATATACTAATTGAATTTATTTTGCAGGCTCGAATGTTCACTAATATGTGGGCTTTTGGACAGCATATTAGAATCAAAGCCATTGATTCTTTATGTAAAATAGAGGATTCTAGTATTGTTGCTTCTTTTAAGCAACTATCACGTGCTAGCTCAAAAGACACGAACCTTATAGATAGCGAACTTGGTTACGTAGGAACTATTGTTGGTATCTACGAAATTTTATTTCGTACATTCAAACAGGTAGAAAAAAGTTTATATTTTTTTTGATAGAGTTAGTTATTTTTTTAAGCACCTAATAATGGGTTTTTGTTGTTATATATTTTGATAGGTCATTTTGAAGGTTGACTGGTTTCGAGCCAAGTATAAAGGTAGTAATTCCACATTAAGAAAGGAATTATCTAGGTTTTGGGCAATTGATTCTTCCAAGGTAATGCGATCTACTAAAGAACCATATATTCTTCCTAGGCATATTGAACAAGCATTTTTTTATAAAAACCCAGATGCTCATCCTTGGTGGCAAGTCATTCATGTGCAACCTAGAGGTAGGTCATTGTTTGAACAGTTTATTGTAAGAGAGATCAAAGAAAGTCCTCTTGATGATTCAGCATTAGATACTGATACATCAACATCTCAAATAGAAATTAGAATCATTATACATGATAATGATACTAATCTTTTTGATGAAGAGGATAATTCTCTACATGCTAATTCTACTGATGAGGAAGAGGAATTACCAGAAATAGATATTAATCCATCAATAGATGATGTGATTCATGAGAACATAGATTTAACAATAGAAGAAATAAATGAAATCAATAAGGATAATGAAGATGAGACTATATTGATGTCTTCGCAAAATGATGGCAATAATGAAAACATATGAGTAGATTAGATAGTAAATTCTACTATAGTTATCAATCAATAACTTGAAGCTTTTGAATGGATATCAGATAATAGATTTTTTTATTAAGTTGAATAATGATGAATCCTACTAGAGAGATGAAATCATGTTCTTCTAAGTTAGAACATGAAGCTCGGGGGTATGCCTAATTATTTTATATATAGCTTTATGTTCGAGGATCAAATTTTTATCATGTTTGTATGCATATGTGTGTGTATTCATGTGTATTATATGTATACATATGTTAGTATGCATATATATGTATTTCATGTATATGTATGTGTTTGCATATGTGTGATATATGTATACATGACATTGTGTTAAATATGCATATGTGTATATATGCATATGCGTTTATGTAAAATATTCATGTATTCGTATAATATATGCAAGTGTTTATAATTGTGTACATGTATATAGGTATATTTGTCTATGTGTAAATATGTACATGTAAATATGTATGCATGTATATATATGTTTATGTGTGCATGTAGCCATGTATATGTGATGTGTACATGTATATATGTATATACTTCTATGTGTAAATGTGCACATGTAAATATGTATGCATGTATATATATATTTATGTGTGCATTTAGGCATGTATGTGTGATGCATAATATATCTACTCCATTTTATATTTATGTATCCGATCTACATGATGTGTATATATCTTTATATATATTATGATCCTCGTTGATTCGAGTAGCCATATATAGAGGCATAGGGTTGGGAGGAGAGACATCTCTCTAGTAGGACGTCGGAGGAATAGATGCAATGTTACATATACTTCAAACATATGGCTAAAAGGTTGAATTAGAGTTTTTAAATTAGGGGTTTTAAAACCCTAATATCAAAATTAGTGTTTCCAGTTTAGGATTTATTTATTTATTTATTTATTTATGTGTATGCATGTGTTGTGTATGTATGTGTATCTATATGTGCATATGCATGTGTTGTGTGTGTGTGTATATATGCATGTGTATATGTATATATGCATGTAAATATGATTATATGAGTCTATGTGTGTGTACATATGATTATGCATGTGTATGTGTATGTGAGTATGTGTACGTGTATGTGTCTATGTGTATTCATTATATGTGTGTAACTACATGCATGTGTATGTGTGTGTAAAAATGTGCATGTATGTGTGTGTATGTATAAATGTGCATGTATGTGTATATGTGTGTAAATGTGCATGTATGATGTATATGTGTGTGTATGCATGTATTTATACCTCTAGTCTCACTCTTTTCTCTCTCTCTCATATACATACATACATGCATAAACACACATACTCATATCCACATATCTATACATAAAAGGAGTGCATACCGTGCATTATCGTGACGATGAGCCATACGTGTCTGCATCTCTTTTAGACACCACTTAAGTGACCGTCCTGTTCCAAACTCTTTCTCAAGTGAACTAAGTACGTATTTTTTATCCCTCTCATCATGATCACTACAAAAATAAAAAACATAATGTAAATAAAACATAAGATATTTATTTCAATTTATATGTAAAATTTTTACTTACTTACACAGTAAGTGGACAAAGCGCAAGTAAGAGTCACATAGTGGCCGCATTCTTGTCTTGGACTCCAATCCATTCCCTATGTACACAATGTTCCCCTCTGGCTCTATATCACACTCTAGTCCTAAGGTTCCTATGCATGTCCTCATAGGCAACTCTACTCTACTATCACGATTTGGAGATGGTATAGCTGTCCTAAAAATAGATAGATAAAAATAAATAAAAATATGTGTTGTAATATCATTAAAAAAGTTTATGAAAAAAAACATACCTATGAGCAGATAGCTCTCTTCCTGCATGTGGAGCCGCAGAAGAGCCCTCGTTTGATCGCTGGGTAAGCATCTGGATCGTACAGTCCAGCTCCTCATCAAACATCTTTGAGAAATCACGCATGATGGCCCCTAGAGTATCAGACGGAACTCTTGCTCTCATAAGACTTTTTATGAGAGTGAGTTTTGTCTTTCTCTCTCTATTGGGATACATAATACCTAACATATAAAACAAAATGGTTAGAAATCAATATATATATGTGTACATATGTATGTGTGTATGCATTAAGTATGTGTATATATGCATGTGTGTGTGTATGTATGTGCGTGTATGTGTGTGTGTATGTTATTATGCATGTGTATGTGTGTATGTCTCTATGTGTGTATGTGTGTGTGTATATGTGTGTGTGTATGTGTGTGTGTCTATGTGTATGTGTGTGTATGCATCATTATGTGTGTATGTGTCTATGTGTGTATGTCTCTATGTGTGTATGTGTGTGTGTATATGTGTGTGTATGTGTGTGTGTCTATGTGTATGTGTGTGCATCTATGAGTGTGTATGTGTTTATGTGTGTGTATGTGTCTATGTGTGTGTGTATGTGTGTATGTGTATGCATGTATGTATGCATGTGTGTGTGTATGTGTGTGTATGCATTATGTATGCATATGTGTGTGTATGCATTATGTATGTGTATGTATGTATGTATGTATGTATGTATGCATATGCATATGCATTATGTCTGTATATATATGCATGTATTTGTATGTGTGAGTATGTCTCTCTATGTGTGTGTGTATGAATATATATGTGTGTGTATGCATATATGTGTGTATGTGTGTATGTGTGTGTATATGTGTTTGTATGTATGTATGCATGTGTATGTGTGTGTATGCATCATTATGTGTGTATGTGTCTATGTGTTGTTTGTGTGTGTGTATATGTGTGTCTTTGTCTATGTGTATGTGTGTGTGTGTCTATGAGTGTGTATGTGTTTATGTGTATGTATGTATCTATGTGTGTGTGTCTATGTGTGTATGTATATGCATGTATGTATGCATTTGTGTGTGTATGCATGTGTATGTGTGTGTATGCATCATTATGTGTGTATGTGTCTATGTGTGTATGTGTGTGTGTCTATGTGTGTGTGTTTGTGTCTATGTGTATGTGTGTGTGTCTATGAGTGTGTATGTGTTTATGTGTATGTATGTATCTATGTGCGTGTATGTGTCTATGTGTGTGTGTATATGCATGTATGTATGCATATGTGTGTGTGTATGCATGTTTATGTGTGTGTATGCATCATTATGTGTGTATGTGTCTATGTGTGTATGTTTGTGTGTGTGTATATGTGTGTATGTGTATGTGTATGTGTCTATGTGTATGTGTCGCTATGTGTCTATGAGTGTGTATGTGTTTATGTGTGTGTATGTGTCTATGTGTGTGTATGTGTCTATGTGTGTATGTGTATGCATTTATGTATGCATGCATGTATGCATATGTGTGTATGTGTGTGTATGCATTCTGTATGCATATGTGTGTGTATGCATTATGTATGTGTATGTAAGCATGTGCATTATGTATGCATGTAAATATGTATGTATGCATATGCATATGCATTACGTATGCATATGTGTGTATGTGTGTGTATGCATTATGTATGTGTATGTAAGGATGTGCATTATGTATGCATGTAAGTATGTATGTATGCATATGCATATGCATTATGTATGCATATGCATTATGTATGCATATGTGCATATGCATTATGTATGCATATGTATGCATGTATGTGTATGTGTGTGTATGTCTCTCTATGTGTGTGTATGCATATATGTGCATGTATATGTGTCTATATGTGTGTATGCATGTGTATGTGTGTGATTGCATCATTGTGTGTATGTGTCTATGTGTGTATGTGTGTGTATATTTGTGTGTATGTGTGTGTGTGTCTATGTGTATGTGTGTATATCTATGAGTATGTATGTGTTTATGTGTGTATATGTGTCTATGTGTGTATGTGTCTATCTGTGTGTATGTATCTATGCATGTGCATTATGTATGCATGTAAGTATGTATGTACATTGTATGCATATGCATATGCATTATGTATGCATGTATGTTTATATGTGTGTATGTCTCTCTATGTGTGTGTATGTGTATGTATCTGTGTCTGTATGTGTGTATGCATGTGTATGTGTGTGTATGCATGTGTATGTGTGTATGTGTGTATGTGTGTGTGTATGTGTGTGTGTATATGTGTGTGTATGTGTGTGTCTATGTGTATGTGTGTGTATCTATGAGTGTGTATGTGTTTATGTGTGTGGATGTGTCTATGTGTGTGTATGTGTCTATGTGTGTATGTGTATGCATGTATGTATGCATATGTATGTGTATGCATATGTATGTGTGTGTATGCATCATTATGTGTGTATGTGTCTATGTGTGTATGTGTTTGTGTATATGTGTGTGTGTATGTGTGTGTGACTATGTGTATGTGTCTCTACACGTCTATGAGTGTGTATGTGTTTATGTGTGTGTATGTGTCTATGTGTGTGTATGTGTATATGTGTGTATGTGTATGCATGTATGTATGCATAGTTGTGTGTATGTGTGTGTATGGAATATGTATGCATATGTGTGTGTATGGATTATGTATGTGTATGTATGCATGTAAGTATATATGTATGCATATGCATATGCATTATGTATGCATGTATGTGTATGTGTGTGTATGTCTCTCTATGTGTGTGTGTATGCATATATGTGTGAGTATGTGTGTATGTGTGAATGTGTGTGTGTGTATATATGTGTGTATGTGTGTATGCATGTGTATGTGTGAATGCATCATTATGTGTGTATGTGTCTATGTGTCTATGTGTGTATGTGTGTGTGTAGATGTGTGTGTATGTGTGTGCGCGTCTATGTGTATGTGTGTGTGTCTATGAGTGTGTATGTGTTTATGTGTGTGTATGTTTCTATGTGTGTGTAAGTGTCTATGTGTGTATGTGTATGCATGTATGTATGCATATGTGTGTGTATGTGTGTATGCATTATGTATGCATATGTGTGTGTATGCATTATGTATGTGTATGTATGCATGTGCATTATGTATGCATATGCATTATGTATGTGTATGTATGCATGTGCATTATGTATGCATATGTGTGTGTATGCATGTAAGTATGTATGTATGTATGTACACATATGCATATGCATTATGTATGTATATGTGTGTGTATGCATGTAAGTATGTGTGTATGTACGCATATGCATATGCATTATGTATGCATGTATGTGTATGTGTGTGCATGTCTCTCTATGTGTGTGTATGCATATATGTGTGTGTATGTGTGTATTTGTGTGTGTATGTGTGTGTGTATGTGTATGTGTGTGTATGTGTGTGTATGTGTGTGTATATGTATGTGTATATGTGTGTGCATGAATATGCATTATGTGTGCATGTGTGTATGCAACATTATTTGTGTATGTGTGTATATGTGTGTGTATATGTGTGTGTATTTGTGTGTATGTGTGTGTGTGTATGTGTGTGTGTCTATGTCTGTATATGTGTGTGTGTATGCATATGTATGTGTGTGTAAGTGTGTGTGTGCGCACATACCTTGCTTCAATGAGATGTCTCTCTCTCTCTCTCGTGCTCTCTCTCTCTCTCTATCTCTCTCTCTCGGTCTTTTCTTGCTCTCACATCCAAATCCTGGCACAAATGTGCTGGGGAGAAATCATTTTTTTTTTTACATTCCAGAGCATCGCATATGCGACGCTGTCTAGTTTTCCAACATCACAAATCATGACGTTAGTTAGCGACGGTATTTGTGACGCAATAATTTAGCATCGCATAAGCGATGCAAGCATCGCTTATGCGACAAATGCCCAAAAAAAAAATCCGAAAACAGCACCATCATTGATGCGATGCTAGCGTCGCATAAGCGAAGGTATTCATTTTCTTTTCAATTCGGGGGCGTCGCGACGCCCCCCGATTTCTTGTATTGATTATATACAAAGGTTTATTTATAACTCTTAACCTTGGCTTGAATTTAAAATGGAGCCTTTAACATCTTATGACCTAAGAAATGTTTGAGCTTAAGTTTGAGAGTTTCTTAATTAAAAAAGTTTGAACCTCTAAAGAGAGGAGAGGCTCAAGCTTCCATTTGAGCCTCAATCATACATTTGAACCACACGTTACTCTTTTGTTCTAACCGTAAGCCTAAGTTTTTACCTTGAACTTAATCAATGCATCATACACTTTAAAAACAACAAGTTTATGGTTACTCAAATAGATAAGAGATTTTTTACTTTAGCTCACAAATAAATGATATTAGCAATAAATAAAGGATTTAAATAATGTCAAACTCACATAAAACTCAACCAAAGTATTCATTTACTTCTATTTGATTACCTTAAAAATTAAAGAATCATTAACTTTTAGGCTTGCAAGATAATTACAAATACACATCACATTATTCAACAAGAGGTAATGTGCTCAAAATAAAACTATATTATTAGTAATATATATGGGATTAACATAAATAAATCACATGAATGAAATAATCATTAACGTAAGAAATAAATTCATAGTTTGAAATTTATGAAATTTATTACAATACATTGATCAATGTTTTTCAAGGTTAATTTCCTCCTCCTATATTTGAAGTACCTTCTATATCTTTAGTAACTCTCACTATTTCTTCTTAGTATTTTGTATCCTCCAGACTTTCAAAATCTTCTCTAGTAGGTTGTTGGTCATTCTCAGGATTTTGGAACATGTCATGTGTATTATCTATATCTTTAGTATCTTCAATGGAAACTTAAGGTCCAAGATGTGAATGTGTAGGTAGGCATCTTCTACAGAGGTGGTTGATATTTTGGCCTTTGTTTGAGCTAGGAAGCATGGATAGGTTTGATTTAAATTTTTTTATCTAGCTTAGGTAGAGAGCCACAATTTAATAGAAGGGTGCATAATCTAATTTAAAGTTTTTCTACCAAAAATTCAAAAAGCACAGAATGAAGTAGAAGTCAAATCTACAAGAACTTGGACTTTAGGTTAGATTATTTTTTGTAACTTGAGTTTTAGAGGTTTGAATGAAGTGATTCAAAATTCTATGTGTATCTTCAGAAAGCTTCTGCAAAACTTTAGAAGAATATAGTTTCCAATTTTGATGTATAGGTTACCAAAAATGTAGAATACAAAGCAATAGTATTGTAGGTGAAGATGAAAATGGTAGTAGACACTTGTTGTACCTTGAGCTACACACCTCTAGTTAATGTTCTCTTAGTATCTTTTCTTAGCCAAGAGAAAGTTATTCAATTTTCATGAAGAGAAAAGTTTGAGATTTAGAGGTTATCAACCCTGAAACAACAAAACACATGCAACACATTTTCACCATAGAAACCCTACTTGCTTTTAGAGGTTCATTTTTCTTTGAAACTTCTATGAAGAGAGATTTTTTGGAGCTCTATGTGGTAGCTCCTTTGTATGAGAGTAGAGCATGATCTTGTCAAGTGTTTCGCATGTAAGATGACATTATGGTATACCTTTCAAGTTCATTTCATCATGAGTTTGATCATATTATTGTCAATGGACATATACTGGAATTATGATTATATTTTCTTTTATGGCACTTGGATACCGCTTTGTTTGCCTATTGCACACTATTTTCTATGAGAGTGATTGGATTTATTGGTACTTGTATTCTTGTTTTTCTTTGTAGGTACATGATCCAAGGTAGAGCCTCAATTACAAACTCATTTGTTAGCTTGATTGGATATTCTATTAGCATATGATCATTGGCTTCAAATTTTATTTTATCTTTTAATTCTTGGCATAAGTAGATGGTGATTTCCACATGGTTATTTGGTTTTAGAATCCGTTTTATAGAGGAGATGCTGCTAAACTTTTATCACCTTTTATGCTAAAAGATTAGTCTAGTGGATCCTTCAAGCTTATGTGATAGCTTTAGATTTGTGCTTATTTCCATTTACTTGGAGGTTCAACCCTTTTAACAAAGGGAGAGGACGTCTATTGCATACTCCTAGAAATTATATATTTCTAGGAAGGTACAAAGTGAAAAAAAATGTAGGATTTTATGGAGCTCACAGTTTGTGAAAGTGCCAAAAGAAAACAATTAAGCTAAAACCACCAAAACGAGTCCAAGATTTCACTAATTTATAGGTATAAGGCATGCATGTACAAGCAATTGGACTGAGGAAAAGTGCTTTGCGCAAGAATTTTCATTCCTTTCCTTTTAGATTGAGGAAGGTGGTAGCCCTTATCTAATTACAAGAAATGAATCTAAAGAGAGAGATGGCCATGCTCCAACTATAGATCATGATGCAAGGGAGTGCTCCACATATAATACCTAAACACATTTATGAGGATGGAAATGTTAAAAAAATGAATTTGTATAAATCATGGGTTCTAGAATGCTAGAATATGATATATGTTTTTCTTGGTTTAGCCCATTATTTACAATTGGAACATGCTTCAACATTTCAATTGAACCCTTGGTTTTAACTCCTTTCATATTTATTCATATGAGCCTCGAATTCAATGGCTCTGATGCTTAGATTTGATTGATCTTAAGGTGTGGGAACCTTAGTTTTTGAGACATTTCTCTAAATGCCACCTTGGGGTGTACATGAGAGAGGAATCCTCATTTGATTTAGATGGCATGTGATAGATGGAATGTGATCATCATTGGGAAAATGTCCACATGAGGGACACTTGGCTGGAAACTTGGTCAAACCTAAGGACAATGACACCCTTGACCTAGATGTATATATATGGGTGAAGTTAGATGGGTGGATACATGATCTCTCTTGCCATTGTGGTCTTGCTAGCATGTTTATTCCTTAGTACTTTTTTGTTTATACAACATATATAAAAAACAAAAAGGTTGGAGTAAATACAAGACACAACCAATTCAAGTGATTAGGGCCATCAAAAGTTCTATAATTTTCCTAATCATTTGAATTTTTTGTTTCTTTTTTCTCCTCCAAACACATGCACAATGTGTAGTTAAAGACATAAATCAATAAGAAGGTATTTATAACACTAAAGAAAATCTAGTAAACATCTAAAGATTGTTCATAATGGAAACCACTTTAGAGATAAACCAATCTCATAATGCAATACATACCACTCAAACCTTGCTCAATTTCAAGAAATTGTAAGGACACGAAGACATAGAACTAGACAACTAGATAAATAAGTAGAAACAATGATCTCAACTTAGAAACGACCATGACAAATATACTATCTTTATGAGCAAGCTAGTGTTGCATCATTCAAAAAACAAATTCTTTGAAGGTTTCTATTTGTAATATATATATATATATATATATATATATATATATATATATATATATATATATGTATATATATATATATATTATATATATATATAGACTTTAGAATGTCTTCCAAATGTATGTTGGAGATACATGCGCTAGTTAGCTAGTGTTAATCATACATAGGGAAAACTGTACATTTGCTTTGGCTTCCTATGCTTTTCCTCCTTGGAGCTTTAACCTCTATGGTTTTTGTTTCTTTGGAGCATGCTTTTAAATAGGAGGACCTTTATTCTTATCATGCTTCTTCTTATTTTTTGCTGGTCGATGTGGCAAATCTGGATAATAGGGATATATTGCATCCCTCAAAATGGTATGTATTGCTTTTTCTTTCACAAATGGATCAAATCATTTGCATAATTACAAACATTTACATAAGGAATATAAACTATGTTCTCTAAGAAACATATAGCATTTTAAATCACTCTCCATCCACATGATGTAGAGTCCTTCTATAATGGAAAACTATTTGCATTTGAAAAAATCATTTCTCTTCAGTCATTTTGAAAATCTGTGGATATTTTTCTATCTACGTTCATCTTCAAACACTTAACAATGCTACAACGTAAAAAATGTCAAAGGTTTTTGAAATAGGATGATACATAAAAAAACATATTCATTACGACTTATAGTTTTCAATTTCCATGTTGTGTTTGTGAGAAACATAATTAAACTTTATCACTAAACATACTCGTAAAGAATATATTCCACATCATCAAGGTCTTCAAGAACAAGACCTTCTAACATGTATTTTTTTTCTCTTTCCTTCACTCATCCCTATTGCATTTCTTATCATGTGATTGTGACAAAATATCTTCAATTTTGACTAAGGAGGGTTTGGGTTTTCATGTTGGAGAGATACTAAGAATATCAAAAAACGTTTGATCAATGATATCAAGTGGTAGTATGGCTATGTCAAACTTGTCCCTAATCCTTGACATCACAACATAGTCCTTTACCAACAATGCCACTCTATGACAATGTGCAACACGTAAGAAAGCATCATTCATCAACTCAATGGAAAATTCATTTACAACCTCTTTCAAGCTCAAGAAAGCTTGGTTTTTCCATCTCACATGGACAAATGATGTTGTGTGCATCAAAGAGTGAAGCATTAAGGAGATGTCTTGAGCACTCTCATGAAAGGAAGGCCTACAAATGAGAAGTCCCACAAACTTCTATGATCTCCTCATTTCCATCAATGCCTTGAGCTTATATCTCACCCATTTCTTGGTATGGAAATTTTGATACCCACTTTGGTTCTAGGTATTTGTGTTTTTATCCTCTCTTTATATTTTTCCCTTTGATCTTGCTCCTCGTTTGCATAAAGCTTTTGTGGCTATGATATACTTGAAATAATGACAAATAGGAGTCTTATTTGCTTAAAGGAAATGAAAGGGCAAAATAAGAAAAAGAGTATGAGAAGATGTAGCTCAAGCATAAGCACCACCTCCTTTACTTTTCAATCTTGAAAGATGTGAGGACTGGTATGAAGACGTTGAGCAAGTGAAGGCACAAGTGCATGAGTGAAAGCACACAAGCATGCACACACATATACACACACCCACACACGATAAGAGAAAAGAGGGGAACAATGGAAAGCTTCGATTACAAAGAGTTCTCTCATAAAAGCTCAAATCTACAACAAGCTAAATCTCTAACAAGCTAACCTCAAAAATGAGCTCTCTCGCTTTCTTTATAGGTTTTTGAGTAATTTTGGCCGTGTCCAGACGTAGTGTCTGGCCTAGTTAAAAGTTAGGTTCCAGGGCTTATTTGAGGCCTCAAACGGATTCTAAGAATTATGAACATTGGTAGGATGATACTTCTAATAATCCTCAAGCTAGAGGACTCCTCGACTTAAGCAACATGGAGTTACAAAAATGTGAAGTGGTATTAACAATGGTTTTAAGTGATCAAAATCATTGTTTTTGTAGGGGCTTTCTTTGAAAATTTCACATACACCTCTTGGAGCTTCCTACTTGATCCCTCTTCTTGTGTGTCCATCTCTTTGATGTGTTTTGATGCTTGTGCTTGACCTTGAGTTCGAACACTCCCCCCCTCTCGAGTCTGTCATCCTTGACAAACCCATGTTGTAGTGGTTGTTCCATGTAGTGCATAGACAGGCCATGTCGATGGTGTAGGAACTAGAGCCGTCTATCTTCCGAATGTGGTAGGGTTAGTTGGCCAGTTCTTCATTTGTCGCAATGAGCCTTTGCAAGTTGTAGTCCCGTGGTATGTGCATCCTTCGATTCTAGCATGGACATGTCATTATGAGCCTCCTTTAATGTCCACCAGATCGTCCAAAGATGATGTTCTTAGTAGTCATGACAAGTACTTGTAACCCATAATGAATGATGGGTAAGTGTGTTCCTGCATGGGTTGAGGATAATATGTGCCTTGTGCATGGCCTTGTAATGTAGCCCTATGTATGCTTACTTGGGGAATGCAAAAAAAACATGCTGCAGAAAATTAGGTCTTGAGCAAATTACTCAAGAGTATGCTGACAAATAGGTTTCCTAATCTATCAGTGTTGTTGTGGTACCCAAGTAGAGGATTCTTACCATGAAAGGTCGATTGATAGTCCGCTCGTCGTGTTGCACTTCCTTCATAGTGATTGACCAATGATTCTTCTCTAACCCTTAACTCTACTTCTTTTTGTTTCTTAGAAGTGTTGAGTCTCATTAGCATATCCCTTGTAAGAGGTTCTTGATACATCTTAATTCTACATCCACTAATATAGTTGGGCAAGATGTCACATTCTAGAGTGCCTAGTTGAACCGCACCACTCGTGGAAATTCTATTGATGATCATGGGTCTGTATCCTCTTTTTTCCAATTTATGGGCATGTTGTTTTAGTGTATAAACCAATACTAGGTCTCCCTCTTTTAATCCTTTATCCTTGATGTGTGCATCAAAATAAACCTTTTTTCTTTTCTTTGCAGCATAGATGCTTGCTACTGCTCGTACCCTCGTCTCACCTAAGCATTCTGGATCAAAGATCCTAGAGGACAACTCATGTCCACTCCACTTGTGCTCTTGTGCTACTTTTAAGGCTGGGATTAGGAATTCTAATGGTAGCACAACGTTTTGTCCGAAGACCATCTAAAATGGGGTGGCATTGAGTATGGTTTTGTAGGCGACTCGATAAGCCCAAATAGCATGATGAAGTTGTTTGTCCCAATTAGAGCGTTTATTGTTTACTAGTTTTGTTAGTACATTACATAGGATCTTATTTGTGCTCTCATCATGTCCGTTAGCTTGTGGATGATAGGGGCCAGACTTCTTATGTACAACCATGAATTCTTGGAGAAGATTGTCAATGACTTCATTTAAGAAGTGTGTACCTCTATCACTTACTAACTCTATTCGTAATCCATACCTAGTGAACACATTCTCGAATAAGAACTTAGCCGTAGTCTGAGCATCATTCTTTGTTGTGGCTTTTTCTTCTACCCACTTGGTAAGGTAATCTGTGGCTACAATAATGAACTTTGCATGGGAGCTTCTAGCTGGGGGTTTAATAGGACCTACAAAGTTTATACCCCACTTCGAAAATGCACATCCTCCCATCATTGGCCTCAAAGGCATCTCGTCTTTTCTAACAGGATATTGTGCACGTTGGCATGTGTCACATTTCTTCACATACGTATGTGCATCCATATGAAGAGTGGGCCATCCAAGTCTAGAGAATAGAATGGTCTGAATTACTTGGTGAGGACCAAAATGTCCACCCATAACACCATTGTGTGCAGTTTTTAAGACTTTCAAATAGCCTGATTCATGAATGCACAATCTTAGGTAACCATCTTTGCCTCTTTGGTATAGGTTTTCTCCTACTAAGGCATAGTCATGAGCCTCCTACTCCATGCTCTATTTTCTTGCTAGACTAGCCTCATTGGGTAGTGTTCCTGTTTTCATAAATTCTACCAATGGAGCACTCCAATTTGGAATTAACAATAAGTCATTAAGAGTGGCATGCTCCACTAGGAGTCTCTCTTCACATCTTGGACAATTCTTAATCCATTCATGTATTTCTTTGTCCATGCTAGGCCAATACACTCCTAAACATTTCAAATTCCATGTTTATTGTTTAGAATAGTGATTTCCTAGCAATCCTTCATGGCCTTGTTGCAACCAACTGTTATGTTCATCACCCTTGACACAACAAGCTAATACACCCTCTGTATCTTGTTTGTACATACTGCACTCCAATATTTGATAGTTTTGTGATTCTTCAATTTCCTCTTGGTTCATTTTCACATTCTTATTTGCAGGTCCGAAGGTTAGGACAGGTACCAACTTATTTGCCTGCAACACGCTGTAACTTTTCGTTCTTCTTTGGCACCACTTTTCGTTCTTCTTGTATTTACTCCCTTGAGGTCTCTATAGGTCCACACATACATGTCCCTATATTCCCTTAATAAAGCTACAAGCTCTATTTCTTCTTCTACACTTAGGTCTTCTCCTATATGCGTACATCGTTCTTCATTCCCTTCAATGGTTACAACAAATTTTTTTGTCTTTTCTTTATTCATCATAAACTTCTCTTGTGGTGGACTCTCTCTTAGGCATTCGTACCAAAATCTTTTCGTCTTCAACCTTATATTTCTTGAAATTCTCTAGTACTTCAAACAATGATTCCTCCTCTTCTTGTTTCACTGCTTTCCTTTTCTTTTTCTTTTGACTACCCTCACTTCCATCCTTTGAATTTACCATTTTAATGCTTGTGAGAGGTTCTTCTTCTTTTTGGTAAAACACTCCTACGTCTTCTGAATAGTGCTTTTTTGAGTTAAAGCAACGATCCATCACAATGGACTCTAGATCATCATCATTCTCTTGTTCTTCTATGACTTCACTAGGGTCACACTATTCTAGCACGGGCTAACACATGAACACTGAAATATCATAACCCTCCTCATCACAATGAGGTATCCACTATTCTCATTGACAACAATGTCCATGGTGGCTAAGTTTTTTGGCCAGCCATGAGGCTCAAATTCCTCATCTGAAAAGATCATTGGTGTGTAGGCTGGGTCTCTAACTGGTCTATCTCTGGCAAAGTTCCTTCTTCTCTTGCCTTTAGATGTTTTTCCTCTTCCTCTACAACCTTGCACATCCACAAATGAGTATCTTCATGCATCCAAGTTGGATAAGAAGAACCTTCAGAATGCACAAAGATTGAATCTTCTAGTGCCTTGTGGACAGAATTCCACTTTAGGGGTTGTACATCTCTGAAGATGTAATCCTTTAGATTGAACTTGGTGGTGACCCCTAAGTGCTGCAAGTACAAGGAGTTGGTTCCCCAATCTTGTACTATTTGAAGTTGTCGTAGGAAGGGTCTTCCTAGGATTATCTTATAAACATCATTTTTGACAAAGTCACATATAGCAAAGGTGTGCTCAAACTCTACACCACAAGTGGTTAGAGCTATCCCTTCTAGCAATCCTAGAGGTCTTTAAACATGTCCATCGACCATTTGAAGCTTCATTTTAGCTCGTCTTAATGTGGGTCTGCCCCAGTGGTTCCACAAGGAGGTGGTTGGCATTGCAACACCTGCACCTGAATGATCGCTTTGGTTGTGTAACCTGGATAGGTGATTGGAAGATAAGTGTTACCTTCTTCACCTTCACTCATGTCTCCTATTTTCTCTAGAGGTATCTCTAGTAATTTTTTCTTAGAGCCTGCTTTTGGCATATTGGAATCAAGTTCTAGAACTTGATATCCCACATGATTCCATAGCTCAGGTTTTACTTTGAGCAGCTCTTCTATGGTGAGATGACATTGAACCTTAGTGTTCACAACATTAGTATTTCTTGGAACCACTGAGTCTTTGTTGCTTACTAATATTGTGGGAGCTCTAATCTGGGGAGATTCAAATTCCCATGGGCCTATGAATTGTGGCAACTCTTGTAAAGAATGATATTCAAAATCTAATCTTTCATCTTCTTATTTCACTACTTAGTCTCCATAGATAGAGGGAATGTCTTGGGGAAATTGATCATGAAGGTCATTGATCTCAGGAATAGGAGGGGGATTATGCTTCTCCTTGGCCCACTTCTCTTCTTGTATTTCTTGCAAGAACTCTTGAGCATGCTCCTGAATTGAAAGAGGTATTCTAGCATCCATGGAATTAGGAACATAAGCTCCCATTGGTGGTGAGCTTCCTCTTTCAATAACTAGTTGAGCCTGCGGAGGTAAAGAAACCTACAACTTGTTAACCAACTACTCCAATCATTCTAGTAAGCCTTGGAAATGCAAATCTAGTTTGACAGAGTTTGTCTGATTGAATGATTTACGGGTTTCGATCATAGCCTCAGCTAGTTCTACCATTTTCGTGCATATCTTTGTCCGTTCAATCTCTAAATCTACTCTAGGGTAGCTCTTTTCTAGGTTTGCAGCTGTTCGCCCTTCTTGAAGACGAGCCTCGTAAGCCTTGAACATCATGTCCAAGCCTTCTGGGGTTGGATCTACAAAAACAAACCCTGGTTGTCATCTATTTAAAATGGGTGGTGGGGTGGGATGAGATTGTGTGGACGGAGCTTCAACATGCGAGGGTTTTTGCGAGACAATATCTTCTATTTTGCTTTTTGCATCTTTAAGGTTTTCTTCTAGTTGAGATAACTTTTTATTCCACTTGTGATTGGCCTTTCCTTAGTATCTTTCCATGTTCTTGTTTTCCTCTTACTAGGATCTTCTGATTCACTTGACTCTGATTGTTAAGCTGGTTTATCTTGTTTTAATGCTTGTGCCCTAATGACTGCGTGTATAGGAGCCACATTACTACTACTAGCACTTGAATCCACCACTAAGCCTACCATAGTAATGGTTGTAACCTTAGGTGCACTCAAGGGGTTTCTAAGGCAATCTCTCGAAAGATGTTCTTTGCCGCACTCTAGACAAAAACCTTGTATTGTGATGTTTTTTGCCTTGTACCAAAATTGATGAGTGGGGACATTCATGAATGAAATGATCACCCTAACATCTAAAACATGGCCCTCTAGGTGTTTGTGGTCTCACTTGTCTCAATTGGGGCCTAGGGTTAGGTATTGTATACATTACATTGGAGTATTTGGGCTCCCAATTTTGTTCCATAGATGGTGCCTCATATTGATACGAGTAAATCTCACTATTCTCTAAGGACTCTATGTAGTAAGCTCGTGGACTATCTTCATGGGTGTAGTCAGAGCTTTGAACATGAGGGCCATTTTCTGAGACTAATGGGTTCATTGGTACTAATGCTCTATTCGGGTTCTCCTCTACCACTGCATACTTAATTGGAATGACATTGGTAGGACCTGGCAGTTGATTTCCTAGGACCGGTTGTGGCCTAAATGGTGCCTGATATTGTTGTTGGTATTGAGGTTGATATTGCTGTTGTGGCCTATAATACGGCTATTGGTATTGGTTTTGGTACCTACCCTATTAGTAAGGTTGCTGATAAGTTTGTCTAACAACCTGCTGATTGTAGGGACAATATTGAGCCTTATGGTTTGTGTATTTTCTCTCAATCATGCAATATGGAGCATTCCTTTCTCTTAGGTTCTAGTTTTGCATCGAGCATAGGTTAGCCATGTGGTCCCCTCCACAAGTGTAACATCACCTCAATGAGGTGACCCTTGGTGTTTGTCTATTTTGCACTCCTAACTTCTTGGCAACTTGCTTAGCTATCTCATCTATTTCAATGGAGGTTCTTGAGATATGACTAGTAAAACTATCAAAATCCTTTTAGAGTTTGGGTAGTCCTAACTCCTACCCAAATTGTCTTCTATGTCAATACACATTCGCACACACTCTTCTATGGATCTAGGCTCTTTTAAGTACACATATGATCTTAACTTGATGCTTAGTAAGCCATCTAACAACAAGGCCACTTGTTTAGCTAGTGTGGGAGATTTTAGAATAGGGCATCTTTCCAAGTACTATCTGAACCATCTGCTTGCAAGTCGCACTGTTTCTTGGGGTGTCTGCTTGAAGTTGTGGATCAAGGACAATGTGTTATGCCTGGTGCCAATCTTAGAAAATTCTACAATGAATTCGTCTAGCAGTTGACCTATATCTCGATAGTTACAACTATTCAAGAGTTGAAACCAAGCTAAGGTAGTACCCTTAAGCGTCAAACCAAATGCTTTGAACTGGGTGAACAAATCCTCAACTTGTTTAGCTCTTAACACTTGTTTGAACTCCACCACATGATGATAAGGATCTCCTGTCCCGTCAAAATAGTTCTTCATTGTCCTAACCACTTGAAAGGGGCTAAGGGTTCTTGGGTGCCCGCTGCATCGAGGCAATGGAAGATCATGTTTAGCTCTTTGATGCCTATGTGCTTGATGTCTCTCTCTTTCATGTCTTTCATTTTCAAATCCTGATTATCTAGGCCCACTCTGTGTGCGAAGCTTACCTCATGTCTCTCTCTAGCTCTTTCCCTTTAGATTTCATGAGCCTTGGATGATCCTACTCCTTGGAGGCCATGGGAGATATTAGATCTTGGTGGAGGGAAAATCAAGTATCCTTGCCAAGTGTATGAATGCCTATCATGCTCTATTACTAAGAATTTTTTTTTCAATATATGATCTAGATAGAGAACCTTGCCTGGTGTATCGGGATCTTTGAACTCATAGATTATGACTCCACCTATTTTTCTAGGTTGAACTGGCTTGAATCTCCAAAAGGCTTCCTATGTTTATCCATTCAAATATAGTTCTATGCTTTTGTTCTCTTGAGGAATCCACTCTAGCATGATTACTCTAATCAAGACTAACTTATCTTTGGGAGTCTCGGGTTCTCATCCTAGGTCTTCTTGCTCTAGGTCTCCTATCGCATTCTCTAGAATGATATTTCCCAACTCATCTGTCCTCTCTGGTAAGCTGGTGACCACATACATGGTTCCTTCCTTATCAATGTATGAAACCTCTTCAAATTTGACCACTAGGTGTTCAAGTCCAAAAGGTTGATCAAGATTCTTGACTTGGACCAGAGATCGCCTTAGACCATCCTCATAGATGCATGCACCTAATTGGTTGGTCTTGATATTCTCTAGTTATGTTTCATAGGGACCTTCTAGTGTTTGTAAATAGGAAGTTTGGGAGGTACGTGTAGGTCTCTCCATTCTAAAAGACATTTCTCAGTCACTTATTTCCGAACTTAATATGTAGGGATAACCACTAAGCTTTTGAGCCCAAGACTTAGTTGTATGGTTGACACTACCCTCAAAAGATCTAATGCTTTGTCTATCCTTGCATAGGTGTCTACCAGATCTCTGGTTCATAAGCTTTGTCTTCTAGTCCCGAAATTCCCCTTGGTATTGCTCAAAATCCTTTGGAGCTCCCCTAGCTTGCCAACCCCACCAAAAGTTCAACTTCAAATTACTCTATCTAAAAATCAATGCATTCTTCTTAGAAAAGTAGTTGAGGACGTGTAGAATTAAAAACAAGCTTTCCAATGCACTCTAGAGCTCAAAAAATGGATTTTAGATGAAAACGTTATGTTAAATCAGGCTCTTGGAGGTCAAAATAGAGAAACAAGTTGCTTCAGAGAATCACGATTTTTATGGAGTCAAAAGGCTAGAAAGTCACGATTTTGTGAAAGCCAACAACCCAAAGAGTCACGATTCTTCGCCCCCTAAGTATCCAAAGAGTCGCAAATTCTTACTCTTTTCTAACTTCAAAAAGTCGCGAATCTCTCAAACTCCGAGTTACAAGAAGTCGCGAATCTCTCAAAAATGGTCTTTCGAAAAAGTCGCCATTCTCTTCAAATAGGATTCCAAAAATTTGTGATTTCTTCAAAATGTCACGAATTTCTCAAAAAGAATGCAAAAAGTTATTAGTTTTTCATTTAGGAAACCAAAGAATCACGATTTCCTCAAAAGTCGCCCTTGCAAAAAGTCATGATTTTCTTCTTCATTTTCAACCCAAATAGTCCCGATTTTCTGAAGATGGGATTCCACAAATTTGCAATCTCTTAAAAAATTCACCTTGCAAAAATTCATGATTTTCTCAAAGTCTTGATGGCAAACACTTGCGATTTTCTCAAAGTCCTGATGACCAAAATTCACAATTTTCTCAAGATTGGATGGCAAGAAAGTCGCAATTTCTTGAGCCCAATGACCAGAATGTTGCGATTTTCTTAACACATAGATAGCCAAAAAGTTGCAAATTTTTCACTCAGGAAACCAAGGAATCGTGATTTCCTCACAATCAAAGAACCACAATTTTGCAATTTTCTCACAGCTAGAAAACCAAAGATTTGCGATTTCTTCCCTTAACAAACCCAAGAATTCACGATTTTTTCAAAGATTGGAGAAGAAAGATTCGCAATTTTCTCCCAATCTAAAAGGTAAAAAGTCCTGATTTCTTGAGATTAAGAGATTCAAATGTCCCGATTCCTTCTAAGCCCCAAAAACCAAAGAGTCATGATTTTTTCCACACCTAGAGCCAAAGAATCACGATTTTCTCAAAAATGTCTTTGCAAAAAGTCACGATTTTTTGAGTGATTTTAGGTACGAAACCAGAGAATCGTGAGATTCAAATTTTTAGAAAGTTCCTAAAAGTCACAATTTTTTAAAAATATTCACGATTTTCTGATAATTTTGGGAAGAACTTCAAAATCAATTGTTGAGCCCCAAATGTGCAAAAAAGCGTGGAAAACACAAGTGCATGCACTCCCAAGCACTTGCTAGCTCTTTCTTGCACTCCCACACATGAGAAATGAGGTGAAAATGATGAAAATGCACTCAAAAACAAAAAAAAAATCTATGAAGATGAAGATAGTGATGATGGTGATGATGAAGATGGAGAAGAAAAATGACAAAATGAATAGAAAATGATTGTTTTTTAACTTCCAACATCATAAATCTAGGATCTTACCATCACAATGCTCGTCCTCAAAGCTCTCTCCCCAGCAACGAAACTAAAATTTCGTGTAGCTCAAGCATAAGCACCACCTCCTTTACTTGTCAATCCACACAGACGTGAGGACTAGTATGAGGGCCTTGAGCAAGTAAAGGCACAAGTGCGTGAGTGAAAGCACACAAGCATGCACACACATACACACACATGTGCAAGACTAATTCAAATGATTAAGGCTATCTAAGTTTCTCAAATTTCCATAATTGTTTGAATTCATCGTGTAAAGAATAACAAGCCCATTATTGAAATAACAAAGTATAAGACCTCCAAATAAGGATTAAGCTTCATGTAAACATTTGAGGGAAGAAATGTGTCAAAATTTCCAAGGTAAAATAGCTTGGATTCACCATCTCACATGCACATACGATGTTGTGTGCATCAAAGAGTGAAGCATGAAGGAGAGTGGTCTTGACCACTCTAATAAATGGAAGGCTAGCGGATGACAAGTCCCATAGACTTCTATGATCTCCTCATTTCCCTCAATGACTTGAAATTATATCTCACCCTTTTCTTGGTATGGAACTTTTGAGATCCACTTTGGTTCTAGGTATTTGTGCTTTTATCCTCTCTATAGATTTTGCCCTTTGATCCTACTCTTCATTTGGGTAAAGCTTTCCTAGCTATGCTC
Source organism: Ceratopteris richardii (assembly GCA_020310875.1). Classification (NCBI taxonomy): domain Eukaryota; kingdom Viridiplantae; phylum Streptophyta; class Polypodiopsida; order Polypodiales; family Pteridaceae; genus Ceratopteris; species Ceratopteris richardii. The sequence continues at coordinate 59,166,486 of CM035436.1, read as the reverse complement.
TACTTGAAAAAATGATAAATAGGAGTCTTCTTGCTTAAAGGAAATGCAAGGGCAAAAGAAAAAAATGGTAGGAGAAGATAAAAGGTATGACCAATTGAAGCAATTAGTGACCTTTGAGGTTCTTATATTACTCTGATAACTTGAATTGATCGTGTCAAAAAAACAAGTATTGCACAAAGGAAAAGACTTTCAAATATATAATTAGTTTCATATAAAACAATTGAGGAAGAAATATATCAAAATGGAAAAGAAAGAAGGAGATAAAAGAAGATTGATTCAGGCAATTAAAGCTATCTGAGTTTCTCAGATTGCCCTAAATGATTGAATTAGTCGTGATAAAAATAAGAGGTCTAACAAAGGATAAGACCTTAAAATAGGGAATAAACTTCATGTAAATCATTTGAGGGAAGAAATGAGTCAAAATTCCAAAGGTAGAAAGCAATTAGGTCAATCTCATGTCCCTCGATTACCCTAATTGCTTGAATTGGCCATGTCTTGTTGGGCCTCGAAACAAGTGTGAAATGTGTAGTTCAAAACATAAATCAATAAAAAGACATTTTAAACACTCAACAAATCAAATTCAACCATGAAGGAATAGTTAATTTTTGTTGATCAAAACTTTGCCAAATAGCTTAATTATGGAGACTCTTCTTAATATTCTTCTAGATTCATATCAGAGCTATGATGCCACTCTTCTTTTGATGATGAAAGGGAATCCAAATGCCTTAGCATTTAAGGATTTAATCTTTGTTTTACTATAAGATCATTTTAGGTAGAATAGATCAGTTATATGTGTTGTAGATCAAGATTTCCTAGCTAGTTGGAACGGCAAACGAAAATGGAGCTCATCTGCTAGTAAGCAGAAACCTCCTAAAGTTGCACAATCAAAGAAGTGTCATGAGGAAGGAGATAAGGAAGAGAGGTCACACACACACTCTCTCACAATCAAGGAGAAGCACACATATAGATTGAGGGGAGGAAGAACAAACTTATTCTTTTTCTTCAATCACATAAAAGGATTGTACAAGAATGACCTAAAAACAACAATACAAGTGGAATATATAAAGAATAATACAGAAGGAAAATCCTAATGTCCATGAATGAGTGAGTTGGCAAGAAACAAATGTGCCAGCACCCTTGGTAGATAAATCTAGTAAAGCTCATCTTGGTTGAGTAAGAACCAACCTACAATGGGGACATCGAGTTGTGAAGCTGAGTATGGGGCATTTTTCATAGCTACAATGGAATGCAAATGGTTGATATGGGTATTAATGGATCTTTGCATGTACATTGATGTTGCTATGCATATTCTCACTAATAGTCAGAGTGCATTGGTTTTTGAAGGAAACCTAGTGTTTCATGCATGGACCAACCATAATGAGGTGCATTATTGCTATGTGAGAGAGTGCCTTCACGTAGGAGATATTGATTTGGTATATGCGCATACACAAGATAATGTGACAGACATATTCACCAAATCTCTTCCACGAGAAAAGTTTGAAGCTTTTCACAAAGCTTTAGGCTTATTACCTTGTGGGGGATAATCTCTCACTCGCTGTATGTGCTCACATCATTCCCTCCAAGGGGTTTGTTACACTTATGTGTTCCTCGAGTAGCTTGGATGTGAACCTTTTCCCTATACATGGGCAACTTTTACTCTAATGCTGGCTAGAGGTTTTTCCCCCATGTTACCGCATACATGATTCATTCATACGTGGTGGTACTTTGTACTCAGGGATATTATTCAGCTCTTACTTTAGTTCAGTTCATCGTCAATAGAGTGAGCTATTTTAGTCATTTGTCTTCTCCATGTGTCTTGCTACATTTGTGCTCCTTATGTGTGCTTCTCGTGTGTCTCTCACACCTCTACACACACCCTATATTTAAATCAAATGTATGCTTAAGTTGTCCTTTAACCAATTGAAGATCTGAATCTTTTTGGGACCTCTGATAATCATAACACTTTGTAGTACATCTTGAACACTAGTTAGTTCATTCTCAACTAAAGCGAGAGCTAAGATATTATGATTCTCAAAATGTTCTGTATAATTTTCATGGTCTTCTTGTTGTCTCCTTGTCTCACTTCTAGTTATTCTAGTATATTCCTTTACACCACTATCCTTCTAGGTTTTATATAACCACTTTGGCATATCCTTGAAAAGTGGTGGAATCCTTTTTGGTTCTTTAGTATCTTTATTTTGGGGTTCTTAAACCTTCTCCAACATCATAAGTCAAAACTTCAAGAGGTAGTAATGATGGAATCGGTATAGATGTAGGTAATGAAATTCTCTCTTCACCTACATCTCTTTGGTTTTGAGTTGATCATCACCCCCTTTGTATGGCTGAATGTAAGCATCCAATTTTGTTTTGAAAAATGCATGGTCATCTGCTTTTATGAAATCTGGAATCTCTTCTGTCTAATCATAAATATGATTTTCTACAATATATGCATTGCGTGAGAGTAGGATATCATCTATATTTGGAACATAGAATCTCTATCCTTTGCTTTCAGTTGCATAACACATAAATACAACTTTAATAGCTTTTACATCAAGCTTACCACAGTCCTTCTTCTTGATCTAAACATAAGTTGGGAACCAAAAACTTTGAAATAACTGACATTAGATTTCTTCCCATAATAAGCTTCAAAAGGTGTGATGACCTTTAAAGATTTTGTGGGACCTACTCAGATTGTGATTAGCTTTATGTACTACATCAAACCAAAACTTGGAAGAAAGCTTTTTTGATGACATTATACTATACATAATCTCAACAAGTATCCTATTCTTTCTCTTTGCAAAACTATTGTGTTCTCGAGTGTTAGCAATAGTGATTTGATTAGAGATACCTTTGTCTTTGAGAAAAGACTTAAAGACTTTAGATATGTACTCTCCTCGTCTATCAATTATCAAAATCTCAATCTTTGACTAACTTTCATTTTCAACCATAGCTAAGAATTTCTTAAAAGTAGGAAAAACTCCACTCATGTTTTAGAAATGGCTTATACTTCTCTACAAGGGTTTAAAAATCAAAGGTAGGGTTGAGTATCTTCATAGCATATGAAAAGTGATTTAGTGCTAGACCCTCTTGGACAATGCGATCTAGACTTTTATAAGATGGAGAGACTATGACTAGGCCACGTCTCTCCTCCATCCCAACGACTCTGAGTGTATTAAGGATCCATTGGACAACTAATGCAAGTGAATCGGGCTAGTGAAAGCTAATCAAACAAGCACTATCACTTGAATTAGTCATTTCTAGGAGTGCAGAATATGAGTAGCGAAGAATTTACAAGGAAGAAAATGGACAAAATCTAAGGCAATAGATATTTATAATGGAATGATACATTGGAGGATCTACATGGAACATTGCAAAATCACCATGTATCCTACGGATTCTTGACAATCAGATGATGTGGACAAAAGAAATGATGACATATTTTACACTATACCTTTAGATTTGTGATGGTCAAATCACATAGACCAATGAAAAAGTACCATGTATCAATGTACCTTGATATTCCCAATGGTCAAATGATGTGGAAGAGTCAAAAGCCACCACATGGAATCAATGGTCATCTCCTTAGAGAGCCTACATAAGCTCCTCACTTGATTTGTACGAGTTTTTGTGTGCTCTCTTAACTCTTGAATGTGTTACTTGCATCCAAGGTTTTCAACACTCTCTTCTGCAAGGATTATCCTCAACTCTCTCATTTATGCACTGAGATATGCAATGTGTCCTTATTAAAATGTCTCTTTCTATAGAAAAATATGAAGATTTCATTCAAAACATTCTACACACTTATATGGACAAGACTAATACAACTGATTAGGGGATTGGAGAACGTGGGATGGCTGGAATCACTTGAATTAGTCATGTCCATTGAAAACAATTATCTAATGTATGAAATGCCTTGCATAGGTATCCTATTTGGAGAAGTGATTAATATCTCAATAAAAAATGACATCGTGATCAACTAATATGAATTATAACTCTACAAAATGAATTTTCAAACGTAAAAACGTTTGTAATGTAGTTCTTTCTAGTAATATTAATTTGCGTTGTGTTTAATGGATCCATGATCTGCAAGGATAACAACTATGTCTCTATTCCTTGGATCGCCATTTTAAAGTTCGATTCTACTCATTTACAACATTATGGAGCCCATTTGGAACGATTGTTGGGGAGAAGATCTTCATGGGATCTTGTGCGATGGTAGTATGCTATTGGAGTCTATTATTCTTTTAGTATTTGGTTAGTATTTTAGGGTTATTATCTTCATTTTGTAAAATTCATGTGTTTGCGTATGTTATGGTAACCGAACATAAATTAGAACTGATTTTTCATTATTAATAATTGCGCATGTTGTAATTCATGAAAACATTTTTTACTTGTCTACCTTGGGTATTAAAAATTATCCAAATGTTGACTCATAAAAGTGCTTCTTATTTTCATACTTGATTCATGAAGTACTTCTTATTTTCATATTGCGCTTTTTTTGAATTTCTTTGATTCCTAGTTTACAGTATTTTGAGTGGATAGAGATTATTATGTCATATGGATGTTGTGATAATAAACCTTCATCTATATAATGCATGCTTTCCTTTTCTTATGCTTTTCTATGAGGCTTTTTGAATCATTCTCAATTTTGCGGAGATATAGACTACTCATATTTCTGTTATAACTCAGAAAAGTGTCTCTTACAAAAATATGATCTAGTCTAGGATCAAGAGTTATTTGATGATGAGAATGCACGTTATAAAATATGAAATGTTTTTCACTTAACATTTTGTTGCTCAATACCATCAACATGCACTTCCGTCCTGCAAAGGAAGCTTTTGAGAGATCAATGGTGAAGAAACACAAAGTAGAAAGAGGATGAAGGAGACTTGGAAAGTAAACTTGTGCCCATTATATGATGATGTGGAAATAATACCTATCGTGATAAAGAAAACCTATAGAGCACTAGGGGCATTTTTTCTCAAGTGTAAACGGTAATACATATATGTAACATAAATTTAAATTGACGAAATGTATGAACATGAATCATCTATTTGAGACTAAAATTTGACTTCTTCCCTTAATTTTGTTGTTTATGCCTGCATCAGAAAATTGAATCACAACTCCATTCTCTATAAGAAATAGAGGAAGAGAGACAAAGATAGTATGCAAGGAACATCTTCTTTATGCATAGTCATAAAAAATCCAATTTGGCACATACGTTGGAATTCCTTCTTTTGTGTTCCCAATAAAATTCAATTTGTTTTGTCATGAAATTTTTTTTAAAAGGAAATTCAAGATTGCAATTAATTCTTTATGATATCTTGAGTTAGTTGAAAGTATAACGTGAAATATATAATACCAATGAGACCCCTTGAATTCCACACAAGCAACAATAGACTAGATACCACCTATAAGGGACGAACATGGCTTGAAAGATCCCTGAGGGTAAAAAATAGGTGTAGATGCCCTAAAGCTAGATAAAGAGACTAATTTGAACTTATGTCAACCTTCTCACACCAAGCACATCCTTTTCCATTTCCCATATTGTCCATGAAGATCACCCAAAGGCCAGTAATTCCCCGAGAGAATTTGATCCATCATCTCATCATATCATATGATATGATGATGAGTACCATCTTAGGATAGCCATACAGGCTCCCCACCCCCCCCCCCCCCCCAAATAGACGTAAATATTTCACCACTTTGAGCTAATTTTGTTTCATATACTTGTTTTTGTTAAATTTTTTATTTTGAAAAAGTGGTTTGTTTCTTTATCTTTTTCTTTTTTTAGCATGCTTCCTACACCCCTTCATGAGCCTTTTTAAGCCTTTTGGTTAATGCTCTTAATGATTGAATTTGATTTTGATTGTTTATTTCTATGAATGTACAAAGAAGGTTCCCTTATAAGGATTGTCCCTTCCCCACCTAGGCTCATTGTTTGTGGTGTTTCGAAGCACTTGGGTGTGCATCCTAGAGATCATTGGAAAAATATACTTTTTTAGTTTGTCGTTTTTGTAACTTTGCAATTGGTACGTTCAATAGCTATGATATGTTCAATAACCATGTTGAGATTAAGACGTGATGTATTTCTATAAGTTCATTTGGCTGCAACCACGTCATTTGGGCAAACATGACGAAAGATGTCTTGGTTACAAATGGATTGTGGAATATTGTAAAAAGGTGTTATAATACATCTTGTCGCACGTGGAAATGCTAAAAGGTAGCTAAATTATAAGATGGTGTTGGGATCTTTGGAAGTTCTACTTCGAATCTAGTGAAGTCCTTATTTCCAATTCTTCAAGCTCCATCTTTTACTATCTTAGGTGTACGATTATCTAGAGCCACTTCCATGGGATGATAGAGATGCATTAAAAACTATCTTGATTATTTTCCTTGTTGTTAATGCAATTTTCACACATATTCTCCCATATAATATAGTGAGGAGTTTTGGGATAGTCCTTTCACATCATTGTTGAAAATAATAGCCCATACATTCTTTCTTAAGGGATTCCTTTCTTCTAGTCTAGTGTTCAAAAGGTATCTATCCTAGTAATAAATGTATATAACTCTTAAATCCCTTGAGCATTGTTATACTGTACCTAGATGTTATGGGAGATTGTGACTAATCAAGTGTATTGGGTATTTGATCTTGTGATGAGAGGCATGGGGAAAGCTACGGCTATTTCTCCCATGAGAATTTACACTTTTCCCATGCAACTTGAAGCGTGCATTCTCTCACAATTATGTTCATAGATACCTTTGTTCACTCGACTTGATGATATTTTATGTTCCTATCGAATGAACCGGAGAACATTTGCATATTAAAACTAGAGTATGAGAACCTCTTAATGCAAGTTATTTGACTTAGGATACTTGCTCCTACTATGAGAAGTAATTCCTCTAAGACAAACTACTTACTACCTTCACTAGATATGCACATAGAAACCACTCCTTACTCAGAACTTGATTTCGCATAGATTATACAGAGATAAGACGAGCTTCAATGCAAGTCTAGAAGATAGTAATAGGTTTTTCAAAAAGGAGAGATTATATGAAATAGATCCTAACTACTTAGGGAATTCTAATACTCATTGACCATTAACCCAAGAGTGTGAGATATTGCTACTCAAACTATGAGGAAAATCCTTAAGCAAGCACACGGTTTGGTTACCTATGGGTCTGCTAGCTTATGCAAGTCCTTAAAGTGATAGAAAATGTGACATCTTCCTAATTTGACGTACCAGGTGTGTTTATATAACTTTTAAAAGATTCCGTGAATGATAGGGAGCTCGTTTCCTAGAATGTAGGCTATATCACACCTAAGTGTGGTAGGTGATTGATTTGAGAGTTATTAGGGGAATTCAAGTTCAGTTTTAGATATGAGTACTCATGTGTGGCTCCTTGCTTCACATTGCTCCAAGTGTCATTAATCCAAGAGTTTCATATGCACCTATGGTTGGAGCCTCATTTTGCAACACTGCCCCTTAAACTTCAACTTTCAAGTCTAGCCTAGCTCCATCATTCCAATGCCTCTTCTGAACTTTGTAAGCTTGACTAAGTCCAATTCTTTGGTGAACATGTTAACACACTAATTCTTGGTACTTATGTTTTGAACTTGTACCATGTTAGCCAACACTTTCTTTTAGATGCCCTACTAGTGAACCTCGATGTGTATATTTCTAGCGTGGAACATAGGATTGGCACATAGGTACAATACTCATATTGTCACAATTGTCTGGAAATTGATTGACATGCAAATTTAATTCAATCATAAGCTTTCTCACGTACATGATCTCACATGTAACTTGTGTTAATGCTATGTATTCAGCTTTTGTGAATGCTAGGGTACTTGTAGGTTGCTTCTTTGCGATTCATAGCATGATCATCTTGCCTAGAATCACTACATATCCACTTGTACTCTTCCTATCTTCTTTGGATCCAACCCATCAACATATACATATGCTTTCACCTACAAACCATCTTCCCAAAAGGATAGAAAATACCTTTATGAAAAGTACACTTGAGGTATGTGATTACTCTTTAGTTGCAAATAAGTGAGGAAGGCTAGGTGTGTGCATAAATTGAGATAGCACACCAACTATACATTCTAGGTCATGCGTTGTGATAGTGACATAACTGAAAGAGCCCACTACTGACCTACATAAGAGTGCATATTGAACTTCATTATCTTCATTGAAGTCAATCTCATATTTATTTTGCTTGGGTTTCACAATAGTTTCCATCCTATAATGCATACGTCTCCAACATATACAACATGTATGTTCTCTCCATGAGAGAACTTCCATTATCCATATATATGACTTCAATACCCAAGAAATTTCTTCGATGTCTAAGTTTTGGGACCTTGAGCTCCTTACAATGCCTTTTATTGATTTCCTTGATGTCTTCTTCATGATGAACTATAATAATGAAGTCATTGCATACACACATAAGTATATAGATGCTTCATCTTCTCTTTTGTAGAATAATGATGCATCTGATTTGCTTTTTTCATATCCAAAACTGATGTAGTAGTCTACAAGCCTTTCATTTTATGCCCTTGGGGATCAATGGAGACCATATAGTGCCTTCTTTGACCTATACACATGGTTACTTTTGCTTTTATCTTCAAACCCTAATGGTTTGTCCATGTATAGTACCTCCTCTAACTCTCCATTTAAACATTCCTTACATGAAGTTGATACATCTTCCAATGCTTACGAGCAAAAATTGCAATGTTTTTTGTGATGGTAGTCATCTTGGCCAAAGGGCTAAAGGTTTCTTTAGTTTCATGCTCAAAAATTATGTGAGCGGTGATTTCCCAAGGCCTTATGGACCAAGAAAACCACATTATATAGGGGGAATAAAAGAAAACACTACTAGTAATGAGGCTTGTACTGAGCCACAAACACCCATTTGGACATCTCATGCCACTCATACACATGCCACACAATAGCAACATAGATGGGATTTGGGGATTGAAAATAATCTTGCTATTATCTTTAGTTCTATCAAAAGATCTATTACAACTTATTTATGTCATTTTATAACATACAAAGAATTTGGAGTATAGTCGAGTAGATCTTCTATTCACCTGACATTCTAAAAAACAATACTTGATGAGATAAATACATAAATATAGGATGGTGAAAGGTATCCAAGATGACCTAACCAAAATCTTAGATCTAATAGAAGAGTTAATCGACATAGATGTGACTCTTGTTGATAAAGAACTTGTTAACATAGCTCTCAAATCATCACTTAGGTCCTATATATCCTCTGCTACATGTCTAGTAGAGTTTCTCTAGACATTTCTGTTCAACATTTTGAGATACAGTCAATTTTTTGCATCAAGGTATTTACCATGGCTGAAAGGAGTGATGTATTCCGTATGTTGGTTCTTGAGGATAAGTTGGATGGTACCAACTACCCATTATGGGCTTATATGATGCGACATGTATTGGTTGCAAAAGGCTTGTGGAACATTGTGCACGGTGTTGAAAAACCTCCTATCACACCTGCAACTCTTACAACTATAGGTACTGAAGCTGATGCAAAAGGTGTTGAAGATGATGATATTCTGCATATTCCTGTTTGTATTGCGGTTTTTGCTGCACCTACTGCAGAGAAGATTCATTGGGATGGCATAGATGCCTAGGCACATGCACTGATAGCTTTGTCTCTCAAACGTGCTATTATTCGTCACATACGCTCTTGTAGAATAGCTAAGGATGGTTGGGATACTCGTACCACATTGTACCAAGATAGGAATGATCCTCCTGTTGCTTACCTTCGAAAATAGTTGGAGAGTGAGCACATGAATGAAGGTGATTCCATGGACAATTTTCTAACAAAGATCAGAGACTTGAAGGAACAATTGATTTTTGCTGATGAGGTTATACGTGACAGCTCACTTGTGTAGACCGTTTTGAATGGTCTTCCTGATTCATATCAGATTGTTGTTTCTACTCTTTGGTTGATGATGAAAGGCAATCCAAATGCCTTGTCATTTGAGGAGTTAGTCTCTATTCTTTTGCAGGAGGATCAGTCCATGCAGAATAGGTCCATTATGTGTGTTGCAGATCAAGCTTTCCTGGCTAGTCAGAAGGGCAAAGGAAAATGGAGCTCTTCAACTAGTAAGCAGAAATCTGCTAATTTTGCACAATCAAAGAGGGAAGACAAAGATGAAAAGAAATCCAAAAAGTAGAAATTATTTTGCAAGTACTGCAAAGGAAATGATCATATCATAAAGAACTTTCCAAAACTTGCTTCTAAAGAGGTAAAGAACAAAGAGGCTGGAATGGTTGTTGCAGAGGCCTCTACACCAAAAATAGAGTCTGCTAATCTTGTGCAGGAAGAAGAATGGGCATTTACAACTGGCTGCAGTTTTGACCCATCTTCTCATGAGCAGTGCATGTCTGCAGTAGACTCAGATGTTTGGTACTTTGAAAATGGAGTGACCAAACATATTACCTCGCAGCACAGTTTCTTCTCTTAACTTGAGCCTGCCCCTATAGGGAATACTGTTACATGCACCAACAACTCCGCTTATCTTGTTATGGGAGTAGGTAACATCATTTTGACTATTGCTGATGGTAGTTATTTCACTTTGTCAGATGCTTTGTTTGATGCTTTGGCATGCATGTTTTCATCATTTGAATTTTGCTAGTTTGCTATGCATACAGAAATTTGAAATGGTTTCCTCTTTGCCTAAACTTGAGGCACCTGGAAAACATGTTTGTGAAGGCTGTATTTTGGGCAAAATGCAGCATTCCTCCTTTCCAAAAGATGGTTCAGTTCGAGCTATACATGGTGATATTTGTGGTCCTATGCAGACACCTTCTTTTGGAAATTATATTTACTTCGTAACTTTCATCAATGGTTTTTCGAGGCATGCATGGGTATATCCATTGAAGGAAAAATCCGAAGTGTTTATGTGCTTCAATCAGTTTTTGGTTTTGGCTAAAAATCTATCAACATGTAAAATGGGCACCCTCCATTCTCATCGAGGGGGGGGAATATATGTCTTCTGATTTTAATGCATTTTTGGCTGAACACGAGATAAAACACTAGTGTACAGTGCCGTATACACCTCAACAAAATGGAGTTGTTAAATGAAAGAACAGGTCACTCATGGAGATGGCTAGTTGTATGGTCAAGAGTCAGACTTTACCACATAGTTTCTAGCTTGAGGTTGTCATGTGTGCAACATATGTACTTAACAAATGTCCCACGAAAGCACTACAGCCCATTACTCCATATGAGGCTTGGCATGATCACAAGCCATCTATTGCTCATGTGCGTGTTTTTGATTGTTTGGCATATGCATTAGTGCCTGAGCAACATCGTAGAAAATTGGATGATAAAGCAGTCCAATGCATTTTTGTTGGGTAAAGTTCTGAAAGTAAAGCTTATCGTCTGTATCATCCACAGACTAGATGCATTATGGTTAGCCATGATGTTGTTTTTGTGGAAGATGCTATTCATCCATTGCTTTCATGTACTAAGTAGACATCTCTTAGCTCCAAACACATGTATGAAACTTTGCTGCCTCTTTTTATAGGTGGACGGTCTAATACTCGTCCTAACGAGGCAACTTCTCAACCTTTGAAGGTTTCATGTGATGATCTATATCATTCCATTTCTGATGCAGATTTACATGATGCACTTGTTGATGAGAGAGCTGATATTGAGCAGGCAAATACTATGCCAAAATGTCTCATGCAAACTTTGCATGATAGCAAATTAGATACGCCTTTTTCATATCAACTCATTCAGGCTCTCATAGTGCATCTTTTGCATCAAATTGCTATGCTATGGATACATCTAGTCGTCGTGATGAGAATGAGCGTGTTTCATTTGATGAAGCAGAAAATTTAGAAAATTGGATGGCTCCTATGCAATATGAATATGATGCTATAATGAAGAATGGTACTTGGTCTTTATGTGACTTGCCTCCTGGAAAGAAGGCCATTCGGACTAAGTGGGTATACAAGCATGAAAATTGGTGAGCATACTCACGGTAATTGGGGCTTCACAATCGCTTCTCTTTGTCGCATTGAAATCTTGATATGAACTTGTTTGGGCCTCCAAACACACTATCTTAGTGCCTATGTTGGTAATTTTTTCCTTTTGTGCCAAACATTTATATAGATTTTGGTTTGGGAGTACAAGTGCCTCAAAGTCTCTTAGAGGTTTAGCAAAGGTTGAAAGAGTGGATATGTTCAACTTTTTGAGATACAATCATTTTTCTAAATCAAGGTATTAAGTCAATGGCCATGGCTAAAAGCAATGATGTATTTTGTATGTTGGCTTTTGAGGATAGGTTGGATTGTTCTAATTACCCATTGTGGGCATATATGATGTGTCATGTATTCGTAGGAAAAAGATTATGGAATATTGTGTAGGGTTTTGAAAAACATCCTACTACACCTACAAATAAAATTATTGAAGGTGATGCAGATGGTGTTGAAGATGATAATCTTCCAATTCCTCTGCGTGCTATAGTTCCTACTACAACTACTATAGAGCAACTTCTTTGCAATGGAAGAGATGCTCAAGCACATGCATTGATAGGTTTGACTCTCAAACATGCCATTATCTTTCACATTTGGTCTTGAAAAATAGCAAAGGATGCTTGTGATATGCTTACCATTTTTTACGAGGCAATAAGTGAGGCTCTCCTTACCTCTGAAAACTATTGGAGAGTGAGCATATGAGTGAAGGAGATTCTATAGATAGGTTTTTGACAAATATCAAAGATTTGACAAACATTTGGGTGTATCTCTCAATCCACAGATCTGATCGAGCCGTATAAAATATCATTGAAAACCTCTTGGAATGAACTCTCAAAAAAATTCAAGAACTTGGCATTCTGATTGGTTTTCATTTAAAAATCCTAGAAAAACAGATTGGAGATATTCTATTAAAAGTTTTCAGATTCCCAAGGTTAAGCACAAGATCGTGAAATGATCATGTCAAGGGATAAAAACCTAGAATATCAAGATAGAAATAGTCTTTGAAACTCCAAAATTCTTGTCAAGAATTAAAGCTAGAAGGTTCTCTATCAAGAGATGTTGTAGACTTTAGCATAAAATTCACTCGCATGTCAATATAAGTATAAAATAGGGTGGTATGGGACACAAGATTTTATACTCAGATTGATGTAGGAAAGATGGTATGGGACATCGGACCGTGAGATGATGATTATCTTTTAGTCCTTGTTTGGATCTTGAAGTTAGGTTTGATCTTCAAGGGAATTAAAACTTCAAAGGAGTTTAAATTCGAGAAGGATCTCAAGATACTTCAAGATAACTTCAAGATCAAAGAAACAAAAGATATGAAGTAAGTAACTTCCAAGATCTTCTTGAAGCACTTCAAGACAAAGTGTTTTCGAAAATATTTAATAAATTTCCAAAAAAAAGTTGGACTTTGATTTTCAATTGATCTTTTCAACTAAAGATTTAATCGACTAAGTCAAGCATCAAGTTCCTAGTGTAACTTGGTAAATTCACTCTTTTAGCTCAAAGAAATGCACAAGAATTGCACTCACGATTAGGAGTCAAAAAGTCTGAATCTGAAATGAACTTAGTCTCAAGTGAAGCGTTATTTGAATAAAAAACTCATCAACAGAACCTCAGCGGGTCGACACGCTGATGTTTAAGACAATGCTTCAATACCTTGTTGAAATAGATCTTTGAGAAGTTAAAGTCCTGAGTCATCTAGACTTTGACTCATAGCAAGTTTTTGGATTTGACTCAGATATGGTATCAGATTCTTTTTATAAAAGTCTAGGGTTAGCTGGTTATAACCAGTAACTAAATTAAACATCCTAAATAGATGTTCTGTATAAGAACCTTTTCAATCTTCAAATGATAATAAGTCTAAGTGGACTTATTTATTTAAGTTTTGCTTCAAGCTATAGCATAAATAATTTTCTAGAGTCCAGTATACTCTAGAATAGAGAAGTTAGGAATTGCTCATTAGATTGACAATTCCCAAGAACTTACAGTTAAAGTCTTTGAGAAAAGTGTTCTAAGTTGGACACATTTCATTGACAATTTGTATTGGCCAAGTTATAGTATGGTTGAGAAAAGTCTTTGAGAAAAGTGTTCTAAGTTGGACAAATTTCATTGACAATTTGTATTGGCCAAGTTATAGTATGGTTGAATTTCTCTTACAGTTTACATAGGATTTTTAAAACTCATTAGAATAAAGTAGTCGGGTGAAAAAATCAAGTAATTGTTGGATCAAAGTAAAACATTGTACAAACATCTAAGCTAGATGTTTGAGACAACCAAGCTTCAAGTTCTCCAAAACAAATTCAAGTGAATCAAGAATTCTCAAAGTCTTGCAAGGGATAAGAATCCCACCTTCATTACTAAGTCTATGCACCAATTATGCCTAGAAATGGACTAGTAATTTGAATCCACCTAGTTCATATGTTTGTGCCTAGATCGCACATCCAGAAACTCTGCATTAGCCAGGGATGTGTTTAGATCCACCCTCATTATTCTTCACTAGTTTGTACTTTGTCCCGTTCATCAAAGTGCAAAACCAGATACTGTTTTGAATCATTTGGGCATGGATGCCACCACAGAGATGAGACATGTTCTTCCAGTTCTAGAACATGACCATGTTCTTCAAGTTTTAGAACATGAGGCTCGGGGGTTGCCTACAGTATGTATATAGCTCTTTTTTTGAGGATGAAAATATTTTTCAAGGGGAGAAGAATGTAATGAAGTAAGTCTATGATCCAAGGATCTGGCCGGTTCAGACTGATCTGAAATCGGACACCGTTTGTTCATCCGTGTGTATGACCAAAGATCTCGACTTTTAGACTTACTAGGAGGTCTTGTGCTCTTGTGAACAAGTGATCCACTTAACTTAGTGGTTAAGTCTCAAGGATGTGAAGGAGGAGGTCTTGGGTTCAATCCCCATGGGGGACATGGGGAGAGTATTTTGCCCAAAGTGATCTAGATCCTTCTAGAAGCATCCACTTGAGTTAACTCGAGCTGACTCGGACACTTGGCACACATGTAGTTACATGGACGACACATGGCTGGTTAGTATCCACCTCCCCAAGAAGGCAGTCCCCTGGAGAGAGCTATATATAGAGGCATTTGGTTGGGAGAAGAGTCATCTCTCAAGCACATGGTGGTCGTAATCCTTTGTTCTCTTGCATAGCTTGTACCATATTGTCTTTAATGGAAACATTTATGTCTTTAACATGAAAATATTGATCACTCGCATAGTAATCAACTTATCTAGACTACGAGAATTCATGCTAGAGAAAAATATTTATGGGCAATGATGTGCTTGAAAGCACCACTATCTATTAAGTTAATCACACAAAGAGATTGACTTAACCTCGTTTATATCTAAAATAGTGATTGTGGCAAAGACAATGTCATATAGTGATAGGTAGGAGATGGTTGAACGAAACACTTGATTGGTAGAAGATGGTTGAACTACACTCTAAGAGGGAGGATTAGGAAGTAATCCTCAACCATGGCTTTTGGGGCAAGTGGCTAGCCCATCATACCCCTACCAGAAAGGTTGTTAGTTCGAGTCTCCTATAGTTCATTACATTATCACAACCTAGAAAGTAGTTGGCAAGGTAGATTGACCCAATGGCCTCTAAAAAAAGGTGTGTGGGCACTCTATCAAGTGAAAGGGTAATACACTAGTAGGCGATGCTTTGAGAACTCTATCCAAGAAACATATAGGTGTATCTCTCAATCCATAGATCTGATTGAGCCGTATAAGATATCATTGAAAAGCTCTTGGAATGAACTCTAAAAATCTAGTGAGTTAGCTTGGAAGTGTGAAGTTTTCATGAAATCTTGGGTGGCAGTGGATTGAGGCTTCAAGCTACCGATGATGGATGAGCAAAAGGTTCAAGATACTAAGGTTGAGAACAAGGTTCAAGACACCAAGCTTGTGAACAAGGTTCAAGAAACTATGCAAGGTTGAGGACATCAATTCAAGAGTAGCTAGGGAGTTTGGGAATTGATCACTGAGGTTGGAGGGATACATGAGTAGATCATTAAGGAAAACAATTAAATAAGGAGGGGAAAAATGTCATAAAGTGATAGGTAGAAGATGGTTGAACCACACCCTTGATAGGTAAGAGATGGTTAAACTACACTCTAAGAGGTAGGATTAGGAACTAATCTTCAACCATGGCTTTAGGGGAAAGTGATGAGCCCATCACACTCCTACCTGAGAGGTTCTCACTTCAAATCTCCTCTACTTTGTTACAGACAAGGTCTCGTTCAGATTCACTTATCATATTGATATCTTCAAGTTATGCTTATCATCTCTATGATTAGACTCTTCATGTATAACATTTCCTTAATCTTTTTCTAATCCAAATCTACACTCCTCGATATAGTGACCAATTTTCCTACGATAGAATTTGTTCTCTTTCTTAAAGGTTTTTTAAAGATTAGATATAGAACTCTTAGATTCCTTTGAATCTTTGGTGGAATTGAAGCTTTTGGCTTTGTGATTATTGGAGTTAAAACCAAAATTTGAGAAATTAATCATTTTCTTATCTTTATCATTCCATTTACTACCTTTTTATTTAATCTTAGTAGGGAGGTATATGCCTTGCATGGACTCTTGTAGAACTAGTTTTATATTAGATTGTCTCTCTCATAGAAAAAAACTTTTCTAGTTTCCTTAAAGTGACAACAATGTGAGTGATATAAAGGTAAAAGTTCCTCATCATGAAGATTCATATCTATGTTGATGAATTGATCCATTAAATCCTCGACTCTAGTTAAGTGGTCTTGGATACCTTCCTCCAACCTTAGATTATGTAATTGTTTCATAAAATATTGCTTTCTAGCAATGTGTGGTGAATAGAAAAGATCCTTAAGTTTACTCCATCTTTGGATGTTGTACAAGGACGCAAATGGGATATTAGAAATATGTTTTTTCCTTGACTCAACTACTTCCCTTTATTGAAATTGACATCTTTTTTACAAGTTTGAGTCTACTAGATAGGGTCGACTAGAATTGACTAGGATTGAGGAGAGGATGAAAAAGTTTGACCAACTTCAAAATCTGATCCTCTTCACGCTAGTGTTTACCCAAGTTAAAAATAAATTTGAAACCCTCCTTTGGTTTCTATTTTGACTGCTTACATAATTATGGAGTTAATCACATGAAATGGCTTTTCAACATAATTTTAAAGATGCATTTTTATATAAAAAGGATTTATTTTAAGGAAAGTTTTGGAATTTTTAGGGCTCTCATTAGGTTGTTGCATTTGTTGAGTTCATGCAGCATGTTTGCATTCACTTGTTCATAGCCTTGTCCATCTTCTCTCGCTTTGGCTTTCAAGAAACACATTGATGAGTCTTCATCTCCAACACCATTCCACCAAGCCCTCACTCTACAAGAGTGTGGGGGACAACAATTGGACAAGAGCCCAAGATCTTTTTATGTGGAATATATGAGAAGTGCGCTCAAAGATCCTTCTAATAGGCCCACTTTATGGAGATCCACTCTTGACATTGGACGATACTCCTCAAATGACCAAACATTTTAATTGTAGGCTTCCATTATGATTCCCTTTGGGTTTGGGAAATGTAGAATATATGAAGGTGTGAAAACGTTGACTACAAATCACGCTTTCTACCTATCAATGGATCCATCTACTTTTCTTTTTATTTAGTTAGCTCACTTTCTATTGATTTTAATCCATCTTCCCACTTTTGGTTTTCTCAATTGATTTTAATCCATCTTCCATATAAGTTACAACACGCCTTAGGTTTTTGAGCTTCACTTGTACTATGTGTCCTACTTAATCTATAGTAATACTTAAGATAAAATCATAAATGGAACCATTAAGAAAATAGTGAGCTTTGGTTCTATTGATTTCTACAAGTCTAACTTCTCTTCGGCTTTTGTATTGAGGAGGCCCTTTGAAGTTAGATTCACGGTGTAGGTAAGGCCCATCTCATAATCATCTTAGAAGCGCATCTATCAATCAAGGTTTTCTGAAGTTTCATGAGGTAGAAGAAATCCATTGAACTTGAGGCAATGGTGTTGAAAATCAAGCTCCAACCTTAGGAGCATATGAGCCATCGAAGGCGAATCATCATAACTTCATTTGATGGAAAGATAGGGAAACCCATCGATGATGAATCGTTTTCTCACTAGCAATCTAGAAGATTTAGAAAACTATGGATGACATTACCTGTGGTGATTCCTTTGAGCCTTACCTTGTATACTTCATTGACCCTATAAGGCATGAGGATCAAGTGGAAGAAGAGATTGCCTTCGTTCTACCATATTCAAGAGAGAGACATTGTAGTCTCTCTCGCTCTCTAGCATTTCCCATCCCCAATGACTTTGATGAGTGAAATCCAGCGGTTGTCATCCATAAGTTCGTCCATGAGTGAAATCGAACGGTTGCCAAGAGTGTATGAACGATTTCTTGAAATCCTTCATGGAGTCATAAAGTTTTGACCATGCTTGCTTTTTTGCGAATGACGCCTCTCCAATGATGTATTGCTGCTTACAATCTGTTCAGATTCACTTATTATATTGATATCTTCAAGCTTATTCTTCTCATGAATATGATTAGACTCGTCATGTGTTACATTTCCTTAATCTTTTTCTAATCTAAATCTACACTCCTCAATAATGTGACCAAGTTTCTTACAATACAACTTGTTCTCTTTCTTGAAGGTCTTTTGAAGATTAGATATAGAGCACTTAGATTCCTTAGAATCTTTAGTGGAATTAGAGTTACTACCTTTGTGACTATTGGAGCTAGAACTAAAATCTGAGGAATTATCCATATTCTTAACTTAATCCTTCCATTTGCTACCTTTATTTTTAACCTTAGTAGGGAGGGTTGTGTCTTGCATGGACTCTTGCAGAACAAGTTTTAAACTAGATTGTCTTTCTTAAAGAAACAACTTTTGTACTTTCCTCAAAGTCACAACAATGTGAGTGATGGAAATGTAAAAGTTCGTGATCATGAAGAATCATATCTATGTTGATGAATTGATACACTAAATACTTTATTAAGTGGTCTTGGATACCTTCCTCCATCATTTGGTTATGTAATTGTTTCCTAAAATAATGCTTTGTAGAAATGTGTGATGAATAGAGGAGATCCTCAAGTTTACTCTGTCTTTGGATGATGTACAAGGATGCAAATGAGGTATTAAAAATATGTTTTTCCTTGACTCAACTACTTTCTTTTATTGAAATTGACATCTTTTTTTGCAAGTTTGACTCTACTAGATAGATTTGACTAGAATTGACTAGGACTGAGTAGAGGCTGAAAAAGTTTGACCAACTTCAAAAAGTCACCCTCTTAAGACTAGTGTTTACCCAAGTTAACATTAAGTTAGAAACCCTCCTTTGTTGTCTGTACTGAGTGAAAACAAAATCTTCTAAAACTACACTTGATAGGTAGGAGATGGTTGAACTACGCTCTAAGAGGGAGGATTAGGAAGTAATATTCAACCATGGCTTTTTGGCCAAGTGGTTAGCCCATCACACTCCTACGAGGGAGTTTGTGAGTTCAAATCTCCTCTAGTTCATAAGAGACAAGGTCTTGTTCAAATTTCACTTGTTATATTGATATCTTCAAGCTTATTCTTATCATCAATATGATAAGACTCTTCGTGTATTACATTTCCTTGATCTTTTTCTAATCTAAATCTACAATCCTCAATATAGTGACCAAGTTTCTTATAATGGAATTTGTTCTCTTTCTTAAAGGTCTTTTTGGGATTAGATATAGACCTCTTTCATTCCTTAGAATCTTTAGTGGAATTAGAGTTACTACCTTTGTGATTATTGGAGTTGGGACTAAAATTTGAGGAATTATCCATATTTTTATCTTTATCCTTCCATTTGCTACCTTTGCATTTAATCTTAGTAGGGAAGGCTATGTCTTGCATGGACTCTTGCAGAAACAAATTTTGTAGTTCTCTTAAAGTCACAACGATGTGAGTGATGGAAAGGTAAAAGTTCCTGATCATGAAGAATCATATCTATGTTGATGAATTGATCCAGTAAATCCTCGATTCTAGCTAAGTGGTCTTGGATACCTTCCTCCATCCATAGGTTATGTAATTGTTTGATAAAATATTGCTTTCTAGCAATGTCTGGTGAATAGAAGAGATCCTCAAGTTTACTCCTCTTTTGAAGTTTGTACAAGGATGCAAATACTGGAATTAAAAATATGTTTTTCCTTGACTCAGGTACTTCCTTTGATTGAAAATGATATCTTTCTTTGCAAGTTTGACCCTACTAGATAGGGTTGAATAGAATTGACTAGGATTGAGAAGAGGTTGAAAAAGTTTGACCAACTTTAAAAAGTGACCCTCTTCACACTAGTGTTTCCCCAAGTTAAAAATAAGTTCGAAACCCTCCTTTGGTGTCCGTTCCGAGTGCAAACAAGTCTTTGAAAAATAATGAGGGTTAAGGTATCACTTCTCAAGCTCAAGATATTCTTGGCTTACATAATTATGGAGCTCACTTTCTATCAATTTTCTTTTACACGATATGCAAGTCTTGGTTTTCGCAATTGATTCCAATCTATCTTACACAGCTTCAACACGCCTTAGCTTTTTGAGCTTCACTTGTACTATGTGGTCCTACACACACACACGCCAGACATTTGACACAAGCTGTATTTCATAAACAATACAATCATTTGAGAAGCTGTACTTCATAAACAATACAATCACAAACATCATTTGATAAGCTGTACTTCATAAACAATACAATCATTTTCATAAACAATACAATCATTTTCATAAACAATACAATCATTTGTCTAAGCTGGCATTTCATAGACAATGTTTGTGTGGCCATCAATCAATGGATGATAACCAATTCGAGAGCTTTGAAAAATACAGGAAAACGTGTTCACTACCATTGAGACAGCTTTGAAGAAAATTAAGGAATTGAAGTTTGGAGCAGTAGTACAAATCTGTAATATTAAATGGATGTATTCTAAGTATGTTTCCAATGAGACAGACAGATAGACGCCGGAAAAGGCTGCGTGCATGCGGTGACCCAGCCAGTCACGAATATATTTGCAAGCCATCCATCAAAGCTTGGAACGGGACGACAGTGGGAGCTGACTTCTTCGCAGCATTTGGGTGGAGCGCTGTCATTTTAGATCGCGCTCTTTTGCATAGCCCATTGTCGTAGAGATTTTCATCTCTACTCTCGCTTCTACTTGCTTGAAATAAAAACATTGTTCGGAAGAAAAGTTCAAGATGACAAGCTCTTGCGGAATTATATCTTGTCTTGTGCTGATGCACAGAGGCTCAGGCATTGAAAGTCACACAAAAAAATAGGGACTGTGAATCATTTTGGAGTGGGTTGACTATAAATTTATTATATTAATGGTCAAAGAATCTTGAAGTTCATCCGAAGAGCAAAAGATTAAATAATCAAAGTTTAATAAAGCCGTTTTTCCATCACTAAATTGAGAATATTATAATTGAATATATTATACTTGCGATTTGTTTTGGCACAAAGGGAGAGGTCAGTCGCTACAAAAGGATTGGAGGTGCTCACTTCATGAAAAAAAGGACGAAAAGCTGAATGCTATTCAGTGAAAAAGACAGGCAGAGAAAGAGGGATCTTGGGGCGGCGCATGCAAAAGCTCTCCGATTAATTTTGCAGAGGAGGAAAAAAAGCAGCGCACGTTTGGGGGAATCATAGGAGGAGGCAATTATTGGACACATCTTTGGACATACGCTAGGAAAACAGAGGAGAATTTTCCTTCTAGGGATCAACGGTGATAGAGGAGAAGACTCCCTTCGTGGTGCTGATCAGAGATGTGTGGAAGGGAAAGACGAGCGATGATGATGCTGACGCAAGTACAGAATTCTGTATGCATATTCTAATTGCTACAAATAGCAAAGATGTTACCCATGTTACGAACTCTGATGACGCGCAGCTGAACAACAAGCATGATATACGTTGTGGAATCTGATTGACGATGACGCCAGGAGGAATATATTTGACAAAGGGGCTGTTGGATTCTGAAAAAGACATCATTGAATGCTGAAGTCATAGGTTCCAACAACATTCTGCTATTCACGATCAATAAGTGTAAAGGAATTTGAAAGTTGTTGTTGCTCATCGTTTTGTTTTGTTCTGACATCCGTACTTAGTTGCATTCTCAACGCAAACTTAATTAATCTTGCACGTAAAACTTAATTAATTAAACAAAGAGAGTATTAAAATCTATGAACAAATTTGAAAGTCAAGGTACATGCTTTAATAATGATCTTCCAAAACCAAAATTTATAGGTAACACTCATGATGAAACTAAATCTCTTGATAAAAAGGATGGTCAAAGTACATTGAAAAGGATTGATATAGATGAATGTGTAAATATAAAGAATGATGAAAATGAAGTTCAAAAATCCATAAAAGTTGATGAAAGAGAAGGCATACATATTATGAATGATGAACTTAAAATCTTAGAGAATGAGAATGATTGTGATCAAGATACATTTGATGAATTCAAATTTCAATCTAATGATAAAAATATTCATACTAAAATTGATAATGATAAAACTATTGGGAAATGGGTTCAAGAGGCTATTCTGAACATTATGCAAAATACTAAAAACTCTTCTAAACTTATGAATAAGAGGGAAAAGAAATTGATAGCATAATTTTCTTGTGGTTTTCTATATCTATGAATTTTTTATTATGAGTTTTTTGTTTTCTAAATTTATAATGCAAAATATGAATCATTGATGCTTGATGAATGTTTGATGAAAATTCTCCTAAATAATTCTTATGATTGAAAAAGATATTAACAGTTGATGAAAAATATTTGCTTTCAAAAGAAATATGTGTTAATTGCTTGCATATGAAATTCTTATTTTCAATGAAATTATTTGACGTTTTTTATGATTTTTTCCTGTAAACGAATTGTCATGATAAATATACTAGGAGGTTTTTATACCAAATTATGATGATGAATGTGATTAATAATATGATTTTCTTTTATGAGTTTTATGATGGCAAAAATATGATGATGATGTGATGATAATTTTGATGAAAAAGGCCTACTAATGAGTTTTTAAATGTGGCGCTACTCATGTGTTTTCTCAGTTTATGAGTATAGGTGAAGACTTGAAGCTAATTGCAAATCAGGAAATTGAATGGATTGAGAAGATCGAAGAAAGGCAACGGAAATGGGAAGTGAAGTGAAGATAAAAAAGCCTTGTCTTTTTTCTTAGTTCTCGTGTTAACCCAAATCTTTTTTGCACCTATTTTGAGATGCATTGCACACCAAATATGCATGAACAAATGTGTCGAAAGCACGACTTTTAAACCCAATAGAAGCACGTCCATCTGCACCTTAGATAAATAGATAAACATCATTGAAAAGTTAATGAATCAAGATTTGAGAGAATAGAGAGAGTGTAGCTATTGGTAAGGAAGAGAAATTGCATCTGTGAGAGAGTGGAATTGTGAGTAATGAGTTGTATATATGTGAAGCTGGTGACATCAATTTGAGTGTGAAGTCTTGTCATCGAATGCTTAATACCTCTCTTATTGCACCATTATGTTTTTGATGCACTTAAAGTATGCATGTGATAGGGTCACATTACATGACCATGCATCGAGGCATGATCTGATCTGTACCCATGCACATAAGAGAGACTGTAAGGCTTTATGTATATTCACATTGCTATGTATATGAGTGAGTGCACAATCCTCACCATCCGAAGCCTTTTACCTTGCTCATTGCACCATATTCTTTCTCTATGCATTTTAAAAGTATGCATTTTGTAGGGCCCAATACATGGCCGTGCATAAGATACTTTATGAGTTTTACCGATGCACTTGCAGGATTTTATAAGAAAATCACATGACAAACAAATTTGATGTTTTGAACAAGGCAGGTTTATCCTCAGGTTGGTGTGTCCGAAGGAAGCACAGGTCTGGTAGGGGTGAGTGTCGTAGAGATTTTCATCTCTACTCTCGCTTCTACTTGCTTCAAATCAAAACATTGTTCGGAAGAAAAGCTCAAGATGACAAGCTCTTGCGGAATTATATCTTGTCTTGTGCTGATGCACAGAGGCTCAGGCATTGAAAGTCACACATAAAATAGGGACTGTAAATCATTTTGGAGTGGGTTGACTATAAATTTATTATATTAATGGTCAAAGAATCTCCAAGTTCATTCAAAGAGCAAAAGATTAAATAATCGAAGTTTAATAAAGCCGTTTTTCCATCACTAAATTGAGACTATTATAATTGAATATATTATACTTGCGATTTGTTTTGACACAAAGGGAGAGGTCAGTCGGTACAAAAGGATTGGAGGTGCTCACTTCATAAAAGAAAGGACAAAAAGCTGAATGCTATTCAGTGAAAAAGACAGGCAGAGAAAGAGTGATCCTGGGGTGGTGCATGCAAAAGCTCTCCGATTAATTTTGCAGACGAGGAAAAAAAGCACCGCACGTTTCGGGAAATCATAGGAGGAGGCAATTATTGGACACATCTTCGGACATACGCTAGGAAATCAGAGGAGAATTTGCCTGCTAGGGATCAACGGTGATAGAGGAGAAGACTCCCTTCGTGCTGTCGATCAGAGATGTGTGGAAGGGAAAGACGAGCGATGATGATGCTGACGGAAGTACAGAATTTTGTATGCATATTCTAATTGCTACAAATAGCAAAGATGTTACCCAGATTGCGAACTCTGATGACGTGCAGCTGAACAACGAGCATGATATACGGACGATGACACCAGGAGGAATATATTTGACAAAGGGGCTGTTCGATTCTGAAAAAGACATCGTTGAATGCTGAAGTCATACGTTCCAACAACATTCTGCTATTCACGATAGTCTTTGAGTCATCACTGGACCTGAGATTGCTGCAAGCACTCGGCGTGCGCGAAGATTTCCAGCGGTTGGCTTGATCCACCAACCGTCACTTTCACGCCGACACAATGCAAAGCTTTCATTTCGACTCCGCCATCTTCTGTTCATGACTTAGAACTGCTCTCTCGGGACTACTCGAGCCCAAAGATCTTCTCTGCAGATGATGTTCATTTTTCATTCCAACTTCTTCCCTGGACAGTGTTGGAGAAGAAGAAGACGATTGGCGCCTGACTCGCGGATCAAAAGCAATATGCATCTTCTTCTGCTGGTTGCTGCGCCAGAGTGAATGCCTTATCTTCTTCTTCTGCTGGTTGTGGACAGTTTTCGGTATCTCTGAAGCTTTTCACGCTTTTTCCGGGTGGCGTTTGATGATGATGCAGTGTCGCATTTGGTTGCTTCTTCTCTTCCACCACCACTTCACCTGAGCTCCTGATTTTGTTTAGGTTCGCTAAATAAAGTTCCTTCCATGAGCTCACCAGCTTCTTCGAAATTTGGCTTACGCAGGTGGCTGGATGTTTCCTGAGCTCATTAACCGTTCTTCCAATCTTTGTGGTGTCTAGAAGCTTGCAAATGTCTACCATCACTTCCTCTATCAGCAATAGCGAGTCCTTGATTTGCCGGTCTTCTTCGTCCTCATTCTCAGCCCCGAAAACCCTCACAAGCTCGACTTCTTCTCTGAGCTTCATCAAACGGTCGTGCGAGGCTTAGTATACACCAGTCGCCATTGTATCTGTAACTGTTGTGTCTGCGCAGTATTCCTTCCCTTGGATCACAGCAGGCCTTCCTTTGCGCTCTCTCGAAAACAGGGTCGGCGTGCTGTTGCTACTACTGAATGACATAATGCACACTTTTATTTATAAGTGGAGAGGACGGACGCGCACATTCTTTTCACACTTTGAAGAAACACGCTAAACTTTATGCAACTGCCGGAAATTAAGAGTTCTATCTCGATTAAGAGTTACATTTATATGCAAGGAAAAACACACCTCTTTGTGACCATAGAAGGCCATCGCTGCCTGAGTGCTCTTCCTAGAGAGCAACAAGATCGAAATCAAAACCAAGTGAGCTCTACATGAGGGGACGAGAGAGTTATCAACTTTTTTTGTGAAATTCTCTAGTAATCCATAAGCAGCCCTTTCTTTGTGGGATATGGAGATCCCATGGGTGTTAGGCTTGTTCACTTGTAAAACTCTAATATCTATTGATTAAAGTTTGAAAAAGTAGACTCATGTCGAACTTTCTTAAAAAACAAACGCTTATTTGCTACATCCTTAAGGGGCTTCAAAAGTAATTACCTTCAAAGTTCCTTCTTTCGTAAGTCTTATTGTCAGTAAGTATTGGAAGTGATTTTTCATATGAGGAATGGCTGCAAGTACCTCATTTTGGCCCCAACTACCTCATTGGAGCTTCTCATCTTTATACAGTTTACACTTTGAAGGACACACCAACAAACCTTGCTTACTTTTGCAAATTGTTAAGATATCTGATGAGGCTAGATGTTTTTTTTTTGTTTCTACTTGACAAATAGATTTTTTTGTTTTTTTGGTACGTCCAATAGCTATGCTATGTCGAAAAGCCATGGTTTAGATTAAGGCGTCATGTATTTCTATATTTCTTTATGTTAGAATGGGGGCCTTACGAAATAGAGCTTCATGAGCATATGCCTAAGAGAATGGCTTAAACTAGGGAATCAACCCTTTAATGGTTTGATATATCATGCCAAGGAAAATTTAAGGTCCAGCAAAGAATTATTTTAGGTATGTATTAATTGGCATGAGACACCTTAGTTCTTGGTTATTTAGTACTCAAACTTCACACTTAGAAAAGAATTTCTACATATCGTAACCATGATTAAAATTTATCTCTGAACATATTCATAAAAAATATATTCCACATCAATGAGTTTTTCAGGACCTTCAAGCATATGTTGACTAATCCATTATGTTTGATGGGGCAAGAGGCCATCTCTGACTGTGCGCTACCCAAATGTCTCAATGAAGGCATTATCAAGATTATAAAAAAAAAGGCACCAAAAATAGGATTCAAAATTGGCATCCAATTACAATTTTACAAATAGGTCACAAGATCCTTGCTAAGGTTATTGCTAATAAAATTGTTGTCACTTACAAAACTGGTACAATGAGGATAAAAAGGGTTCATCAAGGGGAGGTCCATCCTCACGGCTATCATTGCTATTTGGGAAGGTCTGATTTTTAGTGAAGAGTCTGCTCAAGATGTCCTCTTCCTTAAGATCAACTTCAACAAAAATTATGATAAACTCGAATGGGACTTCATTCTCCAATCTTTGAAAGACATGTTCATTAAGATGATCTCAACATTGTTGGGAAATGCATTAGTGTAGATAAACATCAATGGCCAGCTTTCTCAAGCTATTTAATTAAAACAGTATTGGGAAGGTTAGGAGGTCATGAAGGGGAGCGGCACGGGGTCGGATCATGCCTGTCTGGGTGCATCGTCCCCTTATCCAACAAGCAACATCTACACGCTGGGCAACTCACCCTAGTACGTAGACTCGTAGGCCCACGCCTCGAAAGAGAAAGGCAAAGCTCGACTACGTGGAACAAAGTCATAGGGCGTATGCATCATGAACGGGAAAGGGAAATACAATGCTATAAAATAGAAATCATCGGACTCGATGTGCCAAATAATCAGACTATACTCAATGATGGCAATGAGTATACAACTGATGTCTCCAAGTGACTTTGAATATTACAAAAAATTCCGCTACAGTGTGAATCGCTCAACAAAATAGCCTTCTCAACTACAGTGTGAAAAGATGCCCTTCAACTTCTCTTCGGTCTTTGTGGTACGATCTTCACTTCACTTTGGGTCTTCCATCTTAGTAGCTCCAAAAGCTTTACTTCAAACACCTCGATCTCTTTACTTCAAATCACCTAGTAACCTGGAGAGAATCTGTGGGGGAGTAAAAAATCATTAGTACATTTGTAAGAATAAAAGTCACTCATGAAAAACTATTGGCCTTGTGAAGCTTGATAGAAATCATATCTTGAGCTCTTGACCTATACTCCAACCATTACGTTGTGCAAATACTTTTCATGTTACTATAATTCCAAGAATCAACCCAACAATGAGTGTACCATGGCTTAAATGAATTCTTTTAGTCGGTTGTTTCAATTAACATACTTATTAATGAGAGAGAAAATATATATTTGATATCACCATAATTTTCTCATGCTCTTAAGCATAGAAAAACTAATAGATTGTTTTTATTCTTCCAAATCAATGTTCCAAATTAATTGTGATATCAACTAAATATGTTCCAAATTAATTGTGATAACAAGTAAAGCTGATTTGTCGATATTTCAGTTCCACGAGCAACAGTGAAGAGAACTTAATTAGGTTAAATTTATAGTCATGGGAATCTTGAATATTATATTATATACACAAAAATAATATTATGCACATAAAATAAGCATTGACATGTGTGCCGCACATCCAAATTCCACTCCCTCTATGTCTCTTCAGTCGTTGAAGATAGCCAAATCTCTCCCTCTTTCTCTCAGCCACCATCATTATTCAATCGATCAAGTCCTCTCTCTCTCTCTCTCTCTCTCTCTCTCTCTCTCTCTCTCTCTCTCTCTCCATTTTTGCTTGCACAAGTGCCATCGTTGTATTTGCACACAATCATGTGCCTCTCTCTCTCATCTTATCACCTCCACATCTACCTGTTGAAGGTGATCAATCCTCTATTCTCCCTCCCTTACAAAACTTCTCTCTCTCTCTCTCTCTCTCTCTCTCTCTGTCTCTCTCTCTTCATTTTTTCCTGCACAAGTGCCATCGTTGTTTCTGCACACAATCACGTGCCTCTCTCTCTCATCTTATCACCTCCACATCTACATGTTGCATGTGAGTAGTCCTCTATTCTCCCTCCTTTACAAAACTTCTCTTCTCTCTCTCTCTCTCTCTCTCTCTCTCTCTCTCTCTCTCTCCCCTAGGGGATATCTTGATCATAGTATGGACTTAAATCCTAGTACCTCTCCTCCCCATAAAGCACCTTATAGGCATGGATCTTTACATCAACAAGAAATAGCTAATCAAGTTAAGGATTTACTTCACAAAGGACTTATAAAGCCTTTTTCTTCTCCCTTTGGAGCACCTAGTGTTCTTTTAGTAGAGAAGAAGAACAAGACTTATAGGATGTGCATTGACTATAGAGCAATGAAATCTAGATATCCTATTCCTAGGATAGATGATTTGCTAAATGAACTTCGTGGACCACGTGTCCTAAGTAAAATTTATCTTAAATCTAGGTATCATCTGATAAGAAAGACGCAAAATGACATTTATAAGACTACCTTTAGAACTCAGATTGGTCACTTTGAATTCATGGTAATGCCTTTTGGACTCACCAATGCACCTGCTACATTTGCATGCATGATGAATAACATTTTTCTTGAATACCAAGCTTTTGTTCTTGTTTTCTTTGACGATATAGTTGTCTACAGTGAGAATGATGATGACCATGAAAAGCATTTAGCAACAGATTTTAATTTGTTACGCAAAAACAAGCTTTATGCAAATCCTGAAAGGAGTTACTTTTTCCAAAGAGAATTAGAGTATTTACGCCATATTGTTTCAAGTGAAGGCGTTCATTTAGATCCAAAGAAAATTAAAGTAATTGAAGAATGGTTTGTACCTCAATCTATGAATGATGTACGCTCTTTTCTTGGATTAGCTAGTTTTGATAGAAAGTTTGTAAAAGGTTTTTCTTATTTAGCACTCCTACTCACATTATTATTGAAGAAAAATTAAAATTTGTGTAGGGATTAGCACAACAACAATCTTTTGAAAAAATCAAACATGCACTTTCTCATGCACTTGTTTTGCAATTACCTGATTTTGCACAACCTTTCCATGTAGTTACAGATGCTAGTGGCTCAGTATAGGTGTTCTATTGATGCAAAGAGATCATCCTATTGCATTTGAAAGTAGGAAACTTAAACCTTCTTAAAAGAACTATAGTACATATGATAAGGAACTTTTGGCTATTGTGTGTGCTTTTAAAATATGGAAACATTCTCTCATGGGTTCAAACGTCATAATCAAAACCGACCAACAAGCTATTAAGCATTTATTAAATCAACCATTGATTTTAGGTCGACACATTAAATGGGCTTCATTCATACAAAACTTTAGCCTATGATTCAATATCAACCTGGCAATGTACCTGATGGAGTTAGTCGTTTCCCATCCCCACAAACAAAGATTGTTTCTATTAATAATATTTCTATTGTTCATATTCATTCATTTCATGACATGATTCCTACTTATGCATCTGATTTGTATTTTTCACAAACTTGGAATGCATTCAATAATTCTCCAACATTTTGTGAGGATCACTACACTTTTCAAAATAGATTCTTGTATTTTGATCACAAGTTCTGCATCACACAAGGTTTTAAAGAATTTGTTATGAAAGACATGCATGAACCACCATATATGGGTCATAGGGGCATACAAAGTATTATTTTTACATCTTGACAATTCTTCTTTTCGCCAAATAAAAAGGATATTACATAGTATGTTTCCCATTGCATTGTGTGTCAACATGTAAAAAGACATCATGGTAAAGCATTTGGATTGTTAATGCTACTTCCCATACCTAATGGACCATGGGAACAAATTTCTATGGATTTTGTTACTAGTCTTCCTACAACTTTATCACATAATGATATGATTTGGACAATTGTTGATAGTTTTAGTACATTAGGGGAGAAAATGAACCCTCCTTGGGCCTTTTAGATTAAGGGTTGATTAGTGAGGGACCAATGAGAAGAGGGTGGTGGACACAGTCTAGTCCTTTAATCACATAGGCTAGGCATAGGCTTCCATGGTTTTTTTGTGGTCAAAGAGAAGAAAACCACCTAGAACTAGTGGTTCTACTTGTGTGAATGGTTTTGAAATGCTTAGAAATGAATTAGGACCCTTGGATTAGCTCAATCATCCAAAGGTTGAGGTTGAATGGCAAAAGTCAAGGCAACTTTCAACATGGGCCATTGGATTTGTGAGAAGGGAATGGCTAAGATGAGTTTGTTGCAAGAAAAAGCTCCTTTTCATATAGGCCCTTGGATGAATCTTGAAATCCGACGGTTCTGCTTCAAATCCTTAAAGTTTGAGTGCCTAAAATTGAGGCCATTGGATCTAAACTTGATCTAATGGCTGAGGATGCATTCCTAGAAGAAAAATGTGCCTTTAACTATTACCCCTTGGATCATACGTGCATCGGACGGCTCAGAGGCATGACGAATTTGTTCTCAGCCCAAATTGCGTATCTCCATTGGATTTGGACCTCATCCAACACCTCACATGCATCTCCGAATTGAGATCAGCCCCAAATCCAGGCGTGCGTTGGATTTCCTCCCATCCAAGGGTCAAAAAACATGCAGAGACTATGAAAAAAATTCATGGGATCCATCCTAACTCCCATGCGTTTTAGATCTTCTCTCTCTAGTGATTCAAAGCTTCCAATCTAAGCCATTAAATTGGATCATCCAATGGCCAAGGAAATTTCCTTTTTTAAATTCAA
The DNA here is from genome assembly GCA_020310875.1 of Ceratopteris richardii. NCBI lineage: Eukaryota > Viridiplantae > Streptophyta > Polypodiopsida > Polypodiales > Pteridaceae > Ceratopteris > Ceratopteris richardii. Next base: position 59,135,007 of record CM035436.1, on the reverse strand, counting down.
ACAAAAAATTCTCTCAATCATTATTTTATTTGAGAATACCACTAGTGGTTTTCTATAAGCCCATAATCTCCTAGATTAAGCATTTTAATCCCTAAAAATTAGCAATTCTTACACGGCCCATGCAGGGCTCATTTTTTCCCCTAATGGAACAAGCATATTTCATTCCTTGTAAAAAGACTATTTCTCCACCTCAAGCTGCTAAGTTATTTATTAAATGTATTTTTCCACATCATGGTTTTCCAAAAGTTACTTTATCAGATCGAGATGCTCATTTTTGTAATCACTTTTGGGTTACATTATTTCAAAATTTTGGTTCAAATAGACTTTAGTTCCGCATTTCATCCTAAAAGTAATGGGAAAATTGAAGCTATGAATAGTACTATTTTGGATGTGTTACGTTGTTATTCTTTGGATAATCCAAGTAATTGGGATGAGAAACTTCCTTTACTATAGTTTGCATGTAATAACACAACACATACCACTACTAGACGTGCAGCGTATGGAATTGTGTATGGTAAAAAGTTTCGCACTCCCATGTCTATCACTCAAACAGACATACCTTTGGCTAATTCTTTTGCACAAGATCATATTTCCATACTTCATGAGGTTCATGAGCACATCAAAAAGAGTCAAGAAAAATACATGTGTAATGTTAATAAGAAACGAGTAGCTAAAGAATTTAATCAAAATGATTATGTATGGTTACAAATAATCAAAAGATGCTTGAAAAATATTTCACAACATCCTAAAGTCAAACTTGTACCACGTTATTATGGACCTTTCCGTATTATTCAGAAAATTAGCGAGAATGCTTTTAGATTAGATATACTTTCTCATTGGAATATACATAATTCTTTTCATATCAGTTTATTGAAATCGTTTAAAGGAACTCTACCACTCATTCCTATTTTAGACGATCCTCCTTTGTTAGAAGAGGATGCTGAAATTTCAATTCAAGAGAAAATACTTGATTTTGATGTTGCTACTACACGCACAAGTAACCAATATCATAGATATTTGGTTAAATATAAAAATCATTCACTTGAAGAATCTCAATGGATTCATAAAACATCACTAACTCCAGCTTATGATCATTTGATTTCTGCTTATCATTCACAATCACATTAAATTCCAGGTTTCTAGTTCCATGCATCTGTTTTCACATGGAACATGCTTATGATTGTTCAGTGATGGGACATGTGAGTGGCCATCCATGTCTATTTTATTCTTATCAACTAGGTCAGTTGCTCATCAACTGGAAGGCATGTTATACTTTATGGAATATTGGAATATTATTTGGGTTTTTAATCCCTTAAGGTTTTTAATGTGTTTTGTGTATTGATTTAGCAGGCGAAGCTCCATGAGGGTGTGAACATGCATGGAGTAACTTTTGGAGATATTTAGAAGAATATTTTTAGAAGTTACTTATTTTTAGAAGATAGTATTTTTAGTTATTTTTGTAAAAATAATAAATCGCTTTAGAAAACGGCATTTTTATAAAAATAGAAGATTACAAATTTGTAAATAAAGCAAAAGCATGCTTTTCAAAGCGCGGCCCTCACGTACCTTCTATTCACGAAGTAATATGAAATACCTATAAATACACATGCTTTGATAAACCTGTCCATCAGAGTATGTGGGGGGAGATTATACCCAATCAAGTGTCATCTCTTGTCTCTTTCTATTCTATGAGTATTATTGTGTGATTTTATTTCTATACTATCCCTTATGTTGGTGCGTCTGAGGGATGGAATATTCAACAATTAATCTAAGAAGATGATTCATTCTCTCTTTCTCTCTTAGTGGACCTCTCTTTCTCTCTTTTCCTCTATCATCTCTGCATAGATTTCATTGCCACCATTCTTGGATGTAAGGCTTCAGTAGTGAAAGTTGTAATGCCAATCCCAATTGTACATGGTATAGCCACAGAGGATATCAGTCCAAGCCACTTCAATGGGACCCTCTTTGGCTTGCTTATGCTCCCTTCCATTTCAAATATTTCAGAGAATCTACAAAATGCCTCCTTTGTTGGAGATTTTTACCCACTTTCAGACTCTTTGCTTTATGGCTTATTGAGCTCATGCATCATGTCCCACATCGTCAATAAGAAGGAATCAAACGAATGCTTCTAGGTCAAAACAAAGGAGTTCATGAATCAAAGACTACCTGTATACTCTACTCTAAACGGCATCTAAGTTGTGGATGGGAAAATTTGAATGCTAACAACTCAATGAGCCCTGAAATTTCAATATATTCAGTAAATAGAGAATCATCTTTGGCTTTTCAATGATTATAGTAAGAAAATTATTTCCTCATTGCCTACTATCTTTGCACATTCAACTTACTTTCTATGTGAGCTCCAATAATACTCTAAACTATGTGAACTCCAATAATACTCTAAACTAAGTCTTGAATAATATATGCTTTAATTCTCTTTCTATGATGACCTACTAAGCAACGCCCATGTGCTCTATCTACACCCTCTCCGCTATGCCTCTGACATCGGTTTAATTACTATGGTAAAAAGGAAAGACTCATGAAATTTTGGAATGGAACAGAAGATGGAAAACTCTCGTTTTCTATGTGTGCAACGGGGTGAGGGAAGTGAGATAGAAGCCTCCCTCTCTCTTCTTCTTCTTCTTCTTCTTCTTCTTCTTCTTCTTCTGCTTCTTCTTCTTCTTCTTCTCTCTCTCTCTCTCTTTATCTCTCTGCGCATGGTAGCCAGAGATGGTGAGGTTGAGAGGAAATGATCATGGAGAGAGAATCAACATCGTATTCATAAAGCATGAACAAGTAAATGAATGAACAAGAAAATGGATGAACAGGAAAAGGCAAAGTAGCATACTTGGAGAGAACCCATGGGGAAAACCAAATGGGCATCAGAACTCTATTTATAGGTTTTCCCTAGGACTTCTCTCTAGAATCTCCTAACCTCCTTATTGACCTTTTCTATTTCCAGCCTTCTTCCATGTTCTTTTTTCTATTTTTAGAAAATCCCATCTTTTATTTCTAGTTTGGTTTTTCTTTTTTCATTTTGCCAATTTTTTTCTTTTTTTCCCTTTTTGTGAACTAAGATTTGGTTTCACACCTATGGAAAAATTTAATTAAATTAAAGGATTAGAATTAGGATAATTGGAAAATCGAAAGTTCCAACCTAGGGTTTTAATTGGGGAAAGTTAGGGTTTACCTATGATTAAGGTGAGGCATGTTAATCAAAGGTTCTATTTATATTTATGGCCTAAAATCATAGGGTTTCTAGTGGTCAAACCTAGGTTTTCAAGGGTTAAAATTAGGTTTTCTAAGGGTTTTCCAGGGTTAGAAGTTAGTTTCAAAGAGCTATTTACAAATATACAAGTCCGATCTACAAAATGGACATGGTTTCTCATCACATAAATATCAAATCAATCAAAAATTGCACAAATTATAACTCTCTATAGTCAAAACATCATATCATTGCCAGAAAACAATCAAGAATGCCATCACATTTCCAAGCTTTCATTCCCCAAAGTCTCTAGTCCACTAAATGATTCTACTCATATCATCTATAGTCGTTCATGCTTCAAACAAAACCATAACAGATGTTTGCTATCTTCATTCTACATAATTTTCTTAAACTTGTACAGATCTTTCAAACACACAAAAATGCAATGCATATGTTCTTTTCAAAAAGAAAAAGAATTTGAAATTGGAAGTGTTTCACCTAATCAATTTGGTTCATCTTCATCGTTGTTCGATCCAGCTTTTCTTTAATTTCTTGATTTATCATTCTTCATCAGCATCGGTATTAGTATCATCAGCATCCTCCAATATCATCATCATCATAATCATCATCAACCATCATCCTCAATCATCATCAATCATCATCAATCATCATCATTCATCCATTATCATCATTACTCATCATCATTCAATTACTCTTGACCATTCTCATACATTTTCATTATGATTCTTCTTCAATCATCCTTCAATATTTGCAAATATATCTTGAAAAGTTAGATCTTTACTTCTTTTGTTCTTTTTTAAAGAGTTAGAAGCCTTTGAAGTCATCCTTTTATTCCCCTCGATTTGCTTAATAATATCATCAAGCATCTATTTATCTACTTCACACTTGTTTATCATATTTCATTCTGACTTGAATTTCTTATTCAATCTGTTTATCTTCTTGACTCTTCATATCAAAGTTTAGTTGAGTTTGTAATTTTGGAACTTTCTCTTGATCAAAAAAGTTCTCATTAGCTAAAAAGTTTCATATCAAATAAAACATATACATCTTGATCTTTCTTTTATTTCTCTTGCATTTCTCTATCAGTTTCTCTTTTATGATCTATTTCCATTTGTACTTTTAATATCTACTCAACATTTTGTTTTTTAACCTTTATTTGTCTACTTTTATTTTCTGCAAGAGGTTTCTCTTGAATCTGAATAGATAGCATATTCATTTGTCCATCAGATTTATTATTCTCAAGCCTTTTTGGTTTCCATATCTTTTGAAACGACTTTGATCTAGTTTCAGTGTCCTTGAAGTATTCCTTCATTCCACCTCTTCCTATATTGAAATGTAAAGTGATCCGCCTTCGTATTCACAAATTGTATTTTCATGTTCACTTACTACTCTATTTCTACATGCACTTTCATATGTTATGAAATCCCAGAACATATGTCCATATTGATCACACCAAAAGCATCGTGTAGGTCTCTTCTCAGCCCCATTTAATTTTCTAGGTATCTCTTTAGGGATGCATCTTCTAGGATCACTTGACTGTTTATAGGTCTCTTCTCAGCCCAATTTAATTTTCTAGGTATCTGTCTAGGGATGGATCTTCTAGGATCACTCGACTATTTATATTGATCACACCAAAAGCATCATATAGGTCTCTTCTCGGCCCAATTTAATTTTCTAGGTATCTCTCTAGGGATGGATCTTCTAGGATCACTTGACTATTTATAGGTCTCTTCTCAGCCCAATTTAATTTTCTAGGTATCTCTCTACGGATGGATCTTCTATGATCACTTCTTGAATTTTACCTCATGTTCATGGTCACATTATAATACTTGTAGATCCTTAACTTGGTTAGTCAACAAGTCAACCTTATGTTTCAATTCTAAAATCTCAGAATCCACTACCTCTTTTATGTCTTTAATGCTTATGCCCATTAATTGACTAGTATCAGGTATTGCATTTATAGTTTGCATTAAGGCCATAAGGATACCAAACTTTGATTTTATAGATTCATTTGTGTTAATTTCCATTTCTTTAAATCACTCTTCATATCTTCTAAATTGTTCAATCATTTCTTTATTTTAATTTTCCTCTTGTTATGATCTAAGCTATAAAAAGACTAGATTCTTAATTCAAGCGATAATAGAAAATTCTAAACCCATATGATCTAAACTTATGCAAATTGTGAATAATCAAACTCAAGCAAACAAAAACAATCTTTCTATTTCAGTGTGTGGATCAATGCGGATATTCAAAGACTTTAAATGCTAGTACCTGGAATCTCTGATCTGATGCCCAGGTTCCTGTTTCTCTTCTAAAGGCGTGGATGGCATGTCAAGGATCACGAGGGAAACCATAAAAAAGATATTTTTCGTACAATTTTATCGCTAATAATACATTGATTATCTCCAAATCTCACTTCCAAAGTAACTAGTAGCTTGTACCATATTGTCTTTAATGGAAATATTTATGTCTTTAACATGAAAATATTGATCACTCGCATAGTAATCAACTTATCTAGACTACAAGAATTCATGCTAGAGAAAAATATTTATGGGCAGTGATGTGCTTGGAAGCACCACTATCTTTTAAGTTAATCACACAAAGAGATTGAATTAACCTCGTTTTTATCTAAAATAGTGATTGTGGCAAAGACAATGTCATATAGTGATAGCTAGGAGATGGTTGAACCAAACACTTGATTGGTACGAGATGATTGAACTACACTCTAAGAGGGTGGATTAGGATGTAATCCTCAACCATGGCTTTTGGGGCAAGTGGTTAGCCCATCATACCCCTACCTGAGAGGTTGTTAGTTTGAGTCTCCTATAGTTCATTACATTGGTATCACAACCTAGAAAGTATTTGGCAAGGTAGATTGACCAAATGGCCTCTAAAAAAAGGTGCATGGGCACTCTATCAAGTGAAAGGATACTACAGGAGTAGCTGATGCTTTGAGAGCTCTATCCAACAAACATTTAGGTGTATCTCTCAATCCATAGATCTGATTGAGCCGTATAAGATATGATTGAAAAGCTCTTGGAATGAACTCTAAAAATCTAGTGAGTTAGCTTGGAAGTGTGAAGTTTTCATGAAATCTTGGGTGGCAGTGGATTGAGGCTTCAAGATACCGACGATGGATGAGCAAAAGGTTCAAGATATTAAGGTTGAGACCAAGGTTCAAGACACCAAGCTTGTGAACAAGGTTCAAGAAACTATGCAAGGTTGAGGACATCAATTCAAGAGTACCTAGGGAGTTTGGGAATTGATCACTGAGGCTGGAGGGATACATGAGTAGATCATTAAGGAAAACAATTAAATAAGGAGGCGAAAAATGTCATAAAGTGATCGGTAGAAGATGGTTGAACCACACCTTTGATAGGTAAGAGATGGTTAAACTACACTCTAAGAGGTAGGATTAGGAACTAATCTTCAACCATGGCTTTAGGGGCAAGTGATGAGCCCATCACACTCCTACCTGAGAGGTTCTCACTTCAAATCTCCTCTACTTTGTTACAGACAAGGTCTCGTTCAAATTCACTTATCATATTGATATCTTCAAGTAATTCTTATCATCTCTACGTTTAGACTCTTCATGTATAACATTTCCTTAATCTTTTTCTAATCCAAGTCTACACTCCTCGATATAGTGACCAATTTTCCTACGATAGAATTTGTTCTCTTTCTTAAAGGTTTTTTAAAGATTAGATATAGAACTCTTAGATTCCTTTGAATCTTTGGTAGAATTGAAGCTTCTGCCTTTGTGATTATTGGAGTTAAAACCAAAATTTGAGGAATTAATCATTTTCTTATCTTTATCATTCCATTTACTACCTTTTTATTTAATCTTAGTAGGGAGGGCTATGCCTTGCATGGACTCTTGTAGAACTAGTTTTATATTAGATTGTCTCTCTCATAGAAAAAAACTTTTCTAGTTTCCTTAAAGTGACAACAATGTGAGTCATATAAAGGTAAAAGTTCCTCATCATGAAGAGTCATATCTATGTTGATGAATTGACCCACTAAATCCTCGATTCTAGTTAAGTGGCCTTGGATACCGTCCTCCATCCTTAGATTATGTAATTGTTTCATAAAATATTGCTTTCTAGCAATGTGTGGTGAATAGAAAAGATCCTTAAGTTTACTCCATCTTTGGATGTTGTACAAGGACGCAAATGGGATATTAGAAATATGTTTTTTCCTTGACTCAACTACTTCCCTTTATTAAAATTGACATCTTTTTTTACAAGTTTGAGTCTACTAGATAGGGTCGACTATAATTGACTAGGATTGAGCAGAGGATGAAAAAGTTTCACCAACTTCAAAAACTGATCCTCTTTACGCTAGTGTTTACCAAAGTTAAAAATAAATTTGAAACCCTCCTTTGGTGTGTATTTTGACTGCTTACTTTATGGAGATCCACTCTTCACATTGGAGATCCACTCTTCACATTGGACGATACTCCTCAAATGACCAAACATTTTAATTGTAGACTTCCATTATGATTCCCTTTGGGTTTGGGAAATGTAGAATATATGAAGTAGGTGTGAAAACGTTGACTACAAATCACGCTTTCTACCTATCAATCGATCCATCTACTTTTCTTTTTATTTAGTTAGCTCACTTTCTATTGATTTTAATCCATCTTCCCAGTTTTGGTTTTCTCAATTGATTTTAATCCATCCTCCATATAAGCTACAACACTATGTGTCCTACTTAATCTATAGTAATACTTAAGATAAAATCATAAATGGAGCTTTGGTTCTATTGATCTCTACAAGTCTAGCTTTGGTTCTATTGATCTCTACAAGTCTAGCTTGGTCTCTAGCATCAACCGAGTTCTATTGATCTCTACAAGTCTAGCTTTGGTTCTATTGATCTCTACAAGTCTAGCTTGGTCTCTAGCATCAACCGAGTTCGTGCAGAAGTGAAATCAAAGGGTTCTCATCCATGAGTGAAATCCAACGGTTGTCATCCATAAGTTCGTCCATGAGTGAAATCGAACGGTTGCCAAGAGTGTATGAACGATCTCTTGAAATCCTTCATGGACTCATAAAGTTTTGACCATGCTTGCTTTTTTGCGAATGACGCCTCTCCAATGATGTATTGCTGCTTACAATCTGTTCAGATTCACTTATTATATTGATATCTTCAAGCTTGTTCTTATCATGAATATGATTAGACTCGTCATGTGTTACATTTCCTTAATCTTTTTCTAATCTAAATCTCCAATCCTCAATAAAGTGACCAAGCTTCTTACAATACAACTTGTTTTCTTTCTTGAAGGTCTTTTGAAGATTAGATATAGAGCACTTAGATTCCTTAGAATCTTTAGTGAAATTAGAGTTACTACCTTTGTGACTATTGGAGCTAGAACTAAAATCTAAGGATTTATCCATATTATTAACTTAATCCTTCCATTTGCTACCTTTATTTTTAACCTTAGTAGGGAGGGCTGTGTCTTGCATGGACTCTTGCAGAACAAGTTTTATACTAGGTTGTCATTCTTAAAGAAACAACTTTTCTAGTTTCCTTAAAGTCACAACAATGTGAGTGATGGAAATGTAAAAGTTCCTCATCATGAAGAATCATATCTATGTTGATGAATTGATACACTAAATACTTTATTAAGTGGTCTTGGATACCTTCCTCCATCCTTTGGTTATGTAATTGTTTCCTAAAATAATGCTTTGTAGAAATGTGTGATGAATAGAGGAGATCCTCAAGTTTACTCTGTCTTTGGATGATGTACAAGGATGCAAATGAGGTATTAAAAATATGTTTTTCCTTGACTCAACTACTTTCTTTTATTGAAATTGACATCTTTTTTTGCAAGTTTGACTTTACTAGATAGATTTGACTAGAATTGACTAGGACTGAGTAGAGGCTGAAAAATTTTGACCAACTTTAAAAAGTCACCCTTTTAAGACTAGTGTTTACCCAAGTTAACATTAAGTTAGAAACCATCCTTTGTTGTCTGTATTGAATGCAAACAAAATCTTCTAAAACTACACTTGATAGGTAGGAGATGGTTGAACTACGCTCTAAGAGGGAGGATTGGGAAGTAATATTCAACCATGGCTTTTCGGCCAAGTGGTTAGCCCATCACACTCCTACGTAGGAGGTTGTGAGTTCAAATCTCCTCTAGTTCATAAGAGACAAGGTCTTGTTCAGATTTCACTTGTTATATTGATATCTTCAAGCTTATTCTTATCATCAATATGATAAGACTCTTCGTGTATTACATTTCCTTGATCTTTCTCTAATCTAAATCTACAATCCTCAATATAGTGACCAAGTTTCTTATAATGGAATTTGTTCTCTTTCTTAAAGGTCTTTTTGGGATTAGATATAGACCTCTTTCATTCCTTAGAATCTTTAGTGGAATTAGAGTTACTACCTTTGTGATTATTGGAGCTGGAACTAAAATTTGAGGAATTATCCATATTGTTATCTTTATCCTTCCATTTGCTACCTTTGCATTTAATCTTAGTAGGGAGGGTTGTGTCTTGCATGGACTCTTGCAGAACCGGTTTTATACTAGATTATCTTTCTTATAGAAACAAATTTTGTAGTTCTCTTAAAGTCACAACGATGTGAGTGATGGAAAGGTAAAAGTTTCTGATCATGAAGAATCATATCTATGTTGATGAATTGATCCAGTAAATCCTCGATTCTAGTTAAGTGGTCTTGGATACCTTCCTCCATCCATAGGTTATGTAATTGTTTCATAAATTATTGCTTTCTAGCAATGTCTGGTGAATAGAAGAGATCCTCAAGTTTACTCCTCTTTTGAATTTTGTACAAGGATGCAAATGAGGTATTAAAATATGTTTTTCCTTGACTCAAGTACTTCCTGTGATTGAAAATGATATCTTTCTTTGCAAGTTTGACCCTACTAGATAGGGTTGAATAGAAATGACTAGGATTGAGAAGAGGTTGAAAAAGTTTGACCAACTTTAAAAAGGTCTCTTAAAGTCACAACGATGTGAGTGATGGAAAGGTAAAAGTTTCTGATCATGAAGAATCATATCTATGTTGATGAATTGATCCAGTAAATCCTCGATTCTAGTTAAGTGGTCTTGGATACCTTCCTCCATCCATAGGTTATGTAATTGTTTCATAAATTATTGCTTTCTAGCAATGTCTGGTGAATAGAAGAGATCCTCAAGTTTACTCCTCTTTTGAATTTTGTACAAGGATGCAAATGAGGTATTAAAATATGTTTTTCCTTGACTCAAGTACTTCCTGTGATTGAAAATGATATCTTTCTTTGCAAGTTTGACCCTACTAGATAGGGTTGAATAGAAATGACTAGGATTGAGAAGAGGTTGAAAAAGTTTGACCAACTTTAAAAAGTGACCCTCTTCACACTAGTGTTTCCCCAAGTTAAAAATAAGTTCGAAACCCTCCTTTGGTGTCCGTTCCGAGTGCAAACAAGTCTTCGAAAAATAATGAGGGTTAAGGTATCACTTCTCAAGCTCAAGATATTCTTGGCTTACATAATTATGGAGCTCACTTTCTATCAATTTACTTTTACACGATATGCAAGTCTTGGTTTTCTCAATTGATTCCAATCTATCTTACACAGCTTCAACACGCCTTAGCTTTTTTATCTTCACTTGTACTATGTGGTCCTACACACACACACGCCAGACATTTGACACAAGCTGTATTTCATAAACAATACAATCACACAATCATTTGACAAGCTGTACTTCATAAACAATACAATCATTTGTCTAAGCTGGCATTTCATAGACAATGTTTGTGTGGCCATCAATCAATGGATGATAACCAATTCGAGAGCTTTGAAAAATACACGAAAGAATGTAAGATGAAAATTCTCCTAAATAATTCTTATGATTGAAAAAGATATTAACAGTTGATGAAAAATATTTGCTTTCAAAAGGAATGTGTTAATTGCTTGCACTTTTCTTTATCAAGATATGAAATTCTTATTTTCGATGAAATTATTTGACGTTTTTTATGATTTCTTCCTTTAAACGAAGTGTCGATGATAAATATACTATGAGGTTTTTATACCAAATTATGATGATGAATGTGATTAATAATATGATTTTCTATTATGAGTTTTATGATGGCAAAATATGTTGATGATGTGATGATAATTTTGATGAAAAAGGCCTACTAATGAGTTTTTAAATGTGGTGCTACTGATGTGTTTTCTCAGTTTATGAGTACAGGTGAAGACTTGAAGCTAATTGGAAATTAGGAAATTGAATGGATTGTGAAGATCGAAGAAAGGCAACAGAAATGGGAAGTGAAGTGAAGATCAGAAAGCCTTGTCTTTTTTCTTAGTTCTTGTGTTAACCCAAATCTATTTGCCGCCTATTTTGAGATGCATTGCACACCAAATATGCATGAACAAATGTGTCGAAAGCATGACTTTTAAACCCAATAGAAGCAAGCCCATCTGCACCTTACATAAATAGATAACCATCATTGAAAAGTTAATGAATCAAGATTTGAGAGAATAGAGAGAGTGTAGCTATCAGTAAGGAAGAGAAATTGCATCTGTGAGAGAGTGGAATTGTGAGTAATGAGTTGTATATATATATGTGAAGTTGGTGACATCAATTTGAGTGTGAAGCCTTGTCATCTAATGCTTAATACCTCTCTTATTGCACCATTATGTTTTTGATGCACTTAAAGTATGCATGTGATAGGGTCACATTACATGACCATGCATCAAGGCACGATCTGATCTGTACCCATGCACATAAGAGAGTCTGTAAGGCTTTATGTATATTCACATTGCTATGTATATGAGTGAGTGCACAATCCTCACCATCCGAAGCCTTTTACCTTGCTCATTGCACCATATTTGTTCTCTATGCATTTTAAAAGTACGCATTTTATAGGGCCCAATACATGGCCATGCATAAGGCACTTTATGAGTTTTACCCATGCACTTGCAAGATTTTATAAGAAAATCACATGACAAACAAATTTGATGTTTTAAAGAAGGCAGGTTTATCCTCAGGTTCGTGCATCCGGAGGAAGCACAGGTTTGGTGGGGGTGAGTGTCGTAGAGATTTGCATCTCTACTCTCCCTTCTACTTGCTTCAAATCAAAACATTGTTCGGAAGAAAAGCTCAAGATGACAAGCTCTTGTGGAATTATATCTTGTCTTGTGCTGATGCACAGAGGCTCAGGCATTGAAAGTCACACAAAAAAATAGGGACTGTGAATCATTTTGGAGTGGGTTGACTACAAATTTATTATATTAATGGTCAAAGAATCTCGAAGTTCATCCAAAGAGCAAAAGATTAAATAATCGAAGTTTAATAAAACCGTTTTTCCATCACTAAATTGAGACTATTATAACTGAATATATTATACTTTCGATTTGTTTTGACACAAGCGGAGAGGTCAGTCGCTACAAAAGGATTGGAGGTGCTCACTTCATGAAAAAAAGGACGAAAAGCTGAATGCTATTCAGTGAAAAGACAGGCAGAGAAAGAGGGATCTTGGGGTGGCGCATGCAAAAGCTCTCCGATTAATTTTGCAGAGGAGGAAAAAAAGCTGCGCACGTTTGGGGGAATCATAGGAGGAGGCAATTATTGGACACATCTTCGGACATACGCTAGGAAAACAGAGGAGAATTTGGCTACTAGGGATCAACGGTGATAGAGGAGAAGACTCCCTTCGTGCTGCCGATCAGAGATGTGTGGAAGGGAAAGAGGAGTGATGATGATGCTGACGGAAGTACAGAATTCTGTATGCATATTCTAATTGCTACAAATAGCAAAGATGTTACCCAAGTTGCGAACTCTGATGACGTGCAGCTGAACAACGAGCATGATATACATTCTGGAATCTGATTGACGATGACGCCAGGAGGAATATATTTGAAAAAGGAGCTGTTCGATTCTGAAAAAGACATCGTTGAATGCTGAAGTCATAGGTTCCAACAACATTCTGCTATTCACAATAGTCTTTGAGTCATCACTGGACCTGAGATTACTCCAAGCACCTGGCGTGCGCCAAAATTTCAAGCGGTTGGCTTGATCCACCAGCCGTCACTTTCGCACCGACACCATGCATAGCTTTCGTTTCGACTCCGCCGTCTTTTGTTCATGACTTAGAACTGCCCTCTCGGGACTACTCGAGCCCAAAGATCTTCTCTGCAGATGATGTTCATTTTTCATTCCAACTTCTTCCCTGGACAGTGTTGGAGAAGAAGAAGACGATTGGCGCCTGACTCGCGGTTCAAAAGGAATATGCATCTTCTTCTGCTGGTTGCTGCGCCAGAGTGAATGCCTTATCTTCTTCTTCTGCTGGTTGTGGACAGTTTTCGGTATCTCTGAAGCTTTTCACGCTTTTTCTGGGTGGCGTTTGATGATCTTCTAATAAGCAGTTTTTAGAATGTTTTGATCTCCATATCCATTTTGTTCTGGAATTTTGTTTTGATGAGCAGACCTTGGGTATGCTTTGTTTCCATATCCTTCTTGTTCGAACCATCACATTAGAAGATCCAGCAAGGTCCAACTTCAATGAAGCTTTTGATATACTCCCCGGCAATGGCGCCAAAAAAGTTTGTTATTGATCTTTGGAGTTGTCCTCTCCAATCATTTAGCATAAAGAATTAACAATACATCTTTAATTGTCAATCCTGGAAGTATATATGAGACCACAGCCCCTTCTACATGATAGAATCCAAGAAATAAGAGGTAAATGACTGGATTTTTGAGAAGAGTGAAAATGAAGAGGAATATCTAGGGTTTGGATTATCTTGAGCAAATCTCCATCATTTTCCACAATCTTGGTGTCTAAAGCATGTTATTTCTGCACCAGAATACATCCATAAATTCAAAACTCAAAAATGTTACGTGTACCATCCAGACGAGACAATCGCGATTCTGTAAAATCAGACGATTTTGATCTCTAGCACCATCTTACATCAGTTTTCACTCAACACATCAGTATTCAACTCTCTTCATACACATTCAACAGAAATACACAATAGAAGCTCACAAATCTCCATGAATACACAAGGAATAGACTCATAACTCAAAGAAATCACACAAAGAAGTGTGAAAAGATGCCCTTCAACTTCTCTTCGGTCTTTGTGGTAGGATCGTCACTTCACTTTGGGTCTTCCATCTTAGTAGCTCCAAAAGCTTTACTTCAAACACCTCGATCTCTTTACTTCAAATCACGTAGTAACCTGGAGAGAATCTATGGGGGAGTAAAAAATCATTAGTACATTTGTAAGAATAAAAGTCACTCATGAAAAACTGTTGGCCTTGTGAATCTTGATAGAAATCATATTTTGAGCTCTTGACCTATACTCCAACCATTACGTTGTGCAAATACTTTTCATGTTACTATAATTCCAAGAATCAACCCAACAATGAGTGTACCATGGCTTAAATGAATTCTTTTTATCGGTTGTTTCAAGTAACATACTTATTAATGAGAGAGAAAATATATATTTGATATCACCATAATTTTCTCATGCCCTTAAGCATAGAAAAACTACTAGATTGTTTTTATTCTTCTAAATCAATGTTCCAAATTAATTGTGATATCAACTAAATATGTTTCAAATTAATTGTGATAACAACTAAAGCTGATTTCTCGATATTTCAGTTCCACGAGCAATATGTAATTGTCATGCATAGTGAAGAGAACTTAATAAGGTTAAATTTATAGTCATGGGAATCTTGAATATTATATTATATACACAAAAATGCTATTATGCACATAAAATAAGCATTGACATGTGTGCCGCACGTCCAAATTCCACTCCCTCTATGTCTCTTCAGTCGTTGAAGATAGCCAAATCTCTCCCTCTTTCTCTCAGCCACCATCATTATTCAATCTATCAAGTCCTCTCTCTCTCTCTCTCTCTCTCTCTCTCTCTCTCTCTTTCTCTCTCTCTCTCTCTCTCTCTCTCTCTCTCTCTCTCTCTCCATTTTTGCTTGCACAAGTGCCATCGTTGTTTTTGCACACAATCACGTGCCTCTCTCTCTCATCTTATCACCTCCACATCTACCTGTTGAATGTGATCAGTCCTCTATTCTCCCTCCCTTACAAAACTTCTCTCTCTCTCTCTCTCTCTCTCTCTCTCTCTCTCTCTCTCTCTCTCTCTCTCTCTCTCTCTCTCTCTCTTCTGGGGGATATCTTGATCATAGTATAGACTTAATTCCTAGTAGCTCTCCTCCCCATAAAGCACCTTATAGGCATGGACCTTTACATCAACAAGAAATAGCTAATCAAGTTAAGGATTTACTTCACAAAGGACTTATAAATCCTTTTTCTTCTCCCTTTGGAGCACCTAGTGTTCTTTTAGTAGAGAAGAAGAACAAGACTTAAAGGATGTGCATTGACTATAGAGCAATAAAATCTAGATATCCTATTCCTAGGATAAGATGATTTTCTAAATGAACTTTGTGGACCACGTGTCCTAAGTAAAATTTATCTTAAATCTAGGTATCATTAGATAAGAATGACGCAAAATGACCTTTATAAGACTACCTTTAGAACTCAGATTGGTCACTTTGAATTCATGGTAATGCCTTTTGGACTCACCAATGCACCTGCTACATTTGCATGCATGATGAATAACATTTTTCTTGAATACCAAGCTTTTGTTCTTGTTTTCTTTGACGATATAGTTGTCTACAGTGAGAATGATGATGACCATGAAAAGCATTTAGCAACAGATTTTAATTTGTTACGCAAAAACAAGCTTTATGCAGATCCTGAAAGGAGTTATTTTTTCCAAAGAGAATTAGAGTATTTAGGCCATATTCTTTCAACTCAAGGCGTTCATTTAGATCCAAAGAAAATTAACGTAATTGAAGAATGGTTTGTACCTCAATCTATGAATGACGTACGCTCTTTCCTTGGATTAGCTAGTTTTTATAGAAAGTTTGTAAAAGGTTTTTCTTATTTAGCACTCCCACTCACATTATTATTGAAGAAAAATTAAAATTTGTGTGGGGATTAGCACAACACCAATCTTTTGAAAAACTCAAACATGCACTTTCTCATGCACTTGTTTTGCAATTACCTGATTTTGCACAACCTTTCCATGTAGTTACTGATGCTAGTGGCTAAAGTATAGGTGTTGTATTGATGCAAACAGATCATCCTATTGCATTTGAAAGTAGGAAACTTAAACCTTCTTAAAAGAATTATAGTACATATGATAAGGAACTTTTGGCTATTGTGCATGCTTTAAAAATTTGGAAACATTCTCTCATGGGTTCAAAAGTCATAATCAAAACCAACCAACAAGCTATTAAGCATTTATTAAATCAACCATTGATTTTAAGTCAACACATTAAATGGGCTTCATTCATACAAAATTTTAGCCTATGATTCAATATCAACCTGGCAATGTACCTGATGTAGTTAGTCGTTTCTCATCCCCACAAACAAAGATTGTTTCTATTAATAATATTTCTATTGTTCATATTCATTCATTTCATGACATGATTCCTACTTATGCATCTGATTTGTATTTTTCACAAACTTGGAATGCATTCAATAATTCTCCAACATTTTGTGAGAATCACTACACTTTTCAAAATACATTCTTGTATTTTGATCACAAGTTATGCATCACACAAGGTTTTAAAGAATTTGTTATAAAAGAGATACATGAACCATCATATATGGGTCATAGGGGCATACAAAGTATTATTTTTACATCTTGACAATTCTTCTTTTTGCCAAATAAAAAGGATATTACACAGTATGCTTCCCATTGCATTGTGTGTCAACATGTAAAAAGACATCATGGTAAAGCATTTGGATTGTTAATGCTACTTCCCATACCTAATGGACCATGGGAACAAATTTCTATGGATTTTATTACTAGTCTTCCTACAACTTTATCACATAATGATATGATTTGGAAAATTGTTTATAGGTTTAGTAAACAAGCATATTTCATTCCTTGTAAAAAGACTCTTTCTCCACCTCAAGCTGCTAAGTTATTTATTAAATGTATTTTTCCACATCATGGTTTTCCAAAAGTTACTTTATCAGATCGAGATGCTCATTTTTGTAATCACTTTTGGGTCACATTATTTCAAAATTTTGGTTCAAATAGACTTTAGTTCCGCATTTCATCCTGAAAGTAATGGGAAATTTGAAGCTACGAATAGTACTATCTTGGATGTGTTACGTTGTTATTCTTTAGATAATCCAAGTAATTGGGATGAGAAACTTCATTTACTATAGTTTGCATGTAATAACACAACACATACCACTACTATACGTGCAGCGTATGGAATTGTGTATGGTGAAAAGTTTCCCACTCCCATGTCTATCACTCAAACAGACATACCTATGGCTAATTCTTTTGCACAGGATCATATTTCCATACTTCATGAGGTTCATGAGCACATTAAAAAGAGTCAAGAAAAATACATGTGTAATATTAATAAGAAACGAGTAGCTAAAGAATTGAATCATAATGATTATGTATGGTTACAAATAATTAAAAGACGCTTGAAAAATATTTCACAACATCCTAAAGTCAAACTTGTACCACGTTATTATGGACCTTTTCGTATTATTCAGAAAATTAATGAGAATGCTTTTAGATTAGATATACCTTCTCATTGGAATATACATAATTGTTTTCATATCAATTTATTGAAATCGTTTAAAGGAACTCTACCACTTGTTCCTATTTTAGATGATCCTCCTTTGTTAGAAGAGGATGCTAAAATTTCAATTCTAGAGAAAATACTTGATTTTGATGTTGCTACTACACGCACAAGTAACCAATATCATAGATATTTGGTTAAATATAAAAATCATTCACTTGAAGAATCTCAATGGATTCATAAAACATCACTAACTCCAGCTTATGATCATTTGATTTCTGCTTATCATTCACAATCACATTAAATTCTAGGTTTCCAGTTCCATGCATCTGTTTTCACATGGAACATGCTTATGATTGTTAAGTGATGGGACATGTGAGTGGCCATCCATGTCTATTTTATTCTTATCAACTAAGGTCAGTTGCTCGTCAACTGGAAGGCATGTTATACTTTATGGAATATTGGAATATTATCTAGGTTTTTAATGCCTTAAGGTTTTTAATGTGTTTTGTGTATTGAGTTAGCATGGGAAGCTCCATGAGGTTGTGAACATGCATGGAGTAACTTTGGGAGATATTTAGAAGAATATTTTTAGAAGTTACTTATTTTTAGAAGATAGTATTTTTAGTTATTTTTGTAAAAATAATAAATCGCTTTAGAAAACGGCATTTTTATAAAAATAGAAGATTACAAGTTTGTAAATAAAGCAAAAGCATGCTTTTCAAAGCGCGGCCCTCACGTACCTTCTATTCAGGACGTAATATGAAATACCTATAAATACACATGCTCTGATAGACCTGTCCATCAGAGTATGTGGGGGGAGATTATACCCAATCAAGTGTCATCTCTTGTCTCTTTCTATTCTATGAGTATTATTGTGTGATTTTATTTATATACTATCCCTTATGTTGGTGCGTCTGAGGGATGGAATAGTCAACAATTAATCTAAGAAGATGATTCATTCTCTCTCTCTCTTTGTGGACCTCTCTTTCTCTTGTTTCCTCTATCATCTCTGCATAGATGTCATTGCCACCATTCTTGGATGTAAGGCGTCAGTAGTGAAAGTTGTAATGCCAATCCCAATTGTACACCTATAGCCATAGAGGATATCAGTCCAAGCCACTTCAATGGGATCCTCTTTGGCTTGCTTGTGCTCCCTTCCATTTCAAACATTTCAAAGAATCTACAAAATGCCTCCTTTGTTGGAGATTTTTACCTACTTTCAGACTCTCTGCTTAGAGTGCTTCATTTATGGCTCGTTGAGCTCATGCATCATGTCCCACATCGTCAATAAGAAGGAATCAAACGAATGATTCTAGGTCAAAACAAAGGAGTTCATGAATCAAATACTACCTGTATACTCTCCTCTAAAGGGCATCTAAGTTGTGGATGGGAAAATTTGAATGCTAACAACTCAATGAGCTCTGAAATTTCAATATATTCAGTAAACAGAGAATCATCTTTGGCTTTTCAATGATTATAGTAGCAAAAAGATTTCCTCATTGCCTACTATCTTTGCACATTCAACTTACTTTCTATGTGAACTCCAATAATACTCTAAACTAAGTCTTGAATAATATATGCTTTAATTATCTTTCTATGATGAGCTACTAAGCAACGCGCATGTGCTCTATCTACACCCTCCCCGCTATGCCTCTGACATCGGTTTAATTACTATGGTAAAAAGGAAAGACTCATGAAATTTTGGAATGGAACAGAACATGGAAAACTCTCGTTTTCTATGTGTGAAACAATCCTCTCATACATAATTAATCGAATTGCTCTTCTACATTAGATAAACAATCGTGAACTCATTTTCTTGTAGTGGAAGGAAGAAGAGGGGTAAGGGAAGTGAGATAGAAGCCTCCCTCTCTCTTCTTCTTCTTCTTCTGCTTCTTCTTGTTCTTCTTCTTCTCTCTCTCTCTCTCTCTCTATGCATGGTAGCCAGAGATGGTGAGGTTGAGAGGAAATGGAGAGAGGATCAACATCGTATTCATAAAGCATGAAGAAGTAAATGAATGAACAAGAAAATGAATGAACAGGAAAAGGCAAAGTAGCATACTTGGAGAGAATCCATGGGGAAAACCAAATGGGCATCAGAACTCTATTTATAGGTTTTCCCTAGGACTTCTCTCTAGAATCTCCTAACCTCCTTATTGACCTTTTCTATTTCCAGAGTCTTCTTCCATGTTCTTTTTTCTATTTTTGGAAAATCCCATCTTTTATTTCTATTTTGGTTTTTCCTTTTTCATTTTCCCAATTTTTTTTTCTTTTTTTCCCTTTTTTTGAACTAAGGTTTGGTTTCACACCTATGGAAAAATTTAATTAAATTAAAGGATTAGAATTAGAATAATTGGAAAATCGAAAGTTCCAACCTAGGGTTTTAATTGGGGAAAGTTAGGGTTTACCTATGATTAAGGTGAGGCATGTTAATTAAAGGTTCTATTTATATTTATGGCCTAAAATCATAGGGTTTCTAATGGTCAAACCTAGGTTTTCAAGGGTTAAAATTAGGTTTTCTAAGGGTTTTCTAAGGGTTTTCAAGGGTTAGAAGTTAGTTTCAATGAGCTATTTACAAATATACAAGTCTAATCTACAAAATGGACATGGTTTCTCATCACATAAATATCAAATCAATCAAAAACTGCACAAATTATAACTCTCTATAGTAAAAACATCATATCATTGCCAGAAAACATTCAAGAATGCCATCACATTTCCAAGCTTTCATTCCCCAAAGTCTCTAGTCCACTAAATGATTCTACTCATATCATTTATAGTCGTTCATGCTTCAAACAAAACCATAACATATGTTTGCTATCTTCATTCTACATAATTTTCTTAAACCTGTACAGATCTTTCAAACACACAAAAATGCAATGCATATGTTCTTTTCAAAACGAAAAAGAATTTGAAATTGGAAGTGTTTCACCTAATCAATTTGGTTTATCTTCATCGTTGTTCGATCCAGCTTTCCTTTAATTTCTTGATTTATCATTCTTCATCAGCATCGGTATCAGTATCATCAGCATCCTCCAATATCATCATCATCATAATCATCATCAACCATCATCCTCAATCATCATCATTCATCCATTATCATCAATCATCATCATTACTCATCATCATCATTCAATTACTCTTGACCATTCTCATACATTTTCATTATGATTCTTCTTCAATCATCCTTCAATATTTGTGAATATATCTTGAAAATTTAGATCTTTACTTCTTTTGTTCTTTTTTAAAGTCTAGAAGCCTTTGAAGTCGTCCTTTTATTCCCCTCGATTTGCTTAATAATATCATCAAGCAGCTATTTATCTACTTCACACTTGTTTATCATATTTCATTGTGACTTGAATTTCTTGTTCAATCTGTTTATCCTCTTCATATCAAAGTTTAGTTGAGTTTGTAATTTTGGAACTTTCTCTTGATCAAAAAAGTTCTCATTAGCTAAAAGTTTCATATCAAATGAAACATATACATCTTGATCTTTCTTTTATTTCTCTTGCATTTCTCTATCAGTTTCTCTTTTATGATCTATTTCCATTTGTACTTTTAATATCTACTCAACATTTCGTTTTTTAACCTTTATTTGTCTACTTTTATTTTCTTCAAGAGGTTTCTCTTGAATCTGAATAGATAGCATATTCATTTGTCCATCAGATTTATTTCAAGTCTTTTTGGTTTCCATATCTTTTGAAATGACTTTGATCTAGTTACAGTGTCCTTGCAGTATTCCTTCATTTCACCTCTTCCTATATTGAAATGTAAAGTGATCCGTCTTCGTATTCACAAATTGTATTTTCATGTTCACTTACTAGTCTATTTATACATGCACTTTCATATGCTATGCAATCCCAGAACATATGTCCATATTGATCACACCAAAAGCATGGTATAGATCTTTTCTCAACCCAATTTAATTTTCTAGGTATCTCTCTAGGGATGGATCTTCTAGGATCACTTGACTGTTTATAGGTCTCTTCTCAGCCCAGTTTAATTTTCTAGGTATCTCTCTAGGGATGGATCTTCTAGGGTCACTTGACTATTTATATTGATCACACCAAAAGCATCGTATAGGTCTCTTCTCAGCCCAATTTAATTTTCTAGGTATCTCTCTAGGGATGGATCTTCTAGGATCACTTGACTATTTATAGGTCTCTTCTCAGCTGAATTTAATTTTCTAGGTATCTCTCTAGGGATGGATCTTCTATGATCACTTGACTTTTACCTCATGTTCATGGTCACATTATAATACTTGTAGATCCTTAACTTGGTTAGCAACAAGTCAACCTTATGTTTCAATTCTGAAATCTCAGCATCCACTACCTCTTTTATGTCTTTAATGCTTATGCCCATTAATTGACTAGTATCAGGTATTGCATTTATAGTTTGCATTAAGGCCATAAGGATACCAAACTTTGATTTTATAGATTCATTTGTGTTAATTTCCATTTCTTTAAATCGCTCTTCATATCTTCTAAATTGTTCAATCATTTCCTTTATTTTAATTTTCCTCTTATGATCTAAGCTATAAAAAGACTAGATTCTTAATTCAAGCGATAATAGAAAATTCTGAACCCGTATGATCTAAACTTATGCAAATTGTGAATAATCAAACTCAAGCAAACAAAAACAATCTTTCTATTTCAGTGTGTGGATCAATGCGGATATTGAAAGACTTTGAATGCTAGTACCTAGAATCTCTGATCTGATGCCGAGGTTCTTGTTTCTCTTCTAAAGGCGTGGGTGGCATGTCGAGGATCACAAGGGAAACCACCTTACTTCATGTCAGGTTCACGTGTCGAGAAGGTAAGGAGGTTGTGAAGGGTAGTGACATGGGGTTGGATCAAGTCCCTCTGTGTGTATCATCCCCTCGTCCAACAAGCACTCTATATATGCTAGGTGCCTTGCCCTAGTACGTAGACTCATACATCTATTCCTCACAAGAGAAAGGCAAAGCTCAACTACGTGGAATGAAATAGGGTGTATGTGTCACGAATGGGAGAGGTACATACAATGCTAAAAAATAGAAATCACTGGACTCAATATGTGAAATAAACAAACTATGCTCAATGATGGCAATGAATATACAAATAATGTCACCAAGTGACTCTAAATAATACAAAAAATTCTGCTACAGTGTGGATCAACTCCAAAAGCTTTACTTGAAACACCTCTCTTTACTTCAAATCACGCAGTAACCGAGAGAGAATCCGTGGAGGAGTAAAAAATCATTAGTATGTTTGTAAGGATGAAAGCCACTCATGAAAAACTATTGGCCTTATGAATCTTGATAGAAATCATATTCTTGGCTCTTGGCCTATACTCTAAACATTATTTTGTGCAAATGCTTTACATGTTACTCTGATGCCAAGAATAACAAATTCAACCTAATAGTGAGTGTACCATGGCTTACACGAATTCTCTTTGTCCATTGTTTCAAATAACATACTTATTAATGAGAGAGAAAATATATATTTGATATCAGCATAATTTTTTCATGCTCTTCAACATAGAAAAACTAATCGATTGTTTTTATTCTTCCAAATCAGTGTTACAAATTAGTTGTGATATCAACTAAATATGTTCCAAATAGGTTGTGATAAGAACAAAAGCTGATTTTTTGATATTTCAATTTCACGAGCAATATGTAATTGTCATGCATAATGAAGAGATCTTAATAAGGTTAAATGTATAGTCATAGGAATCTTGAATAGTATATTATGTACACAAAAATAATATTATGCACTTAAAAAAAACATTGACCTGTGTGAAATGCACGTCCAAATTCCTCTTCCTCTATGTCTCTTAAGTCGGTGGAGATAGCCAAATCTCTCCCTCTTTCTCTCGGCCATCGCCATTAGTCAACCGATCAATCTCTCTCTCTGTCTCTCTCTCTCTCTCTCTCTCTCTCTCTCTCTCTCTCTCTCTCTCCCCAAGCAATGAGTGAACTATTGTCTCTGTCTCTCTCTCATATTGAAATCAAATCAGTGCTCTCTCTGGAGTCGCAACAATGCTCTGTATTAATCTAAGAAGATGATTCATTCATTCTCTCTCTCTCTCTCTCTCTATCGACATCTCTTTCTCTCATTTCCTCTATCATCTTTGCACAGATGTCGTCGCCACCATTCTTGGACGTAAGGCATTGCCCAGAGCGATAGAGGATATCAGCATAAGCCATTTCAATGTGACCCTCTTTAGCTTGCTTGTGCTTCCTTCCATTTCAGACATCTTAGAGAATCTACAAAATACCTCCTTCTCTAGAGCGTTTTACCTGCGTTAGGACTGTCCATTTAGACTGCTTCATTTATGGCTCGTTGAGCTCACACATCACGTCCCATATCATCCATAAGAAGGAATCAAATGAATGCTTCCAGGTCAAAATAGAGGAGGTCATGAAGCTTGTCTTTCTATGTCAACTCCAATAGTACTCAGAACTAAGTCTTGACTAATATATGCTTCAATTTTCTTTCTATGATGATCTACTAAGCAATGCCCATGGGCTCTCTCTACACCCTCTCTGTTATGCTTGTGAAATCGCTTTAATTACTATGGTAAAAAGGAAAGCCTTATGAAAATTTTTATTAAAATAAAACATGGAAAACTCTCTTCTATGTGTGAAAAATCCTCTCATACATATTAATCAAATTCCTATTCTACATCAGATAAACAATCGTAAACTCATTTTCTTGCGATGGAAGGAAGAAGAGGGGTGAGCGAAGTGAGATAGAAGCCTCCCTCTCTCTTCTTCTTCTTCTTCTTCTTCTTCTTCTTCTTCTTCTTCTTCTTCTTCTTCTTTTTCTTTTTCTCTCTATCTCTATCTACATGGTAGCCAGAGATGGTGAGATTGAGAAGAAATGATCATGGAGAGAGAATCAACATCGTAATTGTAAAGCATGAACAAGAAAATGAATGAACAAGAAAATGAATGAACAAGAAAAGGCAAAGTAGCATACCTGGAGAGAATCCGTGGGG
This sequence comes from Ceratopteris richardii, assembly GCA_020310875.1. NCBI lineage: Eukaryota > Viridiplantae > Streptophyta > Polypodiopsida > Polypodiales > Pteridaceae > Ceratopteris > Ceratopteris richardii. Next base: position 59,110,212 of record CM035436.1, on the reverse strand, counting down.
AAAACCAAATGGGCATCGGACCTCTATTTATAGGTTTCCCCTAGGACTTCTCTCTAGAATCTTCTAACCTCCTTGTTGACCCTTTCTATTTTCAGAGTCTTCTTCCATGTTCTTTTTCTATTTTTGGAAAATCCCATCTTTTATTTCTATTTTGGTTTTTCTCTTTTTAATTTTCCCAATTTATCTTTTTCTATTTTTGTTTCTTTTTCTTTTTCCCTTTTTATGCAATTTTATGGGGGATTGAATTTGTGCCAAACAAAATATAGTGACACATTATTGCAACATTTTGTCCTTGAAGATTTTGAAGCTGTATTCCACTCTGATGGAGCTTGGTTTACGGTTGACTCTTCATGATTTTGGAGATGCATTTGATATTGTTCTCTATCAATAGATTGTTGGATGCCTGTTTTAGTTATGCATAATGGGGCTTGATATTCAATCTATTGTCTCTCAAATGAGAAGGTGTATGCATTTCTTAGGTGTCAACTAGCGGTAGGCAATTAAGTGCATCTTTCACTACTTGAATGGTACCCAGCTACTTGGATTGTTTTATCCCAAGGGAGGACCATTACTTCCAAATTTACATTCCTTTTTTTTTATTAAGACTAGGTTGGTTGCTTGACACGTGATGAAGTGCATCTTTCACTACTTGAATGGTACCTATCTACTTGGATTGTTTTATCCCAAGGAAGGATCATTACTTCCAAATTTACATTCTTTTTTTTTTAACTAAGACTAGGCTGTTTGCTATGACACTTGTGTATCCAACATTGGTTTTTGCTCCATGCTTCATATCTCATGCATATCTTAGTTGAGCAAGAAGCAACTATCTCTGGTCACTTCTAGTTGTGAGGCTAAGTATAGGGTATACTTTACAATAACTATAGAGTTTGTGTGGTTTAAAAATCTTTTCATTGACTTGATTTTTGATCAATATGTTATCACCACAACCTTTATCAATAGTCAGAGCACATTAGAAGTCGCAACGAACCTTGTGTTCCATGCTTTGGTTACAAGGTGGTCTTCTATGCTTAGTCCTTTTGTATATCAAAGTGCAATATGGTTATTGCAAAAGGAAGCAAAGTTGGATCACTTTATCCTTTATTTGTATCATAGAAAGAACACTTGTTAGTTGTTACTGAACAGCCTATGGCTTGTATTTGGCATGGTTGTTTGGGCCATATATCTCGTAGTGGAATGGAAAACGTTTCTCATTCTAGCTACTTACCTATGTTACCTTTCTTTGATTTTTTTCTTTTGTGAGCATTGTCAATATGGAAAGCAAACCAAAAATGTGCATAGAATGCACATTGACTCTTCAAATCAGCCTTTAGATATCATTCATATAGATGTGTGTGGTCCTATGCCCACTAGGTCCTTACGTGTTTCTCTTTACTTTGTCACTTTCATAGGTGATGCTACTAGAAAAGTATGGGTATATCCTATTAAATCGAAGGATGAGGTATTCCCTACTTTCAAAAAATGACTTGCTTCAGTTGACACTGAAAAAGAAACTAAGCTTAAGGCTTTATGTTTAGATAATGAGGGTGAGTATGGCTCACATGAATTCGGCCTTTTATGTCAGTCTAGAGGGATTCATAGAGAGTTTACAGCTCCTTATACCCTAGTACAGAATGGTGTAGCTGAAAGGATGAATAGACCTATTCAAGATAGAGTAGTTTCTATGTTGCATCATGCAAACTTGTCACAAGGCTTTTGGGCAGAAGTAGTATTGATTGCAATTCATGTGATTAACCTTTCACCTAATACTACCAAAGGTCTGAAAGTAGCACAAAATTTATGGATAGGGAAGCCACTATATTATGATCATCTTCAAGTTTTTGGGTGTGAAGCATATGTTCATATACCTAAGAGTCTTAGACAAAAGTTGGACCATAATTCAAAGAAGTGCGTGTTTCTTGGATATGGTCGAGAAGGAAAAATTGGATATTGCTTATGGGATCATGAAACACGTTCAGCGATGAGAAGTAGTGATTTCATTTTCAATGATTCTATGATGCATAAACAGCCCATTAAGGAGGTTGAAGTGAGAAGAGTGGTGTTCCAGGATACTAGTCCTCTAGTTAGCATGCATAAAAATGCTACACATAGGGATGTTCAAGGGAATGTCCGATCAGATGAGCCTGCACATGTTCTTATTCAACAACCATTGAGACGCTCTATACGTGTCTCAGATCCACCTAATAGATATGTTCCAGGTTTAGATTTTATTATGGTAACAAATGCATGTGAGCTTTCTTGCTACAAAGAGGCTATGCAGACAAAGGATCATGTCAAGTGGGATCATGCCATGAAGAGTGAGTTGGATTCTATTCACAAGAATGGTACTTAGGATTTGGTACCTTTTCCAAATGGTAGGAAAGCTTTACCATGTAAATGGGTATATAAGCAAAAATTCACATCAGATAGTGCTTCTCCAAAATATAAAGCACGACTTGTTGCAAAGGGTTTTAAGCTACAACATGGTGTTGATTTCAAGGAAATCTTCTCTCTAGTGGTCAAGATGACTATCCTATGCATGTTGCTTGGATTCGTTGCAATGGAAGACTTAGAGCTAGTCCAAATGGATGTGAAATCTGCTTTCTTGCATGGAGAACTTACATAGGAGATCGATATGGAACAACTCGAAAGTTATGTAGTTCCTAGCAAGGAGAGTCTAGTTTGTAAGCTCAAGAAGAGCTTGTATGGACTTAAATAGTCCCCTAGACAATGGTACCAAATTTTTGATGCTTTTATGAAGTCTCAAGGCTATTCTCAAAGCAATGAGGATCATTGTCTCTACACAAAGAGATGCTTAGACGGAAGCTTGATATGCTTGATACTTTATGTCGATGATATGTTGATTTCTGGAAGTCCTCTTATGACTTGTCAATTCTGAAAAAGAAGTTCACTCAGACATTTGATATGAAGGGTTTGTGAGATGTCAAACATATTCTTGACATGCACATTACTTGTGATAGGAGTAAAAGATGCATATACTTGTCTCAAAGTGAGTACATATCCAAAGTACTTTACAGGTTCAATATGCAGGGTGGAAAGGCATTGAGTATGCCTTTACCCACATATGTGAAATTGAGCAAGGATGATTGCCCCAAATCAGATGAGGAAAAGGAAATCATGACCAAAATTCCCTATCAATCTATTGTTGGTAGTCTCATGTATGTTATGGTAGCAATGAGACGAGATATTGCATTTGTAGTGGGAGTTGTGAGCAGATATACGTCTAACCCTGGAAAGAAACATTGGGAAGCAGTAAGGATGATTTTGAGATATTTGAGTGGCACTAAGGACAAGTGTTTATGCTTAGGTAGATGGAAAGCGTCCATTATTGGTTACATGGATTCTAACTATGCTGGTTGTGTAGACAATCATAAGTCTACATTAGGGTACATTTTTCATTCTGCTAGAGGTGTTATCTCTTAGAGATCTTGTCTTCAAGAATATACAGTTGTTTCCACCACAGAAGAAGAGTATGTTGCAGCAAGTGAGGCATGTAAGGAAGCATTGTGGCTTTCTCGTCTTGCTTGTGATATGGGTTTACCTCAGCATGTACCTCATTTGCTTAGTGATAGTCAGAGTGCCATTGCTTTGGCTAAGAATCCGGTCTATCATGCAAAGACCAAGCATATTGAGGTGTGGTATCACTTCATTAGAGATTTCTTAGCCACTAAGCGCATTATTCTTGAGAAGGTTCACACTCGAGATAATGTTGCAGATTCTTTGTCTAAAGCTCTACCACATGATAGCTTTCGACACTATTGTCACTTGATAGGGGTTACTTGATTCATGATCTTACACAGTCACTTGTATACTGTGTAAAATGACCATGAGGTGGGAGCTATAGCTTGTATACTTACAATCAGGTATTCTTTATCATTCTTTATTTTTTCTCCCATAGTTACTTTGGCCATATTGGCCTTTAGTGGGAGATTGTTACCATTAGTGTCCATGTGAAAGGCCAAATGGCCACTAGACACTTCTTTGTATATGTTCTTTAATAAAACATATAGTGGCCTGGTCAGTCACAGACTATAGGTTCGACCACATTTGTAAGACTTAAGAAGTCTATCTTCGTGCTCCCTGTGTATGGTGTTTTTCTGCATATTGTATGGCCTCTGTGGAGAGTACTGTGTGCGGCCTTAGGAGCTCAATTTTCTACTCCGATGATATTTTCATGGAGCTCTCAAGAAGGAGAGCACCCCGTGGTGCATCGCCATCGAATTACTTGACTCATGCCCTTGCATGTAACTCTATGATATTTTCTTCTTGCATTAGTTGATCATTGTCCTCAATGCTTAGTTATCTAAAGCTCTTAAGGTCTGTAACCTTCATACCTTCGTTCATGATTATGAAGGTTAGCCCATCAGTGTGTGTAGTGTTTTAAGATAGGATTTATATTTATTTTGGATGTCTTTCAATCTAGTTTCTTATTGACACTAACTTATGGTTAATAAGAAAAGAAACATTGCTTATCTTGTAGCTCAATTCCTTGGCCTTAATGATCAAACATGCAATGGGTTCTTATAGGACTTGAGAATCCATAAATAGGACTTGAAGCGTATGCTCACTTTTTTCCACTCTTTCTCATGCCATGCTATGACGAATATTCCATGTTCATTTTATGACAATCTTTATGCGGTCAGCTCATTTTATGCTAATGAATTTTTGTATTCATCTATGCCTTAAGTTCATCACCTAGATGGTTAAATGTATGCATCCCTCTAAGTACATGTGGATCTCACCTACCTCTTTTGATGCTTAAATGTTTTACTCTAGCATGAAAAATAAAGAAAAGTTAAAGGAACAAAATTGGAATAAAGAAAAGAGATGAATGTAAGAAATGTAAGAAACTTATCCTTGTAAAAGTTCAAATGTTGATCCTTGGTCTTATCTAAGATAATTGTAAAAGGCCAAATTTCTTCCAATAATGGAAGCGATCGAGCTATTATGAGAGCTTTGGACTGAGCATTTGAGCCTACAAGCGACAGTAGTCCTCCATATGTCCCATGTACCACATGTTCAATATCATACATCTTTTGATCCATTTACTTTGAGTAATCATTCTCTATGTGTTGCTATTGTATCTTGAGGTATTGTGTGAACTTCTCTTATCAATTTCTCTATATATGAGTATCCAATTGCTATAATTTTACTTGGATTAGTTTGATAAGAATGGATTTCGCATAGATATTATGTTTCATCATCATAGGATCACCAACTCTCGATATATTAATGTTTGAACTTCATTATGTCTACACTTTGTCTTGCTCTTAAAAAGTTAGGGTGATTCCCTAGATTTGTTAGATTGATTTCACACAGTATGGTTCAACTAAATTCATCCAATAAGTTTCTTTAGTTATATATACAATTCAATTAGATGTATGCAAAACTGATGTGGTCAATTCATACTAGGTTTTGAGCTTTGATCATATTTTTATGATTTTCACTTCCGAAAATAGAAGATTTCTTCAAATCTTGTGAAGTGGAAGTTGAAACAAGTTGGAGAAGCTCAGAGAGGCTTGGAAAGTTTGGTTGTTAAGTGGTGAAGTTGGCCCAACAAACCAACATAGGACCAGCCTTACCTCTTTGGATATGTAGTGTAGACCTTGTCTGCTTGTGGCGACTGCAATATAACCCAATATGTACTTTCGAACATCAACAAGAACAAGTTGATGCAAAACTGATAACTTGCACCTTGACTAGCTCACAAAAACCTTCTAAAAATGGATGGAAGTTATGACTTCAAACAGTCAGATCAGCCAACACAATTACAATTGGAAAATTTCCTCTTAAGTGAGTTTCCTACATAGGGTTATGTGCTAAAATGCATAAAAGCCCTAATTTATATCAACGAATGAAGGAGCAATCACCTTAACACTCATTGGATGTCATCCCGATTTTTCAAGGATGTGCACACAATGACCGCAAGACTATAAAACTCTGATTTCTCTGAAATTATTGAACTAAATGACTTGCAAATTTGTACACATAACTAGATAATTCTACCTTTCCAATGAATGGATTTAGAGCTCTCTAGAGAGAGGAGTAATCTCTACACATTGATTGAGTCTAACGAAGGAGTAGAGAATAGAAGTGGCACCAATCAATGATCAAAGTGTATATGTATTGCTTCAAATAAACACTCTAATGAATGTACAAATGTGTTGGAGTCTTTATATAGACTCTTGAGGATATGGCAATGCCTTTTTTCATGAATTTGAATTCAAAATTAGGCAAGTTTGGTAGTTTAGATTGATTGGAATCTTTTCCTATAATCTAGGAAAAGAGAAAGTTGAAGTCATATCTACTTCTTGATTGATTGATTGAGAAATCTCAAACACTTATAAATCATGGATTTTATGCCATTCAATATTTTCTTTTAAAAAGTTAAATACCTTGAACGTTACAAGAAATGATCATAAGCGATCAAGCAATTAATACAAAGAAATAATGTGCACATAACTGCTATTCTTAAGGTACATATATGGCCCCATCCAAATGATGGATTTGATGTAGATCATATCCACCTCAATCATAATGCGATCTTGATATTCCAAAAGCTCCACCTTAAGCTAAAGTATGCTTGATTCTTCATTCTTTTATAGGTTGAATACTTGCCATAGTTTTCAGTGTACAAAGCTTTATCCCATCAACTGCTTCTATCATCATGTTTACTATTTGCTTCTTAGTAGGAACAAATGAAATGTCAATTTCCTTTGCCATAAACGTCTCTCTTACAAAGTGGTATTGGACTTCTATGTGCTTTGTCCTTGCATTAAAAATTGGATTTGTAGCTAGATGCATGAAATGTACATTATCTCCAAGTAAGTGAGGTTTGGAACTTACAAGTCCCAAATCAAAGTACAATTCCTGAGCCATGTTCCTTCTTGAGTTGCAATAGTTAGAACTCTATATTTGTCTTGAGTTGAAGATAAAGCAAATGTTTGTTGCTTTTTTTAACTCCATGATACCAACTTTGAACTTGGATATGCTAAGTGTACAGAGATACTTCTTCTATCATCCTTTTCTCTTTCCCAATTTTCATATGAATAGATTTTGATATCCAAATATGAAGAGTAAGGATAATAGATACCTTCATTAAGTGTCCCTTTGAGGTACTTGTAGTATCCATGTGTGTTCTTCTAGGTGAGAGCATGAACTGACCAAGCATCATTACACTATATGATATGTGCGGTCTTGTGTGAGTAGCATATACCAAGCTACCAACTAGCTTTGATACTCTTTAGGATCATCAATCTGCTCACCTTCATAAACACTTAGTTTAGGGTTCAACTCCAAAGGTTTACCTGCGAGCTTTGTGTTCTCCATTCTCAACTTGAGAAGTAGGTCTTGAATGTATCTTCTCTGAGTTAGATACATCCCTTCATCTATATACATCACTTAATTACCTAGGAAATATATGAGCTCACCTAAGTCATTGATTTTGAACTCCTCTTGCATGTGTCGCTTGATCCTTTGAATGTCATTGAGATCATCACCTATCACAATAATATCTTCTGCATATACACAAAGATAGATAACCTCGTTATGATCCCTTTTGATGAATAAAGAAGGATCTAATTTACTAGGTTTGAACACGATCTTGAAGGTATGTAACCAACCTATAATTCCAAGCTCTAGGAGCTTGTTTCAATCCATACAATGCTTTCTTAAGTCTAAAACCGTTATCCTGCAAGAACTCATCAAACTCTTTGGAGAAGTATTCTCCTCCTCCATCAAATCTAAGCTTGTTGAGTGATCCACCTATGATTCTCTACATGTGCTAGATATTTCTTAAAGCAATCTAACACTTCATGCTTACTCTTGATAAAGTACAAAATAGTCCATCTACTATGTTCATCAATAAATGAGACATAGTACCTTGATCTTACCAATGAAGGTTCTTGGCTTGGCCCCTTACATCTGTATGTACTAAGTCCAATACGTTGTTGTGGATGTAGCCTTTGTGGTTGAATGGTTGTCTTTGTGCCTTAACAATCTGACATGCATCATATTTGTTGATCATGCGCTACTTTGATATGTTTGGCAATCCAAGAACACTCTGATCCCTACATATATCTTTCAAGGTTGCCATGTCATATTGTCTGACGTCATTTTTTGTCTATTCTAAAGCTCAATTAGTTTTGTTGTTTGACCATGAATAGATAGTAAAACAACCATGCAAGATAAGTGAAGAATGTATCTATAAAATTACCACAATTACATCTCAAGAAGTTGAAGAGACGGGCAAAGCTACTATTACATGTTGATGAATTCAACTTAATCTCCATTTCTTGATCTTTGTTATAGACGGTTGAACAATATCAATTGTGTCAACTTTGGCTATTACTTGAGTTTGCAGATGTTGCCTCTCAACGTAGATCTAGATCTAAGATGAGCTCCAGTGTTTCTTAATTTTTGTCCATATCGAGATGAAGTGAACATATGCATTTCTTCTTATAGATGCCCTCACTAATCTTTTAAGAAAAAATCTTGAATGGCAAGTGTGACTCTTTGTCATCATTGTTTGGTAAGGTACTTCAACATACAAAAGAGATCATATATAATTTGTGTTGTGCAAGTTCTGGTAGAACTACACTTAATCAATTAAAAAGAAAACATTAGCTAAGCATTGGCTTACAGAAGGTTGCCTTTGTTATATCCATGTTGTTGGCTCAACATCAAATAGAACGATGAGTCTTTTTGTAACTACAATGGTGCTTTGATTCTTTCACCTTGTCATATATGGATGCCATGTTTTTCTTTTTTGATGATAACTTTAGAAGTTTCAATGCAAAAATATTGATTGTAGACATGCAAGCATCCAATGATACTTTTTTTAAAAACCCAAATGAAGTGGATTCCTTTAAGAAGAGATTTGTATAGTGCTATCATTATGGCATCAAGTCCTTGAAGACTAAGCATAGCATATACAGAATCATGAAGGTTCAGAATCAACATATTATAATTAGCTTTTATAATATATATATCATGCATGCTCACTATGAAAAACATGAGGTACCCCTTGATGAAATTTAATAATCCCATTACGTCAATAAAAGATCATTGCTCTTTTGAGTCTACAATACTGAACCCTCCTCATTGAGTGCAAGAGTGTCAATATTGTTGGGATAGTCATTTGACAACCTTCATAGATTTTTCCACTCTACTTTAGTATTATGAGGCAAATTATCTCACATATGAAGAGAGCTATTCTCTATAAGTGACAAGGAACACAATTTCTAATGCTCTTTAATCATTCTTACATGTTTAAGTTTGAGCATGTCATGTATAAAATTCTTGTTTCTTTTGCCATGTAATAATGGGAAGTAGACACCCCCTCAATTCATAAGAGGGAAGGAACTTTCCCAAAATGCTTTTTTACCTATTTCTCTATCAGCTTCTCATTACAAGTGCCTACAAAAAAGTGAAAAATATACCAACAACCAAGTGTAAGTCTAAACAAGAAGCTCATGCAGGGTATGGAATTATGAACAACATCAACAAAAAACAAAAAAAAAATGACAATGACAATAAAGCAATACTATAAGCCCTTTAATCCCCTTTGTACCATTGTCAAATGTATAGGAAAGGATTTTTACCACCCATGAGTTTGTTGGAAGGATATAAACATTCTACCACCTTCTTTGTACATGGAAGGAAGCAAATTTTTGTACCACCCTATCTTAGTTGTGAGGAAAGGATAGTTCCCAAAGAGCTACTTGTATAGTCAAGATCAAGGGGTGGATTATTGGCTATGAGCCTTGATCATATCATGTGAATCCTCTCTATCTAAGAGGATAATCTAATAATCTCCTTTTTCTTATTGGCCAAAAGATTCTCCAAGTTTGTATAAATGGAAATCTTTTGAATGTAAATAACAAGACACATTTGTTTGTTCTTATCCATGTGTATATGTGAGAAGAACTCTCATTTTCTTGTCTTTTCATGTATGAACGAGATATCTCCCTCTAGGATATGAGATTCCACTTTTCTCTCTCCCTAGTTGCTTCACTCTAGCTCAGTCCTCACCTTTGTCTTCATTGTTATTGCACCATTGCCACAACGTACAACAATTTCCACATGACAAGCATGTTAGTGACAATGTGCTAAAAATAGTACATACATATGTTTGGGGTCTTGCAAAGCCCACATCTATGGGAGGCTATAGGTTTTATGTCACCCTCACTGATGAACATACAAAAAGTATGGGTATACTTCATGAAAGAAAAGAGTGAGGTGTTTACTCACTTTCAAGTTTTCAGGGCTATGGTGGAAAAATAGATAGGGAAGTATATTTAGACATTAGGATCTTATGGAGGAGGTGAAAACATATCAAATGAATACATTACTTTTCTAAAAATTCATCGAATTTAAAGGTACTTTTCATGCACGTACACACCACAACAAAATGGCATTTCTAAACGTAAAAATAATCATATTGCAAAAATAGCAAGAGCCTTGATGGTGAAGAAAAATATGCCTCATTGTTATTGTGCATACGTTGTGCACATTGCTATATACATCATGAATAGAACTCTAACTATTGTTGTACATCAAATGACATGTGAAGAGAGGTTTAGAGGTAAAAAGCCAAACTTATCACATGAGACTATTTGTTTGTATGTACATGTTCTAGATGAGTTGAGGATGAAACTTTATTCAAAAATAGAAAAATGTATCTTTATTGGGTACTCCCTTGAGCAAAAGTGATGTAAATGCTACAACCCAATCACACGCTAGGTGAAGGTAGGGAAAGATGTTGTATTTGATGAAATGGAAATCTATTATGTTGGTGTAAAAGAAGGACTTAATGTTGACTCAATTGACAAAGGAAATGTTGAAAAGTCAAGTGAAAAAATTCAAGTTATGAGTGGACCAGATGTGTCACCTAGCAATAGTTCCAACTCAAACCTATGGAGTGGAAGATTACATGGAAATTTAAGGCCAAAAAATTCATCAACTACATCCAAGAAAGGTAAAGAAAATATTTATGTTGATAATAAAACATCTACAAATTTTGAAGACATGGTTAAGAATCAAACAGTTTAGAGAAGAGTCTTGATGAGGAGCTTTGATTTCCCTCTATGAGGACTCTAGGAGTAGGAAAGGCATGTGTAGATGATACAACAAGAAGAAGTGACCCAAGACCAAGAAGATCTGGAAGGATGCAAAATTTAGTGCAACAATTAACATATGATAGCGACATGGCTTGTCATTTTGCCTACATAACCTATTCATATATTTCAGTAGTGATGTTTGTGAAGAAACTTAGGATCACCGAGGCACTTTTTTCCCTCTTTAGGAGGTTCTTTCTCCTATCTTGTATATATGCCTCTAACCCTAACATGTTACTTATCTTTGTACATTCAATTGGTAATTTATTCGATGTTTTGTTGTGCTCCAAGCTTCTTCTTCTTCCTTGTGATGTTTGTGTGCTTCAACACGCCTCAAGATCAAACGATTTGTATCATAGCAAGTCCCTACTTCATTCAAGGTGTCGCAAACACCCCTGCCATAACAATCTCAAAAATCGCATGAAAATTGGTGAGCATACTCAGGGTAATTGGGGCTTCACAATTTCTTCTCTTTGTCGCATTGAAATCTTGATATGAACTTGTTTGCACCTCCAAACACACTGTCTTAGTGCCTATGTTGGTAATTTTTTCCTTTTGTGCCAAACATTTATATAGGTTTTGGTTTGGGAGTACAAGTGCCTCAAATTCTCTTAGAGGTTTAGCAAAGCTTGAAAGAGTGGATCTGTTCAACTTTTTGAGATGCAATCATTTTTCTAAATCAAGGTATTAAGTCAATGGCCATGGCTAAAAGCAATGATGTATTTTGTATGTTGGTTTTTGAGGATAGGTTGGATGGTTCTGATTACCCATTGTGGGCATATATGATGTGTCATGTATTGGTAGGAAAAGGATTATGGAATATTGTGTAGGGTTTTGAAAAACGTCCTACTACACCTACAAATAAAATTATTGAAGGTGATGCAGATGGTGTTGAAGATGATAATCTTCCAATTCCTCTGCGTGCTATAGTTCCTACTACAACTACTATAGAGCAACTTCTTTGCAATGGAAGAGATGCTCAAGTACATGCATTGATAGGTTTCACTCTCGAACGTGCCATTATCTTTCACATTTTGTCTTGAAAAATAGCAAAGGATGCTTGTGATACGCTTACCATTTTTTACGAGGCAATAAATGAGGCTCTGCTTACCTCTGAAAACTATTGGAGAGTGAGCATATGAATGAAGGAGATTCTATGGATAGGTTTCTGACAAAGATCAAAGATTTGAAGGAGCACTTGATTTTTGCTAATGAAGCCTTGTCACATCTGGTAGTAAGCAAAAATTTGCTAATGCTCCAGAGTCAAAGAAGGAAGAAAATGATGAGAAGAAAAAAAAAAGAAGTAGAAACAATTTCTAAATATTATAAGGGAAATGATCATTTTAGAAGAGTTGTCCAACTAGCTACAAGTGAGGTAAAGAAAAAATAGGTTGGAATGGTTGTTGTAGAGGTCTATGTGCTTGAAATAGAATTCGCTAATCTTGTTTAGAATGAAGAATGGGCATTTACTAATGTAAGCACCTATGAACCATCTTCTCATGAGCAATGTATGTCTAGAGTAGACTTAGTTGTTTGGTACTTTGATAATGGGAAAACCAAACATATTACCTCATAGCACAGTTTCTTCACAGTACTTGAGCTTGCCCCTACAGGGAATATTGTCCCATGCACTAACAACTCCTCTTAGCCTATAACGGGAGTTGGTAAGATCATTTTGACTACTACTAATGGTGGTTCTTTCACATTCTCAAATGCTTTGTATGTATCAAGGATCAAGAAAAATTTGTTGTTAGTTTTATCATTGGCCAAGATTGGCTTGGTTTTCAAATTTGTTGATGATAGATGTACATTTCATGATCTCTCAAATGGCAATGTTATTATTGCTTTTGGTTGTTTATATTGTGGGCTATATAAGCTCATACCAAAATATGTGAATGATTCAGTGTGTGTAGTTCAAGTTTCGCAAGCTATCTCTGATGACAAGCTTTTGTATACATACTTTAGTCATCGAAATTTTGCTAGTTTGCTAAACCTCCAAAAATCTGAAATGGTGTCTCCTCTGCCCAAAATTGAGGCACCTTGTAAACATGTCTATGAAGTTTGTAATTTGCAAAAAATGCAGCATTCATCCTTCCCAAAAGATGTTTCAGTTTGAGCTGCTTATAAATTGCAGCTTTTCATAGTGCATTAGGAAAAAAGGTGAACCCTGCATGGGCCTTGTAAGGATCCCTAATTTTTAGGGATTAAAGAGAACAAAAAGAGGTATCAAGGTCATAAAAAAAACCACTCGTGGTTTTTGCAATAAAAAAATTCCTCTAAGATTTGTGCTCAGACCGAATAGATTCGTTTGAATTGTTGTCCCTTGGATGAGATTGAATGAATGGCTAAGATCAACCTTTGGGTACCTGTCAAAAGAAGACAAAAACTCTCCCAAGAAGTGAACAATCGTCGGCATTCCTCTCCATTGGATGAGATTTCGACGGACGGCTGAGATGAACGCGCAGTTGCCTGTCACTAAAAGACAAAAGAAAGAGCATTCAATGAGCTCAAGGAGCTTGGGGACTGGCAGAAAACGACAAGAAACATGGCGCAGTTCCATGGCAGAATTGATTCTTCTACATTCGATGTGCCAATGATCTAATGGCTACAAAATGACTTTGGGATCCTCACAAGAAAAAAGCCTCACAACCATTAGATCAACCAAAGATCCAATGGATGCAATTGAAAGTGGCCCAAAATTTAAAGCAATACATCTCAACCATTCATTTCTAGGTCCATCCAACGAAGGAAATAAAAAGGCGCATGTTGTCATGACTTTCAAGCTACACCGTTAGATATTTTGAAGATCCAATGGTTAAAATTGTCTGCCGACTTTTTTTTTGTGTTTTAACATGAGCCTTTGGATCTTTGAGTCCATCCAATGGCTATGCTTCAAAATCAAGGCCTATCAAACCACTTTTGAAGAGGAACTCCTGGTTTTTAGTCATTCATACCACCTTTGACCACAAAGAAACAAGGGAAGGCTATGCCTAGTCTAGGTGATTGAGGGACTAGACTGTGGCCACCACCCTCTTCTGATTGTTCCATCACTAATCACTCCTTGAGCTAAAAGGCCCATCCAGGGTTCACCTTTTTTCCTAATGGATGTATGTGGTCCTATGCAAACACCTTCTTTTCAAAAGTACCTTTACTTGGTGACTTTTATTGATGATTTCTTCAAGTATGCATCGGTGTATCCATTTAAAGAAAAGTCGGAAGTATTTATATGTTTCAAAACAAAAATCTTATGGCTGAAAATCCTTCAGCATGTAAATTGGGCACACTCCATTTTGATCAAGGAGGGGAATATATGTCTTCTAATTTTAGTGCATTTTTGGCTAAGTGTGGGATAAAACATCAATTTAAATTGCCATATACACCTTAATTGAATGGAGTTGCTGCAAGAAAGAGCAGATCTATCATGGAGATGGCGAGGTATATGGTTAAAAATCAAACTTTACCACATAGCTTCTACTTGAGGTTGTTATGTGTGCAACATATGTCCTTAACAGGTGTCCCAAAAAAGCTCTACAAGCTATCACTCCATATGAGCATTGGCATGTTGCAAGCCATCTTTTGCTTATCTAAGTGTGTCTAGTTGTTTGGCATATGCATTAGTTCTTGAACAACAATGCAAGAAATTGGATGATAAAGTAGTGAAACGTTTCTTGTTGCACATAATATTGAAAGCAAAGGTTGTCATTTGTATCATCCACATACTAAACAAATTTTGGTTATCTATGATGTTGCTTTTGCGAAAGATGCAATTCAGCCAATACTTTCATGTAACAAGAACTTCAACTAGCTCTAGAGATGGGTATGCCACTTTGCTGCCTCTTTTTCCACATGGATAGTCAAGTAGTGGTCCAAATGAGGCAATTTCTTAACCTTTGCAAGATCAAAATGATGATGCATATCATTCCTGTTCCTAAAAAAAGAACAGATCTCTCGTGGAGGTGGTTAGGTGTATGGTCAAAAGTCAGGCTTTACTACATAGCTTTTGGCTTGAGATTGTTATGTGTGCAACATATGTACTTAATAGATATCCCACCAAAGCACCTTAATCTAGCCAAATGACCACCAACCATAGCATGTGTGCACTTGTAGCTCATCATGATTGGAATCTACATTAATTGGACATTAAAACTGCATTTCTGAATGGTGACTTACATGACAAAGTGGAAAGTGTATGTATTTCAGCCTAGTGTTTTTGTGTAGAAAAGGCATGAAAAGTATGAAGGATGAAAAACGTGTGGAGGATGAAAAATGTGCAAGTAGCTGTGCTTGGTATGAAAAGATACATGCCTACTTGATTGCACATGGTTTTGAGGTTAGTCCAATGGAGAGCACCTTATATGTTGAGTGTGCAGATGAGGTTGATCGCATGCCTATTTTGAGATGTTTGATTTCAGGCATTTGCATCATTATTTGGGCATTTAGTCTATGCAAGTTGATGGGGAAATAGCTTTGTGTCAAACAAAATATATTGACACATTATTACACTGCTTTGACCTTGAAGATTGCAACCCTAATGCTACTCCTATGGAAACAAGTTTATGGTTGAGTCTTCATGATGTTGGAGATGCATTTGATGTTTTTCTCTATTAGTAGGATGTTGGATGCTAGATTTAATTATGCATAAGTCAACTTGATATTCAATTTTCTGTCTCTTAGATGAGCAAGTTCATGCACTACCAATGTGTCAAGCATTAGCACATAGTTAAGTACATCTTTTTCTATTTGAGTGGTACATGACTACTTGTGTGTGTCTTAGATGCCTTTGGTTGATTCGGGTGTTGTTGAGTCTTTTCTACCACCAACTTCACTGAGAGTCAAAGAACATCGGTAGTTGCAAGGAACCATGTGTTCCATGCTCATGCAAAAGCACATTTAGGTGCACTATCATAGAGAGGTTCTCTTTTGGAGATATCATTTCGGCATATATGCCCACACGAGATAACATGGAAAACCTTTTCACAAAGGCTTTGCCTAGGAAGAAGTTTGAACCTTTCCACAAATCTTTGGGATTACTTCCTTTTGTGGATTGATCTCTTTCCAAATGGCTTGACACTTCCTTGTACATAAGTTCCAGCTCCTTGTTCACTACATCACTCCAAGTGTGTAAGCACACTTAGGATTGTTTAGGGAATGTTTTTCACTCTTTGGGAGGTTCTTTTCCCTTGGCTTGTATATATGCCTATAACCCTAATGGGTTAGTTGTATATATATATGTGAAGTTGGTGACATCAATTTGAGTGTGAAGCCTTGTCATTGAATGCTTAATACCTCTCTTATTGCACCATTATGTTTTTGATGCACTTAAAGTATGCATGTGATAGGGTCACATTACATGACCATGCATCAAGGCACGATCTGATCTGTACCCATGCACATAAGAGAGTCTGTAAGGCTTTATGTATATTCACATTGCTATGTATATGAGTGAGTGCACAATCCTCACCATCCGAAGCCTTTTACCTTGCTCATTGCATCATATTTGTTCTCTATGCATTTTAAAAGTACGCATTTTATAGGGCCCAATACATGGCCATGCATAAGGCACTTTATGAGTTTTACCCATGCACTTGCAAGATTTTATAAGAAAATCACATGACAAACAAATTTGATGTTTTAAAGAAGGCAGGTTTATCCTCAGGTTGGTGCATCCGGAGGAAGCACAGGTTTGGTGGGGGTGAGTGTCGTAGAGATTTGCATCTCTACTCTCCCTTCTACTTGCTTCAAATCAAAACATTGTTCGGAAGAAAAGCTCAAGATGACAAGCTCTTGCGGAATTATATCTTGTCTTGTGCTGGTGCACAGAGGCTCAGGCATTGAAAGTCACACAAAAAAATAGGGACTGTGAAAATTTATTATATTAATGGTCAAAGAATCTCGAAGTTCATCCAAAGAGCAAAAGATTAAATAATCGAAGTTTAATAAAACCGTTTTTCCATCACTAAATTGAGACTATTATAACTGAATATATTATACTTTCGATTTGTTTTGACACAAGCGGAGAGGTCAGTCGCTACAAAAGGATTGGAGGTGCTCACTTCATGAAAAAAAGGACGAAAAGCTGAATGCTATTCAGTGAAAAGACAGGCAGAGAAAGAGGGATCTTGGGGTGGCGCATGCAAAAGCTCTCCGATTAATTTTGCAGAGGAGGAAAAAAAGTTGCGCACGTTTGGGGGAATCATAGGAGGAGGCAATTATTGGACACATCTTCGGACATACGCTAGGAAAACAGAGGAGAATTTGGCTGCTAGGGATCAACGGTGATAGAGGAGAAGACTCCCTTCGTGCTGCCGATCAGAGATATGTGGAAGGGAAAGAGGAGTGATGATGATGCTGACGGAAGTACAGAATTCTGTATGCATATTCTAATTGCTACAAATAGCAAAGATCTTACCCACGTTGCAAACTCTGATGACGTGCAGCTGAACAACGAGCATGATATACATTCTGGAATCTGATTGACGATGACGCCAGGAGGAATATATTTGACAAAGGGGCTGTTCGATTCTGAAAAAGACATCGTTGAATGCTGAAGTCATAGGTTCCAACAACATTCTGCTATTCACAATAGTCTTTGAGTCATCACTGGACCTGAGATTACTCCAAGCACCTGGCGTGCGCCAAAATTTCCAGCGGTTGGCTTGATCCACCAGCCGTCACTTTCGCACCGACACCATGCATAGCTTTCGTTTCGACTCCGCCGTCTTTTGTTCATGACTTAGAACTGCCCTCTCGGGACTACTCGAGCCCAAAGATCTTCTCTGCAGATGATGTTCATTTTTCATTCCAACTTCTTCCCTGGACAGTGTTGGAGAAGAAGAAGACGATTGGCGCCTGACTCGCGGTTCAAAAGCAATATGCATCTTCTTCTGCTGGTTGCTGTGCCAGAGTGAATGCCTTATCTTCTTCTTCTGCTGGTTGTGGACAGTTTTCGGTATCTCTGAAGCTTTTCACGCTTTTTCTGGGTGGCGTTTGATGATCTTCTAATAAGCAGTTTTAAGAATGTTTTGATCTCCATATCCATTTTGTTCTGGAATTTTGTTTTGATGAGCAGACCTTGGGTATGCTTTGTTTCCATATCCTTCTTGTTCGAACCATCACATTAGAAGATCCAGCAAGGTCCAACTTCAATGAAGCTTTTGATATACTCCCCGGCAACGGCGCCAAAAATGTTTGTTATTGATCTTTGGAGTTGTCCTCTCCAATCATTTAGCATAAAGAATTAACAATACATCTTTAATTGTCAATCCTGGAAGTATATATGAGACCACAGCCCCTTCTACATGATAGAATCCAAGAAATAAGAGGTAAATGACTGGATTTCTGAGAAGAGTGAAAATGAAGAGGAATATCTAGGGTTTGGATTATCTTGAGCAAATCTCCATCATTTTCCACAATCTTGGTGTCTAAAGCATGTTATTTCTGCACCAGAATACATCCATAAATTCAAAACTCAAAAATGTTACCTGTACCATCCAGACGAGACAATCGCGATTCTGTAAAATCAGACGATTTTGATCTCTAGCACCATCTTACATCAGTTTTCACTCAACACATCAGTATTCAACTCTCTTCATACACATTCAACAGAAATACACAATAGAAGCTCACAAATCTCCATGAATACACAAGGAATAGACTCATAACTCAAAGAAATCACACAAAGAAGTGTGAAAAGATGCCCTTCAACTTCTCTTCGGTCTTTGTGGTAGGATCGTCACTTCACTTTGGGTCTTCCATCTTAGTAGCTCCAAAAGCTTTACTTCAAACACCTCGATCTCTTTACTTCAAATCACGTAGTAACCTGGAGAGAATCTATGGGGGAGTAAAAAATCATTAGTACATTTGTAAGAATAAAAGTCACTCATGAAAAACTGTTGGCCTTGTGAATCTTGATAGAAATCATATTTTGAGCTCTTGACCTATACTCCAACCATTACGTTGTGCAAATACTTTTCATGTTACTATAATTCCAAGAATCAACCCAACAATGAGTGTACCATGGCTTAAATGAATTCTTTTTATCGGTTGTTTCAAGTAACATACTTATTAATGAGAGAGAAAATATATATTTGATATCACCATAATTTTCTCATGCCCTTAAGCATAGAAAAACTACTAGATTGTTTTTATTCTTCTAAATCAATGTTCCAAATTAATTGTGATATCAACTAAATATGTTTCAAATTAATTGTGATAACAACTAAAGCTGATTTCTCGATATTTCAGTTCCACGAGCAATATGTAATTGTCATGCATAGTGAAGAGAACTTAATAAGGTTAAATTTATAGTCATGGGAATCTTGAATATTATATTATATACACAAAAATGCTATTATGCACATAAAATAAGCATTGACATGTGTGCCGCACGTCCAAATTCCACTCCCTCTATGTCTCTTCAGTCGCTGAAGATAGCCAAATCTCTCCCTCTTTCTCTCAGCCACCATCATTATTCAATCGATCAAGTCCTCTCTCTCTCTCTCTCTCTCTCTCTCTCTCTCTCTCTCTCTCTTTCTCTCTCTCTCTCTCTCTCTCTCTCTCCATTTTTGCTTGCACAAGTGCCATCGTTGTTTTTGCACACAATCACGTGCCTCTCTCTCTCATCTTATCACCTCCACATCTACCTGTTGAATGTGATCAGTCCTCTATTCTCCCTCCCTTACAAAACTTCTCTCTCTCTCTCTCTCTCTCTCTCTCTCTCTCTCTCTTTCTCTCTCTCTCTCTCTCTCTCTCTCTCTCTCTCTCTCTCTCTCTCTCTTCTGGGGGATATCTTGATCATAGTATAGACTTAATTCCTAGTAGCTCTCCTCCCCATAAAGCACCTTATAGGCATGGACCTTTACATCAACAAGAAATAGCTAATCAAGTTAAGGATTTACTTCACAAAGGACTTATAAATCCTTTTTCTTCTCCCTTTGGAGCACCTAGTGTTCTTTTAGTAGAGAAGAAGAACAAGACTTAAAGGATGTGCATTGACTATAGAGCAATAAAATCTAGATATCCTATTCCTAGGATAGATGATTTTCTAAATGAACTTCGTGGACCACGTGTCCTAAGTAAAATTTATCTTAAATCTAGGTATCATTAGATAAGAATGACGCAAAATGACCTTTATAAGACTACCTTTAGAACTCAGATTGGTCACTTTGAATTCATGGTAATTCCTTTTGGACTCACCAATGCACCTGCTACATTTGCATGCATGATGAATAACATTTTTCTTGAATACCAAGCTTTTGTTCTTGTTTTCTTTGACGATATAGTTGTCTACAGTGAGAATGATGATGACCATGAAAAGAATTTAGCAACAGATTTTAATTTGTTACGCAAAAACAAGCTTTATGGAGATCCTGAAAGGAGTTATTTTTTCCAAAGAGAATTAGAGTATTTAGGCCATATTCTTTCAACTCAAGGCGTTCATTTAGATCCAAAGAAAATTAACGTAATTGAAGAATGGTTTGTACCTCAATCTATGAATGACGTACGCTCTTTCCTTGGATTAGCTAGTTTTTATAGAAAGTTTGTAAAAGGTTTTTCTTATTTAGCACTCCCACTCACATTATTATTGAAGAAAAATTAAAATTTGTGTGGGGATTAGCACAACACCAATCTTTTGAAAAACTCAAACATGCACTTTCTCATGCACTTGTTTTGCAATTACCTGATTTTGCACAACCTTTCCATGTAGTTACTGATGCTAGTGGCTAAAGTATAGGTGTTGTATTGATGCAAACAGATCATCCTATTGCATTTGAAAGTAGGAAACTTAAACCTTCTTAAAAGAATTATAGTACATATGATAAGGAACTTTTGGCTATTGTGCATGCTTTAAAAATTTGGAAACATTCTCTCATGGGTTCAAAAGTCATAATCAAAACCAACCAACAAGCTATTAAGCATTTATTAAATCAACCATTGATTTCAGGTCAACACATTAAATGGGCTTCATTCATACAAAATTTTAGCCTATGATTCAATATCAACCTAGCAATGTACCTGATGTAGTTAGTCGTTTCTCATCCCCACAAACAAAGATTGTTTCTATTAATAATATTTCTATTGTTCATATTCATTCATTTCATGACATGATTCCTACTTATGCATCTGATTTGTATTTTTCACAAACTTGGAATGCATTCAATAATTCTCCAACATTTTGTGAGAATCACTACACTTTTCAAAATACATTCTTGTATTTTGATCACAAGTTATGCATCACACAAGGTTTTAAAGAATTTGTTATAAAAGAGATGCATGAACCACCATATATGGGTCATAGGGGCATACAAAGTATTATTTTTACATCTTGACAATTCTTCTTTTCGCCAAATAAAAAGGATATTACACAGTATGATTCCCATTGCATTGTGTGTCAACATGTAAAAAGACATCATGGTAAAGCATTTGGATTGTTAATGATACTTCCCATACCTAATGGACCATGGGAACAAATTTCTATGGATTTTATTACTAGTCTTCCTACAACTTTATCACATAATGATATGATTTGGACAATTGTTGATAGGTTTAGTAAACAAGCATATTTCATTCCTTGTAAAAAGACTCTTTCTCCACCTCAAGCTGCTAAGTTATTTATTAAATGTATTTTTCCACATCATGGTTTTCCAAAAGTTACTTTATCAGATCGAGATGCTCATTTTTGTAATCACTTTTGGGTCACATTATTTCAAAATTTTGGTTCAAATAGACTTTAGTTCCACATTTCATCCTGAAAGTAATGGGAAATTTGAAGCTACGAATAGTACTATCTTGGATGTGTTACGTTGTTATTCTTTAGATAATCCAAGTAATTGGGATGAGAAACTTCATTTACTATAGTTTGCATGTAATAACACAACACATACCACTACTATACGTGCAGCGTATGGAATTGTGTAATCACTCAAACAGACATACCTATGGCTGATTCTTTTGCACAGGATCATATTTCCATACTTCATGAGGTTCATGAGCACATTAAAAAGAGTAAAAAAAAATACATGTGTAATATTAATAAGAAACGAGTAGCTAAAGAATTGAATCAAAATGATTATGTATGGTTACAAATAATTAAAAGACGCTTGAAAAATATTTCACAACATCCTAAAGTCAAACTTGTACCACGTTATTATGGACCTTTTCGTATTATTCAGAAAATTAATGAGAATGCTTTTAGATTAGATATACCTTCTCATTGGAATATACATAATTGTTTTCATATCAATTTATTGAAATCGTTTAAAGGAACTCTACCACTTGTTCCTATTTTAGATGATCCTCCTTTGTTAGAAGAGGATGCTAAAATTTCAATTCTAGAGAAAATACTTGATTTTGATGTTGCTACTACACGCACAAGTAACCAATATCATAGATATTTGGTTAAATATAAAAATCATTCACTTGAAGAATCTCAATGGATTCATAAAACATCACTAACTCCAGCTTATGATCATTTGATTTCTGCTTATCATTCACAATCACATTAAATTCTAGGTTTCCAGTTCCATGCATCTGTTTTCACAGGGAACATGCTTATGATTGTTAAGTGATGGGACATGTGAGTGGCCATCCATGTCTATTTTATTCTTATCAACTAAGGTCAGTTGCTCGTCAACTGGAAGGCATGTTATACTTTATGGAATATTGGAATATTATCTAGGTTTTTAATGCCTTAAGGTTTTTAATGTGTTTTGTGTATTGATTTAGCAGGGGAAGCTCCATGAGGTTGTGAACATGCATGGAGTAACTTTTGGAGATATTTAGAAGAATATTTTTAGAAGTTACTTATTTTTAGAAGATAGTATTTTTAGTTATTTTAGTAAAAATAATAAATCGCTTTAGAAAACGGCATTTTTATAAAAATAGAAGATTACAAGTTTGTAAATAAAGCAAAAGCATGCTTTTCAAAGCGCGGCCCTCACGTACCTTCTATTCAGGACGTAATATGAAATACCTATAAATACACATGCTCTGATAGACCTCTCCATCAGAGTATGTGGGGGGAGATTATACCCAATCAAGTGTCATCTCTTGTCTCTTTCTATTCTATGAGTATTATTGTGTGATTTTATTTATATACTATCCCTTATGTTGGTGCGTCTGAGGGATGGAATAGTCAACAATTAATCTAAGAAGATGATTCATTCTCTCTCTCTCTTTGTGGACCTCTCTTTCTCTTGTTTCCTCTATCATCTCTGCATAGATGTCATTGCCACCATTCTTGGATGTAAGGCGTCAGTAGTGAAAGTTGTAATGCCAATCCCAATTGTACACCTATAGCCATAGAGGATATCAGTCCAAGCCACTTCAATGGGATCCTCTTTGGCTTGCTTGTGCTCCCTTCCATTTCAAACATTTCAAAGAATCTACAAAATGCCTCCTTTGTTGGAGATTTTTACCTGCTTTCAGACTCTCTGCTTAGAGTGCTTCATTTATGGCTCGTTGAGCTCATGCATCATGTCCCACATCGTCAATAAGAAGGAATCAAACGAATGCTTCTAGGTCAAAACAAAGGAGTTCATGAATCAAATACTACCTGTATACTCTCCTCTAAAGGGCATCTAAGTTGTGGATGGGAAAATTTGAATGCTAACAACTCAATGAGCTCTGAAATTTCAATATATTCAGTAAACAGAGAATCATCTTTGGCTTTTCAATGATTATAGTAGCAAAAAGATTTCCTCATTGCCTACTATCTTTGCACATTCAACTTACTTTCTATGTGAACTCCAATAATACTCTAAACTAAGTCTTGAATAATATATGCTTTAATTATCTTTCTATGATGAGCTACTAAGCAACGCCCATGTGCTCTATCTACACCCTCCCCGCTATGCCTCTGACATCGGTTTAATTACTATGGTAAAAAGGAAAGACTCATGAAATTTTGGAATGGAACAGAACATGGAAAACTCTCGTTTTCTATGTGTGAAACAACTCATACATAATTAATCGAATTGCTCTTCTACATTAGATAAACAATCGTGAACTCATTTTCTTGTAGTGGAAGGAAGAAGAGGGGTAAGGGAAGTGAGATAGAAGCCTCCCTCTCTCTTCTTCTTCTTCTTCTGCTTCTTCTTGTTCTTCTTCTTCTCTCTCTCTCTCTCTCTCTCTCTCTCTCTCTATGCATGGTAGCCAGAGATGGTGAGGTTGAGAGGAAATGGAGAGAGGATCAACATCGTATTCATAAAGCATGAAGAAGTAAATGAATGAACAAGAAAATGAATGAACAGGAAAAGGCAAAGTAGCATACTTGGAGAGAATCCATGGGGAAAACCAAATGGGCATCAGAACTCTATTTATAGGTTTTCCCTAGGACTTCTCTCTAGAATCTCCTAACCTCCTTATTGACCTTTTCTATTTCCAGAGTCTTCTTCCATGTTCTTTTTTCTATTTTTGGAAAATCCCATCTTTTATTTCTATTTTGGTTTTTCTTTTTTCATTTTCCCAATTTTTTTTTCTTTTTTTCCCTTTTTTTGAACTAAGGTTTGGTTTCACACCTATGGAAAAATTTAATTAAATTAAAGGATTAGAATTAGAATAATTGGAAAATCGAAAGTTCCAACCTAGGGTTTTAATTGGGAAAAGTTAGGGTTTACCTATGATTAAGGTGAGGCATGTTAATTAAAGGTTCTATTTATATTTATGGCCTAAAATCATAGGGTTTCTAATGGTCAAACCTAGGTTTTCAAGGGTTAAAATTAGGTTTTCTAAGGGTTTTCTAAGGGTTTTCAAGGGTTAGAAGTTAGTTTCAATGAGCTATTTACAAATATACAAGTCTAATCTACAAAATGGACATGGTTTCTCATCACATAAATATCAAATCAATCAAAAACTGCACAAATTATAACTCTCTATAGTAAAAACATCATATCATTGCCAGAAAACATTCAAGAATGCCATCACATTTCCAAGCTTTCATTCCCCAAAGTCTCTAGTCCACTAAATGATTCTACTCATATCATTTATAGTCGTTCATGCTTCAAACAAAACCATAACAGATGTTTGCTATCTTCATTCTACATAATTTTCTTAAACTTGTACAGATCTTTCAAACACACAAAAATGCAATGCATATGTTCTTTTCAAAACGAAAAAGAATTTGAAATTGGAAGTGTTTCACCTAATCAATTTGGTTTATCTTCATCGTTGTTCGATCCAGCTTTCCTTTAATTTCTTGATTTATCATTCTTCATCAGCATCGGTATCAGTATCATCAGCATCCTCCAATATCATCATCATCATAATCATCATCAACCATCATCCTCAATCATCATCATTCATCCATTATCATCAATCATCATCATTACTCATCATCATCATTCAATTACTCTTGACCATTCTCATACATTTTCATTATGATTCTTCTTCAATCATCCTTCAATATTTGTGAATATATCTTGAAAATTTAGATCTTTACTTCTTTTGTTCTTTTTTAAAGTCTAGAAGCCTTTGAAGTCGTCCTTTTATTCCCATCGATTTTCTTAATAATATCATCAAGCAGCTATTTATCTACTTCACACTTGTTTATCATATTTCATTGTGACTTGAATTTCTTGTTCAATCTGTTTATCCTCTTCATATCAAAGTTTAGTTGAGTTTGTAATTTTGGAACTTTCTCTTGATCAAAAAAGTTCTCATTAGCTAAAAGTTTCATATCAAATGAAACATATACATCTTGATCTTTCTTTTATTTCTCTTGCATTTCTCTATCAGTTTCTCTTTTATGATCTATTTCCATTTGTACTTTTAATATCTACTCAACATTTTGTTTTTTAACCTTTATTTGTCTACTTTTATTTTCTTCAAGAGGTTTCTCTTGAATCTGAATAGATAGCATATTCATTTGTCCATCAGATTTATTATTCTCAAGTCTTTTTGGTTTCCATATCTTTTGAAATGACTTTGATCTAGTTACAGTGTCCTTGCAGTATTCCTTCATTTCACCTCTTCCTATATTGAAATGTAAAGTGATCCGTCTTCGTATTCACAAATTGTATTTTCATGTTCACTTACTAGTCTATTTATACATGCACTTTCATATGCTATGCAATCCCAGAACATATGTCCATATTGATCACACCAAAAGCATGGTATAGATCTTTTCTCAACCCAATTTAATTTTCTAGGTATCTCTCTAGGGATGGATCTTCTAGGATCACTTGACTGTTTATAGGTCTCTTCTCAGCCCAGTTTAATTTTCTAGGTATCTCTCTAGGGATGGATCTTCTAGGGTCACTTGACTATTTATATTGATCACACCAAAAGCATCGTATAGGTCTCTTCTCAGCCCAATTTAATTTTCTAGGTATCTCTCTAGGGATGGATCTTCTAGGATCACTTGACTATTTATAGGTCTCTTCTCAGCTGAATTTAATTTTCTAGGTATCTCTCTAGGGATGGATCTTCTATGATCACTTGACTTTTACCTCATGTTCATGGTCACATTATAATACTTGTAGATCCTTAACTTGGTTAGCAACAAGTCAACCTTATGTTTCAATTCTGAAATCTCAGCATCCACTACCTCTTTTATGTCTTTAATGCTTATGCCCATTAATTGACTAGTATCAGGTATTGCATTTATAGTTTGCATTAAGTCCATAAGGATACCAAACTTTGATTTTATAGATTCATTTGTGTTAATTTCCATTTCTTTAAATCGCTCTTCATATCTTCTAAATTGTTCAATCATTTCCTTTATTTTAATTTTCCTCTTATGATCTAAGCTATAAAAAGACTAGATTCTTAATTCAAGCGATAATAGAAAATTCTAAACCCGTATGATCTAAACTTATGCAAATTGTGAATAATCAAACTCAAGCAAACAAAAACAATCTTTCTATTTCAGTGTGTGGATCAATGCGGATATTGAAAGACTTTGAATGCTAGTACCTAGAATCTCTGATCTGATGCCGAGGTTCTTGTTTCTCTTCTAAAGGCATGGGTGGCATGTCGAGGATCACAAGGGAAACCACCTTACTTCATGTCGGGTTCACGTGTCGAGAAGGTAAGGAGGTTGTGAAGGGTAGTGACATGGGGTTGGATCAAGTCCCTCTGTGTGTGTCATCCCCTCGTCCAACAAGCACTGTGTATATGCTAGGTGCCTTGCCCTAGTACGTAGACTCATACATCTATTCCTCACAAGAGAAAGGCAAAGCTCAACTACGTGGAATGAAATAGGGTGTATGTGTCACGAATGGGAGAGGTACATACAATGCTAAAAAATAGAAATCACTGGACTCAATATGTGAAATAAACAAACTATGCTCAATGATGGCAATGAATATATAAATAATGTCACCAAGTGACTCTAAATAATACAAAAAATTCTGCTACAATGTGGATCAACTCCAAAAGCTTTACTTGAAACACCTCTCTTTACTTCAAATCACGCAGTAACCAAGAGAGAATCCGTGGAGGAGTAAAAAATCATTAGTATGTTTGTAAGGATGAAAGCCACTCATGAAAAACTATTGGCCTTATGAATCTTGATAGAAATCAGATTCTCGGCTCTTGGCCTATACTCTAAACATTATTTTGTGCAAATGCTTTACATGTTACTTTGATGCCAAGAATAACAAATTCAACCTAATAGTGAGTGTACCATGGCTTACACGAATTCTCTTTGTCCATTGTTTCAAATAACATACTTATTAATGAGAGAGAAAATATATATTTGATATCAGCATAATTTTTTCATGCTCTTCAACATAGAAAAACTAATCGATTGTTTTTATTCTTCCAAATCAATGCTACAAATTAGTTGTGATATCAACTAAATATGTTCCAAATAGGTTGTGATAAGAACAAAAGCTGATTTTTTGATATTTCAATTTCACGAGCAATATGTAATTGTCATGCATAATGAAGAGATCTTAATAAGGTTAAATGTATAGTCATAGGAATCTTGAATAGTATATTATGTACACAAAAAAAATATTATGCACTTAAAAAAAACATTGACCTGTGTGAAATGCACGTCCAAATTCCTCTTCCTCTATGTCTCTTAAGTCGGTGGAGATAGCCAAATCTCTCCCTCTTTCTCTCGGCCATCGCCATTAGTCAACCGATCAATCTCTCTCTCTCTCTCTCTCTCTCTCTCTCTCTCTCTCTCTCTCTCTCTCTCTCTCTCTCTCTCTCTCTCTCTCTCTCTCCCCCCAAGCAATGAGTGAACTATTGTCTCTGTCTCTCTCTCATATTGAAATCAAATCAGTACTCTCTCTGGAGTCGCAACAATGCTCTGTATTAATCTAAGAAGATGATTCATTCATTCTCTCTCTCTCTCTCTCTCTCTCTCTCTCTCTCTCTCTATCGACATCTCTTTCTCTCATTTCCTCTATCATCTTTGCACAGATGTCGTCGCCACCATTCTTGGACGTAAGGCATTGCCCAGAGCGATAGAGGATATCAGCATAAGCCATTTCAATGTGACCCTCTTTAGCTTGCTTGTGCTTCCTTCCATTTCAGACATCTTAGAGAATCTACAAAACACCTCCTTCTCTAGAGCGTTTTACCTGCGTTAGGACTGTCCATTTAGACTGCTTCATTTATGGCTCGTTGAGCTCACACATCACGTCCCATATCATCCATAAGAAGGAATCAAATGAATGCTTCCAGGTCAAAATAGAGGAGGTCATGAAGCTTGTCTTTCTATGTGAACTCCAATAGTACTCAGAACTAAGTCTTGACTAATATATGCTTCAATTTTCTTTCTATGATGATCTACTAAGCAATGCCCATGGGCTCTCTCTACACCCTCTCTGTTATGCTTGTGAAATCGTTTTAATTACTATGGTAAAAAGGAAAGCCTTATGAAAATTTTTATTAAAATAAAACATGGAAAACTCTCTTCTATGTGTGAAAAATCCTCTCATACATATTAATCAAATTCCTATTCTACATCAGATAAACAATCGTAAACTCATTTTCTTGCGATGGAAGGAAGAAGAGGGGTGAGCGAAGTGAGATAGAAGCCTCCCTCTCTCTTCTTCTTCTTCTTCTTCTTCTTCTTCTTCTTCTTCTTCTTCTTCTTCTTCTTCTCCTTCTTCTTTTTCTTTTTCTCTCTATCTCTATCTACATGGTAGCCAGAGATGGTGAGATTGAGAAGAAATGATCATGGAGAGAGAATCAACATCGTAATTGTAAAGCATGAACAAGAAAATGAATGAACAAGAAAATGAATGAACAAGAAAAGGCAAAGTAGCATACCTGGAGAGAATCCGTGGGGAAAACCAAATGGGCATCGGACCTCTATTTATAGGTTTCCCCTAGGACTTCTCTCTAGAATCTTCTAACCTCCTTGTTGACCCTTTCTATTTTCAGAGTCTTCTTCCATGTTCTTTTTCTATTTTTGGAAAATCCCATCTTTTATTTCTATTTTGGTTTTTCTCTTTTTAATTTTCCCAATTTATCTTTTTCTATTTTTGTTTCTTTTTCTTTTTCCCTTTTTATGCAATTTTATGGGGGAGTGAATTTGTGCCAAACAAAATATAGTGACACATTATTGCAACATTTTGTCCTTGAAGATTTTGAAGCTGTATTCCACTCTGATGGAGCTTGGTTTACGGTTGACTCTTCATGATTTTGGAGATGCATTTGATATTGTTCTCTATCAATAGATTGTTGGATGCCTGTTTTAGTTATGCATAATGGGGCTTGATATTCAATCTATTGTCTCTCAAATGAGAAGGTGTATGCATTTCTTAGGTGTCAACTAGTGGTAGGCAATTAAGTGCATCTTTCACTACTTGAATGGTACCCAGCTACTTGGATTGTTTTATCCCAAGGGAGGACCATTACTTCCAAATTTACATTCCTTTTTTTTTATTAAGACTAGGTTGGTTGCTTGACACATGATGAAGTGCATCTTTCACTACTTGAATGGTACCTATCTACTTGGATTGTTTTATCCCAAGGAAGGATCATTACTTCCAAATTTACATTCTTTTTTTTTTAACTAAGACTAGGCTGTTTGCTATGACACTTGTGTATCCAACATTGGTTTTTGCTCCGTGCTTCGTATCTCATGCATATCTTAGTTGAGCAAGAAGCAACTATCTCTGGTCACTTCTAGTTGTGAGGCTAAGTATACGGTATACTTTACAATAACTATAGAGTTTGTGTGGTTTAAAAATCTTTTCATTGACTTGATTTTTGATCAATATGTTATCACCACAACCTTTATCAATAGTCAGAGCACATTAGAAGTCGCAACGAACCTTGTGTTCCATGCTTTGGTTACAAGGTGGTCTTCTATGCTTAGTCCTTTTGTATATCAAAGTGCAATATGGTTATTGCAAAAGGAAGCAAAGTTGGATCACTTTATCCTTTATTTGTATCATAGAAAGAACACTTGTTAGTTGTTACTGAACAGCCTATGGCTTGTATTTGGCATGGTTGTTTGGGCCATATATCTCGTAGTGGAATGGAAAACGTTTCTCATTCTAGCTACTTACCTATGTTACCTTTCTTTGATTTTTTTTTTTTGTGAGCATTGTCAATATGGAAAGCAAACCAAAAATGTGCATAGAATGCACATTGACTCTTCAAATCAGCCTTTAGATATCATTCATATAGATGTGTGTGGTCCTATGCCCACTAGGTCCTTACGTGTTTCTCTTTACTTTGTCACTTTCATAGGTGATGCTACTAGAAAAGTATGGGTATATCCTATTAAATCGAAGGATGAGGTATTCCCTACTTTCAAAAAATGACTTGCTTCAGTTGACACTGAAAAAGAAACTAAGCTTAAGGCTTTATGTTTAGATAATGAGGGTGAGTATGGCTCACATGAATTCGGCCTTTTATGTCAGTCTAGAGGGATTCATAGAGAGTTTACAGCTCCTTATACCCTAGTACAGAATGGTGTAGCTGAAAGGATGAATAGACCTATTCAAGATAGAGTAGTTTCTATGTTGCATCATGCAAACTTGTCACAAGGCTTTTGGGCAGAAGTAGTATTGATTGCAATTCATGTGATTAACCTTTCACCTAATACTACCAGAGGTCTGAAAGTAGCACAAAATTTATGGATAGGGAAGCCACTATATTATGATCATCTTCAAGTTTTTGGGTGTGAAGCATATGTTCATATACCTAAGAGTCTTAGACAAAAGTTGGACCATAAGTCAAAGAAGTGTGTGTTTCTTGGATATGGTCGAGAAGGAAAAATTGGATATTGCTTATGGGATCATGAAACACGTTCAGTGATGAGAAGTAGTGATTTCATTTTCAATGATTCTATGATGCATAAACAGCCCATTAAGGAGGTTGAAGTGAGAAGAGTGGTGTTCCAGGATACTAGTCCTCCAGTTAGCATGCATAAAAATGCTACACATAGGGATGTTCAAGGGAATGTCCGATCAGATGAGCCTGCACATGTTCTCATTCAACAACCATTGAGACGCTCTATACGTGTCTCAGATCCACCTAATAGATATGTTCCAGGTTTAGATTTTATTATGGTAACAAATGCATGTGAGCTTTCTTGCTACAAAGAGGCTATGCAGACAAAGGATCATGTCAAGTGGGATCATGCCATGAAGAGTGAGTTGGATTCTATTCACAAGAATGGTACTTAGGATTTGGTACCTTTTACAAATGGTAGGAAAGCTTTACCATGTAAATGGGTATATAAGCAAAAATTCACATCAGATAGTGCTTCTCCAAAATATAAAGCACGACTTGTTGCAAAGGGTTTTAACCTACAACATGGTGTTGATTTCAAGGAAATCTTCTCTCTAGTGGTCAAGATGACTATCCTATGCATGTTGCTTGGATTCGTTGCAATGGAAGACTTAGAGCTAGTCCAAATGGATGTGAAATCTGCTTTCTTGCATGGAGAACTTACATAGGAGATCGATATGGAACAACTCGAAAGTTATGTAGTTCCTAGCAAGGAGAGTCTAGTTTGTAAGCTCAAGAAGAGCTTGTATGGACTTAAATAGTCCCCTAGACAATGGTACCAAATTTTTGATGCTTTTATGAAGTCTCAAGGCTATTCTCAAAGCAATGAGGATCATTGTCTCTACACAAAGAGATGCTTAGACGGAAGCTTGATATGCTTGATACTTTATGTCGATGATATGTTGATTTCTGGAAGTCCTCTTATGACTTGTCAATTCTGAAAAAGAAGTTCAGTCAGACATTTGATATGAAGGGTTTGTGAGATGTCAAACATATTCTTGACATGCACATTACTTGTGATAGGAGTAAAAGATGCATATACTTGTCTCAAAGTGAGTACATATCCAAAGTACTTTACAGGTTCAATATGTAGGGTGGAAAGGCATTGAGTATGCCTTTACCCACATATGTGAAATTGAGCAAGGATGATTGCCCCAAATCAGATGAGGAAAAGGAAATCATGACCAAAATTCCCTATCAATCTATTGTTGGTAGTCTCATGTATGTTATGGTAGCAATGAGAGGAGATATTGCATTTGTAGTGGGAGTTGTGAGCAGATATACGTCTAACCCTGGAAAGAAACATTGGGAAGCAGTAAGGATGATTTTGAGATATTTGAGTGGCACTAAGGACAAGTGTTTATGCTTAGGTAGATGGAAATCGTCCATTATTGGTTACATGGATTCTAACTATGCTGGTTGTGTAGACAATCATAAGTCTACATTAGGGTACATTTTTCATTCTGCTAGAGGTGTTATCTCTTAGAGATCTTGTCTTCAAGAATATACAGTTGTTTCCACCACAGAAGAAGAGTATGTTGCAGCAAGTGAGGCATGTAAGGAAGCA
Source organism: Ceratopteris richardii (assembly GCA_020310875.1). Taxonomy (NCBI): domain Eukaryota; kingdom Viridiplantae; phylum Streptophyta; class Polypodiopsida; order Polypodiales; family Pteridaceae; genus Ceratopteris; species Ceratopteris richardii. The sequence goes on along the minus strand of CM035436.1, from coordinate 59,077,302 downwards.
TTGTGGCTTTCTCGTCTTGCTTGTGATATGGGTTTACCTCAGCATGTACCTCATTTGCTTAGTGATAGTCAGAGTGCCATTGCTTTGGCTAAGAATCCGGTCTATCATGCAAAGACCAAGCATATTGAGGTGTGGTATCACTTCATTAGAGATTTCTTAGCCACTAAGCGCATTATTCTTGAGAAGGTTCACACTCGAGATAATGTTGCAGATTCTTTGTCTAAAGCTCTACCACATGATAGCTTTCGACATTGTTGTCACTTGATAGGGGTTACTTGATTCATGATCTTACACAGTCACTTGTATACTGTGTAAAATGACCATGAGGTGGGAGCTATAGCTTGTATACTTACAATCAGGTATTCTTTATCATTCTTTATTTTTTCTCCCATAGTTACTTTGGCCATATTGGCCTTTAGTGGGAGATTGTTACCATTAGTGTCCATGTGAAAGGCCAAATGGCCACTAGACACTTCTTTGTATATGTTCTTTAATAAAACATATAGTGGCCTGGTCAGTCACAGACTATAGGTTCGACCACATTTGTAAGACTTAAGAAGTCTATCTTCGTGCTCCCTGTGTATGGTGTTTTTCTGCATATTCTATGGCCTCTGTGGAGAGTACTGTGTGCGGCCTTAGGAGCTCAATTTTCTACTCCGATGATATTTTCATGGAGCTCTCAAGAAGGAGAGCACCCCGTGGTGCATCGCCATCGAATTACTTGACTCATGCCCTTGCATGTAACTCTATGATATTTTCTTCTTGCAATAGTTGATCATTGTCCTCAATGCTTAGTTATCTAAAGCTCTTAAGGTCTGTAACCTTCATACCTTCGTTCATGATTATGAAGGTTAGCCCATCAGTGTGTGTAGTGTTTTAAGATAGGATTTATATTTATTTTGGATGTCTTTCAATCTAGTTTCTTATTGACACTAACTTATGGTTAATAAGAAAAGAAACATTGCTTATCTTGTAGCTCAATTCCTTGGCCTTAATGATCAAACATGCAATGGGTTATTATAGGACTTGAGAATCCATAAATAGGACTTGAAGCGTATGCTCACTTTTTTCCACTCTTTCTCATGCCATGCTATGACGAATATTCCATGTTCATTTTATGACAATCTTTATGCGGTCAGCTCATTTTATGCTAATGAATTTTTGTATTCATCTATGCCTTAAGTTCATCACCTAGATGGTTAAATGTATGCATCCCTCTAAGTACATGTGGATCTCACCTACCTCTTTTGATGCTTAAATGTTTTACTCTAGCATGAAAAATAAAGAAAAGTTAAAGGAACAAAATTGGAATAAAGAAAAGAGATGAATGTAAGAAATGTAAGAAACTTATCCTTGTAAAAGTTCAAATGTTGATCCTTGGTCTTATCTAAGATAATTGTAAAAGGCCAAATTTCTTCCAATAATGGAAGCGATCGAGCTATTATGAGAGCTTTGGACTGAGCATTTGAGCCTACAAGCGACAGTAGTCCTCCATATGTCCCATGTACCACATGTTCAATATCATACATCTTTTGATCCATTTACTTTGAGTAATCATTCTCTATGTGTTGCTATTGTATCTTGAGGTATTGTGTGAACTTCTCTTATCAATTTCTCTATATATGAGTATCCAATTGCTATAATTTTACTTGGATTAGTTTGATAAGAATGGATTTCGCATAGATATTATGTTTCATCATCATAGGATCACCAACTCTCAATATATTAATGTTTGAACTTCATTATGTCTACACTTTGTCTTGCTCTTAAAAAGTTAGGGTGATTCCCTAGATTTGTTAGATTGATTTCACACAGTATGGTTCAACTAAATTCATCCAATAAGTTTCTTTAGTTATATATACAATTCAATTAGATGTATGCAAAACTGATGTGGTCAATTCATACTAGGTTTTGAGCTTTGATCATATTTTTATGATTTTCACTTCCGAAAATAGAAGATTTCTTCAAATCTTGTGAAGTGGAAGTTGAAACAAGTTGGAGAAGCTTAGAGAGGCTTGGAAAGTTTGGTTGTTAAGTGGTGAAGTTGGCCCAACAAACCAACATAGGACCAGCCTTACCTCTTTGGATATGTAGTGTAGACCTTGTTTGCTTGTGGCGACTGCAATATAACCCAATATGTACTTTCGAACATCAACAAGAACAAGTTGATGCAAAACTGATAACTTGCACCTTGACTAGCTCACAAAAACCTTCTAAAAATGGATGGAAGTTATGACTTCAAACAGTCAGATCAGCCAACACAATTACAATTGGAAAATTTCCTCTTAAGTGAGTTTCCTACATAGGGTTATGTGCTAAAATGCATAAAAGCCCTAATTTATATCAACGAATGAAGGAGCAATCACCTTAACACTCATTGGATGTCATCCCGATTTTTCAAGGATGTGCACACAATGACCGCAAGACTATAAAACTCTGATTTCTCTGAAATTATTGAACTAAATGACTTGCAAATTTGTACACATAACTAGATAATTCTACCTTTCCAATGAATGGATTTAGAGCTCTCTAGAGAGAGGAGTAATCTCTACACATTGATTGAGTCTAACGAAGGAGTAGAGAATAGAAGTGGCACCAATCAATGATCAAAGTGTATATGTATTGCTTCAAATAAACACTCTAATGAATGTACAAATGTGTTGGAGTCTTTATATAGACTCTTGAGGATATGGCAATGCCTTTTTTCATGAATTTGAATTCAAAATTAGGCAAGTTTGGTAGTTTAGATTGATTGGAATCTTTTCCTATAATCTAGGAAAAGAGAAAGTTGAAGTCATATCTACTTCTTGATTGATTGATTGAGAAATCTCAAACACTTATAAATCATGGATTTTATGCCATTCAATATTTTCTTTTAAAAAGTTAAATACCTTGAACGTTAGAAGAAATGATCATAAGCGATCAAGCAATTAATACAAAGAAATAATGTGCACATAACTGCTATTCTTAAGGTACATATATGGCCCCATCCAAATGATGGATTTGATGTAGATCATATCCACCTCAATCATAATGCGATCTTGATATTCCAAAAGCTCCACCTTAAGCTAAAGTATGCTTGATTCTTCATTCTTTTATAGGTTGAATACTTGCCATAGTTTTCAGTGTACAAAGCTTTATCCCATCAACTGCTTCTATCATCATGTTTACTATTTGCTTCTTAGTAGGAACAAATGAAATGTCAATTTCCTTTGCCATAAACGTCTCTCTTACAAAGTGGTATTGGACTTCTATGTGCTTTGTCCTTGCATTAAAAATTGGATTTGTAGCTAGATGCATGAAATGTACATTATGTCCAAGTAAGTGAGGTTTGGAACTTACAAGTCCCAAATCAAAGTACAATTCCTGAGCCATGTTCCTTCTTGAGGTGCAATAGTTAGAACTCTATATTTGTCTTGAGTTGAAGATAAAGCAAATGTTTGTTGCTTTTTTGAACTCCATGATACCAACTTTGAACTTGGATATGCTAAGTATACAGAGATACTTCTTCTATCATCCTTTTCTCTTTCCCAATTTTCATATGAATAGATTTTGATATCCAAATATGAAGAGTAAGGATAATAGATACCTTCATTAAGTGTCCCTTTGAGGTACTTGTAGTATCCATGTGTGTTCTTCTAGGTGAGAGCATGAACTGACCAAGCATCATTACACTATATGATATGTGCGGTCTTGTGTGAGTAGCATATACCAAGCTACCAACTAGCTTTGATACTCTTTAGGATCATCAATCTGCTCACCTTCATAAACACTTAGTTTAGGGTTCAACTCCAAAGGTTTACCTGCGAGCTTTGTGTTCTCCATTCTCAACTTGAGAAGTAGGTCTTGAATGTATCTTCTCTGAGTTAGATACATCCCTTCATCTATATACATCACTTAATTACCTAGGAAATATATGAGCTCACCTAAGTCATTGATTTTGAACTCCTCTTGCATGTGTCGCTTGATCCTTTGAATGTCATTGAGATCATCACCTATCACAATAATATCTTCTGCATATACACAAAGATAGATAACCTCGTTATGATCCCTTTTGATGAATAAAGAAGGATCTAATTTACTAGGTTTGAACACGATCTTGAAGGTATGTAACCAACCTATAATTCCAAGCTCTAGGAGCTTGTTTCAATCCATACAATGCTTTCTTAAGTCTAAAACCGTTATCCTGCAAGAACTCATCAAACTCTTTGGAGAAGTATTCTCCTCCTCCATCAAATCTAAGCTTGTTGAGTGATCCACCTATGATTCTCTACATGTGCTAGATATTTTTTTAAAGCAATCTAACACTTCATGCTTACTCTTGATAAAGTACAAAATAGTCCATCTACTATGTTCATCAATAAATGAGACATAGTACCTTGATCTTGCCAATGAAGGTTCTTGGCTTGGCCCCTTACATCTGTATGTACTAAGTCCAATACGTTGTTGTGGATGTAGCCTTTGTGGTTGAATGGTTGTCTTTGTGCCTTAACAATCTGACATGCATCATATTTGTTGATCATGCGCTACTTTGATATGTTTGGCAATCCAAGAACACTCTGATCCCTACATATATCTTTCAAGGTTGCCATGTCATATTGTCTGACGTCATTTTTTGTCTATTCTAAAGCTCAATTAGTTTTGTTGTTTGACCATGAATAGATAGTAAAACAACCATGCAAGATAAGTGAAGAATGTATCTATAAAATTACCACAATTACATCTCAAGAAGTTGAAGAGATGGGCAAAGCTACTATTACATGTTGATGAATTCAACTTAATCTCCATTTCTTGATCTTTGTTATAGACGGTTGAACAATATCAATTGTGTCAACTTTGGCTATTACTTGAGTTTGCAGATGTTGCCTCTCAACGTAGATCTAGATCTAAGATGAGCTCCAGTGTTTCTTAATTTTTGTCCATATCGAGATGAAGTGAACATATGCATTTCTTCTTATAAATGCCCTCACTAATCTTTTAAGAAAAAATCTTGAATGGCAAGTGTGACTCTTTGTCATCATTGTTTGGTAAGGTACTTCAACATACAAAAGAGATCATATATAATTTGTGTTGTGCAAGTTCTGGTAGAACTACACTTAATCAATTAAAAAGAAAACATTAGCTAAGCATTGGCTTACAGAAGGTTGCCTTTGTTATATCCATGTTGTTGGCTCAACATCAAATAGAACGATGAGTCTTTTTGTAACTACAATGGTGCTTTGATTCTTTCACCTTGTCATATATGGATGCCATGTTTTTCTTTTTTGATGATAACTTTAGAAGTTTCAATGCAAAAATATTGATTGTAGACATGCAAGCATCCAATGATACTTTTTTTAAAAACCCAAATGAAGTGGATTCCTTTAAGAAGAGATTTGTATAGTGCTATCATTATGGCATCAAGTCCTTGAAGACTAAGCATAGCATATACAGAATCATGAAGGTTCAGAATCAACATATTATAATTAGCTTTTATAATATATATCATGCATGCTCACTATGAAAAACATGAGGTACCCCTTGATGAAATTTAATAATCCCATTACGTCAATAAAAGATCATTGCTCTTTTGAGTCTACAATACTGAACCCTCCTCATTGAGTGCAAGAGTGTCAATATTGTTGGGATAGTCATTTGACAACCTTCATAGATTTTTCCACTCTGCTTTAGTATTATGAGGCAAATTATCTCACATATGAAGAGAGCTATTCTCTATAAGTGACAAGGAACACAATTTCTAATGCTCTTTAATCATTCTTACATGTTTAAGTTTGAGCATGTCATGTATAAAATTCTTGTTTCTTTTGCCATGTAATAATGGGAAGTAGACACCCCCTCAATTCATAAGAGGGAAGGAACTTTCCCAAAATGCTTTTTTACCTATTTCTCTATCAGCTTCTCATTACAAGTGCCTACAAAAAAGTGAAAAATATACCAACAACCAAGTGTAAGTCTAAACAAGAAGCTCATGCAGGGTATGGAATTATGAACAACATCAACAAACAACAAAAAAAAAAATGACAATGACAATAAAGCAATACTATAAGCCCTTTAATCCCCTTTGTACCATTGTCAAATGTATAGGAAAGGATTTTTACCACCCATGAGTTTGTTGGAAGGATATAAACATTCTACCACCTTCTTTGTACATGGAAGGAAGCAAATTTTTGTACCACCCTATCTTAGTTGTGAGGAAAGGATAGTTCCCAAAGAGCTACTTGTATAGTCAAGATCAAGGGGTGGATTATTGGCTATGAGCCTTGATCATATCATGTGAATCCTCTCTATCTAAGAGGATAATCTAATAATCTCCTTATCTCCTTTTTCTTATTGGCCAAAAGATTCTCCAAGTTTGTATAAATGGAAATCTTTTGAATGTAAATAACAAGACACATTTGTTTGTTCTTATCCATGTGTATATGTGAGAAGAACTCTCATTTTCTTGTCTTTTCATGTATGAACGAGATATCTCCCTCTAGGATATGAGATTCCACTTTTCTCTCTCCCTAGTTGCTTCACTCTAGCTCAGTCCTCACCTTTGTCTTCATTGTTATTGCACCATTGCCACAACGTACAACAATTTCCACATGACAAGCATGTTAGTGACAATGTGCTAAAAATAGTACATACATATGTTTGGGGTCTTGCAAAGCCCACATCTATGGGAGGCTATAGGTTTTATGTCACCCTCACTGATGAACATACAAAAAGTATGGGTATACTTCATGAAAGAAAAGAGTGAGGTGTTTACTCACTTTCAAGTTTTCAGGGCTATGGTGGAAAAATAGATAGGGAAGTATATTTAGACATTAGGATCTTATGGAGGAGGTGAAAACATATCAAATGAATACATTACTTTTCTAAAAATTCATCGAATTTAAAGGTACTTTTCATGCAGGTACACACCACAACAAAATGGCATTTCTAAACGTAAAAATAATCATATTGCAAAAATAGCAAGAGCCTTGATGGTGAAGAAAAATATGCCTCATTGTTATTGTGCATACGTTGTGCACATTGCTATATACATCATGAATAGAACTCTAACTATTGTTGTACATCAAATGACATGTGAAGAGAGGTTTAGAGGTAAAAAGCCAAACTTATCACATGAGACTATTTGTTTGTATGTACATGTTCTAGATGAGTTGAGGATGAAACTTTATTCAAAAATAGAAAAATGTATCTTTATTGGGTACTCCCTTGAGCAAAAGTGATGTAAATGCTACAACCCAATCACACGCTAGGTGAAGGTAGGGAAAGATGTTGTATTTGATGAAATGGAAATCTATTATGTTGGTGTAAAAGAAGGACTTAATGTTGACTCAATTGACAAAGGAAATGTTGAAAAGTCAAGTGAAAAAATTCAAGTTATGAGTGGACCAGATGTGTCACCTAGCAATAGTTCCAACTCAAACCTATGGAGTGGAAGATTACATGGAAATTTAAGGCCAAAAAATTCATCAACTACATCCAAGAAAGGTAAAGAAAATATTTATGTTGATAATAAAACATCTACAAATTTTGAAGACATGGTTAAGAATCAAACAGTTTAGAGAAGAGTCTTGATGAGGAGCTTTGATTTCCCTCTATGAGGACTCTAGGAGTAGGAAAGGCATGTGTAGATGATACAACAAGAAGAAGTGACCCAAGACCAAGAAGATCTGGAAGGATGCAAAATTTAGTGCAACAATTAACATATGATAGCTACATGGCTTGTCATTTTGCCTACATAACCTATTCATATATTTCAGTAGTGATGTTTGTGAAGAAACTTAGGATCACCGAGGCACTTTTTTCCCTCTTTAGGAGGTTCTTTCTCCTATCTTGTATATATGCCTCTAACCCTAACATGTTACTTATCTTTGTACATTCAATTGGTAATTTATTCGATGTTTTGTTGTGCTCCAAGCTTCTTCTTCTTCCTTGTGATGTTTGTGTGCTTCAACACACCTCAAGATCAAACGATTTGTATCATAGAAAGTCCCTACTTCATTCAAGGTGTCGCAAACACCCCTGCCATAACAATCTCAAAAATCGCATGAAAATTGGTGAGCATACTCAGGGTAATTCGGGCTTCACAATTTCTTCTCTTTGTCGCATTGAAATCTTGATATGAACTTGTTTGCACCTCCAAACACACTATCTTAGTGCCTATGTTGGTAATTTTTTCCTTTTGTGCCAAACATTTATATAGGTTTTGGTTTGAGAGTACAAGTGCCTCAAATTCTCTTAGAGGTTTAGCAAAGCTTGAAAGAGTGGATCTGTTCAACTTTTTGAGATACAATCATTTTTCTAAATCAAGGTATTAAGTCAATGGCCATGGCTAAAAGCAATGATGTATTTTGTATGTTGGTTTTTGAGGATAGGTTGGATGGTTCTGATTACCCATTGTGGGCATATATGATGTGTCATGTATTGGTAGGAAAAGGATTATGGAATATTGTGTAGGGTTTTGAAAAACGTCCTACTACACCTACAAATAAAATTATTGAAGGTGATGCAGATGGTGTTGAAGATGATAATCTTCCAATTCCTCTGCGTGCTATAGTTCCTACTACAACTACTATAGAGCAACTTCTTTGCAATGGAAGAGATGCTCAAGTACATGCATTGATAGGTTTCACTCTTGAACGTGCCATTATCTTTCACATTTTGTCTTGAAAAATAGCAAAGGATGCTTGTGATATGCTTACCATTTTTTACGAGGCAATAAATGAGGCTCTGCTTACCTCTGAAAACTATTGGAGAGTGAGCATATGAATGAAGGAGATTCTATGGATAGGTTTCTGACAAAGATCAAAGATTTGAAGGAGCACTTGATTTTTGCTAATGAAGCCTTGTCACATCTGGTAGTAAGCAAAAATTTGCTAATGCTCCAGAGTCAAAGAAGGAAGAAAATGATGAGAAGAAAAAAAAAAGAAGTAGAAACAATTTCTAAATATTATAAGGGAAATGATCATTTTAGAAGAGTTGTCCAAAACTAGCTACAAGTGAGGTAAAGAAAAAATAGGTTGGAATGGTTGTTGTAGAGGCCTATGTGCTTGAAATAGAATTCGCTAATCTTGTTTAGAATGAAGAATGGGCATTTACTAATGTAAGCACCTATGAACCATCTTCTCATGAGCAATGTATGTCTAGAGTAGACTTAGTTGTTTGGTACTTTGATAATGGGAAAACCAAACATATTACCTCATAGCACAGTTTCTTCACAGTACTTGAGCTTGCCCCTACAGGGAATATTGTCCCATGCACTAACAACTCCTCTTAGCCTATAACGGGAGTTGGTAAGATCATTTTGACTACTACTAATGGTAGTTCTTTCACATTCTCAAATGCTTTGTATGTATCAAGGATCAAGAAAAATTTGTTGTTAGTTTTATCATTGGCCAAGATTGGCTTGGTTTTCAAATTTGTTGATGATAGATGTACATTTCATGATCTCTCAAATGGCAATGTTATTATTGCTTTTGGTTGTTTATATTGTGGGCTATATAAGCTCATACCAAAATATGTGAATGATTCAGTGTGTGTAGTTCAAGTTTCGCAAGCTATCTCTGATGACAAGCTTTTGTATACATACTTTAGTCATCGAAATTTTGCTAGTTTGCTAAACCTCCAAAAATCTGAAATGGTGTCTCCTCTGCCCAAAATTGAGGCACCTTGTAAACATGTCTATGAAGTTTGTAATTTGCAAAAAATGTAGCATTCATCCTTCCCAAAAGATGTTTAGTTTGAGCTGCTTATAAATTGCAGCTTTTCATAGTGCATTAGGAAAAAAGGTAAACCCTGCATGGGCCTTGTAAGGATCCCTAATTTTTAGGGATTAAAGAGAACAAAAAGAGGTATCAAGGTCATAAAAAAAACCACTCGTGGTTTTTGCAATAAAAAAATTCCTCTAAGATTTGTGCTCAGACCGAATAGATTCATTTGAATTGTTGTCCCTTGGATGAGATTGAATGAATGGCTAAGATCAACCTTTGGGTACCTGTCAAAAGAAGACAAAAACTCTCCCAAGAAGTGAACAATCGTCGGCACTCCTCTCCATTGGATGAGATTTCGACGGACGGCTGAGATGAACGCGTAGTTGCCTGTCACTAAAAGACAAAAGAAAGAGCATTCAATGAGCTCAAGGAGCTTGGGGACTAGCAGAAAACGACAAGAAACATGGCGCAGTTCCATGGCGGAATTGATTCTTCTACGTTCGATGTGCCAATGATCTAATGGCTACAAAATGACTTTGGGATCCTCACAAGAAAAAAGCCTCACAACCATTAGATCAACCAAAGATCCAATGGATGCAATTGAAAGTGGCCCAAAATTTAAAGCAATACATCTCAACCATTCATTTCTAGGTCCATCCAACGAAGGAAATAAAAAGGCGCATGTTGTCATGACTTTCAAGCTACACCGTTAGATATTTTGAAGATCCAATGGTTAAAATTGTATGCCAACTTTTTTTTTGTGTTTTAACATGAGCCTTTGGATCTTTGAGTCCATCCAATGGCTATGCTTCAAAATCAAGGCCTATCAAACCACTTTTGAAGAGGAACTCCTGGTTTTTAGTCATTCATACCACCTTTGACCACAAAGAAACAAGGGAAGGCTATGCCTAGTCTAGGTGATTGAGGGACTAGACTGTGGCCACCACCCTCTTCTGATTGGTCCATCACTAATCACTCCTTGATCTAAAAGGCCCATCCAGGGTTCACCTTTTTTCCTAATGGATGTATGTGGTCCTATGCAAACACCTTCTTTTCAAAAGTACCTTTACTTGGTGACTTTTATTGATGATTTCTTCAAGTATGCATCGGTGTATCCATTTAAAGAAAAGTCGGAAGTATTTATATGTTTCAAAACAAAAATCTTATGGCTGAAAATCCTTCAGCATGTAAATTGGGCACACTCCATTTTGATCAAGGAGGGGAATATATGTCTTCTAATTTTAGTGCATTTTTGGCTAAGTGTGGGATAAAACATCAATTTAAATTGCCATATACACCTTAATTGAATGGAGTTGCTGCAAGAAAGAGCAGATCTATCATGGAGATGGCGAGGTATATGGTTAAAAATCAAACTTTACCACATAGCTTCTACTTGAGGTTGTTATGTGTGCAACATATGTCCTTAACAGGTGTCCCAAAAAAGCTCTACAAGCTATCACTCCATATGAGCATTGGCATGTTGCAAGCCATCTTTTGCTTATCTAAGTGTGTCTAGTTGTTTGGCATATGCATTAGTTCTTGAACAACAATGCAAGAAATTGGATGATAAAGTAGTGAAACGTTTCTTGTTGCACATAATATTGAAAGCAAAGGTTGTCATTTGTATCATCCACATACTAAACAAATTTTGGTTATCTATGATGTTGCTTTTGCGAAAGATGCAATTCAGCCAATACTTTCATGTAACAAGAACTTCAACTAGCTCTAGAGATGGGTATGCCACTTTGCTGCCTCTTTTTCCACATGGATAGTCAAGTAGTGGTCCAAATGAGGCAATTTCTTAACCTTTGCAAGATCAAAATGATGATGCATATCATTCCTGTTCCTAAAAAAAGAACAGATCTCTCGTGGAGGTGGTTAGGTGTATGGTCAAAAGTCAGGCTTTACTACATAGCTTTTGGCTTGAGATTGTTATGTGTGCAACATATGTACTTAATAGATATCCCACCAAAGCACCTTAATCTAGCCAAATGACCACCAACCATAGCATGTGTGCACTTGTAGCTCATCATGATTGGAATCTACATTAATTGGACATTAAAACTGCATTTCTGAATGGTGACTTACATGACAAAGTGGAAAGTGTATGTATTTCAGCCTAGTGTTTTTGTGTAGAAAAGGCATGAAAAGTATGAAGGATGAAAAACGTGTGGAGGATGAAAAATGTGCAAGTAGCTGTGCTTGGTATGAAAAGATACATGCCTACTTGATTGCACATGGTTTTGAGGTTAGTCCAATGGAGAGCACCTTATATGTTGAGTGTGCAGATGAGGTTGATCGCATGCCTATTTTGAGATGTTTGATTTCAGGCATTTGCATCATTATTTGGGCATTTAGTCTATGCAAGTTGATGGGGAAATAGCTTTGTGTCAAACAAAATATATTGACACATTATTACACTGCTTTGACCTTGAAGATTGCAACCCTAATGCTACTCCTATGGAAACAAGTTTATGGTTGAGTCTTCATGATGTTGGAGATGCATTTGATGTTTTTCTCTATTAGTAGGATGTTGGATGCTAGATTTAATTATGCATAAGTTACCTTGATATTCAATTTTCTGTCTCTTAGATGAGCAAGTTCATGCACTACCAATGTGTCAAGCATTAGCACATAGTTAAGTACATCTTTTTCTATTTGAGTGGTACATGACTACTTGTGTGTGTCTTAGATGCCTTTGGTTGATTCGGGTGTTGTTGAGTCTTTTCTACCACCAACTTCACTGAGAGTCAAAGAACATCGGTAGTTGCAAGGAACCATGTGTTCCATGCTCATGCAAAAGCACATTTAGGTGCACTATCATAGAGAGGTTCTCTTTTGGAGATATCATTTCGGCATATATGCCCACACGAGATAACATGGAAAACCTTTTCACAAAGGCTTTGCCTAGGAAGAAGTTTGAACCTTTCCACAAATCTTTGGGATTACTTCCTTTTGTGGATTGATCTCTTTCCAAATGGCTTGACACTTCCTTGTACATAAGTTCCAGCTCCTTGTTCACTACATCACTCCAAGTGTGTAAGCACACTTAGGATTGTTTAGGGAATGTTTTTCACTCTTTGGGAGGTTCTTTTCCCTTGGCTTGTATATATGCCTATAACCCTAATGGGTTACTTATCTTTGTATATTCACTTGGTAATTCATTCAGTGTTGGGTTGTGCTCCAAGCTTCTTCTTCTTCTTCTGTTTGTGTGCTTCCAAAGACTTTGAACTTCAACATGACCAAGGTAATACAAGATGTTGAACCATCTTGTTTTGAAGATGCAATTGGAAATGCGGATTTGGAGAAAACTATGGATGAGCATTTACAAGAAAAAAATTAGGTTGCAAGCGGGTTTACAAAGTAAAGCACAATTCTAATCATAGCATAAGTAGGTATATAGCCTGATTAGTATCAAAAGGATATGCATAGAGATATGGCATTGGTTATGAGCAAATGTTTAGCCCCATGGCTAAAATGGTTGTTGTTAGAGCATTTGTTGCATTGGCTATAGGAAAGGGATGGAATTTGCATCAGATTGACGTAAGCAATACTTTCTTACATGGTGGGTTGCAGGAAGAAGCATCCAGAATATGAGGATTCAAAGCATCCATAATATGTGCTTCGCATGTAAGGAATGCAGATTGTTTAACCTCCATGGGATTTTCTATGTGTGATGCAAATCACTCATTCTATGCAGGGAAACGTGATGATGGCATCACAATTGTGGCTTTTTATGTTAATTATTATTTAACCTCCATTGGATGTTCTATGTGTGAAGTAGATGACTCATTATATGCAAGGAAGGGTGCTAATGGCATCACAATTGTGGCTATTTATGTTAATGATTTGATTATACGTGGTGATAATGAAGAAAACATTAAAGAGATAAAGCAACTCCCTATGTAAGAACTTGACATAAAACATCTTAATGTATTGCTCTACTTTTCGTGCATTGAGGTTACATACAAAAGCAGGTATATGGCTTTCCCAAACATATGGTATGGCTGATTATAAGCCATTTTCTATGTCATTATATCATAATTTGAAATTGGATACTAGATTAGGTGAAGCACTAGCAAATGCTACTATTTATCAAAAAATTGTGGGAAGTTTGATACATCTCACATTTACAAGGCATGATCTAAGCAAGCTACATTGTAGGACTTGCATTTGTAGTGGACACATAGAAGCCTATCATCATTTATTGTGACAATCTTAGTAGCATATAGTAAGCACAAAATCCTATTTTGCATGATAGAACAAAGCATATCAAGCTACATTATTACTTCATCAAGGAAAAGGTATTAGCAGGAGATATTGATCTTGTTTATGTGAGGACCAATGAGGATGTCATTGATATTTTCACTAAAGCAATTGGAGTAGAGAGGCCGAAGAAGTTTCAAAAGATGTTTGGATTGCATGACATGTATTTAAGCTTGAGTGGAGTGTTGTGATATTAAGTTCAACATGTGATGATCAAGGATGACACATACCATTTTTCATTTCTCTGACATGTATAGTGGTTACATCGTTATATGTCACGTATACTTTTAGTGAGCTTTAATAAATTTATCTACCGAGAGTGATGGCACATTTTTTTTCTAACTCATCATCCACCGACATAAGGGTTTTATTTATGTATTTTTATTAATTTATTGTATGAGTTGTATTGTTCTAATAGCTCATTCTTGTATATTCTTTTTATGTAATAGAAGAAAGAGAAGAAGATCGTTCTTCCTTAACTCAATCTATGTGTGACCCTCTCTTTGTGTGTGAAAGTGTGTGAGAGCTCTCTTCCTTATATCCTCTCCCTTGACATCCCATGGCTTGCAAGTGCAAAAATGACCCATCCACAAAAACAGGGAATTAGGCTCTACAAAAACTTTGCAAGTCCTAGTCTTGCATTTTTGTGGCTGGGGCATTTGTTTATACTTTTAAGCCATGGTAAACCTATATAATGTGTTTATGGTATCCTTAGCTTGGTTTCAATTTGTGTTGGGTAGTACGACTTCTCAAGAGTTGGACATAGATAAAAAAACATGCCAAATAGAATGATAATATATTAAGTAAGGTGAACTATGTGGTGTGGGGACTAGGAAATGCCAAAAAATGCTTTGTTATAGAAATAAGGATAGGTCTTCTTTAAAAAATTTGTAGAGGACCTACCCATAGTTTTGTGACATGGTCCTTTTTGGCATATTTTAGGCTTCTCTACCTCTTTTTTACCGTCATACTCGTAAGAAACGTGGGTTTCTTTGTTAAAGCTTTAATAAAACCTTCACTGATTAACACATGTAAAGCATGTGCTCTATTTGGTAGAGCAAGAGAGGAAAAGTTAAAATGCAAACACCACCCATAGAGCACCAAACTTCATAATGGATTATAAAAAAGATATGCATAAAATACAATACTATTGATTCAAATGTTTACATAAGTTCTCGATAGCCTTCAATTTCTATACAATTTTCTTCCTCCTTTGGAGAGACTGAAGTAATTGATAGCTCAATACAAATTTGGAAATTACCTTTGGGTCATGTAAACCAAGACCCATAGCAAATCCTACTTTTCCAAAGACATCTTCTCTAAATTTGACTTTGAGTGTAGTTACAACTAGAGATTTCCTAAGGAAAATGACACAATTTATGCCTTACATGATTGTAGATAAACACAAAACGTTGCATAAGGCCTTCAAGCACTAGGTCATCAAGTGTCCTCGTGGAGATCTAACCTATGCTCACAAACGCACTCTAAATTACCTCACTCAACTCTCCTATGGTCTTAACTACACTAAACCTAGAATTTCAAATAAATCCTATCTCAATAACTCACACAACTTTTGCATATACACCTACCTATCTATCTATCTATCTATCTATCTATCTATCTATCTATCTATCTATCTATCTATCTATCTATCTATCTATCTATCTATCTATCTATCTATCTATCTATCTATCTATCTATCTATCTATCTATCTATCTATCTATCTATCTATCTATCTATCTATCTATCCATCCATCCATCCATCTATCTATCTATCTATCTATCTATCTATCTATCTATCTATCTATCTATCTATCTATCTATCTACCTATCTATCTATCTATCTATCTATCTATCTATATATCTCTCTGTATGTCTATCTCTCTCTCTATCTATCTATTTGTGTGTCTATCTCTCTATCTCTCTATCTGTTTGTGTGCCTATCTATCTATCTATCTATCTATCTATCTATCTATCTATCTATCTATTGAACACAAAGTAAAACCTTTGTGACTAACTTTTAAAAGCATTTGGAAAACATTTTCTCCCACAATACCCAAAATACTTAACCCTTGTACCTGTAATACTTGGGGTATTGTAGAAACTTGTTTTCACTATTTTATTCATATCTCTCAAACACAAAAAAGTATTATCATAAGAATTTATGAGCGTAATCTTTATTTACTTAGATCATACTAAAAGGAACAATAACTTAATTAAATAAGTAAATTGAGAGAACCAATCATCTCAATGTGAAATGGCCTTTAACTGACCAAAAAAACCATTGAATTGTATACATATAGTCTCTGAGAATGGGAATAAGTGAAATGGGAGAAGACAGTTTTTTGAGAGCCAGAAACAATGCTTTGGATCTCTCACTTTGTGTTTTCCAAAAATGGAGGCATGCCCGGAATTTACACCTAAAAAACTAACAAAAGTGATGGATGGGGAGCTTTGAAGATGAAAAATACCTATTCAACTCATTCATTTCATGAAGTTGATGGTTGCATAGAGGAGACCATGTTCTTTCCTCAATATCTACCAAATGTATTCCTCTAAACCATCAATTATTATCCTTTTTACATCTCTCTTGAATTGGGGTGCGTGAAAGAAAATGAACTCAATTATACCTGAAATTGGGTTTGTTGTTGCTCTCCACCTCCCTAGCACTCCAATGAATATAGGAATGCACGAGAAACAATCCCACATATTGCATGAAATTCATTCTCGAAGCCTATATATGCACTCATAGAACTAATTAAAGTCTTTACTTGAGGGAAGAGAGAAGCCATGAGCATCTCCCTCTTGCTTACGCTTGTGCATGGGCACACTTGAGCTAAGCCACTATCAAGAGCCCTATTGAATTCATGGGCAAAATTTCAGCAATGTATGCTAGGCCAGACCAACCTCCCTTGATGCAAGTAACAACTTACTAGGTCTCTCAAGATGAGGCTCCTATGATAACTCATAATGCATAGAGGTTCTCCTTCTACTATCCACCCAGCCTGTTGTGCATGAATATGCATGGAGTTTCTCACAATCCTAACCACCCTCTCGTACCAATTTTTGTAATTACCTTAAGGTCTTGCAACATCTCAATGCTCCCGAAAAAGGACTCATTCACACCCAAAATAATATGACACATACATACATGCATACATACATACATACATACATACATACATACATACATACATACGTACATACATGCATGCACACATACATACATACATTCATACATACATACATACATACATACATACATACATGCATGCATGCATGCATACATACAAACATACATACATACATACATACATGCATGCATGCATACATACATACATACATACATACATACATACATACATACATACATACATGCATGCATGCATGCATGTATACATACATGCATGCATGCATGTATACATACATGCATATATAAATACATACAAAGATACATCCATACCTACATACTTACATACATTCATACATACATAAACACATACATGCATACACATATACATACATAGATACATACATACATACATACATACATACATACATACATACATACATGCATGCATGCATAAATACATACATGCGTACATACATACATATATACATACATGTGTACGTATATACATAGATGACTACATATATACATACATACATACATACATACATACATACATACATACATACATACATATATACATACATGTGTAAATATATACATACATAACTACATAAATACATATATGCATCATACATACATACATACATAAATACATACATACATCCATACATACATACATACATACATACATACATACATACATACATACATACATACATACATACATACATACATACATACATACATACATGCATAAATGCATACACATATGGACAATGCACCTTATCTCTCATTGCAATTTGGTTCACACACCTTAGATGTACTCAATGAGATGTAATAAACGCAATAAGATCTAGTAAATGCATTGTACTACCTTGTATGTCATAATTAATCGGGTCATATATGTTGTAAATTAATAGATTCACATTCCTTCTCTAGATATTTACCAATGTTTTTTTCTTCTTTTCTATTTTTGCGCATTTCCAATATGAATAATAGACCAAGAAATTCTTTATACAGCTTGTTATTCTTACTCTAAAGTTTGAGAAGAAATTTTCGTACAAAATATTTTGGGATGCCAATCATATTCTTATCATGACAATTAGATATGATAGAAGTAATAGATCCATATACTTGTCTCAAAGTGAGTGCATACCCAAAGTACTTCACATGTTCAATATGCATGGAACAAATGTATTAAGGAACCTATTGATTATATATGTGAAGTCTATAAAGGTGATGTGCCAAAATTTCATAATAATAAATTGATTAACTTTCCTTTCCAACGAACGTAGTCATGTGGTGGATTAACTATCCACCTTCAAACTATCAATACAATATTTTACTTTGATTAGGTGTACATGAACAATATATATGGAGGATGGTCTTGAAGCATTAAAAAATACAAAACGTAATCATCCACTAAACGAACTCAACATACGGATCAATTTACCAATCATTGTTGCTTAAGTTGAAACATATATAGCTCCTTACTCCCCAAGTATATATATTAAAAAAAACAAGATGAATTATTTAAAAGAAACCGAAAAATGAAAAATTGTGCAAACATCTATTTTTGATAATGTGTATGCATCAATCAAATGAATAAGCTAGTCATATTAAGAAAAAGGTAGGGATGCATAGCAAATCCACTAGGAGCCTTTCAAAGAGTCCCACATATGAAGATTGTGAAAAGAAGAGAAGAATATCAAGTAAAATTCGAGTTATGAGACAACTCAATTCAAGAACAAGAAGCTCTATTCACTTAAAAATTATCACATTGAGTAACGCATAGATACATTGGGTAAAAGTGCATCAATTCTAGTGTGCAAACAAATAGATGCATGATTTAAAGAAACCTAAATGAGGAAATATGTGAAAAAATATGCATTCATATTATATAGTTAGCAACCAAACAAACAAGCTACATTGGTTTTGATGCCTAGCCAATCCACTAGGAGAGTTTTGGGCACCAAGATTGTCAAAAAGTAGACAAAATACTAAGTTCAAATTGGACTTATGAGAAATCAGATTTCAAGAAGAACAAGAAGAATAATGATCCATTCACTTCTAAAACTTCATGTTTGGTACAAGAATTATTGTGACACTCAAAATGAATGGTTAGGAATAGAGAAATTCGAGAACTAAACATTTGTCTTACAAAGGATGATGGCTATCCAATAGATTTTACAGACATTGCATATACAAGTGAAATTACCATAAAATTATGGAAAATTGTTGAAGGGCCTTGATATCTACCCAAATTTTGGCATCCTCTACTTATTTTTTGTCCTTCGTCTTATCTTTGCTCTACTTCCCTGCACATAAGAAGGCAACATACACATATAATGGGATTTGCTTGTCCAATATTGAAAGAAAATAAGTAAAGTGCTACAAAAAATTCCCTATAATGGGATTTGCTTGTCCAATATTGAAAGAAAATAAGTAAAGTGCTACAAATATAAAAAAATAATTAGTAACAATTATATTAATGGAATTACGTAGTGTTCACTGATTTGAAGAGGTGAATCCAAACCAAATCAAGAATAATCATCCACTATTAATCATAGAAAAACTTTCAGACAGAACGGAGGATTACTAAGCTTAAGCGTATTCAATAGATCACTTCTCCATGTAGAGATCATTCACAATATGAACAAACAATAGATTTTGTAGTATAATACAAAATTACGCCTTATGAGCAATGCGTTTTTGCCTATCCAATGGATTTTTTACAAATTAATATTCTATGCGTTCAAATAAACCCTACGGTACTCTTTGTAGAAAAGAGGATAGTAGATCACTAGAGTTTTAGCATTGAATAAGTATATGGACTTTAGAGTTTGTCTTGAAATTAACTTATGGCGCTCATCAATTATACAATAAAGAAAAACTTCAAACCTTTGAAAATAGCCAACCATTTCATTTCTTTTTTGGAGTAATCCATCACTTATGCCAATACCGAATTCTTAGAAGGACAAAAGATGAACATAACATAAAAACATGATGGAAATAGCATAACAACAATTAGAAGCACACCAAGCTTAACTAAAAGCAAGATGGAAATACCATAACATCAATTAGAATTAGATTGGTTCTCCTTCTACTATCCACCCAGCCTGTTGTGCATGAATATGCGTGGAGTTTCTCACAATCCTAACCACCCTCTCGTACCAATTTTTGTAATTACCTTAAGGTCTTGCAACATCTCAATGCTCCCGAAAAAGGACTCGTTCACACCCAAAATAATATGACACATACATACATGCATACATACATACATACATACATACATACATACATGCATGCACACATACATACATACATTCATACATACATACATACATACATACATACATACATACATACATGCATGCATGCATGCACGCATGCATACATACATACATACATGCATGCATGCATGCATACATACATACATACATACATACGTACATACATACATACATACATGCATGCATGCATGCATGCATGTATACATACATGCATATATAAATACATACAAAGATACATCCATACCTACATACATACATACATACATACATAAACACATACATGCATACACATATACATACATAGATACATACATACATACATACATACATACATACATGCATGCATGCATAAATACATACATGCATGCATACATACATACATATATACATACATGTGTACGTATATACATAGATAACTACATATATACATACATACATACATACATACATACATACATACATATATACATACATGTGTAAATATATACATACATAACTACATAAATACATATATGCATACATACATACATACATACATACATA
This sequence comes from Ceratopteris richardii, assembly GCA_020310875.1. NCBI lineage: Eukaryota > Viridiplantae > Streptophyta > Polypodiopsida > Polypodiales > Pteridaceae > Ceratopteris > Ceratopteris richardii. The sequence continues at coordinate 59,056,362 of CM035436.1, read as the reverse complement.
CATACATACATACATACATACATACATACATAAATACATACATCCATACATACATACATACATACATACATACATACATACATACATACATACATACATACATACATACATACATGCATAAATGCATACACATATGGACAATGCACCTTATCTCTCATTGCAATTTGGTTCACACACCTTAGATGTACTCAATGAGATGTAATAAACGCAATAAGATCTAGTAAATGCATTGTACTACCTTGTATGTCATAATTAATCGGGTCATATATGTTGTAAATTAATAGATTCACATTCCTTCTCTAGATATTTACCAATGTTTTTTCTTCTTTTCTATTTTTGCGCATTTCCAATATGAATAATAGACCAAGAAATAGATGATGGAAATAGCATAACAACAATTAGAAGCACACCAATCTTAACTAAAAGCAAGATGGAAATACCATAACATCAATTAGAATTAGATTGGCCTAATATTTAAGAACGTATATATATCGCTTCATAACACGTTCTCCAAAGAAATCTTAGTCCACTAATTAAATTTTCATCTAAAAATCACATTGTAGTAATAGCACCACAGTAACATCACTATTCTTTGAATGATAAAACGAATCTAAGATATTATTCTATCATAATTTAAGGACCAATCCATCATTACAACTGTTGGACAAAAAGAATAAAGATGCGTTTCTAATAGTTTATGTAGGCATAGTAACAAAGGAGATGTAGATAGAACTACAAAAGGGAAAAAATTTTCTAATCCATTTCCATATGCACATTTCCCTATACCCATATACGAGAAGATTTTGGAGAAAGAGAAGATAAGGATGATGATATATACAATCCTAAAAGGAGAAAATGGACACACTAAAATTCAATGGACCATGTTTCCCAAGGAGCTTCATTGTGAAATGTAGTAGAACTCAGAAACACACCAAAAGATGTGAATGTAATTATAACCAGCCTTCACAAAGAACTTCAAGGTTAACAATGGTTCACAAGCAAAGTGGAATAAAAGCCATAAACGTGGGCCTTCCCATCACGGATACATAACATGCCCTCCAAGTCAAAATTTGAAAAACAATAAGAAATGTGGTTGAAGAAAAATTAGAACAAAAAAATAGAAAACAAGAGATACTAAAACAATTCATAACCTATGGGGGCACAAAGATGATGTAAAGTTGAGGTATGAAACGTTAGTCCATTTGAGAAAATTCAAAACGTTATATGAAATAAGAGGTAACCTCAAAAGAATCCATAAATCCTCACAAAATATCCCATAGTATAAAGAACGGAAAAGATAAAGGTTCATGACCCATCCAAAGGTGATATAAAATGATATAATAACTAAATTGTAGTAGATCTAGAGAGTTTACATTAAAGTAGGATATGATTAACAATAAAAAATGAGTATTATCAAGGATGCATGTGTAAGAAGCTCACACACATTGGTGCAATGGAAGATAGGTAGAGACATCGAGCTATCTAAGAACAAAAGATCTAGTAGAGAAATGAAGAGAAGGAGATAGATCACAGAACACAAACTCTATTTTAATCTTGGAATGAACAAAAGGAGACAAAGCACAGAAAAAAGACTATATTTTAATTTCTAAAGGAATTAAAGTACAAAGGATGCCTCCAACTGTGCATTCCAGCACAAGGGTCTTATATGGTAACACAAATGCTTAAAAAATTATATAAAACTATGGTAGTACTACAGAGTGTACTGAAGACTATATAGGACTAAGTGTCAATTGCACTTGATTCCAACTTCCTCTCCCTATATAGGACTAAGTGTCAATTGCACTTGGTTCCAACTTCCTCTCCCTTTTCTTGTTGTTCTCCACACATTCCAACACCATAGATAGGTATTATTGGATTCCTCTACGTTTCAACTATTTTGTGACATTGAGATAGTGTTGTTTCAATTAACGCTCAAGCACGATAGAGCTGTTGTCGCAATTACTGCACTAGCCAACAACATCGGAGAAAAAAAATTGTCTACTTTGTTCTTCCCCTGCTTTGTGGGATTCGGGAGGTCCCATGCGTGTTAGCCCCATTCACCTGTACAATTGTTTCATTTTTTTTTAAATTAAAGTCTGGGAGAGTAGGTTATTGTCGAACTTCCTTTTATGGAAAAAAAAATTTTCTATCCATATCCACGAATATAAAGCCTAAATCACATGATGATAAAGGTACTCCTAGAAGTTCATAGTGTACGGACACCTAGATTCAGTCTTTTCTTGACTCAACTCGAGGAGAATGATGACTTATCCAATGTCCAACCAATTGGACCTAGATTGGGGGAAGGACTCTAATTTCTCGAACTCTAATCCCTAGAGCATCCAACAAATGCTCACATTTCAGATCTCTCTCTAACACCCAAACACCATCATATTCTATCTTAAATTTTCTTATGTTGGCACCTCATTGTAGTCCTTGCCATCTTTCATCAACTCTTGACCACATAGTTTTTTTTTTATCAAAAGGAAGTTCGACCTTGGCCTATTCTCTCGAACTTTGATTAAAGAAAAAAGAACAAGTTACAAGAGAATGGGACTAGTGCCCTTGGGACCCACAAAGTAGGGGCAAAATTTGTAGATCTAGAGAGTGTTACAAAGGAGGTTAACAACCCTTTCATCCCCCTCATGTGGGGCCCACTTAAGGTTGTTGTTCTCGATGAGAAACACTTTATGAGACCTAAAAGGTGGAGATTCTTTTGTCAAGGAGGAATAGAGACTTCTCAATCGACCACTCTTTAGGAGGGTGTCCAAAGTTGTTGGCACACCACTCCCTCCAAATCTTCTAGAGGGTTTCCCCTCTTATAGCATTCCATAGTGCAAAAAGTCTATAATTTTGATTTTATAATCTTTGTCCATAGCTAAGTACATTCTGATTTCCTAGTTTAAAATTTTTCTTTCATGGAGAAATGAGATGATTTTTAGAAGTACGTTGAATTTGAACATCGAGTTCTCCTTGTCTAAAAATGCAGGGGATTTTTATTTTTTTAGAGAATGTTTCAATGGCAAGGGATCTTTACTTTCCCTACTTCCTAAGTTTTCATTGGAGATAAGATTTTGTTCAAATATTATGGCCAAGATTTTTATACTTTACAAATGAAGATGAGCTTTGAGTCTGTGGAGATATGTCCAAAGGATTTTACCTATGTTAAAGGAAATAAGAATGAATATACAACAAAGACATTCCATACAAAATCTCAAATATGAGATGCACTCATATATAAGGGATATCCTAGAAGGAAGGATGTACAATAAAATATAAATATTCATCTGATTGGAGCTGAATAAAATTTCCTCACTCTCAAGGACAATAGAAATCAAAGAGGAAGGAGTGTTTGAGGAAGCTCTAGAAAGCCACCTGAATGTCAAAGTCCAAGCAATTAAATCTGCAATCAAGGGATCGAAGATGATAAAAAGCGGATCAGGAGCATGGAAGTGAACTAGATAGGGAGCTACTAATTTTTCAAAACCCAAAACCCACCCCACAATAGGCTTTTCCCCAATATACACCCAAAAACGCATATAAATAGGTCCATTTTTTCCTAAAATTCCAATTTTAGTGATATTTGAGCCCCCAATGTAAATGATGAGTAGCAATCAAGCATGGGGCATTAGAAATATTCGCACACCAATTTACAAAATTTTTTGATATCATTTTAGCCTCTGAATCTGCCTTGGACCCTTATTTTAATACTTCGATGTGGACATAACCCTTCAAAAATCTATAAAATTCAAAGGGCTCTCCTTTATTAGGGTTAAACTCTTGGAATTTATACTCTTTAGAGTCTTCTAGTCATTAATGAATCAATAGAAGGAGCTTTTTGAAGCTTTTTTTCCATTTGTCTACTCTTGAGTGTGTGTGCATGCATGCGTGTGATTCTCTCTCTCTCTCTCTCTCTCTCTCTCTCTCTCTCTCTCTCTCTCTCTCTCTCTCTCTCTCTCTCTCTCTCTCTCTCTCTCTCTCTCTCTCTCTCTTGTTTGTAGATGTGCGTGTTTTCTAGATTATCTCACATTTGGTCTTCATTCCACGGATTGGCCACTACATTGATTGACATTGTCTGTGTAAGGTTGCTTCTACTTGATGTCGATACATCGGGTATGTGTGTGGGTCTTTGACGAGTGTGTGATGAGCATTGGCATTGACATACAAATGCCATGTTTTGAGAGTACTCAATATAAATGAAGTATTCATCACTTCAAAACTTCTAAACAAGTAGATTGCAACTTCTTGGAAACTTTTTTGGAAATTTTCCTTAATATATTTTGTGTGCCCTTGAAAAAAATAAGGATGTGCTAAAAAGAAAATAAAAGTATGGAAAAATGAGGGTATGCATGAGTAATACGTAAGCCCACGAAAAGTACAATAAAGGATGGAGGGAAAATGAAAAACTAAGAATATGTGGAAGTAATCCTAGGGGGACTACATAGTATAGTGCAAGGCTTATCATGCAAACAGTTCCTAATGCATGGCCTTATTAGGATGGCCCTATGAATGCAGCTTTAGATTCACTAATTAAGAAATTATGGGAAAGATGCACATCGAAAATGGTGTGCCCAAGGGCCAACTGATGAGGTGGTTTCCTAAATGACAAATATTTCTTCCTTTTTTGTTACTTGCCAAGAGGAGGCATGTGGGCAAAGCTATGAAAGATGTCACTTGATTTTTTGCCTCTTCCTTGTTTGTTGTAAAGCTAAAGTCTAGAAAGCTTTGTTGCATATCAACATAGTTGCTTAGTGCTTCAATGAGTGTTGCACTTTTGATACTTGCAAATAATAACCATGAACTCAATCAATATTTTTTATGATATGTAAAATGGACACATAAAACACCAGCTTCACCAATTATGCATTGATTAGGATTACCTAATTGCTCAAGGAATGGACCCTTGGTAGGTCATAATCCTTTTGAATCAATTCCTTTTTGTGAGTAGTCTAAATGTCCTACAGTTAGTCTGTATATCTTCATAATGATATTAATCCACTTCTCTTAGCGTCACGTATTAGAAATTGGCAAAGTTGTCCTCATAAAGAATATTATTCAACTTTACTTGGAGTGTGAACAAGATATCAGCATAAAAGTAAGGATCACTTCAAAGAAAATATGAGTAGAAAAAAATAGTTTACAAGTGATGTGTATCCTTACACTATAGAGTATCACCCTTGTGCATAGCAATTTGCAATTGTCTTATGCAAGGCTATATATGTGGCCTTATATTAGATGCATACTTCAAGTGCAATTGATATCAAGTTATGGTACAAAAGACAAGCTTATGCCTGAAGCAAATGGTTCTTGTATGAAGAAGTTTATCCTGTCCTTGAGAAAGTAGCTCATTGCTCTTGATTTCAAGTAGGAATTGACCTCTAAGGTCTAAAAGGTGAATATTATATTGAACACCAAAAATGAAAGAACATACATGTACACATACAATTGTATGGGGTGATTGATTTAAAACATATGCATGAAAAACAAGAGCATGAGGTTCATCTTTATCATGAGGATATGAAAATTAATGATTTGAAGTATTATGCATGCTCACTAATGAGGGGTTTTTGTTGATTTCTCACTGATGGAGTGACTATGGGATTGGGAGAGGAAATGCATGCCTCTTGAAATCGACATTGTATGTGTGGTTTTTTACTCTCAGTACAGCTGAGATTTCTTGGGTATTCACGTTTTGATGATATGAGGCCTCTATTTTAGTGGTTTCTTTCTTGATGGGGTAGCATATTTTTGTGTTTGTGGCACTCGATTCGTGGAACTCTTTTGTAATATTGTAGGTTGAGCACGAAGCCTAGATTTTGGAACCCATACCTGAGTGGAGTGATTTTGATTTGGCTCTAATGGTGTTGGAAATCCAAGTCTATATCATGAACAGGTGTGGGATCATTGTGTTGGAATCTAACTACTTGAAGAGGCTCTAGAGGTGAGGCTCTCTTCTTATGGTTTAGATGAGAAGAATCCTTGGATGGTGTTATCTATTAATTGGGCACCAATAATTGTGATTGAGAAGCTTGCGTGACCACAAGAGAATTAGGTAAACAACATTGTTTGGCCACTTCATTTTTGTGTGGTCGTTGTTTCTTTGGCCATGGTTGCATCTGCCACGTATTCTTTATGACCTTACTATGATTGACAAATGACAATTTTATTGTTTTCTTAAAATCAAAAAAAGACTCAAGAATTTTTGGATTTCGTTTAGGAATCAAATCATTGATCAAGGAAGTAGTGAAAAGAGATATAAGTATATCTTTTCCTTCACACTTTAGAAATAGTGTGATAGTAGTAAATTTTAAGCTTACTAAATTTTCAAATTACTATTCTTCTTTGAGTATTGCTTGCTCTATCAAACCGTTGTTCTCACATGCTAAAAATTCAACATCTAATTTCGCCTTGCCCAAATGCATGGGAAGTGTGACTTCACTAACACATAGGAACTGAGTACCACCTAAGCCTATCATGCAAGCTTCAACTAGTCTTTCATGCCATTCAATGTTTGCAAGAGGAAATCATATGACAATAGCAATGACATTCATATCTATGAGAAATTTGAGCATATGGTGAGGAGAGTATCCCAACTCAATAGTTATTACATATCTTCTATTCTAAAGCGGCTTTGCATTATATTTCACTTAGCACATGGATATGGCTATGGCTTGTGTTTCGAAAAATGACTCCATTTCAATTTCTTGGTATATGTTAGAAGCATGTTTTTATTACATGTTTCAAACAATAGACATTTCTTATGGATACACTCTAAGGATCCTTCTTGAGCCCCTTCTCTTGTGCAGTGTTCTTCTTCTTTTCTATTCTAAGTTACTAGAAATCTTCTCAAAACATCAACAATGAGAGATTCTTGATAGAGTTTAACTCTATAGAAACTTATGGAATTTGGAGAAATTTCACCCTCAAGTGTGGCTAATTAGATGGCACATCTAGGAGATATGCAATGTATCCCATAGGGTCCATGCCCTCTCTCTTGTTGCTTCTTTGCATGTTCTATCAATGTGTAGACAAGTAGAGATCACCTTCATATAACTTATTATCCTTTATATGGGCATCAAAATAAGCTTTCTATTGCTTTCTATCAGCATAGATGCCCACAACAATCTTAAGGTTCCTTTCTTGTAAAACATCAATATTAGTTAATAAAGCAAATAACTCATGATCATTCAATTATATCCTCTTGCTAGTTTGAGAGTCAAAATGAGGAATTCAATAGGAAAAATAGAATATTGTCCATATACTAAGTTGAATGTACTAGATCCTAGCGTAGACTTATAGTCTACATGATAAGCCCATACTATGTGATGCAGTTACTTATCCCAATTTTAGCATCCACTATTAACAAGTTGCATCATAACAATGTGTTGCACTTTGTTGTAACTCTTGGTTTGATTGTTTGTTAGTGGATGATATGAAGCTGACCAAAAATTCTTTGAGTAAAGCCTCTATGACTTCATTGAAAAAATTGAGTACCTTGATTACTGATTATCTCATTAGGGAGGTCAAACATAGTAAATACTTAGTCAAATAAGAATCTTGCATCCAATACCTCTTCTTTAGCAAATTGCACATAACAATGGATTGTTCCAAATGATAAAACAAATAAGATGACTCAACCCATTTAGGCATCATTTCTACATCAAACACGTAAGCATCACATGACTCATCATTTATTGCTTCAATAGGATCAACACTGGGTATTCTGGAGAGATAATCAACCATATATGAGTGCATTCCTTCTTAGCTACCACTTGAAAATCATATTCCGTTGACAAAAAAGAACAAACTTCCTAACATGTCCGCACCATATGGTTTATTGATAAGTTAGGGTTGGGCTTGATGGTCTAAAAAGATTTGAAATTAATTCCTATCAAGTAGTATCATAACTTCTCGATGGAATAGATTGTACCTAATATGTTATATGAATAAGGGTGGGAATCACCTCTCATCTTAATAAGGAGTATGAGTCCATATAGCACTCATGGACTAGACCATTGTAGTGGTTGGATGGAGAGAGAGAGAGAAGGATAGATAGTAATTGCCTGGCTCGAAGAACCAGAATTATTCTCTCATACATCATTTGATGAGATTGCATCTGCCTCAGGATTTGTGTGAAGTCTCCTATGAGCAAAATGATTGAGAAGATCATCGGTAGGGTGTCTTCACATTGGTATCAGAGCCAAAGCTTCAGACCATACAAGCACAAGCCACGAGAAGCGCTTCTTTTCAACTTCCAACATCAAAAATTGGATAATGCATGATTTCTCTTCTTTTGAAAGCTTCAAAGTGACAACCTTGGCAAGATTTATCTCTGCTATATCCACTCCAACCCACATCTACAGCCCCAACTTCAATAAGGTTTTACTCCTCGTGCAAGCATCAAATTGCCACAATTTTGTTCAACCATGAAGCCTATCTTACAAGCTTTTTCAAGACGCCAAGAAAATAATATTTGGGCACTTTTTTAGCAAGTCAAAGAGACTCTATAATTTCTCTACAGATTCTAGGTACACTTTTCGGAGCTTTCTTTTGGCAATATAGAAGTCCAAATTTACTTTTTTCACTTGCAAATACATTGTCAAACCAAGTTCTAGAGATTGTACATCATATATTTGACTGGCAAGGATCCAAATTTGATCATTTTTGGTAATTTTAAACATTTTATGGTATCTTTTTATGCTTCTCAAAGGTTCTTTAACTAACCTGATATTTCGAATTTAATTTTGGGATTGGTGAGGATCAAGATCAAAGGCTAAAAGCTTAGAGGATATTAAAATCTTACATGCAAAACTTTGGAGATCATTAATGAAGTGTTACTGAATTATTTCTTTTACTTTTAGTACTTGATTTGCTTCCTTCTATTTCAAATAGTATTGCTCAAATATGGAAACACAAGTAGAGAAACTGTTAGATCCAATATTAAAAAATCCTTGAGACATTGAAAAACAAAAGAAAATAGAACACTCAAAAAAAATTTTCAAGAACTAGAAATGCATGATGTTGAAGAAGAAGTAGATTTATATGACGAGTTCATTACACACTCTCAACATCTCAATTTACTTGAGAAAAGACCAAGTTAGAGTCCATCTTAGTGAGCAACTTAGCTTTTTAACAACTTAAAACCTAATTCATCACTCCAGAGGCTACTATTACCTCTTTAGTCAACAAACAAGAACATGAAAAAGAAGTTTCTTATGAAACTCTTGTTATGGTTAGGAGAGAAACTACACCTCTTAATATTTTCAAAGAAAATAATCGTAGGGATACACTTTTGCTAAAAGACTTAAAGCCACCTTCATTCATAGGGGATAACAGAGATAGGAATAAAGATGCAATCTATACCTTTTTACAAAAGTGGACGGACTTGCATCAATTAAAAGGAACTACGCATGAGTATCAAGTGCTCAATGTAATTCTTTTGCTTGGACGATGTGAATACAAATGGTGGATAAGTCTTGAGGAAGCCAAAGCTATACCTATGGATTGGACTCAGTTTAGAGCTCTTTTTCTAAAATATTTTTAACCTCAGAACGACGAACATAGTTGGGATGAATAGGATAGATTGATGCAAAGAGTTAGAGCTTTGTTAGTATATCTCTTACACTATAGAGAGATTATACTTAATCTAAAAAAAAAGATGCTTTTCAACAGAGGGTTTGTTAGATGACTTGACAAAGCCACTAAAATTGAGATTTGACAGAATGCACCTAAGATATTAGAAGAAGCTATCAAGTATGCTCAATTGTATGAAGATCATAATCATACAACAATGGATGTAGATCAAATACTTAGACCTATACAGGCAGCTAAACTCAAGAAAAAGATAATCCTAGGTAAAAGCAAATTCATAGTATGAAATAGAAAAGATCCTAGACTCAATATAGATCAATTTCACAAGGCTAAAAAGAAAAATTTATGTTTCAGGTGTCTATCTCCTAGTCGCTATGGAATTTCCAAGTCCATAAGAGGGAAGATAAAAAGCAAGGACCAGGGAATACAATAGTCCACACAAAGGAAAAAAGGTAGTCCACCTTGTGTAGAAACTTCCAATTTATAGTAGCTCTAGCTGCACAGAAGTGGAGGTGATGCATGAGGATATAAAACATACTTATTATTTAAATCAATCATTGTGGTCACAACAGTTTGGACCACATGATCTGGTTAAGCTTCATGGTCATGTGTACGGGACCATAGTAATAGACACGATTGATTACTCCCTTACTCATAACTTTATTAATTATGCTCTGATCAAGAAATCAAAAATTTCCCAAAAACCATGTGCATATAAATACATTGTATCTATGATTCAGGGTGAGGATAAGAGAACATAGGATACTATGGTATCAAATTTTGGAAATCAAGATACAAGGATTCACAGATCATTTAGATTTCCAAATGATGAACATGGATAGGATACACATGGTATTGGTAGAGAAAGGCTTTGGGGATTAGTGGGATACACTTAAAATAAGTTAACAAAATAATACTATTGAATTTGTTAAGAATGAAAGTATATTTTGTACTCAAGGTGAAAGAAATATACCCAATACACCTCTTATATCATTCGTTAGGTTATATACTCTATTTGATTCACATGATGTATAGGATGTCTATGCATGATTTGGTTTCAATGCTCATCATTCATTTCATCATTATGAAATTTCAAGTGTATCTTCTTTTGATTATGATGTAACTATGAATAGGACTTCTATTAGTCATTTTTACAAGAATGTTTAGTTAATAGTTTTAAATAGTTATGTTTGAATATAAAGATGCATTTCCACTTGATTTACCAAAAGGATTACCACCTTCTAGAGGATACATTGACCATGCCATTGACTTAGTTGCCGATACTAAACTTATTTGTAAACCTTCTTATAGACTTAGTGTAGCTCAGCATCAGGAAGTAGAAAATAACATTCAAGATTATCTAGATAAAGGATTTATTAGGCCTAGTGATTCTCCGTGGCATCACCAATACTCTTAATCAAAAAGAAAGATGGATCTATGAGACTTTGTATAGAATATAGGCCATTGAATAAGGTAATGATTAGAAATAGATTTCCAATGCCTAGGTTGGATTATCAATTTGATCAGTTGCATCAAGCTTAGTATTTTATAAAGCTTGACTTACGATCAAGATATCATCAAATTAGGATAAAAGCACCTCATGTACCTAAGTGTGCTATTAGGACATACTATGGACATTATGTGTTTATGTGTTTTTCATGATACAATTTGGTCTCACTAATGCTATAGTCACGTTCATGACACTCGTGAACACTATCTTAAGACCCTACTTAAGAAAGTTTATAGTAAAAGAAGAGCATTTGGATCACTTAAAGATCCTCTTCCAAGTGTTAAGAGAAAATTCACTCTTTGTCAATGAAACGAAGTGTGAATTTTTTAAATCTTGGGTTAGATATCTTGGATATATCATCCCGAAACATGGCATTCAGATGAATCCTAGAAAGGCGTGAGCCATTATGGAATGGATGCATCCTAGAAACCTGGTAGAATGAGAAACCTTTGTTGGTTTACTTGGGTTCTATCGAATATTAATCAAGAAAATATGTCAATATTTTTGTTTCGATGATGAAATAACTTAAAGGGAAAGTCTTTCATTGGGGAGATGAATAGAAGCAAAGTATGGAGAAAATAAAAGTAGCAATAGCTATAGCTCCACTATTATAGGTAGCAGATCCCAATCAACCATTTGTGGTTGCGAATGACACCAATGATTTTTCTATAGGAGCAATTTAGTTCAAGATGGTCGATGAACGGCTTTTGAGAGCAAAACCCTTGAACCCAATCAAAAGAATTACTCCTCTATGAGAAGGAATTCTATGCAATTGTCCATGCTTTGAAGAAGTGGCATCATTATTTATATGGTGCCAAAGTTACGATAGTGTTTGGTCAAGAGAGCATTAAGTGGCTCTTTAATCAAAAAAACCTTAAATGTCATAACATCTGTGTGGTAGAGACCCTTCAACGAGTTTGATTATGAGTTTAGCTATACAAAGGAAAAGTTTAATATGGTGGTTGAATCGTTTAGCCTCATGCCTATGCTCAATGGACTAAGTTTTACTGATCTTAAGGAGAAGGAAAATTTATATGAATTAGAGTGTGAATCAACTCTTATCTTAATATGATACCATGTGGCACTCATGCACTAGAACACTTGAGTGGTTGCATGGAGAGGGACAATCCACTCAAAATTCTTTAAGAGCCCATACATTGGCCTAGAAGTGGTTCCATACATATTAAACTTTCTGTAGCATTTGCATTGTGTTATAAAAGCCTAGACTTCTTTAGTACTTTGTGCTCATGGCAATTTTATTACTTTGATCTTTTCTTCATCTCTTTGCATGCCATTTTTCAAGACTCTATCCCCAAGGATCTTTCCGTGAAGAACCATAAATACATATTTTTTTGTATTTAAGAACACTTTATACAAGTGACACTTATCAAAAATCCTTCAAAGATCTAAGAAATCTTTTCTCCTTAGATTTGAATATGCATATAAGTCTGTCATTTTTAAAGAAATTCCTTGAATAAATGGAACATGTGCCTTTGAAATGTAGCACTCATACTGGTCAATCAAAATGGCATTACACAAAAATCTGATATGCTCCATTCTCTCGTAAAGGTCATCTTATGTTGATTGTCTTGTGTGATCAAACTAGATTGTAATCAAAGCAACCATCTAGAGAGCTACAAACTTCCTTACAAGCTATCCTTTCTAATAAATGGTTTACAAAGTGTAATGGATTGTTATCCCTTATAGTTGCAACATTGACTTTCTTACGATTGATGCAGACTCTAAGCTTTCTGTTACAACCTCTATAGGTGAGACCCATTGTATGTGCTCAATTTTATGGAAAAATTGACTATCAAAATTCTATCTATTTCCTCTTTTATCACGGAGGCCTCATTATATGAATATGGTCTCAGTTTTGATGGTTGAGCATCTAATGCAATATGCACAAATGTTGATATATTTCGGTAATGATGTGCATGAACACACTTAGGACTATCGGTCCCTCCTTAAGATGTTTTTCCCCCATGGATTATATATATGCATATAATGCTAACAAGTTACTTATCTTTGAGCATTCATTAGGTAATTCATTCAATATTGTGTTGTGCTCCAAGCTTCTTCTTCTTGCTTGTATTGTTTGTGTGGTTCCACAAACATCAAACTCCAACAATTGGTATCAGAGCAGGTCGCCCCTTCATCTAGGGTTTTGTGAATAAACCTTCGGTCACAATCTCTGAATCGCATAAAAAATGGTGGGCATACTCAAGGTGATTAGAAGTGCAAAACTTCTTCCCTTTGTGGCATTGAAATTTTGATTTGAGCTCATTTTGATCTCTAAGTGCAATATCGTAGTGCTTATGCAGGCAATCTCGTCCTTTTGTGCCAAACATATATGCAGGTTTTGGTTCGCGAGTACAAGTGCCTTGAAGTCTGCTATAAGTTTAGTAGAGCTCGACAAGGTAGTCTTGTTCAACTTTTTAAGATACAATCATTTCTCTAAATTAGGGTATTTAATCAGTGGCTATGGCTAAAAGCTATGATGCATTATATATTTTGGCTATTAAGGGCAAGTTTGATGGCACTAATTACCTATTATGGGCATATATGATGTATCATGTATTGGTAGCAAAAGGGTTATGGAACATTGTGTTGGGTATTGAAAAAAATCCTACTAAACCTATGAATACGGTTATTGAAGGTGATATAGATGGCATTGAAGATGATGATCTTCTATTTCCTACTTGTGTTTTGGTTTATGTTGCACCTACATCAGAGAAACTTCATTGGGATAGCAGAGATGCTCAGGCATATGCATTAATAGCTTTGTTTGTCAAACACACAGCTATCCCTCATATTTGCTCTTTCCTTGGAATGGAAGAGATGCTCAGGCACATGCATTGATAGCTTTCTATGTCAAACGTGTCATTTTCCTTCACATTCACTGTGGAATATTGTGCAAGGTATTGAAAAACATTCTATTACACCTATGAATATAGTTATTGAAGGTGATGCATATGGCATTGAAGATGATGATCTTCATATTCCTATTGATGTTATAGTTCCTCCCACACCAATTGCATAGCAACTTTGTTGGGATGGCACGCTCAAGCACATGCATTGATAGCTTTGTCTGTCAAATGTGCCATTATCCCTCACACTCGCTCTTGCAAGACAACAAAGGATGCTTGGAATATACTTACAACCTCATATCAGGCAAGAAATGAGGCTCCCGTTGCTTACCTTCGAAAACAATTTGAGAATCGGCACATGAATGAAGAAGATTCCATGGACAATTCTTTTGACAAAGATCAAAGATTTGAAGAAGCATTTGATTTTTGCTCATGAAATCTTGTTAGATAGTTCACTTGTGTAGACTGTTCTCAATGGTCTTCTAGATTCATATGAGAGTTTTGCTTCTACTCTTTGATTAATGATGAAAGGAAATCCAAATGCCTTAACATTTGAGCAATTAGTCTCTGTTTTGTTGCACGAAGACTAGACTAGGTAGAACAAATCTAATATGCATGTTGTAGATCAATCTTTCGTAGGTATTCAAAAGGGCAAAGGTAAATGGAGCTCATCTAATAGTAAGTAGAAATCTGCTAAAGCTACATAGGTCAAGAACAAATATAAATATGAGAAGAAAGCAAAAGAGAAAGAACAATTTTGTAAATACTATAAGAAAAATGATCATGTCATAAAGAGTTATCTTGTCCAAAACTAGCTACAAAAGAGGCAAAGAAGAAAGAGGTTGGAATGGTTGTTGCAAAGGCCTCTACACCTAAAACAAAGTTTGCTAATCCTGTTCAGAATGAAGAATTGGCATTTATTAATGTATACAGTAATGATCCATCTTCTCATGAGCAGTGTATGTCTACACTACACTCGAATGTTTAATACTTTGATAGCGGCACAACCAAACATATTAGTGCAACATAATTTCTTCTGTTCACTTGAGCCTATCCCTACATGGAATACTATCACATGTGCTAATAACTCCTCTTATCCTATAACGGAATTTGCTAAGATCATTTTGACTATTGCAGATAGTAGTTCTTTTGTGAGTTTCAACATTAGTCAAAGATGGCTTGGTTGTGGAATTTGTTGATGTATAGTTGATTATCTCTCAAATGGCAATGTTGCTATTGCTTTTGGCATTTTATATCATGGGCTATATAAGATCATAGACTATGCAAAACATGTGAATGATTCAAGATGTACACTAAAAGATTCTCAGGCTATCCCAAATGCAAAGCTTCGGCATGCATGCTTTGATCATCTGAATTATACTAGTTAGTTATGTCTTCAGAAATATAAAATGGTATCCTCTCTATCCAAGGTGGAGAGACCTTGTAGATATGCCTATGAAGACTATATTTTAGCCAAAATGCAAGGTTCTTCCTTCCCTAATGATGGTTCAATTCAAGCTTCTCATAAATTATAGCTTCTTCATAGTGATATCTGTGGTCCTATGCAGAAACCTTCTTTTGGTAACTACCTCTACATTCTTTATGTGATTTGTCTCCAAAAAAAAAAAAATTCATTTGTGTCATGGACAAAGGAAACCATCTTGAATCTCAGATTCCATGTGAATCCTATATCTCATGATTGGTTCAAAATTAGGAGAAACCAATGCTTCCATTGCGTCCGGAACGTGCCAATACCCTATGATCAATTGACTTCTTGCTTTATTCTAACATCCATAGACCATGCTTTGAATTGATGATATCATCGATGACATCATCAATTCGCAACCACCCTTGGAAAACCTATATAAGGAGGGGTTGGCCACATTCATTCTTAGTCTTGCCAATACCAGTCTTAAGAGCTCAACGAGTCGTGATCGTCAAGTACTCTCCAAGTTCCAATTCCAGTTCTTGTCTTGTTCCTTGTTCTACTCTTGTCTCGTCTAGTTCTTGGACATCCTATCTTGTCCTCTCGTAATCTCGTAGTACGAGATCTTGTCGAGTTCTTTCTTGTATCTACTTAATCTCCCAGAAGGGAGTTCTTGTAATCCAGATATCTTGTTTCATACTTACGATCCTGTGTTCTGGGATCTCATGTATCATCTCTAGTCAAGTTATTCATATCTATCAGTCCCGAATTGTTGGATGTCTTGTATCATTCACGTATTCTTGTATCGTTTTCCCTTTGTGAGTGTTCTTGTAATTAGAAGTGTATTTCCGAAATCTTATTAGTCAGAGAGCATAACCTAGTGCTCCCCTGACATTTTGGCAAGACTAGCTTCTACCCAAGACCAGACATCATGGAGAACGCTTATGAACAGATTGTAGCATCACTTCAGAGTCTCCAACAACAAGTCAAGGACCTAACTCATCGATAGGCACAAGTCGAGATGGGACATCCAGTGCATGTAGGTGCACTCCTCCAAGAATTACAAGGACGAATCAGAAGTCTTCATATAAATCAGGGGAGTATGCAAGTAATTCAATGGCCTAGTACATCCTTCATGAGGGAAACCAAGATCTGCATGTCAGAAAAGTTCAATGGGGATCGCACAAAGTTTCATGGATTTCTCCAGCAAGTTAAATTATACATCCGTATGCAACCTGATAGATACCCTAATGAGGCATCCAAGGTCAGGTTTATTGAAACCTTGCTCTGTGGCCAAGCATTATCATGGTTTGCCCCAATCTTGGAGAAGAACATGGCAGTACTTCAGGACTATGAGGGGTTTTCTTCGAGAACTCGCTACCACATTTGGAGATGCAGACACAAGCCGAGTGGCAGAAACAAAACTTCGGAAGTTATCTCAAGGTAACTGCCCTTCCTCTACCTATGCATAAGAATTTCGGTACTTGATATGTGATTTCACTTGGCATGAAGATTATTTCATAAGCCAATTCAGATGGGGTTTAAGAGATGATATGAAGGACCTTCTGCTCGCAATGCCAGAGGTTAAGACATTGAATGAATACATCATGTAAGTTATTCAATGTGATAACCAACTTTTTGAAAGGAAACAAGAAAAACAAGTAGAAGGAAGACCTCACCAATGGAAACCCTTTTAGTCCACTCTTAAGGATGAGTCTATGGCTGAATCTATGCAAATAGATATAACTAGGTTCTAGTCTCTAACACCACAAGAGAATCAGAGAAGGAGAGATAACAAGTTATGCCTCTATTGTGGAAACCCTAGGCATATTGCAATTAATTATCCCAACAAGAGAAGAAACTCCTAAGTTGCAGCCACCCTTGTAGAGCAGGGAAACAAGGAAGTCCAATTGTAAAAGAGACCGTACAGCCCGACCATGATATAAGAAAGGGTCTCATAATTCCAACTACCCCCATAGAAACATGTCTTGCACCTGTCAAGTTAATCATGCCCAAGAAGACCCTTTTCCTTACAGCCCTAGTAGATTCAAGAGCCTCCTCATGTTTCATCGATGAAGGATTGGTTAAGAAGCATGGAATTCCTATACTTCGAAAGAACAAACCAGTAGTAGCTGAAGTAGTAGATGGACGACCTCTAGTATCTGGGAATATAACCGTGGAAACCACACCATTAAGAGTGCACCTTGGTAACCATGAATCCCACATATGTTTCAATGTTATATCGAGCCCATTACATCTAGTTATCATTGGAATTCCTTGGTTAAAGAAGTGTATGTTTCAATGTTATACCAAGTCCAGTACATCTAGTTATCATTGGAATGCCTTGGTTAAAGACATCAATTAGGAAAAGAATAAAATCACCCGTCAAGATATCCAGAAGAACCCAACATATATGGGAGTCGAGGCCTTCATACATGCAGTAAGGAAGGAACCGACATATATGATCTATGCCATACCAGCTCAAGAATCCAAGAAAGATGATCCAGTGTAGCTACCCAATCAGTACAAAGGATTTGAAGATGTTTTTGAAAAGAAGAATGCAGATATCCTCCCATAGCACAGACCTTATGATTGTCCCATAGATCTTCAAGAGGGAGCATAACCACCCTTTGGACCAATCTATAGACTATCCCCAAAGGAACTTACAGAACTACACAAGAACATTGATGAGAATCTAGCAAAGGGATTTATCAAATACTCAAAGTCTCGAGCAGGAGCCCCTATTTTATTTGTAAAGAAGAAGGATGGGACTCTGGATGTGTGTACACTATCGTGGATTGAATAAAGTCACTATAAAGAACAGATACCCTCTACCACTCATATCAGAGCTCTTGGAATGCCTTGGAAAAGCAAAGCTCTTTACAAAGATAAACCTTCGAGGAGCTTACAACCTTGTCAGGATCAAAGAAGTGTTGGAGATAGACGTCTGCAAAAGCACACAAACAGCACAAGGAAGGAGAAGAATCTTGGAGCACAACACACAATACTAAATATATTACTAGAGAATGTACAAAGATAAGTAGCCCATTAGGGCAATAGGCGTATATAAACCGCGGGAAAAAACCTCCTAAAGAGGGAAAAAAGTACCCCAACGGTCCTAGAGTGTTCACACACATCACTACCTAAATATATCAACGAATCCCCCCTAGGAGTGATGCGGTGAACAAGTAGCTGGCACTCATGTATAAGGAAGTGCCAAGCTATGTGGAAGTCACTCCACAAAAGGAAGTAAGCCCAAAGCTTTGCGGAAAGCTTCAAACTTCTCCCTGGGCAGAGCGTTCGTGAAAAGGTCTGCAATGTTCTCCTGCATGGGCACATATGCCAAGCTGATCTCCCCAACAAAGAACCTCTCCCTGACATAGTTATAATGCACCTCAATGTGCTTAATGCGAGCATGGAACACAGGGTTCCTTGCAAACTACCAATGCGTTTTGACTGTCAGTGAAGATGGTGGTGGCAGAATTCTAACCAACACCCAAATCATCCATAAGGCGTCTGAGCCACACACACTCAATAGTAGCTGTGAAAGCTGCCGTATACTCAGCTTCACAATTGGAAGTGGCCACAATAGGCTGCTTCTTGCTCAACCAAGATATACATGAGCTACCAGGCATGAAGCAAAAGCCACTAGTGGACACACGAGTGTCATAGCAACCAGCCCAATCAGAGTCAGAAAAAGCATGCAAATCTGGCGGTAGTGATCCCCCTCGGGATAAAACAGCCCAACTAGCCGAGTACCACTCAAGTAGCGAAAGATGCGCTTTAACCACCTGCCAATGTTTGACTCCTAGGCAATGCATAAACCTGCTCATCTGTGAGACAGCAAACTGAATATCTAGCCGAGTAATGCATAAGTAAATCAAGCATCCAACAGCTTGCTGATAGAGAACAGCATCAAATGCATCTCCAGCATCATGAAGACTCAAACGTAAACATGTCTCCATAGGAGTGGCAATAGGCTTACAGTCTTCAAGGCCAAAACGCTGCAATAATGTGTCAATATATTTCGTTTGACACAAAGCCATTCCACCATCAACTTGCATAAATTGAATGCCCAAATAGTGATGCAAATGCCCCAAATCAGACATCTCAAATGAGGCATGCAAATCAGCCTTAAAATCAGCAATATGCCTCTCATGCGGACCAATGAGCAACATGTCTCAACATAAACCACAATTATCAGAAGTACATCATTAGCACGCTTAACATATAAGGTGTTTTCAATTGGACTGTTCTCAAAACCATGTGCAATTAGATAGGCATGTATCTTCTCATACCAAGCACGTGGTGCTTGCTTTAAACCATATAATGCCTTCTTTAACTTGCACACCTAGTTTTCATGCCCTTTCTGCACAAAGCCACGAGGCTGAAAAACATACACTTCTTCATGCAAGTCACCATTCAGAAATGCAGTTCTAATGTTCAACTGATGTACATTCCTACCATGATGGGTTGCAAGTGCACAAATGCTCCGAACAGTAGTCATACGGCATGTAGGTGCAAAGGTCGCATCAAAATCAATGCCTCTTTCCTACGCATAACCCTTTGCAACAAGCCTAGCCTTATACATGTCAGCTGTACCATCAGGTTTACGCTTCAGCTTGTATACCCACTTAGTGCCAATGGCCTTCTTGCCAGGAGGCAAGTCACATAAAGACCAAGTACCATTCTTCATTATTGCATCATATTCAGATTGCATAGCAACCATCCAATTTTTTCAATTTTGTGCTTCATCAAACGAAACAGGCTCATTCTCATCACAGAGTCTAGATGCAGCCATAGCATAGCAATCTGATGCAAAAGAAGCACTATGAGAGCCTGAACGAGTACGATATGATAGAGGTGCATCTAATTTGTTGTCACGCAAAGTCTGCACCAGCCATTTTGGCATAGTTTTGCCTGCTCAATATCAGCTCTCTCATCAACTAGTGCATCATGTAAATCTGCATTAGAAATGGAATGATCTGCACCATCACATGAAACCTGCAAAGGCTGAGAAGTTGCCTCATTAGGACCAGCACTAGACTGTCCACCTATAAAAAGAGGCAGAAAAGTATCATACATGTCTTTGGAGCTAACAGATGCCTCCTTAGTACATGAAAGCAATGGCTGAATAGCATCTTCCACAAAAAAAACATCACGGCTAACCAGAATGCATTTAGTCTGTGCATGATACAGACGATAGCCTTTACTTTCAGAACTGTACCCAACAAAAATACATTTTACTGCTTTATCATCCAATTTTTTGCGATGTTGTTCAGGCACTAATGCATATGCCTAACAACCAAAAACACGCAGATGAGCAACAGATGGCTTGCAATCATATGCCAAGCCTCATATGGAGTGATAGACTGCTGCGCTTTAGTGGGACACCTGTTCAGTACATATGTTATACACATGACAGCCTCAAGCCAAAAACTATGTGGTAAAGCCCGACTCTTGACCATACACCTCGCCATCTCCATGAGTGACATGTTCTTTCGTTCAGCAACTCCATTCTGTTGAGGTGTATACGACACTGTACACTGGTGTTTTATCCCACGTTCAGCCAGAAATGCATTAAAATCAGAAGACATATATTCCCCCCCTCGATGAGAACGGAGGGTGCTCATTTTACATGCCGAAAGATTTTAAGCCAAAACCAAAAACTGTATGAAGCATATGAACACTTCGGACTTTGCCTTCAATGGATATACCCATGCATGCCTGGAAAAATCATCGATGAAAGTCACGAAGTAAAGATAATTCCCAAAAGGTGTCTGCATAGGACCACAGACATCACTATGTACAAGCTACAATTTTTTAGTAGCCCGAACTGAACCATCTTTTGGAAAGGATGAATGCTGCATTTTGCCCAAAATACAACCTTCACAAACATGTTTTCTAGGTGCCTCAAGTTTAGGCAAAGAGGACACCATTTCAGTTTTCTACAGACGTAGCAAACTAGCAAAATTCAGATGACCAAAGTGTGCATGCCAAAGCTTTGCATCTGACATAGCCTGAGAATCATTTACTGCACATGCCAAATCATTTACAGATCTTTCATAGTCTATGAGCTTATACAGCCCATGACATAAAATGCCAGAAGCAATAATCACATCTCCATTTGATAGATCATGAACTATACACTTGTCATCAACAAATTTCACAACCAAGCCAATCTTGGCTAATGCAGAAACTGATAACAGGTTCTTCTTGATCCCTGGCACAAGTAAAGCATCTAACAAAGTGAAAGAAATACCATCAGCAGTAGTCAAAATGATCTTACGAACTCCCATAACAGGATAAGAGGAGTTGTTGGCACATGTAACAGTATTCCCTGTAGGGGCAGGCTCGAGTGAAGAGAAGAAACTCTGCTGCGAGGTAATATGTTTGGTCGCCCCACTATCAAAATACCAAACATCTGAGTCTACTACAGACATGCACTGCTCATGAGAAGATGGGTCAAAACTACAGACAGTAGTAAACGCCCATTCTTCTTCCTGCACAAGATTAGCAGACTCTGTTTTTGGTGTAGAGGCCTCTCCAACAACCATTCCAGCCTCTTTCTTCTTTGCCTCTTTAGCAACCAGTTTTGGACAGTTCTTTATGATATGATCATTTCTTTTACAGTACTTATAAAACAATTTCTACTTTTCTAATTTCTTCTCATCTTTATCTTTCTTCTTTGAATATGCAGAAATAGCAGATTTTTGCTTACTAGTTGAAGAGCTCCATTTTCCTTTGCCCTTCTGACTAGCCAGGAAAACTTGATCTGCAACTCGCATAATGGACCTGTTCTGTCTGGACTGATCTTCCTGCAAGAGAATAGAGACTAACTCCTCAAATGATAAGGCATTCGGATTGCCTTTCATCATCAAACGAAGAGTAGAAGCAAAACTTTGATACGAATCAGGAAGACCATTCAGAACGGTCTGCACAAGTGAGCTATCTGGTATAACCTCATCAGGAGAAATCAATTGTTCCTTCAAATCTTTGATCTTCGTTAGGAAACTGTCCATAGAGTCACCTTCATTCATGTGCTCACTCTCCAACTGTTTTCGGAGGTAAGCAACACGAGCCTCATTCCTAGCTTGATACAATGTGGTAAGTGTATCCCAAGCATCCTTCGCTGTTCTTCAAGAGCAAATGTGAGGAATAATGGCAGGTTTGACAGACAAAGTTATCAATGCATGTGTCTGGGCATCTCTGCCATCCCAACGAATCTGCTCTAAAGTAGGTGCAGCAGAAACTGAAGCACGAACAGGAATATGCAAAATATCATCATCTTCGACACCTTCTGCATCAGCTTCAGTACCTATAGTTGTAACAGTTGGAGGTGTGATAGAACGTTTTTCAACACCCTGCACAATGTTCCACAGTCCTTTTGCAACCAATACATGTCGCATCATATAAGCCCACAATGGGTAGTTAGTACCATCCAACTTATCCCCAACCAACATACGGACTACATCACTGCTTTCAGCCATGGCCAGTGACTAAAATACCTTGATGCAGAAAATTAACTGTATCTCAAAAAGTTGAACAGAACTGCCCAAACGAATTCCGCTAGACCTGTAGCTGACTTTGAGACGCTTATAGTGGCAAATAGAAACTGGTATATACCTTTGGCACAAAAAGACAAAATAGCCTGCACAAGCGTTACGATAGTGCGTTCGGAGGCCAGAATGAGCTCAGATCACGATTTCGGCACCACAGAGCAAAGCCGTTTTGATCTCGAAAACACGCTGAGTATGCTCACCAAAATTCGTACGATTCTGAGACTACAAACGGAGGAGTGTCGATGGCGCCCTAAATGAAGCAACGACCTGCTCTGATACCAATTGTTGGAGATAGATGTCTGCAAAAGCACACGAACAGCGCAAGGAAGGAGAAGAAGCTTGGAGCACAACACACAATACTGAATATATTACTAGAGAATGTACAAAGATAAGTAGCCCATTAGGGCAATAGGCATATATACAAGTCGGGGGGAAAAACCTCCTCAAGAGGGAAAAAGGTGCTCCGACGGTCCTAGAGTATTCACACACATCACTACCTAAATATATCAACAAGAAGGAGATGATGGAAGACAGCATTTCAAACAAGGTATGGGCACTTTGAATATGTAGTTATGCCATTTGGTCTCATCAATGCTCCAGCTATCTTTCAACATATGATGAATGATATCTTTCGAGATTATTTAGATGACTTTGTGGTAATATATTTCGATGATATCCTGATATTCTCCAAAAATCTAGAGGATTATGAATGTCACGTAAAGATAGTCCTAGAGAAACTAAGAGAAAAAGGGTTATATGCAAAATTGGAGAAGTGCTCTTTCCATCAGGCAAAAGTGTAGTTTCTAAGATACATTGTATCAGAGAAAGGAATCTTTATGGATCCTAAGAAGATCAAGACAATCCTTGATTGGCAACCACCTTCCTGTGTTCGACATGTACAATGTTTTTTAAGGTTTGCCAATTTTTACAGGATATTCATAAGAGATTACTCCAAGATAGTGATACCTCTTACCAAGCTTACAAGGAACTCAAAATTCTCATGGATCGAAGAAGCTAAAAAAGCCTTAGACCTTGAAATTAGCATTCGCCACTGCTCCAATTCTAGTCCATCTTGATTCTAGCAAGCCCTTCTTCCTAGAGACAAATGCATCAGACTTCTCCATACTAGACATGTTTGATAAAGAACTCCTTGCCATACTAGATGTGTTTGATACCTAGCGTCACCATCTAGAAGGAGCAGGTCATAGAGTTATAGTGTATACAGACCACAAGAACTTGGAGTATTTTATGACCACCCGCATCCTCAATAGAAGGTAATCTCGATGGAGTAACTCTCTATCCAGGTTCGACTTTGTCATCACCTACCGTCTAGGACGTCAACAATGTCAGTCAGATGCCTTGTCGAGAAGATCTTACCTTGCACCAAAGAAGGGTGAAGAGGCCTTTGATCAACAAGAGAGTGTATTACTCAAGCCTGAGCATCTCTAGCTAGCAGCTATCTCTTCAAGCCATCATGAAGATTCAACCTTGAATCATTTGATCCGTGACAATCTATCACAAGATGAATTGTTTTGTAATGTTAAGCAAAAAACTAGAGAACGAAAATTCCAAGAAGTAAACAAATTTCAGGAAAAGGACGGGTAACTATTCTATAAGAACCTATTGTATGTCCCTCTAGGAAAGCCCAGGATCTAAGTACTTCAACAAGGTCATGACAACCTTGCAGCAGGACATTTTGGAGTAAATAAAACAATAGAACTCATATCAAGGGATTTTTGGCGGCCTCAAATGTGGAAGGAAGTCAAGGAATATATTCGAACCTGTGACACTTGCAATAGATCTAAGGTATCGCGACATAAACCTCATGGCCTCTTGCAACCTTTACCTATTCCAGAAAGGTCATGGAATTCATTATCTATGGATTTCATCACAGATCTACCAAAGTCAGATAAGTATGATGCCATTCTTATTATTGTGGATAGATTTACAAAGATCGCACACTTCATTCCAACTACAAAGGCAATCAGAGGTGCAGCCACTGCTAGATTTTTTCCAAGATACATCTTTAGGCTTCATGGATTGCCTGATGATATTGTTGTTGGTGCAAACAAGCCTACACACATTGGCTTGAACCCTTAGACTCATTAAAGACTAGCATGGATAAAGGTTTATCAAAGCTTCACTCAAAGCAAGGCTCATGTGAAGATATGCTTATATGATCTTACTTCTTTACCGCTTGTAAAAGTCTAAGTGACTTATCATTTGTTTGTAACCACTTTAAGTCATCCACCTACCACTAGAGTCGTGGAAATTTGATTGTTGAGATAGAGAGAATATCTCCCTACTTTTAGAGGAGAGATTCAAGGGAGCCTAAGTTTTGAATTTTAAATTCAAAAGAAGATCAAACTCCTATAAAGGATGTACTGAAAAAGTCGCGGGTCACACTATCATTCTAGCTCACTCCCCGAGGCAAAATTTCATTGTAACTCATTGTGTGTGAGGGCTACTCTATACCCAACATCACACTACCTCATTTAGCTGTGCTTGGCAAGCTAATGAGATTGTACAAACACATTTATCAATAGAAGTATACATTTTATCATCTCTGGTTTTTCTGAGTCACCTACTCCAAGTCTGTCAACTTCAAAGAAGCATTGCTCTGGATCTACTGAACCAAATCAAGTGTTCTATAGCTCATTGGAACCAGCTCAAAGTCTACTACAAGCATACAAAATTTCAAAGGATTCCATTCAGCCATTTGGGAGAAAATCGAGTCGAGGTGCACACTGGTATTTGTCTGCAGAGTTCCTGAAAAGTCGGGGGTGATTATAATTTTGCTAAACTTATTTCTCAGTGCATAGTTCATCAATTGAAGTGATTTCACTTGTGATTGGTAGCTTACTAAGGTACATTAATACTCCCAAAAGGAATTGTGCCAATTTTAAGTGTGCTGGACACACTGAGTAAAAGTCTGAGCAGGTATCATTACAAGAATAGAAGGTTTTGCTTGTTTTTTGAAGTACCAACTTATCTGTTTTGATTTGGTCATTACCCAAATCACTTCCAAAGTACATATATGGTTTATTTATGTCATTAGGAAGCTAAACTTGTGTACTAAGCATATCTGAAAAGAAAAGAGGGCAGGTGTGAAGCAGGATTTGCAGCACCAATTGATTTCCTGAGTGCATCCATCCATCACTCTCAACAGTGGTATCAGAGCAAAACAAGGTAATCATGGGTGATGGTTTCCCCTCTTTCATTGACAAATTGGACAGAAACAACTATCAAGCTTGGTCTTTGAGAATGAAGACCTATCTACAAGGGAGAAGTCTATTTGGATACATATCAGGAGATGAGGAGCTGCCCTCATTCAAGACTAGAGGACTACCTACAAAGGATGAACATGAGAGACTTAACCAATGGTGTGCAAAGGATGCTTTGGCAAGGTCTTATCTCTTAAACTCTATATCTGACTTTCTTTTACCTCATGTAAGGAATTGTAAGACTTCCCAAGAGACTTGGGAAACCTTGTCAAATTACTTTTCTTCCAACACAAGGGCTAGAAAGAACCAATTATGGATAGAGTTCACAACACTGAGGAAGCAGCCCAAGCAATCAGTCTCAGATTATGTGACAAAGATCAAAGATGTGGCAGACCAACTAGCAAGCATTGGAGAGGAAATTGAAGAGGAGCAAATAGTCAGGCAAGTGACAAATGGACTCAAGGCAGATGATAAATGGGAAAGTTTCACCACTGCAATGGACCTCTACATGGACATGCATACCCCTGATCTCACAACACTCATGGGTCAATTATTTACACATGAAGCAAAGTTCACCAAAGCTGGAGATCAATCAAAAGGTAATAACCCCTCTGCTCTCTTTACTGATAAGAAAGTTAAAGATAAAGGCAAGAAGAAACAGGATGAAGAAGGCTCTACCTCTCAAGCCAATTATGCAGGGAGAGGTAGGTCATCTAGAGGAAGAGGCAGAGGAGGTAAGTTAGGTAGGGGGAGACCCTACAACTCATCACCATGCAACATCTGTGGGTTGTCCAATCATACCACAGATGAATGCTACAAGAACTACAAAAATCAGAGAGGAAGAGGCTACTCAAGAGGTGGATACTCTCAAGGAAGAGGCAGATTCAACCAACATCAAAGCTACAATGGGTATAACAACCAATACAACAACAATTACAACAACAACCACAATGGAAGCTACCAAGGTGGATTCAGAAATAGAAGAGACTACAACAACTACACAGAGGAGCAGGATGACTCCTTATTGATCATGAACATGACCTCAAAGATAGGTACAAATGATGATCATTTATTTTACATTGACTCAGGATGTTCTAACCATGTAGCTGGCAATGTGGCACTACTTTCTGATTTGGAAGAGCCCAAGGGCAAACATCAGGTACAAACAGGTGATGACACTAAACACTCTGTTGTCAAAGTTGGAAATGTGAAGACATGTGATGGCAATCAAAATCTATTAAGCAGGGTACTCTATGTACCAACAATAACTAAGAATTTGATGAGTGTTGGTCAGATTGTGGAGAAAGGTTTGCAGGTCAGATTCACACAACATGGAGCATATGTGGAGGACCCAAAACAAGGATTCAGAAGGATAGCCAAAGGGGAGAAATCAGGTAGATTATTTACATTTGAGCTAGAAGATACAAAAAACATTGCTTTGTATAATTATAAGGATCAGACACTCTCAGAGTTAGAGATATGGCACAAAAGATTAGGACACATAGGTGAAAGGACTCTTAAGCAAATGTGCAGGGATCAATGTGTGCTTGGGATACCTAATGTATCCAAGCAACACATGATTTACAAATGTGGATCATGTCAATTTGGTAAGTCTCACAGATTACCCTACTCAAGAAAAGGTTTCATGCATGAAGACTACCTAGACTTGGTACACACAGATGTTTGGGGACCTAGCAAGGACCCTTCCATTTCTGGTTCAAGATATTATGTGTCTTTTATTGATGATTATAGCAGGTGGACCATTTTATACTTTATGAAGCATAAAGATGAAGTGTTTAATTGTTTCAAGAGGTATCTTGCTCTTGTTGAGAATCAAACAGGTAGAAGCTTGAAGAGGCTAAGATCAGATGGTGGAGGAGAGTATTTCTCCAATGAGTTTGAAGATTTCTTGCAGGAAAGAGGCATCAAGAGAGAGATCACTACAAGGTATTCACCTGAACAAAATGGGGTAGCAGAAAGAAGGAATAGACTTATAGTGGAAACAGCTAGGTCTATGCTCAATGAAAAAAGGTTGCCAAATTACCTATGGGCAGAGAGTGTGTCCACTGCCACTTACCTCATCAACAGGTTGCCATCCAAATCACTTGATGGCATGACTCCATATGAAGCATGGCATGGTAAGAGACCCTCTCTGGATCATTGCAAAATCTTTGGTTGTATAGCATATGTGCATATTCCCTCACAGGTAAGAGGAAAGCTAGACCCAAAGGCAGAGAAATGTATCTTCATTGGCTATGATTTAAACCAAAAGGGATACAGATTCTACAACCCCACAAACAAAGGCTTCAAGGTAAGCAGAGATGTCATATTTGATGAGAATGACTCATGGTATGAGAATGAATGCAGGAAAGTGAGTCTACCCTATGACATGGAGGAAGATTTTCCAAAGCTTACCAAGGAAGAGCCAACTCAGCAAGAAGATTCAAGCTCAGATGATGATACCATCAACCTTGAAGAGTTCAAAGCTTGGAAATCCAAAGGAAAGATGAAGATGAAGCAATTGGAGGACAAGGCAGAAACTTCTACTCAAGCTATGAGAAGATCTCAGAGAGAGAAGAAGAAACCTATCAGATTTGGGTATGACACATCACTTGTAACTAAACACTCTGTATATCTTGCAAAAGACTTGTTGAATGAAGAACCAGGTACCTATGAAGAAGCAATTACAAAACCAGAATGGAGAGAAGCCATGGATGAGGAGATAGAAGCTCTCCAAGAGAGTGATACTTGGGACTTGGTACCCAAGAAGGATACTATGAAGGTAATAGGATCCAGATGGATCTACAAATTGAAGAAGAATTCAGATGGAACAATTAACAGGTACAAAGCTAGGTTGGTAGCCAAGGGTTTTGCACAAACCCAAGGCATTGATTATGAGGAGACATTTTCTCCTGTGGCCAAGATGCCAACTATCAGAGTTTTGGTGAGTGTAGCTGCATCCAAGAATTGGAACATGTACCAATTGGATGTGAAGAATGCATTCCTAAATGGATGGATATCTGAAGAAGTCTACATGTCACAACCACCTGGCTATGAAGATCCAAGAAAGGTACATTATGTTTGTAAATTGAAGAAGGCTCTGTATGGTTTGAAGCAGGCACCTAGAGCATGGAACTACAGATTGACCACCTACCTCCAAGACCAAGGATTTGTGATAAGCAAAGCAGACACTTCTCTATTCATAAAGAGAAGTAATACAGAGGTAATCTACTTATGTGTTTATGTTGATGACATCATCATTACAGGGAATGATGTCAATGGGATTAGACACATCAAAGGACAGATGATGAAAGAATTTAAGATTAGTGATCTTGGATTACTAAAATATTTTCTAGGTCTTGAATTGATCTACACAAACTCAGGTATCTACATCACTCAAAAGAAGTATGTACAGGATATGGTCAAGAAGTTTGGTTTGCAGGATGCTAAGGTATCTACTACTCCAATGGAGGTTAACCAAAAGCTAAGTGCTCATGAAGGAGAAGAAATCAAAGACATTACAGGATACCAAAGTATGGTGGGTAGTTTGAACTATGCTACCTTGACAAGAATTGACATAGCTTATGGTGTAAGTGTGCTTAGTCAATTCATGCACAAACCTAGAGTACCTCATCTAGAGGCAGCCAAGAAGATCTTGAAGTACCTCAAGGGAACTCAAAGTCATGGTTTGTATTTCCCTTATACATCAGATATTGACATTAAAGTTTACTCAGATGCAGATTGGGCAGGATGCAAGGATGATAGGAGAAGCACCTCAGGGTACATTTGTTTTGCAGGAGATAAGCCTATCTCTTGGTCAGCTAAGAAGCAACCTACAGTGGCATTGTCATCCACTGAAGCAGAGTATAGAGGGCTTGCAAATGCTACTCAAGAAGCTATCTGGTTGAAGCTTCTATATACAGAGTTAGGTCTACTCACAAGACCACCTATCATATTTGGAGACAACACTAGCTCTCTTCACCTTGCAGCAAACCCAATTTATCATGCCAGAACAAAGCACATAGAGGTTCATTACCACTATGTGAGAGAGAAATTGCTAAGTAAAGAGATTCAATTGACATATGTTTCTACTAATATGCAATGTGCAGATTTACTTACCAAGGCACTGGATGGGAACAAGTTAGGCAGATTCAAATCTATGATTGGATTACAGGAGTTGATTGAAGAATGAAAGAGAAGACTTAAGCCAAAGTGTTTGGCTTGAGGGGGAGCTGTTGGTGCAAACAAGCCTACACACATTGGCTTGAACCCTTAGACTCATTAAAGACTAGCATGGATAAAGGTTTATCAAAGCTTCACTCAAAGCAAGGCTCATGTGAACATATGCTTATATGATCTTACTTCTTTACCCCTTGTAAAAGTCTAAGTGACTTATCATTTGTTTGTAACCACTTTAAGTCATCCACCTACCACTAGAGTCGTGGAAATTTGATTGTTGAGATAGAGAGAATATCTCCCTACTTTTAGAGGAGAGATTCAAGGGAGCCTAAGTTTTGAATTTTAAATTCAAAAGAAGATCAAACTCCTATAAAGGATGTACTGAAAAAGTCGCGGGTCACACTATCATTCTAGCTCACTCCCCGAGGCAAAATTTCATTGTAACTCATTGTGTGTGAGGGCTACTCTATACCCAACATCACACTACCTCATTTAGCTGTGCTTGGCAAGCTAATGAGATTGTACAAACACATTTATCAATAGAAGTATACATTTTATCATCTCTGGTTTTTCTGAGTCACCTACTCCAAGTCTGTCAACTTCAAAGAAGCATTGCTCTGGATCTACTGAACCAAATCAAGTGTTCTATAGCTCATTGGAACCAGCTCAAAGTCTACTACAAGCATACAAAATTTCAAAGGATTCCATTCAGCCATTTGGGAGAAAATCAAGTCGAGGTGCACACTGGTATTTGTCTGCAGAGTTCCTGAAAAGTCGGGGGTGATTATAATTTTGCTAAACTTATTTCTCAGTGCATAGTTCATCAATTGAAGTGATTTCACTTGTGATTGGTAGCTTACTAAGGTACATTAATACTCCCAAAAGGAATTGTGCCAATTTTAAGTGTGCTGGACACACTGAGTAAAAGTCTGAGCAGGTATCATTACAAGAATAGAAGGTTTTGCTTGATTTTTGAAGTACCAACTTATCTGTTTTGATTTGGTCATTACCCAAATCACTTCCAAAGTACATATATGGTTTATTTATGTCATTAGGAAGCTAAACTTGTGTACTAAGCATATCTGAAAAGAAAAGAGGGCAGGTGTGAAGCAGGATTTGCAGCACCAACTGATTTCCTGAGTGCATCCATCCATCACTCTCAACAATTGTCAGTGATTGAGGTCCGCAGTTCATATCCAACTTTTGGAACAGTCTTTGCAAGCTCCTTGGTGTTCAAGTTAAACTATCTACAGCAAATCATCCATAAACTGATGGACAAACACAACAGGTGAATCAAGACCTAGAGCAATATCTCCGTTGCACTAGAAACTATCACCAAAATGATTGATTTGAGTTGTTATCCTTTGCAGAGTTTCCCTATAACAATAGAGTTCATGCATCTACTAAGCAAACTCCCTTCTTTGCAAATTATGGACAACATCCAAGGATGGATATATAACTCTCAAATCATGTCAAGAACCCAGCTGCTAGAGACAAGGCCCAGTACCTGATGGAGATTCAAAAAGAACTCAAGGAAGAGATCCATAAAGCTCAAGAACAATATAAGTACTATGCAGATCAGCATCCTATCTAGAATCCATCGTATCAAATTGGGGATAAAGTATGGTTACTCAGAAATAATTTGCAAACTTCAAGGCCTTGTGCAAAGTTAGATCATCAACGATTTGGTTAATTGACCATCTTGGCCAAGATTAATCTAGTCACCTTCAAGCTCCAACTACGAAGTACCAGGAGAATACATCCAGTTTTCCATGTATCCATGTTGGAACCATATCAGATTTCACCACTGAGGAGGGAGAGACCTAGTCGTTCACCACCTATCGAGATTGATGATCATGAAGAATTTGAAGTCGAGCATATCCTAGATTCGACAATATCCTGAGGAATATTAGAGTACGTTATTCATTGGAAAGGATATGACATCAGTGATCGTACTTGGGAACCTATAGAAAACCTTCAGAGAGCACCAATCAAAGTTCGAGAATTCCATAAGAGAAATCCAATGAAGCTGAGACCAGAGAACATGACTGCTCCTCGTGGAACTCGTCGCTTGAGGGGGAAGTGATGTCATGGACAAAGAAAGCCATCCTGAATCTCAGATTCCATGTGAATTCTACATTTCATGATTAGCTCAAAATTAGTAGAAACCAATGCTTCCATTGCGTCCGGAAAGTGCCAAAACACTAAGATTGATTGTCTTCTTGCTTGATTCTGATATCCAGAGACCATGCTTCGAATTGATGATATCATCAATTCGTAACCACCCTTGGAAAACCTATATAAGGAGGGGTTGGCCACATTCACTCTCAGTCTTCCCAATACCAGTCTTGCGAGCTCAAGGAGTCATGACCCTCAAGTAAGTACTCTCCAAGTTCCAGTTCCAGTTCTCGTCTTGTTCATTGTTCCAGTCTTGTCTAGTCTAGTTCTTGGGCATCCTGTCTTATGCTCTTGTAATCTCATAGTACGAGATCTTGTCGAGTTCTTTCTTGTATCTAGTTCATCTCCCAGAAGGGAGTTCTTGTACTCTAGATATCTTGTTTCATACTTACGATCCCGGGTTGTGGGATCTCCTGTATCATCTCCAGTCTAGTTATTCATACCCATCAATCCCGATTGTAGGATGTCCTGTATCAGTCACGTATTCTTCTGTCGTTTTCCCTTCGTAGGTGTTCTTGTAATTAGAAGTGTATTTCCGAAATCTTGCCTACTGTAGTCAGAGCATAATCTAGTGCTCCCCTCACAATTGGTACTAAATTGATAGGTATAAGGCTAGGCTTGTTGCAAAAGGTTATGCTCAAGAGACAAGCATTGATTTTGATGAGGCCTTTGCACCCACGTGCTAAATGAATACCGTTCACAGCATTTATGCACTTGCAGTTCGACATGGTTGGAATATACATTAGTTGGACAATAAACCTACATTTCTAAATGATGACTTACATAAAGAAGTGTATGTATTTCAGCCCCATAGCTTTGTGCAGAAAGGGCATGAAAACAAAGTATGCAAGTTCAAAAAGGTATTATATGGTTTGAAGCAAGGACCACGTACTTGGTATGAAAAGATATATACCCACTTGATCGCACATGGTTTTGAATATTCAAACTGAATGCAACTTATATGTTGAAGGTGCAGATGATGTACTTCCGATCATTGTTGTGTATATTGATGGCATGTTGCTCACTGGTCTTAATGAGAAGCATATTGCTAAATTTAAGGCTAATTTGCATGTCTCTTTTAAGATGTCAGATTTGGGGCAATTGCATCATTGTTTGGGCATTTAGTTTATGCAAGTTGATGGGAGAATAGCTTTGTGTCAAACAAAATATATTGACATATTATTAAAACTTTTTGGCCTTAAAGATTGCAAACCTACTGCCACTACTACGAAAACATGTTTACGGTTGAGTCTTCATGATGTTGGAGATGCATTTGATGTTCTTCTCTATCAATAAGCTATTGGATGTTTGATTTACTTATGCATAACTCGTCCTACTATTTAGTTTATTGTTTCTCAAATGAGCAAGTTTATCCATTGTCCTGGCGTCAAGCATTGGCAGGGAGTTAAGAGCATCTTTCACTATAAGAGTGGTACCCTTTGGATTGCTTTATCCCAAAGAGAGATCACTTCTGCCATATTTGCATGCTTCTTCTAACTTAGACTCGGCTGGTTTCTATGACGCGCATTGACACTTGCTAGGAACCCTGTGTTCCATGCTCGCACAAAGCACATTGAAGTGCACTATCATTATGTCAGGGAGGGTCTTTGTTGGAGATATTATTTTGATATATATGCCCACATATGATACTCTTATAACCCTAACAAGTTACTTATCTTTGAACATTCACTTGATAAGTCATTCAGTGTTGTGTTCTACTCTGCAGGCCTTAAACTCCAACAACAAATATCTTGATGAATGTCCCTAAGATCTTTGTACATTCAAGTAAAGACATCTCTATACTCATGTAGGAATATTGAGATCTAATTAAATCAAGAAAGATCATTAGCAATATATGAGCATCTTTCTTCATTATCTTCCATGGACATTATCACTTTCTTCATGTCTTCTTATTGTCATAACTTTCTCCCTTTCTCTTTTCTCTCCTAGGCATCGAAGTAATCAACTTTGATGCTTCGCAATGATAGATCTTGATATATTCAAGAACTTCAAACTTAGTGTTGTCAATTGACTTACTTCTATAGACGCTACTTCCTACACTCTTAACCTCACATTCATGGACCTGGAAGATTACTCTTATACACTAATCCATGTTAAAGGGATGATTTAGGGTCAGCTTATCTTGCATGTAATCTTCTTCCTTAAATTAGGGACCTTCCATGTAGAGACTAGGATAGTCACTTATATCTAATTCACTGTCATTAGGGCTTTCACATGTCGTCTCTACACGCTTTAATAGCTCAAGGATTGGATAAGAGTCAAGAAGTTTGTCCTCTATAATACTCAATATAAAAGAATCTAAGTCACAACCATCTTCATCACAATTATGTGTGAGTGAAAATTGTGAGTGCGTTTTCATTGATTGCAAGTTCGTATTTGTATTAAGGCCAATCGGTCTTTGTGAATGACATGCCTGGAGTAGAAGAACTTACTCCTAGGTTCTCCAATCAAAGATCTAACACTGATTACTTCACCAAAGTGGGACTCCTAGATCCTAGAGGTGCACCCTAGTTAATTACCTATTGTAAGGAGGTTTACCATGTGTAAGAGCCTAAGTCCAAGACATGCGATGATGATAAAAAGTTCCAAACAACTTTAACATATACACAACCAAGGAAACAAAGATCCAAATTGTTGCTTCCTTCCGTTATTTTGATTCTTCAACTTGCAATCACGTTCAAAGTGTCTAGGTTTACCACAATTCGAGCATTTTTTAATGTCATTACCTGAATCATTTCTTTGGAAATTTATGCGTCCTCTTTGGCTCCCCTTCCCTCGAAATGCTCCTCTACCTCTTGCATGATTTTGATATTGACTTTGGTCTTGGTTACTATTTCCTCTTCCACTTCTGAAACCTCGACCTTTGCCTCTTCCTCTGCCATAGTAGAATACTTCTCAAAACTAGGTTTTCCTTGGGAGTTTAAGTTCTCACCAAGATTATTTTCTTCAATAATCAGCATGGACACCAAATCAGCAAAATTCAAAATATTTTCTTCAATAATCAACATGGACACCAGATCAGCAAAATTCAAAATATTTTCTTAACTGCTTATATGGAGTTTCTAAACCACGAAAGCACACTTCCACCTTATCGTCATCATCTACATTCACGCCAATAGATGCAAGTGACTCACATATGCTTTTGATTTTCAAGGTATAGTCACTTACCAACATGCCCTTTTTCTCCAATGTATGAAGCTCGTTCTTGAGTTGCAATTTTGTGTCTTTGTATTGGTCTCGTACAATATGATAAGACTGTTCCAAGCCTCTTTCAGAGTCTTCGCATCCTGTATGTGCCCAATCATGCTATCCCATATGCTAACATATAGCCAATACATTATCTTTCGTACCCCTTGATTCCATTCTTTATATGATCTTAACTTGTCCACAATCTGATTCCTCTCTAGTAATTGCAGAGCGTTGTTGTTCTCTCCTTCAATGTACTTCTCGTAGCCTTTTCCCATCAAGAAATTCATCAATCTCCAAGCATGGAAGTTATTCATTCTAGCTTATCGCTCATAAGCTGACTCATTCCATCCCTACTTGACATTTCTACAACAATTTGCAATACTACAAAAACACTAGAAGCACTATCTCTGCTTGAATATTGTCACACTATGATGTGACCGTTTGATCTCATAAAAATGCAATTTTTGTGTATCAAGAGTACACGGAATCACTTGAAATTCTAGATCAGGAATGTTTTAGTGTTGTGGAACAGAACGCAAGTTAGAGTTTTGCAAACTGACCTCATTTTTTTGTGGGTCCCACCTTATGAGCTCCAAATCGAAGTTGAGATGGCTTCTACTTTCACATCAAATTTCATAGCAATCTAAGGTCTTTTGTGACTCGTGCTTTCTCCATGCCTTCTCATATACTCTTCACTATCGACGCTCTCTACAAGCTCTCCATAGCCACACCGGCTCTAATACCATGTCACAAAGGAGACAACGAAAAGAGCTCACTCGCACTCTCACACTCAAAGAGGAGCACACACAAATTGAGGCAAGGAAGAATGATCTTCTTTTTCTTCTTCTATTACATAAAAGGAATATACAAGAATGACCTAATACAACAATACAACTAGAGTAATATATAACGAACAATAAATAAGGAAAAACCCAATGTCCGCGAATGAGTAAGCTCGCAAAAAACAAGTGTCTGATCACTCTCAATAGATGAATCTAGTAAAGCTCACTAAAGTATCATTGATATATATTGGCATGACCACTATACATGTCAGAGGAATGAAAAAGTGATACATGTCATCCTTGATCATCACATGTTAAGCTTAATATCTCAACAATATGCAAGCTCAGAAGGAGTTGAAACAAGCTTCCAGGCAATGATATAGGAAGTTTGATGCATCTATGCTCAAATATGGGTTCAAAAGAAGCCATGCAAGCCAAACATTGTCCATGCAGCGAGAGTTGTAAGCCGATTTATGGTTGATCTTCGCTAAGCTCATTGAGATACAGTTAAACCTATATTGAGGTATTTGAAAGGGATCACATATAAATTCTTATGTTACGAAAAGGATCCATTAAAGTTGAAAGGATTTTTAGATTCTAACATGGCTCGTGATGCACATACACATATATCCACAAGTGGATATGCATACACTCTTGCAAGCGGTGGTATTTAATGGTGCTCTTTAACTTCAGGACATAGTTGGACCAAACAACGATTTTTTTACCCTTTTTTTCTTAAGTCATGCATGTTGAGTCTTTCTTCACGCAGTTTGTGTGTGCTTTAGACATTAGACAGTAGCCCTTCTATAATATCAAGATTCCAGATTCCACATTATCCTTGAGGCTTAACCCTTTATACTATGTTTGTAAACTCAGAATTGGATTTATTCATGGATTATGTTCCTTTTCACTCGTCATTTGTGGTACATGTATAGGCTTTACTTTATTGTTGAGCTTTCTTTGAAGGATTTTTTCGCATGGGGCTTTAAGGGCTATATAAGCAGGGCTTATGGTCACTTGTTGGCTATCCTCAACCATCACTTGGCTGATTTTGGAGGTGCTCTTGCTGATGCACACATGGGGAAGCCATGGTGCATATATGGGCAGCTATGGAGCAGCTTAAGAAGAAGATAAGGAGCAACCATGGAGTTCTTCTTGGAGAAGAGTGTGCTCACACTCTTGTTTATGGAGAAGACTTACTTATCAGTAGATTGGTGGTGTGGATCATCCATCTACATGATGTATTTGGAGATTGTCTTCTACATGATGTATTTGGAGATTGTCTTCTACATGAAGATTATGGAGTACTTCAAAGACATGTGATGGAGCTTAACATAAGATTGCATCTTATGTTAACTATTCAGGTACATATTCTCTTTATGCACACAGGTACTACTTGGAGCTTATGGAGACGGTGGCATCCATATCTGGAGCCGTCCTATTCGGCATACATGGAGGCAGTGGCATCCATAAAGGAGAATCAATACATGCATGCTAGATGCATCAAATGAGATGTTAGAGAAGATGTTTCCACATGAGTATGAGGATTTCTGTGAGCAACATATTAGCATTCTATGCTAATTCTATAAGTATGTGATCTATCACACACACATCTGATTTAGGGTCTTCAATAGCCTAAATTCAGATTAGGGTTTGTTGAATATCAGTTTCAAACTGATCTTTCCTACTGATTTCAAACTGATCTTTCCTCTTTCAATCACTCATATTCACTCTTCTACAACCTATAAGTTCATACATCTCATACATATTCTAATTTCTATCCCTACATCTGAATATTCTCGTAAATTTTGTACATACACTCTTCCATAGAGTGGTTGAGATTTTGACTCCCACATTGAAAATTGACATTTGTATGTATGATGGTGTGAGTAAGCAGTGGCTTACGTAACACTTTGAACATATTTTCTAATCTCTCTCTATCTTTGTCCCATCATTGTATGATTAAGTGATGTATTTCATGTCTGCCAATATTGGAAGATCGTGGAATCTGTGTTTGTAGATCCTGGAATCTATGGGCCTACCTAATTTCCAACATTTGGTATCAGAGCTCAAGTTACCAACATTTGGGTTCAAAGCAGCTTCAAACGTTTGACATATGACATACACACTTAATCTAGATGAGTAGAGATTTGAGAATTAGACAATTCAGCCACATGTTTATTTATCAATATGGAGTATGCAGTTGATGATCTATTAGCAGCTAAATACTTTTGGAAGAATGAAGATACTTTACAAAAGTATTGCATGAAGACCAAGATTTGATGAAGAGAAGGCTACTACAAATTCAAGGAAAAACAATGGTTTGGAGGAGATGAAGGAACCAAATCAACATCAAATCATATGTATTAGTTTCTACTATATGATTATCATTTGCAGGTCATATCTTAGAAGAGCAATTATGAAGAGATTTGAAGGATTCAAGAACTGCTTTTAAACACTTTCATTACTTCGAAAATTAAAGCATTAGCTATACCAAATCAGGTATCTAGAGGTTGTTCTTGACAGTTTTGATAGAAGATCTCTTTTGATGATAAGAAGCAATGATAAATCATTGAAGATCAGATTTATTGAAAAGAAGGAAGACGTTCCAGATTTCATGAAGTCTGATATACTTTGAAGAAGTTTGGATATTGGTGTTAAATCATCAAGGGGGATGAAGAAACATAAAGACTTATTTTCAGCCATATGTGAAAGAATGCAAAATCATACCTACAGGTATTCGTATATTTTCTTTGCCAATTTCTCTTCATGTTCCATCTTTTGAAGAAGAAGGAAGCAGGAGAATGTCTGGAGAAAGTTAATGTTGGGTGTTCCTGTTCGGGAGAAAGTTCTAGAGTTCTACTGCAGAGAAGCTTGATATTTCAGAGAGGTCTGTTACTTATGAGGTGTGCACATATATGATTATACCAGACTTTGAAGGAAAGAGGTATGACGGAATTACATATAGAACAAGGATGAAGACAAGATGACAACATAGATATGAAACTTTGTTAAGACTCATGAGAGTTGAGTACAGTCAGAGATGAACCAACTAGTGTTCATAATATACTAAGTTGTGAGTTGACAGTCACAAGTCCCAGGATTCAGTTTCTGATTTTGTTTAGTGTATTTACATGATGCAAAAGAAGTACGTTGAGAAACCTTTCTTAAGGCAAATGCAAATATGTGGATCCTAGTGTATTCTTACAGGTTTGAGAAGACTTATTTCAGAAGATAGTAGATTCAGAGTCAATTCATGCTACATATGTTGTCAAGCAATGATTGCTTGATGTATGCTAACACTATTGGATATCTAGTTTGCATATTATCTCAAGTATTATGGTTCATATTCAGCAAAATCAAATTTTTGAAGTTTGAAGAAGTTCAAATTGAAGAAAAATCTTATAGATAAAGTTTGAAGGTCAATTCTAAAGGACAAGTTTGAAGCTTATGTCAATTTGCAGAAGAATGAAGCCAGTTCAGTTTGTACCAATATGACACTGAAGGGGGATTGTTGGAAAACAATGTCACATTAGTCCAAATCCCTATTAGGGCAAAAACCCTAATTTTGATACTTAGTCATTTTTGGCACAAACTGTGGGTAAAACTTTTATGATCCTATCTTGTAGAGCTTGATGAGAGCTATCTAATGGTATAGAACATTCAGTCATCAGAGATCAGATGTGAACCTAATCTAAGATTAATCAAAGTTAGTTAATAAAAAGCTTGTCAAAATCAATTTTTAGCGATAACTCAAAATAAACGATCAAAATAAAGCAAAAATAGCGATAGCTTTTTTTATCTAGCGATCCAGCTTTATTTTATCATTTAACTTTATTTGAAGGATATTTTCGCATGGGGCTTCAAGGGCTATATAAGCAGGGCTTATGGTCACTTATTGGCTATCCTCAACCATCACTTGCCTGATTTTGGAGGTGGTCTCGCTGATGCACACATGGAGCAGCCATGGTGCACATATGGGCAGCTATGGAGCAGCTTAAGAAGAAGATAAGGAACAGCCATGGAGTTCTTCTTGGAGAAGAGTGTGCTCACACTCTTGTTTATGAAGAAGACTTACTTATCAGCAGATTGGTGGTGTGGATCATCCATCTACATGATGTATTTGGAGATTGTCTTCTACATGAAGATTATGGAGTACTTCAAAGACATGTGATGGAGCTTAACGTAAGATTGCATCTTATGTTAACTATTCAGGTACATATTCTCTTTATGCACATAGGTACTACTTGGAGCTTATGGAGGCGGTGGCATCCATATCTGGAGGAGTCCTATTAGGCATACATGGAGGCAGTGGCATCCATAAAGGAGAATCAGTACATGCATGCTACATGCATCAGATGAGATGCTAGAGAAGGTGTTTCCACATGAGTACGAGGATTTCAGTCAACATGTTAGCATTCTATGCTAATTCTGTAAGTATGTGATCTATCTCACACACATCTGATTTAGGGCCTTCCATAGCCTAAATTTAGATTAGGGTTTGCTGAATATCAGTTTGAAACTGATCTTTCCTCTTTCAATCACTCATATTCACCCTTCTACAACCTATCAGGTCATACATCTCATACATATTCAGATTTATATCCCTACATCTGAATATTCTCGTAAATTTTGTACATACACTCTTCCACCTATTTCTGTTCACATAGAGTGGTTGAGATTTTGACTCGTAAGCAATGGCTTACGTAACACTTTGAACATATTGTCTAATCTCTCTCTATCTTTGTCTCATCATTGTATGATTAAGTGATGTATGTTCATGTCTGTCAATATTGGAAGATCCTAGAATCTGTGTTTCTAGATCCTCGAATTTGTGGGCCTACCTAATTTCCAACAGAAAATTTATACATTATAAAGTGAAATCATGTGATATATCATATATTGTTTTTGTTCATGCAAATATGTTTTTTTTTTTTTTTTGAGACAAAAATAAAAATCTCTCTAAGTGGATAAAAACCTTGATTTTTATTTTAGGTATGAATGATTTAAACAATTAAATTTCGCTTTAAATCTTATGATTTCATTCTTTCGGTCACACTATGCTTCAACGAATAGTAGCACTATCTACTACAGAGACTGAATATATATCATCACAAAGGCTTCTAAAGAAGCCATTTGACTTGCACGTCTATGAAGTGAGTTTTGTTTGCTTGACAAGGCACCGGTTCTTCATTGTGATAACCAAAAGGCCATGTCTCATAAAGAATGCCATGTTCCATGCTCACACAAAGCAAAATGATTTGAGATATCACTTAAATCGGAGTGTTACAAGATGGCTTGATAGCTTTGATCAAGGTCAATACTTCACATAATCTGCAGATCCCCTCACTAAGTGTCGACCCAATACACAACATCAGCTATGTATACAGATGATGCGCGTGAGTTAGTTTAAAGGAGCTTGCTTGGCCCTTAAAGTGGGAGATTTTGGGGCATAAAGGATCTAAGGACTCTCTTTTTGTATATATTCGACCCTATTACTGATATTTCTCTTCGAGAGCTTTCCATATATATTTTTATTATGTTTTTTTGGCCCCCTATCTGGAAAGATATTTGCATTTTATGTGTTTTTCAAGATAACAGTTTTTAAAAACTATGTACTTCTTCATTTTTCTGCACATTGAGCTTTCTCTCTCTACTTCCTCTTTCCTCATGCAGTAACCAAACCCCTTGGTGTTTGGAGCAACCGAGCACATCATTGTGTAGCTCTTCACAGCCTCTTTCATTCTGTGTCTCTCTCACTCAAAAACAAGCACATTTGGGTGAGGCTCCACACTACTTTCAAATGCCATATGAACATACTGTAAGAATGCATCTGGAAAGGGGGGTAGTTCTATTCTTAGAAAGTCTCTGTTTCTATATAGACAAATCAAAAAAACACTGAAAGTAATGTCCTGAAACATTCCCAGATCTTTATTTTGCAAGATTAATAATTATATTAGAAATGGATCTCCTAGAGATGAGAATTTTTCCTCGAGCTTCGCAGCCTCTCTCTAAATATTTTAAAAAACATCCTTTTCTCATCTGGATTGATCATCTTGAGGTAAAATAGATAGTTTAAATATAAGATTGGAAAACTTGAATCTAACAGCATTAGGCAAAATAAGCAGAAGAAAACTTATGATTGCTTAAGTATTTTTCCATTGTAACCAGATTAATCAATAAAATGCACTATACTATGGAAGAAAACACCAGAGTGGCTT
This sequence comes from Ceratopteris richardii, assembly GCA_020310875.1. NCBI lineage: Eukaryota > Viridiplantae > Streptophyta > Polypodiopsida > Polypodiales > Pteridaceae > Ceratopteris > Ceratopteris richardii. The sequence goes on along the minus strand of CM035436.1, from coordinate 59,013,609 downwards.
GAAGTACTTGTGATTGGAGTGAAGCCGTGAATACTGCACTGGCTTGAGAGCTGGTCGATGAAAGCAAAAGGGGAAAGACGGGAAGAAAAGAAGCAGGTGGAGGGGGTGGCGCCGCTTAACATAATACAACAAGGAAAACAACTTGAAAAGATCACGAATCAGCTCATAGGAATTCCACATTGTCTTGTGAATATATGAACGAAACTATAATATTATTCAAGGTAGCGTGCCTGGTGGAAATGCATTCAAAATTGCACCTGTATTGCTTATTATCTTCAGTGTTTGCAGAGTGATGTCCTGCTGCGATGACAAAAGATCCTCTCTACCCTAAAACAGCATGGATTCATTCTGAGACACAACAGAATATAAGACTCAAATCATGAGATGCAGGAGAAATTTACCTTAAATGTAAGATTGCAAAGCACAGAGATCTCAAGTACTGAACCAGAGATACGAGAGGCATGACATAAGGGCACACCATTCTGAAAAGTGACATTTGGATGGCTTTTCAACATGTTCTTCACCTCCTCTGTTATCTGGGGCACCTTTTCAAAATCTGTCAACTGAATGGGGATCTTTAGAGTGAAAGACCGCCATGTGGCACGTGATTTGTTTACAATAGCCTGTTTAACACACATACACACACAGCATGAATTACCACATTTCATGTCAGACTTCAACGAATTAGTACAGTAAATACCAAAAAGATTGTGTTGAATAATGATTTGTAAGATAGACTTCACTTTATTACTTTTAGCACCAGATGAATGAAGATTCTTAAGTAGGATGGAAATCCATGCCACCTAGAAGCTACATAATTGAAATGACACTTTTCACAAATCAAACATAGAAGTTCACCTCTTCTGAAAATGTGCTGATGCAGACATTTCTAATACATTCCTAATTCCTTCATTATGAAGTTCCCGAAGCCAAGAAGGGCTTAGATATAAAGAATTATTTAAAGAGAAAAGGACTCCAAAAAAAAAAAACCTTTACAGGGCAGAAAAAAATTTACTTCTCTGCTGTTTCTTTATTTTAGTTTCTCATTTTCTCTATCCTCATGCACATTTGAGTGATGATGCAAATACCCTGTCCACAAACTAGACAGATTAACTAGTAACACTTGAGCAAGGTGATTTGTTGCCCCTTGTACAATGTGCAACACAAGCATTACCTCTAGCTTTTGTGCACTGGTGTGTTATGTGTATGTGTTGTGCGGGCGGGCGCGGGGGGGAGGGGGGAGGGGGGGGGGGGGGGTGGTGGTCTTATATCGCGATTTTTTGGCTCCAAATAAAGTTCTTTTAAATTGTTCTCGATTTAAATCTCTGTATACGATTTTTATCACCTCATGAATGATTTTTTATTTTTTTCCTTTGACCTTGAAGAACTAGTGTTTGACTCACGATTCGATCTTCTAGCTTGTTGTCATGGAGAGTAATGTATCTTAGTTAATGAATAACTTGGCTTATGCTCTAGAGATTGGTACTAGATCTTTGATCTAAAATCTTCTAGTTGAACAAAAGCCGTTGTTATCTAGATTGGCTTCTTTTTTTTTTTTTGAGAGTACAATGAATTGGAAACACACTCACACACCCGACCTCGTAAGGTAGAGGCACCCATCCTTGAGGACCTCAAGATATGTCCAGCCAAGACTTGAACTCCGGACTTCCTCCCAGAGACTCAAGGCGTCAAACCACTAGGCTACGCGGGCTTGGACTGATTGGTTTCATTTTTGTCTCGACATTTATCCAATCATTATCCCCTCAATAATATCTTGGTCATTGCATACTAGGATGGCGATTAAGATAGTGGCATTGCCTACTTTTAGATGTATCTATATTTTTCTGACATATGTAGTTTGTGCTCCTCACATGCCTATGATAGAAACCTTTATTGGCTCTACATGACCTTCAAGTAATTGATTATGGAAAGCTGAATAATCTTCACTATTGACCCTCTATCTATGAGGATATTAAATACCTAATAATCTTTCCATACAATGCCAACTTGAACATATGGCCATCAATATGTGATCTTTTTATTCTTTTGCATTTCCAATCAACAAGTAGCTATTGGTATACATGTGAAAAAAATTAAAATCTCTCTAAGTGAATAAAAACCTCGATTTTTACTTTGGGTATGAACGATTTAAACGATTAAATCTCGATTTAAATCACACAATTTAAATCTCTTGGTCACACTATGGAGGGGGGGGGGGGGGGTGTGTGTGTGTGTGTGTGTGTGTGTGTGTGCGCGCGCGCGCACGCGCGCGTGCACACACACTTGCGTGCGAGAGAGAGAGAGAGAGAGTGCACGTGTGTACGTGCACGCGTGCACGTGCGTGTCCGTGCATGCATGCCATGTATGTATGTATGTATGTTTGTATGTTTGTATGTATGTTTGTATGTATGTATGTATGAAGTGCTTAGCTTTATAAGGCTAACAATACATACACTCCCACACATATCTTAAAACGAAGAATCATACATGGCCAAAAATAAGTATTGGCCAATAAGGTTAAAGTTCGATATATGCAAAGATGCCTTGAACGGCACTCATGCAAACTCTATTGGCAAACAAAATTATCCTTAAGCACACACACCTTGCCTCACATAAAAAGTAATTACTACTCTCATCCTCACGATGCCCCTTGAGAGAGAGAAAACATTTACAATGTCTTTGAGGCAGAGGATGTTCACCTCAAGCATCATATTAAGGGTATCAGCAACCACATTGGTTTCATGCCTACAATATTGTATCCCGAAATTGAATTGTTGCACGAGTTCCATCCACCTCATCATATAGACCCCAAAGTCAAGTCTTGATCATATGAGATATTTTGAAGGGTGATGATGCATCAATACCGTAAAGCGAGAGCCATACAAGTGGCACCAAACCTTCAAGAGATGTATGACTACTAGCCATTCCTTCTCTAGTGTGTCAACGCATTAAAAACTTGCAACTCTCAGATGCTATGAGTTGAAGGTTTTGATAGAGAAAAACACTTATAGCCACATTATTGGCATTCCTCTACACCATAAAGGACTTCTCTAGATCTACGATAGGAAAGATTCGTGGAGATGTCACTAGCCACTTCAATGTCTGAAAACATCGACTAAGCTCCACGGTCCACTCCACACATGGACTAGAACTATGCTTACAAGTTACACTAAGGAGTCTCTTAAACAAATGTTCCAAACTTAAGGCTTTGCAGTATATGGACAGCCTCTAGTAAACTTGCAAAAGAAACTTGTGAATCCCAAAAAAGACCTTCACCTACCATGTAGTCATAGTAGTACAAGAGGTTTAAAAACAAGATTTAAATCGAGATTTAAATGGTTTAAATCGTAGAGGTTTATAAAATCCAAAATAAAAATCGGGGTTTCTATTCACTCTGATAGATTTTTATTTTTTGAAACATAAAGCTATGTACCAATGCATATTTAACACATTCTTGATATACCTGACATGAATAACATATAAAATCACCTTATAGTCTATAATCAACTATGAAAGTGAACAGTGGAATTATGAAAGTGAACTACGATTTTTTGCCCAAAAAAAAAATAATAATAATAATTGCATAAAAATCGTATAAAATAGTAAAAATCGTTGGAGAGATTTAAAAAACGATTTTTATATAAAAATTGACAATTTTAATCAGCTATGCATGTAGTGAATCCCAAAAGGGCCTTTACCTGGCATAAGGTGAATTCCAGAAAGATAACAGATGAGACATGTACCAAACACAAACTCAATGTTGTGTTCTGACATGGAACTGCAAGACAATGGAAGTCCAGCATTCCAAACTAGTCACTCTCACCTTATACAATCATAAAATAATAGCAAAAAGAGAAATCAAAAAGATAACATTGCACAAAGTAACACGAGAGACGTTTTGATCATAACATAATGCTTTAAATTTATAAATTGATATCAGATTTACATCATTTTACATAAATCAATGAGCTTAGAGGGAACAAACCCCTAGATCACATGGCAGCCACCATTAAATACAAATGAAATGGTATGCAAGAACATAATCCATAGATAGATGATCTTTCTTGGCATGCCCAGAATAACATCAACATGCTTGATGCTCGTTATCCTAAAATCCTAAAAGTTGTGCTCTCCCTCTCTTAACAATCCAGACATCGAACGATGTACCGATGCTCTATGGCTTTGTGCTCAGGCTAAGTGTTTGTACCACACAAGAAGAAAGAAAATTATGCTTGAAGCCATTGCCAAATAATATTGTCATTATTTGGCCATTATTCTTGACATAAACATAGAGCGAGTCCTGAAGGCCAAACACAACCTTATGTGCATAACGACTTACACTTCTACATGCATGAAATATCTCCCGGTCAAAACATGAAATACATCATACATGTATATGCAATGGGATTCACTGTGGCACCACAAAAACATCCAAGGCCAATGGCTTCCTCTTTCTAAGTCAATACCTATCGCAACAAAAGTGGCTTCTCTAGTGACAATCAAAGCACCTACCCTTCCTATGGTCCTTGGATCATGCCACCTTCATTTCATCATCATTCCATTGAGCCTTCTTTGAGTATTCTATGGAAATTCCCACATTCACTAGTTGTGTCCAGCCATTTAGCATGCCAAAACTTGTTCCAAAGGCCATGGTAGAATGCCACCCTTGCCCATGGGGTCTCTTCAGAAAATTGCAAAGGTATTATCTTACTTTTGAGTGAACCCATAGATATCCTCGAGCAAATATAGGATTATAGGGGCTCTTATAAGGCTCTCAAAATTTTGACAAGGTCCTTGAGCTCTTGTCAATAAACTTACATGGATCGCTTTCCCATCTTGTATCTAAACAATGTTTTGTGACTCTTGATCATGTTCACCTACGTAAAGCAGGCTTTGAATGTCAGCTGAAATGCAGTCGAGAGAGGGAAGGCTGTGGTTAGAGTTGGAACCGCCAAAAGTATGTCTTACCCTTCAAAAAAACTTCAAATTCTCAATCCATTGGGTAATGGTGAACTCATATATGTCAAAGAAGATGGTCCGATTCACCAACCGTGAACCTACTACACTCTTCTCGCACTTCAACTTTCCCCTAAAGAGTTCAAGGCCGAGCTGGAGAGACAAGTCCCCATTGCCACGTGAAATCAAGTTACACGTGGACCTCAACTCAAGCTGTTTTCCTCTGCATCTCTATGAGTTGCCACTATAACACTACAACAAGGGATGCATCCATGCTTGAAAATGGTATGCTGGGCCCTTTGAGACATAGCACGTGCATGTGAACAGGCATAGGAGGAGAAGAAACACCCTGCATTGACTAATGCTGCTTAGTTAAGCAGCTACCAGCTAGTCTACGGAAGCACGCGAACAGCACAAGGAAGAAGAAGAAACTTGGAGCACAACACACAAGACTGAATGTATTACTAGAGAATGTACAAAGATAAGTAGCCCATTAGGGCAATAGGCATATATACAAGCTAGGGGAAAAAAACCTCCTAAAGAGGGAAAAAAGTGCCCCGGCGGTCCTAGAGTGTTCACACACATCACTACCTAAATATATCAACAAATCCCCCCTGGGAGTGATGCGGTGAACAAGTAGTTGGCACTCATGTATAAGGAAGTGCCGAGCTATGTGGAAATCACTCCACAAAAGGAAGTAAGCCCAAAGCTTTGCGGAAAGCTTCAAACTTCTCCCTAGGCAGAGCCTTCGTGAAAAGGTCTGCAATGTTCTCCTGCGTGGGCACATATGCCAAGCTGATCTCCCCAGCAGAGAACCTCTCCCTGACATAGTGATAATGCACCTCAATGTGCTTAGTGCGAGCATGGAACACAGGGTTCCTCGCAACTGCCAATGCGCTCTGACTGTCAGTGAAGATGGTGGTGGCAGAAGACTGGCCAACACCCAAATCAGCCATAAGGCGTCTGAGCCACACACACTCAACAGTCGCTGTGAAAGCTTCCCTATACTCAGCCTCACAACTGGAAGTGGCCACAGTAGGTTGCTTCTTGCTCAACCAAGATATACATGAGCTACCAAGCATGAAGCAAAAACCACTGGTGGACACACGAGTGTCATAGCAACCAGCCCAATCTGAGTCAGAAAAAGCATGCAAATCTGGCGGTAGTGATCCCCCCTTGGGATAAAACAACCCAAGTAGCCGAGTACCACTCAAGTAGCGAAAGATGCGCTTAACCGCTTTCCAATGCGTGACTCCTGGGCAATGCATAAACCTGCTCATCTGTGAGACAGCAAACTGAATATCTGGCCGAGTAATGCATAAGTAAATCAAGCATCCAACAGCCTGCTGATAGAGAACAGCATCAAATGCATCTCCAGCATCATGAAGACTCAATCGTAAACCTGTCTCCATAGGAGTGGCAATAGGCTTACAGTCTTCAAGGCCAAAACGCTGCAATAATGTGTCAATATATTTCGTTTGACACAAAGCCATTCCACCATCAACTTGCATAAACTGAATGCCCAAATAGTGATGCAAATGCCCCAAATCAGACATCTCAAATGATGCATGCAAATCAGCCTTGAAATCAGCAATATGCTTCTCAAGAGGACCAGTGAGCAGCATGTCGTCTACATAGACAACAATGATCAAAAGCACATCATTAGCACGCTTAACATATAAGGTGCTTTCAGTTGGACTGTTCTCAAAACCATGTGCAATCAGATAGGCATGTGTTTTCTCATACCAAGCACGTGGTGCTTGCTTTAAACCATATAACGCCTTCTTTAACATGCACACCTGGTTTTCATGCCCTTTCTGCACAAAGCCACGGGGCTGAAAAACATACACTTCTTCATGCAAGTCACCATTCAGAAATGCCGTTTTAATGTCCAACTGATGTACATTCCAACCATGATGGGCTGCAAGTGCACAAATGCTCCGAACAGTAGTCATACGGCATGTAGGTGCAAAGGTCTCATCAAAATCAATGCCTCTTTCCTGCGCATAATCCTTTGCAACAAGCCTAGCCTTATACCTGTCAACTGTACCATCAGGTTAACGCTTCAGCTTGTATACCCACTTAGTGCCAATGGCCTTCTTGCCAGGAGGCAAGTCACATAAAGACCATGTACCATTCTTCATTATAGCATCATATTCAGATTGCATAGCAGCCATCCAATTTTCTGAATTTTGTGCTTCATCAAAAGAAACAGGCTCATTCTCATCACAGAGACTAGATGCAGCCATAGCATAGCAATCTGATGCAAAGGAGGTACTATGAGAGCCTGAACGAGTACGATATGACAAAGGTGCATCTAATTTGTTGTCACGCAAAGTCTGCACCAGCCATTTTGGCATAGTTTTTGCCTGTTCAATATGAGCTCTCTCATCAACAAGTGCATCATGTAAATCTGCATCAGAAATGGAATGATCTGCATCATCATATGAAACCTGCAAAGGCTAAGAAGTTGCCTCATTAGGACCAGCGCTAGCCTGTCCACCTGTAAAAAGAGGCATCAAAGTATCATACATGTCTTTGGAGCTAACAGATGTCTCCTTAGTACATGAAAGCAATGGCTGAATAGCATCTTCCACAAAGACAACATCACGGCTAACCAGAATGCGTTTAGTCTGTGGATGATACAGACGATAGCCTTTACTTTCAGAACTGTACCCAACAAAAATACATTTGACTGCCTTATCATCCAATTTTCTGCGATGTTGTTCAGGCACTAATGCATATGCCAAACAACCAAAAACACGAAGATGAGCAACAGATGGCTTGCGGTCATGCCAAGCCTCATATGGAGTGATTAGACTGCAACGCTTTGGTGGGACACCTGTTCAGTACATATGCTGCACACATGACAGCCTCAAGCCAGAAACTATGTGGTAAAGCCTGACTTTTGACCATGCACCTCGCCATCTCCATGAGTGACCTGTTCTTTCGTTCAGCAACTCCATTCTGTTGAGGTGTATACGGCACTGTACACTGGTGTTTTATCCCACGTTCAGCCAGAAATGCATTAAAATCTGAAGACATATATTCCCCCCCTCGATCAGAACGGAGGGTGCCCATTTTACATGCTGACAGATTTTCAGCCAAAACCAAAAACTGTTTGAAGCACATGAACACTTCGGACTTTGCTTTGAGTGGATATACCCATGCATGCCTGGAAAAATCATCAATGAAAGTCACGAAGTAAAGGTAATTTCCAAAAGAGGGTGTGTGCATAGGACCACAGACATCACTATGTACAAGCTGCAATTTCTGCATAGCCCGAACTGAACCATCTTTTGGAAAGGAAGAACGTTGCATTTTGCCCAAAATACAGCCTTCACAAACATGTTTTCCAGGTGCCTCAAGTTTGGGCAAAGAGGACACCATTTCAGATTTCTGCAGGCGTAACAAACTAGCAAAATTCAGATGACCAAAGCGTGCATGCCAAAGCTTTGCATCTGACATAGCCTGAGAATCATGAACTGCACATGCCGAATCATTCACAGATCTTTCATAGTCTATGAGCTTATACAGCCCACGACATAAAATGCCAGAAATTCAGATGACCAAAGCGTGCATGCCAAAGCTTTGCATCTGACATAGCCTGAGAATCATGAACTGCACATGCCGAATCATTCACAGATCTTTCATAGTCTATGAGCTTATACAGCCCACGACATAAAATGCCAGAAGCAATAATCACATCGCCATTTGAGAGATCATGGAATGTACACCTGTCATCAACGAATTTCACAACCAAGCCAATCTTGGCTAATGCAAAAACTGATAACAGGTTCTTTTTGATCCCTGGCACAAATAAAGCATTTGACAAAGTGAAAGAACTACCATCAGCAGTAATCAGAATGATCTTACCAACTCCCATAACAGGATAAGAGGAGTTATTGACGCATGTGATAGTATTCCCTGTAGGGGCAGGCTCGAGTGAAGAGAAGAAACTGCGCTGCGAGGTAATATGTTTGGTCGCCCCACTGTCAAAGTACCAAACATCTGAGTCTACTGCAAACATGCACTGATCATGAGAAGATGGGTCAAAACTGCAGACAGTAGTAAACGCCCATTCTTCTTCCTGCACAAGATTTGCAGACTCTGTTTTTGGTGTAGAGGCCTCTGCAACAACCATTCCGGCCTCTTTCTTCTTTGCCTCTTTAGCAGCCAGTTTTGGACAGTTCTTTATAATATGATCATTTCCTTTACAGTACTTGCAGAACAATTTCTGCTTTTCTGATTTCTTCTCATCTTTATCCTTGTTCTTCGATTGTGCAGCATTTGCAGATTTCTGTTTACTAGTAGAAGAGCTCCATTTTCCTTTGCCCTTCTGACTAGCCAGGAAAGCTTGATCTGCAACATGCATAATGGACCTGTTCTGCCTAGACTGATCTTCCTGCAACAGAACAGAGACTAATTCCTCAAATGACAAGGCATTCGGATTGCCTTTCATCATCAATCGAAGAGTAGAGGCAAAACTCTGATATGAATCAGGAAGGCCATTCAGAACGGTATGCACAAGTGAGCTATCTGATATAACCTCATCAGCAGAAATCAATTGTTCCTTCATCTTTGTAAGAAAACTGTCCATCGAATCACCTTCATTCATGTGCTCACTCTCCAACTGTTTTCGGAGGTAAGCAACACGAGCCTCATTCCTAACCTGGTACAAAGTGGTAAGTGTATCCCAAGCATCCTTTGTTGTTCTGCAAGAGCGAATGTGAGGAATAATGGCACGTTTGACAGACAAAGCTATCAATGAATGTGCCTGGGCATCTCTGCCATCCCAACGAATCTGCTCTTCAGTAGGTGCAACAGAAACAGCAGCACGAACAGGAATCTGCGGAATATCATCTTCGACACCATCTTCATCAGCTCCAACACCTGTATTTGCACTACCTGTCGTTACAGGTGTAACAGGACGTCTTTCAACACCCTGCACAATGTTCCACAATCCTTTTGCAACCAGTACATGTCGCATCATATAAGCCCATAATGGGTAGTTGGTACCATCCAACTTATCCTCAACAGCCAACATAAGGAATACATCACTTCTTTCAGCCATGGCCGGTGACTAAAATACCTTGATGCAAAAAAATTGACTGTATCTCAAAAAGTTGAACAGAACTACCCAGATGAGTTCTGCTAGACCTGTAGCAGACTTCGAGACGCTTAAACTGGCGAACAGAAACTGGTATATACCTTTGGCACAAAAGGACGAAATAGCCTGCACAAGCACTGCGATAGTGCATTCGGAGGCCGAAAGGAGCTCAGATCGCGATTTCGGCACCACAAAGCGAAGCAGTTTTGATCTCGGAAACACCCTGAGTATGCTCACCAAATTTTGTGCGAATCTGAGACTGCAAACGGAGGAGTGTCGACGGCGCCCTAGAAGAAGCAACGACCTGCTCTGATACCAATTGTTGGAGTTAGACGTCTGCGGAAGCACGCGAACACCACAAGGAAGAAGAAGAAGCTTGGAGCACAACACACAAGACTGAATGTATTACTAGAGAATGTACAAAGATAAGTAGCCCATTAGGGCAATAGGCGTATATACAAGCCGGGGGAAAAAAACCTCCTAAAGAGGGAAAAAAGTGCCCCGGCGGTCCTAGAGTGTTCACACACATCACTACCTAAATATATCAACAAGAGAGGGGGGTTGTATTAATGGCTAACAAGTGGCAGTGCTGGTAAGCTGTGTCCAAGGGCTGGAGAAAAAAGGAAACCCAGCAACTACAACAAAGCAGCACAGCTAGATATGTTTATGCACAGGAGATGTGCCTGCTGCCACGTACTGCTGCAGTAGAAAAAGTGAAAAAGACCCCTCCTGACAAAATGCAGGCACCCAAACAGGACACTGCCCTTGGAGCACCTTTCTGGGGCACCACCTGATGGCAGGTGGCCTCCTCCTGGGCTGGTATCCTCACATCATATGCCTCTTGGACTCCCTTCTCTTGCATCCCAACCTGGTGGCCGATTAGCAGACCATGCCTAGTCTAGCAAACAACTTACTCTTTTCCAACCCTGCACAAATGGATTCCAGCTTCTATCCCTCCTGGCCTTTCCTCCTCAGAGGCTGGTGCTCTTCCCACACCATGCACCCCCATCCTCACGGCACCCAACAAGGCTAGCTCAGAGCATACCTGTCCTATCTCTAGTATAGACAAGTATGTGCATGCCTTCCTACTCTCTACCTGAGGGTATGGGACATATTATCTGGGCATCTACCTGCTGGCTGCCAACTTATGGCGATGCCAGCCACAGCCCTACCAACTCAACCTGAAGATCAAGGTAAGAATCACACAACCTGGACTCGTCACCATCAGCTTGCATGTGCCTCCCGTATTCCCCTCTCCTGCTAGTAGCATCCCACATCCTGTAAAGGAGGGTAGAGAACCTGTCAAGCTGGATTATTCCAGCCCCATGGCTGTAATAGATTCGTGCACATTTCTATGCCTAGTTCTCGAACACAGATGTTCTAATACCAAAGATATTGCACACAAGTCATTAAATGACATTTTAAGGAACTCTAAAATAAGCCCATCCATCTATGGACGTTTTGAACAACGCTGATCAAATGTAAATACTTCTGATTTGCAACAAATAAGCATCAGACAATTTGTTTTGTGCAACAATGTAAAAAGAAAATCTAAACGAGGGGATGTAAGTTCATCAACTGGGATACAAAAGTGCATTTGGATGAAATAGATCCATTGAAACTGCATTTACTTCTACCAAAAAACTGATACAGTTCCCAGTCACATTGACAATGTGCAATCCAAATGGATACTGCTTTCTAATAGAAAATAATGTAAACAGAAAACCTCAATATCGAAGAAATCATGAATATTATCAGACCAAGCCAATGATTGAGATGATTCAAGCAAAGGCCTATCAGTTTTCAGGCCAATCTTAAGTCTGGTGTGCACTTCGAAACATGCAACGGTAACTCAGACAGAGCATAAAACTCAAGGTAAGGGCAAACAAACCTGGCTTGAGAAAAATGAATTCGGAACAGTAACCGGAAACTTGTCAAGATCCAAGAGCCGGGTTGAAGTGACTCCGATATCAACCACTTGACCCTCCACATTTCCCGCCTGTTACACATAATCTTAGGTTGGGAAACATCAAAAATTGTAAGCTAACTGCATTCAACTGCACCTCAATTGTGACAAAGATAGGTATAGGAAGTCCAAAGAACATGAGAAAAGATTTACCACAAGAATCCAGTATATTAGATTAATATAATTTCAAAACAAAAGTAAAACGCACGTACAAAGGAAAAATATGAATGAAAACTTTTATTAATACATCAAAAGACCGAAGGAGGCCACCCACCTTATTACATCACTTACCATCCCACCCATACCCATCGGAGTCGATCACACAAACCTCTCCCTTTCCATCGCTGGAGATAGTACCCCACATAGACCCATACCGTGTACACCCCACACACCACCATTCATTTCACACGTGAGCTAGCCCCTCTCTACTCATCAGAGGTCGAGCATGGCCTATGTCTACTACACCCATCCACCCTCTTCCCAATTCTCACTTCACATATGTCATCCATCTTACACACCTCAGCTATCAGCTCCTTCCCACACACCACTCATACAGGACGTAACCCTCCCCCTCGCACTAGAGTCTAGACCCCAGACCAGTTGGTATGATGATAAGTGCAGAGCGCTTTACAGATGCATACATGCATGACGAGCCTTGGGAGAGATTATAGAGAGAAAAGCCGGTAAAAGCATTGACCCCTCAGAAGCAGCCGGCATTCGAGGCGGCACAAGAGCTTGAGTTATATTGTCTATTCATGTATGGATAGTGCGACAGCATGGCACACTGTCCACGAGCCTCATCCAACTACACCCATTGAGGTCCCACAATCTTGGCAGGATTATGTAGTGCGATTATATAATGTGCTTCGACAGCCGCCCATTCCACAGCCACCCGATCCTTGACCCACACACTCCTCTTTCTTTACTACATCGATGGTGTAGAGGACCATAAGCCGCATGCACCACATACGAGCAGCCAATCACACTAGTTTACAGAGTGAGCATCTCATTTATGCAGCCTCCACTATAGCCCCGTTGATCACACATGTTTTCACCCAAGCTATAGTGGAGGGTTTCCCATAGGAGTGGATAGAGCATACTATCATGCCTATCCACAAATCTGGCGACACTTGGGATCCAAGGACCTACAGGACTATCATGATTGGCCACATAATGGCCAAATTATATGGAGCAATTCTTCAGGCAGAGCTTAGATCATATGCAAAGGCTGAGGGCCTCCGAGCATCATGCCAAGCTAGGTTCAAACGACCTTTTTCCACAATGAACCATATCTTCATCTTGCATGATAGAAGAGGCTTTATTGTTGTTGTGGATTTTTGCAAGGCTTTTGATATGGTCCCATGTGAGAGGCTATCCCAGTGAGAGGCTTTTCATATGGTCCCATGCGAGAGGCTATCCAAGTGCCTACCGAGCCTTGGGATCCCGACAGAGATGATATGAGCCATCTACACTCTCTACGAGGTGTTTGGTCGAGTCCAATGCCTTGGCAGTTTATGAGAACTCGTCGCTAGGACCATTGGTGTTAAGCAAGGCTGCCTACTCTCCCAGACACTTTTTGGGCTTTACATTGATGAGATCTCTGACTACATACTACGAGAAGGCGGGGCGGGGACCAACCTGGGAGGACATCTATATGGGTTCATACAAAGACCACACTATATGGGTTCATACAGAGACCACACTATATGGACATCTATATGCCACATAGTTCACAAGTGGCGATTGGTTAGCTAAGGGTGGCATCACGCAGACTGGAGATCGAGAGTAGGAGACACAATGAGGTCCCCAAGTAAGAGCGGATTTCCAGACTATGTAGAGAGGAGATGGAGAGTGAGGAGCACTTCATATGCCCATGCAGAGTATACACTGAGATTACAGACAGATATGAGACTTTGTTCAAAAAGCAGGCCACCCTAGGAGAGCATCTATAGTGATTAGAAGACAAATAATCGACACTATGGGTCGTACTCCTGCGGATATCCGATCCCATATCAAGGTCACTGGGCCTAATACATGGGAATGCAAGCATTGCAAGGGTCTATACACCGGTAGTGCATCTCGGATCAAGGCACATCTTCTTGGTTTGCGAGGTGGTGGCATTGGAAAATGTCACTCTGTGCCTCCACAAATCATAGGGGACTTGACTGCCAAGTTGCAATTGTCTCAAGGTGTTGGAAATATCCACGTGAGTGAAGACCCTCTTCAGACTTCTGAGATGCATCACAATATTGGAGAGTCTTCTACGGGACCTTCAAAAAGGGCTCACACTGATAGTGTGAGCTCTAGTGGTGCATCCCCACATGCTAGCGCTACTCCGATTCCACGAGTACGGGCTCCCTCTAGTAGTGGTCCCATACCTAGGAACCTACCCGAAAGTAATGTCTTCGTGAAGGGTAGCATGAGAGCATCTATGCAAAAACAAGCAATAGAGTAAGCCAAGACAGAGATCACAAGATTGTTCATTTTATGTGGCATCCCCTTCAATGTAGCCAATACCACTGCATGGAAGAGGACAATGAGAGCTGTCAGTCGCATAGGTGCTCCTTGGGAAGGTCCATCTGGGAAAGTCTACTCACTACCGAGCTTACCAAACAAAAGCTTGCTATAGAAACTGAGATGTTATCATTGCGTAGTACATGGGAGAAATATGGGTGTTCCATTCTATGTGATGGATGGTCAGATATGCATAAGAGGAATGTGTATAACATCATGGTTTCCTCTTGCAAGGGAACTATGTTTTTACGTCGCATTCCAGCACATGCACCTAGAACTATTGTCACAGGTGAATTCATATTCTCTCATGTAAGAAAAGCCATTGAGGATGTAGGCCCACGTAATATCATTCAAGTGATTACAGACAATGGATCCAATTGTATGGCAATGGGTCGTATGCTAGAAGAAACATTCCCTAGAATCATGTGGACCCCTTATGCGAGTCATAGCTTAGACCTCTTGATGGAAAATATAGGAAGCTTGCCATGGGTTGAGACTATCCTTAGCAAAGCAAAATTCATTGTGAAGTTTTTGACTAGTAGACCCAAAGTTCAAAACATATTTCGCTCGCATACTGACTGCTTCAAAAGCCATCCATTACACGATTTTGTTACATATTCATTTTGTTGGATAGAGTATTGAGAGTGAGGAAAGGTCTTCTTCGTACAATTGTCGCAGAGGAGTGGTACCAGATACCAGAAGCTAGAGATGGAGATCCTTTATTTCTACGATTTTCATCACTTGTCATGGGAGATGATGCCTTCAAGTCGAAAGCAGAGGTTCTTATTGCTTCCCTTCAGTCACTATATTCCGTGCTTCGTATCACAGATATGGAAGGAAGCACACTTGGACTTGTATACAAGTATATTAGCCATATACAAGGTTGCATTGTAGACGTATCTGGTCTTTCAGATACAGAGTAAGTCATAATAAATAATAATTTATAAATTTATATATTTTAACTTGTCTGAAAATGTTCGTTACATAATACATTATATATATTTATTATGTAAACTTAAAATTATATATTAAATTGAATTTTGCAAGCGTCATGATTTGTGTGAAGCAGTGCGTAAGAGATGGGATTGGTTTCACAAACCAATCCACGCAGTTGCTCATATACTCCATCCTTTATGGAGATCAAAGGCTCAGGATTCAGACATGGCTTTAGAAGACAACTGGATAGAGTACGTGGGACGATTGACCGAAGGGGATGTAGCAATATATTCAGAGTTGCAGAAAGAGCGTCTGCAATTTCGATCCATGGAGAGGTATTTTGGATAGCCAAATCCGAAATTGAGAGAGAACCAGCTTTCCCCCGTCAGTTGGTGGGAAATATATGGTGTTGGTACTCCTCTTCTAGTAAGTTCATTTTTGAAACTTATAAAGTATGAATCATGATTATAATTTATGATTAAAGTCTAAATTTAAACTTCAAGAATACTTATAATTTATGAATCATGATTCCTCTTCATAGAGGAAATTAGCACTGCAAGCTTTATCACAAGATTGTAGTACTCACCCTGCGGAAAGGAATTGGAGTACGTGGGCATTGTTTCACACGAAGAAAAGAAACCGATTGAGTCCACAACAACTTGAGAAACTAGTGTATACACACTGTAATCTCAAGTTGTTGGAGAGCAAAGGAACCCATATTGCACCCCTTCAGGTAATTGTAATTTATGTTGAAACTTCCAAGTTGATAATTGTTAGCTTAAGCCTTAAGGCTTAAGCTAATAAGCCCTAAACTCATGACTCATTGGATTTGTTATTTCGATTTGTAAATTGTGGGTCAATGTGGATTCCATTGACATTGCTAACGTGAAAGATATCCCTCAAATACCCGCGGAGAGAGAGATATTTTTTCCATGTTATTTCATGAGTCTCAACAGTTTGTGAGACAAACACGAAGAAGACCAAAAGCAAACACATTAGGTATACAAATTACAATATACTAGAGTTAAATTTTAAGTTTTGATGTTGTTTGATTTTTTTACATGTATGATGTCAAGTTAATATTAAATCCTAATTTTTTGTAACAGATCCTGATGCACCATCTACTAGTCGGAGACCTAGGAAGATGGCTTCTCATCGAGGTGGGAGAGGATATAGAAGAAGAGGAGGCCACATCATCCGTCCACATCCAGATTCTAGTGTACCAGAGGATTGGGAGGAGAGATCCGCATCTTCTAGTAGTGATAATGATGATTCACATGCTAACACACGGAGAGTCATGGATTTTTATAGTGATACTGCATCTACCTCCTCATGGGCTAGTTCATTTGAGGAGGATGATGATATTGATGATATTGTAGATGAAGAGTTGGAGATTTGACTTCCAACTCTTCAAGCTTGACTTATGACATATTATTTTATTGTTCATGGCTCGTGATGTATTCAGATTCTAGATTTCATATTATGCTTCGACCTTGAAAGTTGTCTCTTTAAAGTTTATGCTATGTTTGTGTGTGTAGATTTACAAGTTATAATTGTATTTATTGATGGATCATGTTTCCTATCACTTCTTTGCGTACTTAAAAGTTGAAAGTTAGTAGTTATAAGTTATGATTCATGAATCATGATGAATGTTTTACATTTGAATCTTGATACAATGTAATTATCTTTATTCATGCAAATATCTATGTATATCTAAGGTTTTTATGAAAAGTATAAATTTCTCTCTGAGTGGATAAAAACCTCGATTTTTATTTAGGGTCTTAACGATTTAAACGATTAAATCTCAATTTAAATCTTGCGATTTGAATCTCTCGGTCCAACTATGCATATGGGGACCAAGGCTATCTCCACCAGCAAAGACAATGGTGGAGAGACTGTAGGTTCTCATGATTGCAAGACTCATCTGCAACAAACCCTCGGTACCCCATGATATCATAAGGAGAGAGCTTGTTGTACTGCCGATGCTGATAGAGGCACTCTTCTAGACAGTATGCTTATTACACAAGATCCAAGGCATGGATAGAGAGGCATCACTTACAAAGCTTTCTAGGCATCACGGGGCATGGCGCTAGCAAGAGACACCTCCTCTGGTATGCACAAACATGAGATTGGGCTGCCCCACCATGGACTTGACATAGACAGACTACCACCAGTGTGATATGACTTCCACACCCCCACCTACTCGCTCTCCCACCAAGAGAGGAAGAGGATCATCCGTCAGTGATATGGCATACATACATACAAAGGACATGGATCAGCTCGAGAGAGCCATTGCCATCGAAAATGCTCTACTACCATGAGCATTTCCGATAGATCTCAGATCAAGGCTTCATTGCAACCCCACGCTACATGCAGACATACCTACCACACCACCTCCGTGTCGTCATTGGACACCTTCGAATTTCCTCACGTCAACTCGAGATCGAGAGAGGCCTGGCCAGAGAAGTCTCCCGAGACGAGAGGTGGTCTCCTCCTCCTCCCCTTCTCTTTGCTTGGGAGAAGCCTACAAACTTCCTCATATCTCCGCTTATGGCACACAAGACCAATCATGTGTGATAAGAAGCACTCCCACAAGCACCATTTCTTCCTCCTTGCACATGTGTGGAGCTCGAAAGGAGCATTCGTCCTCATTTCTTTGAAGTTTCTCTCTCTCTCTCTCTCTCTCTCTCTCTCTCTCTCTCTCTCTCTCTCTCTCTCTCTCTCTCTCTCTCTCTCTCTCTCTCTCTCTCTCTCTCTCTCTCTCTCTCTCTCTCTCTCTCTCTCTCTCTCTCTCTCTCTCTCTCACACACACACACACACACACACACATATGCAGCCTCCACTGTAGCCCCATTGATCGCACACGTCTTCAACTAGGCTATAGAGCAGGGTTACCCACAGGAGTGGACTAGGCACACCATTGTGCCTATCCACAAATCTCGCGACACCCTAGACACAGGGAACTACAGGACCATCATGATTGGCCACACCATGGCAAAACTATACGGTATCACATCTTCATTTTGTGCTTCCTCATTGATGGCGAAGGGTGCGGAAGAAGAGACTATATTACTGCTTTGTGGACTTCCGCAAAGCTTTTGATACAGTGCCACGAGAGAGGCTCTTCTGATGCCTCCAGAGCTTGGGAGTACCATCAGGGATGACTTGGGCCATCTATACACTCTATGAGCAGGTGACTGGGAGGGTACAGTGTCCAGGAGGAATGTCTGCGACTATTGCTAGCACCATCTTTGTTAAGCAAGGCTGCCCACTTTCTCCCACTCTATTTGGTCTCTACATCGACGAGATTGAGGACTACATTCTCCGGGCTGGAGGAGAGGGTGCAGACCTCGCAGGTACACATGTCCACATTTTATCATATGCCGATGACATTGTCGATTTCAAAGTCACCCGAGGGATTACAGCGCCACGTGGATGCCCTGGATGAGTTTTGTACACAGAGGGATTCGACAGTAAACCTTGGCAAGACCAAGGCCATGATCTTCCACACCTCCCCTATGGTGAGGAATGGAGCAAGATTCAGAGCTGGCGGTGGACAGATTGAGGAGGTCACTTCCTATGTCTACCTCGGAGTCACATTCACGAGGTTGCCTGGCCCCTTCATATTCACGAGGTTGCCTGGCCCCTTCAGCATGAGACAGGCAGCCATCGATAGACTCACACTAGGATATGCAGCTTTAGCCATGTTAGAGCGGAGAGTTCTAGGAACCCCGCACAAAGGGGTGGCTATTTGACACACTAGTCAGACAAGCTATGATGTATGCTGCGACAGTTTGGGCCCCAAGCCCCAGAGTCACCCAGTGGAGTGCGATCGAGAGGCCACAAGTACGTATGATCTCGCGACCATTTCACGGGAAATGGTCGGTACCAAATGACATCATCAGGGTAGAGCTAGTTGCACCACCCATGGTAGTAGATGCACTATTCCATATTATCTGTTGTATGCAAAGGGTGAGGGAGCTCCCTACAGACAGACTCACACACAGAGCTTTTGAGGCATCTATACAGATATCAGAGTCAGGATATGAGAGAGCTTGGTACACTCACGTTAGTGTCTGGTTTGATGATCATGGACTTGATATGGACAGATTGCCCCTTTTTAAGTATGACCCAAACTCACCTCACATCCACCTCTCTCATCGTGAGAGGAATGTTGTGCTCAGACAAGATCTCTGGCAGCTCTACATTAGTCAGGCATGGCACACACCACACATGGGATCGAGACTATCACACTACTGAGACCAGTTCTTAGACATACTAGCGGACCGTTTCATCCAGCGACCACACTACATGGATACTTACATGCCTCATAGCTTGAGGGTAGCGATTGGCCAGTTGAGAATCTCATCACACCGACTAGAGATTGACGGGTAGAGCCACATACATTCCCAGAGAGGAGCGATATGCAAGGTATGCAGAGTAGAGATGGAGGATGAGGAGCACTTTGTATGCAGATGTAGCGCATATGATAACATCAGAGGCAGATACGAGACTCTGTTTACAAGGCAGCCCACCCTCGGAGAGATCATGGACTCTAGAGACCAGCGACAGCTCAGGCGATTCTTACAAGAGATACAGAGTCAGAGAGATTCCCTACTCCAGCCTACTGCAGCAGCCCATAGAGGAAGACAAAGTAAGCTCACTGACTTCTTTATTCCACGACATGTTGCAGCCCTCTCCCCAGCTCAAACACCAAGAGGCGTGACTCTTCAACAGGCTCAGACTTCTCGAGCTAGGGGACGACTCCGTGCTATAGGATATCGAGCCCCGAGACTTCACCACCACCAGACTGCAGAGATCCAGACTTGTGACCATCGCGCCATGGAGGAGAGACAATCCCAGATGATGGCTGAACCCACTGCAGCCATCAGGGTGGCCTTGACTACACCTCCACCTATGTATCACATCTTACACCCGCCCACTAGCACACGATGGAGCTAGTTAGCCGTTTCAGATGCATTCTCATGCTTGTTGTACAACCCTTTTGCATATAGACTATCATAGATATCGCACTCCATACACCCCCCACTTTCATAGGTATCTCCACATGCATACTACGGAGATCTATATCAGCTTTACCAGTTTTTTCAGCACTTTTACCTTTTTTGATTGACACAAGATACACCCATGTACATCGATTTGTTTCATAGGCCGAGTTCGGCCTCCTAGTAGACGTAAAAACTCTCTCTCTCTCTCTCTCTCTCTCTCTCTCTCTCTCTCTCTCTCTCTCTCTCTCTCTCTCTCTCTCTCTCTCTCTCTCTCTCTCTCTCTCTCTCTCTCTCTCTCTCTCTCTCTCTCTCTCTCTCTCTCTCTCTCTCTCTCTCTCTCTCTCTGAGCCCCACACCGGAGGGAGATAGTGTGGTAGACTGTGCTATCGGACCCTCGAAGACGATACATCTCATCACCTCATTCACCATCCCACCCATGCCGATTGGAGCACACGTACCTCGCCCTCTCCATACACGGCTCACCATACATACCCCACCCCACCCCCATGCCACCACATGCCCATACCACCATCCACTTTAGACACGAGGTAGCACACATCTATAGCTCACATGTCCGAGAGGGCATCTACTCCATTGATCCCTCCGCCCCACTAGACACCCTCATCACCCACTTCTCCTCAGTTCTCCATAGATCCGCTACCCTTAGCTTCCCATACACCACCCGCAGCATCGCATATTCGACACAGCTAGAGCATACACCCTAGAATAGATGGTACGATGAGGAGTGAAGACAGCTATACCGACACCTCATAGCACAGAGGATCCTCGGATCCATCATGGAGAGGGAGGCACGGCGACAGAAGCGAGCTCTCACACGCCGGAAGCGGCTAGCTTTCGAGGAGCAGAAGAAGGTAGATTTGTTTGACCTACTCATGAGTAGGGACTGCCCCACCGCATGGAGGGCCCTACGTGAGCCACGCCCACCTACACCCATAGCAGATTCTCAAGCTTGGAAGACCTATGTGCGGAGGTTATATGATGTCCCAAGACAGCCCCCATTGTCCATTCACCCCACACTGCACCCAATGATATCTACCCTATTCACAGCATGCATGGTATGACAAGCCATCCACAGGCTGTGGCATGGCCGCTCAGCACACCACAGGGGACTACAGGGGGAGCACTTTATATACGAAGTCGATGTAGTTGCCCACCTGATCGCCCACCTCTTCAACCGTGCTTTGGTTAAGAGGTTACCGAACTCGTGGACTATGCACACCATTGCACCTATCCACAAGACCAGCGATATGATGGACCCGGGGAACTACATGACTATTATGATAGGCCATATCCTAGCCAAGATCCATGGGGCAATACTAGAGGCAGAGCTTAGTACACATGAATCCTACACAATCAAGAAGTGATGTAGATGAAAATTTTGGTGACTCCCCATTGCAGATACCATCATAGCCAGCTGCCATAGAGGTGGTTTTGAGCCAAGATGATAAGCCTATAGCTTTTGAAAGTAAGAAATTTAGTAGTGCACAATGCAATTGACGAATGCACGAATAGGAGTTGCATCCAGTGGTGCATGTTCTTAAAGTCTAGAGACACTATCTTTATGGTGCATACTTTAAAGTATACATAGATCACCATACACTATAGTAAAATTGTAGTTAACCAAACCTTCGAGGGAGACACTCTCATTGGCATGAGCTCATGCATTAGTTTCATACGAAAATCATGTACAGAAGAGGCAAAAAGAATATAGTAGTTGATGCGTTATCCCGGATAATGTATGAAATAACCATTGCAATGCTAAAAAGCTCATTGCTTTAAGAGATAAAGGAAGCTCAAGTGGAAGATCCACATTTGTTACAAATCATTCGAGTGATCGGTGATGACTCTATTATAGAAGACGAGGCAGTTCCATCAGCTTCTTTTCCTAGTAAAGAAAACAAGTCAAATCTGTATTCCAATTTCTAAATGGAGAAATGGAATAGTTAAATGGAAAGGAAAGGCTTGTGTACCAGATTCCCAAGATTTGAGAAGAAAAGTCATGCATCATAGCCATGATGTTCCTTGTGCATAACATATTAACATTGACGAGACTATACAACCAATCCAAAGAATATTTTGGTAGCCTTGATTAGCCAGCGATTTCCACACATAGTTTGAGCAAGGGTTAAAAAAACCATGTCTTTTACATCTTTCACAAATTCCAGAGCATAATTGGGATAGTATATCCATGGACTTCGTAGTCGGGTTACCACAGAAACAAAAGAAGTGGGATGCTACTCTAGTAATGGTAGATACATTGAGCAAGATGGCTCATTCCATTCCTATGCATGAGACAGTCGAAGCTCCACAAGTAATGAAGTTATTTATCAAGTATGTTTTCAGATTGCATGGCTCACCAACATCCATAGTTTCAAATAGGAATGTTAAATTCACACGACAATTTTGGAAGTTTATCTTTTATAAGCTTTAAGTGTCATTAAACATAAGCAGTGGTGATCATTTATATATAGATGGTCGGACCGAGAGGGCCAATCAAATATAAGAGGACATGTTGAGGGCATATGTGTTTGGATGCAAACAGATTGGGATAGTTATTTTCCATTCGTAGAGTTTGCATATAACATTAGACTTCATAAGGTAACTCGGATGTCTCTTTTCGAAATTATAACATGAATCCCAAAGCTCCCATTACCAAAGGAATGCCAAAAAAATATCCTCCAACTACAGAGTCCTTATCCAACCTCAAAGTAAACTTAAAAATACCCTAAGCCAAGATGTAGCAAGAAGATCATAGGGATAAAGAATATACTAACAAGAAGAGATCTCCTAGAGACTTTGAAGAAGGAGATCAGAGTTTTTCTTCAAGTGCAAGCAAGGTCAACTTCACTATCCACAGTGAAATTCACTCCACAGTGAAATTCACTGAGCTTTCACCAAGGTTTTCTAGACCTTGGAAGATAGTTAAAAAGCTTAGTAATGTCAAAGGAGCACTACATTGTGCCCTCTAACTTCACTAGACAAGATTTTGGAAATACACTTTCGATTACAAGAACACCCACGAAGGGAAAACAATACAAGAATATGTAATCGATACAAGATGTCCCACAACCCAAGACTCATATATATGAATAACAGGATTAGAGATGATACAGGAGATCCCACAACCCGGGATCGTAAGTATGAAACAAGATATCTGGATTACAAGAACTCCCTTCTGGGAGATGAACTAGATACAAGAAAGAACTCGACAAGACGTACTATGAGATTACAAGAGGACAAGAATAGATATCCAAGATATAAGACTAGACAAGACGAGAACAAGGAACAAGACAAGAACTCGAACTGGAACTTGGCGAGTACTTACTTGGCGGTCATGACTCCTTGAGCTCCCAAGACTAGAATTGGCAAGACTTAGTATGTATGTGGTCAACCCCTCCTTAAATAGGTTTTCAAGGGTAGTTCATCAAAGGCGGTTATGAACTGATGATGTCATCGATGATATCATCAATTCGAAACATGATCTCTGGATGTCAGAAACAAGCAAGAAGACAGTCGACCTTAGGACTTTGCATGTTCCGAACGCAATGGAAGCATTGGTTTCTCCAAATTCTGAACCAATCGTGAGATATAGAAGTCACATGGAATCTAGGGTTCAAGATGGTTTCCTTTGTCCATGACATCACCTCACCCTCAAGTGACGAATTCCACGAGAAGCGATCATGATCTCTGGTCTCGACTTCGGATTTTTCTTATGAAACTCTTGAGCCTTGATTGGTGCTCTCTGAAGATTCTCTACAAATTCCCAAGTGCAATCACTGATATCATACCCTTTCCAGTGAACAAGGTACTCCAATCTTCCTCGGGATATTCTTTGCTCGACTTTGAATTCTTCATGATCATCAATCTCGATAGATGGTGAAGGACTAGGTCTCTCCTCCCTCAATAGTGAAATATGGTACTTGGTAACTGGGGCTTAAAAGTGACTACATTAATCTTGGCCAAGATGGTGAATGGACCAAATCTCTGATGGTCTAGCTTTGCACACGGCCTCGAAGTCTCCAAATTACTTCTAAGTAACCACACTTCATCCCCAATGTGATAGGATGGATTTTGAACACGATCTTGATCTTCATAATACTTATTTTGTTCTTGAGCTCTATGGATCTCTTCCTTGAGTTTTTTGTGAATATCCATGAGATACTGGGCCTTATCTTTGGCAGCTAGGTTCTTGACATGATTTGAGAGTTGCATATCCATCCTTGGATGTTGTCCATAATTTGCAAAAGGGTCTGAAAGGCTTTTCCTTCTTCCTCGGTCCATGAGAATTATGGGTTTCCTGTAAGCTTGGCAAGAGGTGTCACTATCTTGGAGTAATCTCAGATGAACATCCTGTAAAAATTGGCAAACCCTAGGAAACATTGTACATCTCGAACACATGAAGGTGGTTGCCAATCAAGGATTGTCTCAATCTTTTTAGGGTCCATAAATTCCCTTTCTCTGATACAATGTACCCTAAAAACTCCACTTTTGTATGATGGAAAGAGCACTTCTCCAGTTCAAGGTGGTTAGGTTCGTAAGGTTCGATACGTAGTTCAAGGTGGTTAGGTTCGTAAGGTTCGGTACGGGTAAGGTACGTGAACCAAATCTTATCTCCAAGGTAAGGTTCGTAAGGTACGTATTAGGGTTTTTATATACATGTAAAAATTATATATACACATATACATATACATCTTTATACATATAAAAATGTGTGTGTGCACTATGTATGTATACATGTATATGTATGTACATTGTAAACTGGCGACAATTTTGGTCGAGTATAGGGAAAAACATCATTTACACCATACACAAAAGTTGGACGAACCGGATGTAAGGTTCGCTATGGAACCGAACTGAACCAGATCATGTTACCGGAATTTCCCGTATGCAAACGGATGCAACCTTGCTCCAGTTTCGCATATAAAGCTTTCAATCTTAGTTTCTCTAGGACTATCTTTACATGATATTCATGATCCTCTAGATTTTTGGAGAATATCAAAATATCATCGAGATATATTACCACAAAATCATCTAGATACTCTCAAAAAATATCGTTCATCATATGTTGAAAGACGGCTGGAGCATTTGTGAGACCAAATGGCATAACTACATATTCAAAATGCCCATACCTTGTTCGAAATGTTGTCTTCCATTCATCTCCTTCTCTGATCCTGACAAGATTGTAAGCTCCTCGAAGGTCAATCTTCATGAAGAACTTTGCTTTTCTGAGGTGTTCCAAGAGCTCTGATATAAGTGGAAGAGGGTATATGTTCTTTATTGCGATTTTATTCAACCCACGATAGTCTACACACATTCGAAGAGTTTGGTCCTTCTTCTTTACAAATAGGATAGGAGCTCGTGCAAGAGACTTTGAGTGCTTGATAAACCCCTTGGCTAGATTCTCATCAATATTCTCACGTAATTCTATAAGTTCCTCTGGGGATAGTCTATAGATTGGTCTGAAGGGTGGTGGTGCTCCCTCTTGAAGTTCAATGGCACAATCATAAGGTCTATGCTTTAGGAGGATACCTGCATTCTTCTTTTCAAAAACATCTTCAAAACCTTGGTATTGGTTGGGTAGCTTCACTGAATCATCGTTCTTGGGCTTTTGGGTTGGTATGGCATAGATCATACATGTCGATTCCTTCCTTACTGTATGTATAAAGACTTTGGCTCCGACATATGTCGAGTTCTTCTCGATATCTCGAGAGGTGATTTTATTTTTTTCCTAATTAATTTTTGGATTATGTTTCTTTAACCAAGGCATTTCGATGATAACCAGATTTATTGAACTCGATATTACACTGAACCATATATGGGAATCATGGTCACCAAGGTGTACTCTTAATGGTGTGGTTTCCATGGTTATATTCCAAAATGCTAGAGGTCGTCCATCTACTACTTCTGATACTACTAGTTTGTTCTTCGGAAGTATTGGAATTCCATGTTTCTTAACCAATCCTTCATCGATGAAACATGATGAGGCTCCTGAATCTACTAGAGCTATAAGGGAAAGGGTCTTCTTAGGCATGATTAACTTGATAGGGGCAAGACATGTTTCTACAGGTGTAGCTCGAATTATGAGACCCTTTCTTATATCATGGTCCAACTGTACGGTCTCTTTTACAACCGGACTTCCTTGTTTCCCATGCTCTACAAGGATGGCTGCAACTCTAGAGTTCGTTCTCTTGTTGGGGCAATTAACTACAATATGACTAGGGTTTCCGAAGTAGAGGCATAACTTGTTCTCTCTCCTTCTCTGTTTCTCTTGTGGTCTTAGAGGCTGGAACCTAGTTACATCTATCCGCATAGGTTCGGGCATAGACTCATCTCTAGGAATAGGCTGGAAGGGTTTCCATTGGCGAGGTCTTCCTTCTACTTGTTGTTTCCTTTCAAAAAGGCGGTTATCACATTGAGTAGCTTGGTTGATGTATTCATTCAATGTCTTAACCTCTGGCATCGTGAGAAGAAGGTTCTTCACATCATCTCTTAAAACCCATCTAAATTGTCTTATGAAATAATTTGCGTGCCAAGTGAGGTCACATAACAACTGCCTAAATTCTCATGCATAGGTAAAGGCAAGGCAGTTATATTGACGAACTTAGAAAGTATATTTCAAGGAAAGATAATCTAATAGAAGGTATTATTTCTACAAGAGAAGATTAATGTGTTTGACAGCACAAATCATTCTCCAAATAGGATACTGAATAGGAGATAAAAACGGTTGAAGAACTGTGTCATCCAAGAGTATCTAGTAGCCTAGAGTATTACTACGTATATATTCCACTTCGGGATCAACAGCTCTAGTTCACAAGTACTTTCCCTCATTGATCATTGTGGACAATGATTTTTAATAGGGAAAGAGAGTGTTAGCCATCAGTCCACCGAGACCATCTCATGTGTGTATGGAATAAGGGCTAAGGCTAGCCAAGGTCCCTAGCTCTAGGGATATCCTAAGGTACATAATGGGTAATGAAAATGAGTGTTGCATGATGGGCACATGTTCACACTCGAGCATTCTAGAGCGGTACTATTTTAGCTAAAAGTGGATATAAAGGATGGGAGATGAGCTACACACACTACCTATTAGCTTCCTTTGAGAATTTCGAGTCTTAGCTCACAAAAACACAAGATTTAGGTTAAGATGCTCCAATCCCTCACTAAAGAGGATCAACTCCCATTTTGCAGCTCCAAAATGTACACAAAATGTCAACTATGGGCTCTAGCTTGAGAGTGAACCTTAAGCAAATTCAAGCTCATTGATATCAACAGCCCTAACTCTTAAGAGATTCCTTGGCAAGTCAAAGAAGAGAGAAAGGTGCTATTCTTTAGATATCTTAGATAACTATTTAGTTGTGTTCAATCATGGGTACTAATGAGAGTTCTACCTGAAGTTCCCTAATGGAAAGCCCGTGCACTCTCTCGTAAGAATTTTCCAGAGTTCCTATCCCTTCTCTTCTTCTCTCCTCCTCCCATTCTCCTTCTCTTTATCCTCTTCCTCCCTCCCTTTTTGAGTCATTTTACTAGTTAGAATCTATTTGTTAAAATTTCTAAATTCTCTACATAGTGTTTCTAAAAATCCCACTGTATATCATGATTCAAGGGAGAGGCCATGTACAATAATGTAGACAATCAAATCAGGCCAAAGCTGACAATCTTCTTCAAATTTGTTTTCTCTGCTAACATCGAACCAAATGAATTGAATGAATGAAATTGGTGAACGCCATTCCAAGGACTGCTCATTGCAGATTTGACTGCCCTCCATGTCTCTTATACTAGGGAAGGACGGTCCCAGAGAAAAGATCACAAAGTGGCAGAGAGGCACCAAAGAAATGAAACGAGCAGAACTTCACTGACACAGTGCCAAAAGAACCTATTGATTTCACGGATACAACTACACAATATGAAAGAGCAAATAAGCCCAGAATACTGGAATTTGCCTGCTTGAAAGTTGGAACCCTAAGATCCTCCACAAATACAGCAGCTTTCCAACTTGGATAATCAAGACCAGTTCATATTGTACGAACCAAATGGAAAATCATGGTCACCTTCTTGTTAGAAGGGACCAGCAAAGGGCATGCCTTGTGCAGAGTGCTCAGCGATGGAAAAAGGAACAGCAGGCCAGAATCAAGAAGAAGAACAGGCATGCTATCCCAAAGATGAAGATGCAGAGAACAGGAAAATATGCAGGCTCAAGCACCTCCATATGGACATTAACGCATACAAAGAATTTCACTAAAATAGCATTATGTAAAACAATCTGATAATAAAATCATCATTAGAATTTGTCACTAAAATAGCATTATGTAAAACAATCTGGTAATAAAATCATCATTAGAATTTGTCCAATAATTGAATTATAGATTACAAACTGTCCTCAGTGCCCCTAAGCTTGGCTTAATGAAAACATAGATCTGTATTCCATCTCATTATAGCCCCTCATGATTTACATGAAGAAGAATAAAATGAGGGTGAATTTACTTTGATCGTATCACCAATTGAAAAAGGCTTCATAAGCTGAAGTGCAAATCCACTAAGCATGTTCCCCAGTATATCCCTTGCAGCAAAGGCAGTAGCCACACCTGCAACAAAATTGATGCAATGTAAACAATCAAAAACAGAACAAAATCTACTAAGCTCTATGAGAATAAAGATAAGTGAAGATAATTCAGACCATTGAAGTGATAAATATACCTCCTAGTCCCCCAACAGTTAGAATAGATTGAACAGCAACACCACAGGTTTCTGCAACACCCATGCCACCAAGGATGAGAAGTCCTATGGAAGAGATCTTCTCTACTGTATGAAAGAACTCCCTCTCTGTACTCCCCAAATTTTGAGCAGCAAGTACTCTACGGAATACACTGCTCTTCCACTGATGTAGAAACCAAACCAGGGAAATAACTGCTGATCCTTTCCATATCTGATACAGATATTGAGAAGCAATTGTAGTGGGTGCAACGAGTGAACCTCTGTTATAAAAATATTAGAAGAAAACAATGATAATAATGAGAAGGATAAATAAATAAATAAGTCCCCAAAGGAAAAAAAAAAGGGAAAAGGATTGGAAAAAAGGAAAAGATCACATATGATTGCTACTTAAATATAACCTGCAATAACACAGATTTGTGACATTCTAAATAGTTTTCATCATATAGCAACCAGCATATGTACAAATGGCTAATTTTGCCATTGCCATACATACATACCTTTTATCTTTGGAGAGAACATGATCTTTTACTCCATTATCCATGTGTACAGACTTACATGCCCCTAGGGAGGATGAATGCTGAAAGCAGCCTAAAGAGTAGTGTAAATCAGCCGAAGTATTGTCTGTTCTGATTCGGCCTATGTGGTCATTCGCTGCCACGGTCATTCTCTCTCTCATAAGGGCTAGAGGTAGACGTGCAAGGAATACCTCTCTGCACTCAAATATCAAAGCACATCATGACTGCCAAAAAAACATAATATTCAGGATCCCATTTGATCCGAATTCCAAATTGCACTCTCACTTGTGGAAGTTTACAATCCCATTCGAGGGGTGTTTAATGCAGCAATACCTTTGAAGTAATCATTAGCGATTCCTCACACCATCTCTTAATACAGAGGCCATCCCATAACAGATGCCACAATGTCTCATTATGCAATCCACAATGTCGGCACAGGAACTAAAAAAAATTGGTGTGAATCGCAAGTGTGCTCCAGTTCAAATTCCTCCAATCACCACTCCCCACATGAAAACACATGAATGAGGGGGGCATCTTTTATTCCAAATCTGTGTACATCTAGCTCTCCACCGATCACTTGTATGCACAAACCTCCGGTGATGATTGCAAACAGTCATAAGTTCATCGTTGCTGAGCAGACATCTGCAATATCAAGCTCCTATAGCAGAGAACCATTTATCGAGATATTGCAACTTCATGCCTCCAAATACTAGTCAATATATTTGGAGGAATGAACCTGCCATACAATCATCGTGCTGCTGCAAATGTAAGCCAGTGACCAGATATGTTGTAACAATATGCTGGGCTTACTAATCCCTTTTTATGAAAGTAATGAGAATCAGATTGTAGTATGAAAGCAACAGGAGGAGAGTGGATGAATGAACAATAAGGTGATTCATGAAGGAAGGAATTAACAGTGCTTGCCTTCCATTCCATTGAAGAGAGACCAGCAATTCTTTCCAAGATGCAACTAAAGCGGGAATAGTTTTTGATTGGACTAGTAGTGGAACATGTGAAAATAGTCCAAGCTTGCAACTCTCACCCACCTTTTAAATTGCCATTCCCTGCCTCCACAACAGCCTGCATGACTGAAACCCAAGCTAAGCACCCGACAAGTTTTTTCCCTTGAGTGTACATCTTTAAGCATGCATATTAGTAATAAGATCCACGACACCAAACTCAACATTGTTTCTTGTTTGCACCTGTTGGAATTTGGGGCCCCAAGATCTTCCAATACTAAAAACCTTCGAGCATACACACTTAATTATACAAGATGATAAGTGAGAGATAGAAAGAAACTTGAGACAAGAATAAGTAATATAAGCAAATTGCTTACTCACTGATATAGATGGCCGAATTACAAAATGGGAGTACTACTCAACCATGTGATGGTGCATTCGCTAGATGGAAGAATAGACAAGAAGATGATGATGTACAGAATTCAGATTATGCTGTTATAATCTGAGTATATGTGAAGCAAATGAGCAACGGAGTGAACCTAACCTCTCAACATAGTGCAACAAATCTGAAAATCAGCAAACCCTAATTCTGAAATTAGGGTTCAGAAACCCTAAAAAGAGGCACAGCTCTTTGGTGGGTTCTCCAAAAGAAGAAGAGACCCTAACTTTAGTTTAGGTTATTATTTATAGGACCTGGCCAAATTCACACTGAACTTGGCCAAAAGAATAAAAATGACTATAATCAGCCTTTTAAAGGCCTATACACAAGTGTACAACTATGAGGGGTCAACCTTCCACTTAAAGGCATAAATGACGCCTTTAAGCTATGTGACTCCCACCATCTGTATACATAGCCGATGTTGTGCTTTGGACAAGCACTTAGTAAGAGCATCTACAGGATTCTGTGACGTATGGACCTTAACCAATGTGATAAGGCCATCCTCAAGCACTTCTCGAATGAAGTGATACCGCACATCAATGTGCTTTGTACATGCATGGAACATGGCATTCGTTGCTAAACATATGGCACTTTGGCTGTCACATCCAAGCATAGGTGCCTTGCTGGGCAAACCAAACTCGCAGCATAAACGTGCCAGCCAAATGGCTTCCTTGGAAGCCTCAGTGGCTGAAATATATTCAGCCTCCGTAGTTGACAAAGCAACAATCTTTTGCAACCTAGAACACCATGAAATAGCACCTCTTGCAAGAGTAAATATATATCCACTTGTGGATTTACGAGTATCCACATCACCAGCCATGTCAGAGTCACAAAAGCCTTTCAGCTCCAATGGATCTTTGCCATAGCAAATACATTTATTCTTGGTCCCTTTCAAGTACCTCAAGATAGATTTGACCGCCTCCCAATGGGCTTTGCCAGGATTAGCCATAAACCTGCTAATAACTCCCACTGCATGAGCAATGTATGGCCGAGTGGCAACCATAGCATACATAAGTGAACCACAGGCTGATGCATATGGAACACTCTTCATGTAGTTGGCTGCATCATCATCCTTGGGACAGTCATCTTTGGAAAGCTTGACATGTGGCTGCAATGGCACTCCAAGAGGCTTAGAATCAGCCACATTAAATCTGTCCAGTACTTTATCAATGTACTTTTCTTGGGATAAATGCAAAGTATGCTGCTTCCTATCCCTTTTTATTCGCATACCAAGAATATGCTCAGCTTCCCCAAGGTCTTTCATTGAGAACTCAGAGTTCAGCTGCTGTTTGAGAGCATTTAGAGTGCCCTTTTTCTTCCCAGCCAGCAGCATATCATCTACATACAGCACAAGAATGATTGGGCTGCCATCTTCATCCTTTTTAGTGTACAAACAGTGATCTGCATGGCTTCTTTTGAGCCCATGTTTGAGCATAAATGCATCAAACTTCTTATACCATTGCCTAGAGGCTTGTTTCAGCCCATATAAACTCCTTTTCAGCTTGCATACCAGATGCTCTTTTCCAGGAATGGCATATCCTTCTGGCTGTTTCATGTCCAGCTCTTCATCTAAGTCACCATGCAAAAAGGCTGTTTTAACATCCATTTGGAATAGCTCCAAATCCAAAGCAGCTGTAGTAGCAAATAGCACACGTAGCTGTAGTAGCAAATAGCACACGTAGAATGGTCATTTTAACTACCGGAGAGAACACCTCTTGGAAATCAATGCCCTCCTTTTGGGCATATCCCTTAGCAACCAGCCTTGCCTTATACTTGGGTTTGCCATCAACAGTTTTGATTTTGTATACCCACTTGTTAGGAATGGCTTTCCTACCTTTGGGCAACTCAACAAGATCCCAAGTATCATTTGCATGCAAGGCCTTTATTTCTTCTTGCATGGCTAACTCCCACTTCTTCTTGTGCTCACATAGCTTTGCCTCTTTATAAGTGAGAGGCTCCTCCTCATCTGATAACATAATGTAATGTATAGAGGGATCATATCTGTTCATTGGCCTCCTAGCACGTGTAGATCTTCTTACCCAATGATCCACATTATCTGGCAATGGATCTACATCAGGAGGTATATGGAGGTATATGAACATGTCCATTGTTAATGGGCTGCTGCATATCATTTCCAGCCCTGTTTTCAGCATGAATAGGTGGCTGCATATGCCCATCAGGAGCGTCATTTTGCTGTCCAGCACCATCTGGCTCAAAAACCACTGGATCATCAATATTTTCAGTCCTTTGTGGTGCATCCTGAAGATCAAAATCAGGCCTAATAGGTGGCTGGTCATGCTGAAATCTGACCCTTCTATGGTCATCCTTTGAGGCACAATTATTTTGAAGCAGCCTTGCCTCATTAAAAACATCCCGGCTGCGTACAACTTTCTTGAGCTGAGGTATCCAATTCTGTAGCCCATTTCACCTTCTTCACCATATCCCATGAAGAGACCTTTTATGGACTTAGCATCAAGTTTGTTTCTCAGCTCCGGCCTTATGTGCACAAAAGCCTCGCAGCCAAAGACACGTAAGTGATCATATGAAACAGATTTGCCAGACCAAACCTCTTCAGGGATGTCACCTTTCAAGGACATGTGAGGGGATCTATTGCAAATATGTACTGCAGTTTTGAATGCCTCTCCCCAAAATCCATGAGGGAGATTAGCTGTGGACAGCATGCATCTCACCCTCTCACAAAGTGTCCTATTATAGCGTTCAGCCACACCATTAGAAGAGGGGCTGTATGGAACAATAAGCTCTCTCTTAATGCCCAAATTTTCACAAAATTTCTGAAATTCAGCACTTGTATACTCACCACCATTGTCCGTACGCAAGCATTTCAGCTTTCTACCTGTTTGGGTGGTCACAGATGCATGAAAGCGCTTAAACGCAGCAAATGCTTCATCCTTAGATTTAAGCAATTGAACCCAAATTTTTCTAGAAAAATCATCAACAAAAGAGATGAAATACAAAGCACCCCCCATAGATTTGGTGGGCATGCTACATACATCAGAATGAACAAGATCAAGTACACAAGACTTACGAGAGACACCAGAATAAAAGGAACGTTTCACTTGCTTTCCATATTGACATTCATTACCAAAATCAAGCTTTGTGCCTTTAGCATCAAGCTTCTTTAAGTTACAAAGCCTAGTGAGACCCTTTTGGCTCATATGGCCAAGTCTCTTATGCCACAACTCCATATGGGAGTGAACTTCAGCCAAAGCAATGAACTTGCCTTATAAGGCTTTCCCATGCAAGCAATAGAGAGTTCCCTTCTTTATGCCTTTCACAATCAGCCTTGATCCCTTTGTCATTTTCCATGATCCTCTCTCAAAGAGAATGCTATAACCATGCATATCCATTTGACCCACAGAGAGTAAGCTTTTCTTGATCCCTGGTACATAACGTACATCATGCAAAACCAGCTCATTAGTGCCATTTGTAGAGAAATGCACTATGCCTATACCCTCAATGGAACAAGCATGATTGTTTCCAAGGTATACATGGCCATGGCTGCCTGCAGTAAAAGTAGAAAAGCACTCCTTGATAGGAGTCACATGAAAAGAAGCACCAGAGTCAACTATCCATGCCTGGGCCAATGCATCATTAACAGTCAGCAAAGCATTGATAAGATCACTTTTGGTGATCGACATGTCCTGTGTATGAACATTCAGTGAGAAATCATATGCATAAGTATCATCAGCTGATAAAGTAGTGCACAAAATATCCTCAACATCTGACAGCTCCTCTATGACTACATTAGAGGCCACATTGGCCTTCTCTTTGTCCTTTTGGATGTCCTGTGCATCACTCTTGTCTTCTTTCTTTCCCTTCTTTTTATCTCCAGCATTCCTATTTCTTTCAAGTTGTGCCTTGTAATAGCGGCAATCAGGTTTCTTGTGGTCTTTCCTTCCACACTGATAGCAAGTCAAATCATTGCTTTTACCTTTGCTTCCATTACCTCTTTTCCTGCTCTTACTCTTGTTCCTTTGTGCATTATTACTCCTCTTATCTGTCCTTCCTCTAACCATGTTAGCTGAGGTGCCACCTTCGCCACCTGCTTTTCTCTTGATCTCTTCATTAAGTATAGAACCCCTAACACCATCAAAGGTCAAGTTGGGGTTATTGGACAATGAGACTATCAATGTCTCCCAAGAATCAAGGAGTGTCATAAGCAAGAAGATGGCTTTAAGTTTGTCATCAAAAGAAGCCATACCTGAGTCTTGCAATTGTGACAAAGTACCTGTAAAGAGGGATAAGTGTTCAGCTTCACTCTTTGACTCATCAAGTTGCATACCAACAAGCTTCCGCATCAAATGCACTTGATTCACAGGCGTAGTGTTCTCGTAGGTTGCTTTCAGCTTTGCCCATATTTCTGAAGCAGAGGTCAGCCCTTTGAGATCTACCAAGATCTCATCAGAGACGGCCATCTTGATATACGTAACGCTTTCTTGTTCAAGATCAGCCAAGCTTCCTGTGACATATCTTCTGGTTTTTCAGCTTCCAATGCCCTATCACAATCCTTCAAGAAGAGAATACCTTGCATTCTCTCCTTCCACAAATCGAAACCTGTTCCCTCAAAACGTCGAATCTCAAATAGATTCTTCACATCTGAGGAGGATGACGCCATGATTGCACGATGAAGCAGTTAATATGCTGAAATTTGGGCAAAAATGCACCAAATCAGAGTATCACTTCAAAAATGATGCACAAGGCTTCAAACTGCTGTGGGAGCAAAATGGAGCAAAAACTGGCCAGTTGGACCACAAGATTAAAATCTGTAATTTTCTGAATTTACCTGCAGAAAATTCCAGCAAATCAATTTATGCTTCAAATCAGCAAGTTTGACTTTTCTTGACCTCAAAGTGTATACATAAAGCTATAAGGAAGCCTTTAGGAGCAAAAGGGAGCAAAAGCCCCAAATTTTCTCTTCAAAATTTGAAAAATTCAGAGAAAATCCCACAATTTGCTGTACGTAAGCAAATTTCTCATGCCACACTTCAATACATGAAATGTCAAACCTGTATATTGCTGTTTTGGACTGTGGAACACTTGTGTACATCTGTAAAACACCTGGAAATAGCCTGTTTTGAGCAATAAGACAAAGAGGAACAGTTTCTTCGCGATGAAATCGAAGAATATCACGTGAAAAGAAGTTTATGCTGCTCCAAAGGTGTAGTGCTGCACTTTTAACCCTTTTCTTCGCGACAAAACTCAGAAAAACATGCAAAAACTGAAGTAGAACAATCCAGAAATGCTGATGTCGCTGTTTTGGGCACCTTCTTCGCGATGAAACGCGAAGTTCTTGCAAAATCTGAAGAAAAACCTTGCTGAAAACTGAAACGAAGCTGCTCTAATGCCTCAACGAAGCTCTGATACCAATTGTTGGAGCAAGAGAGAGTATTCAGCAGATGGAGAAGCTCAAATGGAGCATCTCTTGACTGAGCAGCACAGGTGAGAGAGATAGGGAGATCGAAAAAGAAGGGAGGCGCAGCTCTTTGGTGGGTTCTCCAAAAGAAGAAGAGACCCTAACTTTAGTTTAGGTTATTATTTATAGGACTTGGCCAAGTTCACACTGAACTTGGCCAAAAGAATAAAAATGACTATAATCAGCCTTTTAAAGGCCTATACACAAGTGTACAACTATGAGGGGTCATTTAGGGCCTTTACCCCAACACAACCACTAGCTTGCATGTGCAACCATGTCCTCCTCTTGATGGAAGCGTCCCATATTGCCCCATGCAGAAGGGTAAAGTAGTAATATATGACCAAGGAATACACCCATTATTTAGCCTAGGTAAGAGCTTGATCACAAATATATGTAGTCACATCAGATATTAGATCAATGCCAACATAAAAGCTAAAAATCCTGGGATAGAGTAAGTGCTAACCTTACCCTCGTTTGTGTGGTAGGATTGCTCTTGAGTATTGAGACCCTTAAATAAGGCTACTTGTTACACTTCAAAGATCATTAATGAAACATGCAATATCAAGTATCCATACACTTTGCTAGAATCATTACTAAACTTCCTCTTCCACAAGAAGTTTTTCGTGAAACCACACGAAGAACCCTTGGTCTCAAGCAAGGTTGTTAGCAACGTTTTCGCAACGTCCAAGGCAACGTGTTGCTAACGCGTTAACAACATCGCAACGTTTGGGCCTGGACGTTGCGAAAACGTTGCCAACCATTTCTTCTTTTTTTTTCTTTTTTTTTTTTTGCAAATATAGTAACCTAGATGTATATTATAGTATATACATATATAATATGTATTATGTAGTATGTATTATGTTAATTTATATAATATGTATTGAATATTTATGATTCATTCCAAATTCCCGAATCCCTGTTCACAATGCAGTGATGGCATATGCACATTGCACTTGTATGATGTCAGAATTTATAAATAATCATTATCATGACTCAATGACTCATTCTAAAATTCAAATTCACAATGCACATTCAAGCAACTTACTAGTAACTACTTAGTACTTACTGCTTACTAGTTAGCAATGTTCATGTTGGAACTTGGCACCAGGCAATCGCATTATTTCAAGAATCAAACTTCAAAGCATCTCATATGACATCAGACAAATACATATATATATATATATATATATATATATATATATATATATATATATATATACACAACTTACAAGTTACAAGTAACATTGGTAAAACAAACTTCAAAGAATTATAATTTATGACGAAAACATGTCAAAAAGTCAACCTCATCTCAAAATTATGACACTGGTGACTCTCATAACTCATATGTGATATCAGAATCCAATGTCCATAATACATATACATCAATGATCATACCATCATCCATGATACCACTAAGTAGTCAAACAATAAACTGTCAATAATACAATGATCAATCAATATCAAGTAGATCATAAGACATAATATCATAATACATATGACATGTCACATGATCGGTCATCAATCCTCAAAATCCTCTAAGTCACTAATAACTATCACCATCATCATCATCATCACTATCATGATCATCACTATCATCATCATCACTATCATCATCATCACTATCATCATCATCATCATGTGGTGCTCGACTAGTAGATGCCTCCATCCTACTAGTAGATGGACCTAGTACACTATGTGCTCTATGACTAGTACGAGTCCGAGATGCCCTCGTATCATGTTGTGGCATGTCAAGTCTAGATAGAGCATGTCATATAGATCAAGGTCCTCTGCCGGAATGCTAGGTATATCATGGACCCTCTCTATATCAAGCTCATCGACGTTCACCGGCCGCACCAAGTTGCAGTGGCAATAGACAAGCCACTCCAACTGCAATGTAGATAGTCTATTCCTCCTTTGTATGGAAGAGGACCCATGTACTCCAATTCCTTTCACATGGACCGGCACTACAGTCTTGTGAAAGTATGGAGATGGCTAACTTTCTCTGCAAGATAAAAAAGAAAGAGTTCATTAAAGATTAAAGAATCAAGAGGAATGATTCATGAGACTAAGTTATAACTTATTACTTATTAGTTAAAGACTCAAGAGGAAATTGGAATGACTTACTAGCTCTGGTGTACAAACACCGTATCGCTCCCACCATGTCACATGCATCAACTACATGCTTCTCAAGCATGCCGTGTCTCTACCAAAAAGTCCATTATTCTGAAACTAGGTAAGCTGAAGCTCCAACTTCCCACGTAACTCCACATGAGAAGGTCCATACAATCGATCTACATAGTCATTCCAAGCATTCACAAGCTCCATATCCAATGACTTTGATGCAGATCTCCATAAAGGATGTAGTAGATTGGCCATCCCATGTATAGGGCGATGGAACCAATCCCACCTCTTCCTCCATATTCCTTTTATTTCCTCTATCCTAAGGATAAAAAACAAATCAAGCTAGAAAACAATAAGATTTAAGAATGTTGAAGAGTCAAGACTTGAACATGAATGCTCATACAACAAATAAAATATGGTTACCCAAGTTTCAGCTTACCTCTCCAATGTCAAATAAGGACATCTCTGTATAGACTCTCCGACACGATCCATGAACTCATAAACAAGTCCAAGTGTGCAATCCTCTCTATCTGCTATGCGTATGAGTGAATATAAGGGCTGTAAGGCCCGCACTAATCCCTCCACATCCCTCCAAAAACTGTCATCCAAACATGTCCGTCGTACAAGCTCTGCCTTTCGACTAGTATGTCCATCCCAAGCTAACCAATCCGGTGATACAACTGTCTACATCAGTGCTTGCCTCACTCTTAATAATCTTTCCATGACTATGCACATGTATGCAAATCTGGTCTTCGCCGGCTTCACCAAATCAATATCACTGTAAGACCGAAATATAGCAAGCAATTTTGGTCTCTTTGTGAACAAAGGGACCACTTCTATGCAAGTGGTAAAAATGGTGTAAATCCATGGTATCTTCCCCACATCCTCTATCAGCAAATCAATGCAATGGGCATCACACGGTGTCCACACAATAGAGGGGAATTCTTCTTCTAGAAGCTTGCCCATAGCCACACAATTACTTCCATTATCTGTGACCAACTGGACTACCTTTTCTACACCAATGTCCATGATAGCTTGACAGATATGGTCATAAATGAACCGACCTGTTTACATATAACACAATGAATCATTAATCAATTGATAAATTATAATTTATCTTGACATTTGTCATGTCAAGATAAATTATAATTATAATTTATATTGACATGTGTCATGTCCCATGCACAATGCACGTGCATGTGCATTGTGCATGTACATTGTGCATGTACATACATACATGCCAATGCACATTGCATATGCACATGCACATTGCATATGTACATTGCAGTGTGCACAATGCACATGCACATGCACATTGCACAATGCACATTGCATATGCACATTGCATATGTACATTGCAGTGTGCACAATGCACAT
Organism: Ceratopteris richardii; assembly: GCA_020310875.1. Lineage (NCBI taxonomy): Eukaryota > Viridiplantae > Streptophyta > Polypodiopsida > Polypodiales > Pteridaceae > Ceratopteris > Ceratopteris richardii. The sequence continues at coordinate 58,973,540 of CM035436.1, read as the reverse complement.
GCACATGCACCATGCACCATGCACATGCACATGCACATGCACATGCACATGCACATGCACATGCACATGCGCATGCGCATGCGCATGCGCATGCGACATGCATGATTGATCATTGCACAATCAAATATAAACTGAAAATTCAAAAATCAGTTCACTCACATGTGACTGTAGTACCAGCTCGCAGCTGATGCATCTATGGCTCGAAGAAACATGGTCCCTTTGCAACAATGCACCAAAATGTTGTACACATTCCTCTTTTGTATGTCAGTCCATCCGTCACACATGATTGTGCATCCATACTTTGCCCATGTCTCTTTCATGGGCTCAAGCTCTCTCTCTAATGCTTCCTTTGTTTTTTTAGCTCCGTTGTCCTCAACTCTTCATAGGTAGGCCCTTGCCAACAAAACCCTAATAGTGATACCTTCTCAATGGCATTTCTCCATGCCGGTGTCCGTGCAACATTAAAAGACAAACCACATTGTATAAAAGCTTTCATGATGGCTTGTGTGGCTTCTTGTTTACGTCGTCGTTGCAAGCTAGCACGTATAGATGCTCCTCCAAGAGAGCCAAGTGGGTGCTCTTGTGGATCATGCTCTACTCTTGTACTCTTTCTTGGTGGCTCATGCTCTATGTCAATGTCTATGGAAGCCTCATGAGTTTGAGATGCTTGAGTTTGGGGATCACAAGAACCATGTGAACCGCTTGCAAATGATCTAGCTTGTGATTGAGCTCCACTATTCCTTCTACTTTGGGCTTTTTGAGCTACCCATGCCATTAGCTCTCCCTTTATAGCTCCAGGCATTGGCTCTTTGCAAGGTGCAACTCCTATGCCGCTAACTCTTCCAAGGTGTGCCTTGATCCTATCGGCTCCACCGGCTCCACTATAGCCACAAAGCTTGCAAGTCAATCTCTCACTACCCTCGGAGCCCATCTTTCCTTGGCTTGTCACATATTCCCAACATGCTTGTTTTGCTTTATGCATGTTGATGGAAGAGGTTAAAAGCTTGGAGAGGATAGGAAGCAATAGATAGGGGGGTGTGTGAGGGTGCGTAAAAGTACGTTCTTGAATCTTGCCTTTGTTTTGCTCTTCCACAGTCCAAACTTGTTGTCTACGCTCTCAGGTCAATAGACGAAAATGCCTCAATGAGGCCATTTCTCATATGAATAACGTCTATGAACCAAAAGATGAAGAACCATATGTGAACTTGTTATGAAGTAAGAAAGACCTTGCTTTTTCTTAAATTTTCTCAGATGAATAACGTCTATGAACAAGCAAAGAGATGAACCAACAACATTCAACTACGAATGAAGACATGCTAGTTTCATTTGACGTTTGTCCTTTATCTACATAACTTATATCTCAATTTCAACACATCCTAGACTCCCTTATTCTAATCTTTTTTTTCTCACAAAAAAAAAAGTAGAGTCATTCTTATACACCACAAAGGAATCATATGCGTTGCTGCTTCCACTCATCTAGATTCTGATTATATACAATTCGTACACCCAAAGTAAAGGATAAATTTAAACAGGCATGTAATGCTGATAAAACTAATGGGCGTCATCCCAGACTTAAGAATTTTAAAGGTTGGTCTTTTATTTGCAAAAAAAAAAGGAAGCAATCTAAAGTGACTTTTATATAATGCTCCTTAACGATATTTGGATAAAATATAATGCCCCATCAAATTCAAATGGAAGACAAGATAAAAAGGCGAGTCCATCATTTCGCAGCATAGAAATCAAAATTTCAATTCTGCGATGAAAACAGTGACAAGGGAAAAATATTACTCACAGTTGAGAAAATGCCACAACAGCAACAAAAACCTTCGTTGGATTTTCTAAAGCTGACCAAAAGCTCACTTCATATGGTATTCTCTCAGAGCGCCGCAGTATAAGGGAAGAACCATCCTCAAAATACCTATGTAGCATGCGAAAGACCCTTGGCATGACAAGCCAGACCAGCAGTGCTGCGATGGTAGTATACAGAAACTGTGTAGCAGTCTCTGTTGTGTACTCTGGATAGCCAAGAGCATCCCTCAGAACACGAAGCACTTGTTCTACAGTCTCGTGTATCCATGTGGTGGAAGAGATAAATGTCTCCCTTAACGAAATGGCTGCATTGTTCGCTGCGTCGACAAGTTCCTTCGTGAGGAACTGTGCGTCTTCCTTTGGTGGATCGACTGACGGGGGAGAGGGTGGAGAAGGTATCGTGGTGCTTGCCTCCGGTGCTGTATTTCCTTTGGAATTGAAGAAGAAACTACGCGTATGTACATAGTAGCAGGGAATCAGAGAAAAATCGTGGAAACGCGGCTTTCTGAGGAGTTGCTGCGCATTACTTGAGCCTGGGAACAGTAATCGCGTCCTCGGCAGAGACACTGATGGCGATGACCTTGCGATGGAATCGGATTTCTGGAAATTCGAAGTGGAGAAAGAAGAGCTAGGCGATCCACACAGGAAGCGGAAACATTCGCGCGAATCTCTTACGTAGTAAGTAATGTTCCGAAGACGGCTAAGCTTCATCATCCCTATGTGTCCGTCTGAATCCTGTCTGTATGGAATCTCCACAGCTCAAGGTGCGGCCATCGCTGGTTTCTTCTAGTCAGCATCGCTGGTTTCTTCTACTCAGCATGGCTGGTTTCTTCCAATCAGCTATAGCCTACATCTGGCATCTCATGGACGGAAAACACCTACATCTGGCATCTCATGGACGACACACACCTGCCCTGTGAAGAAAGAAATGAGATCAGGCCCAGTCAAGTGCTCTGCAGAATTCTGTTCCTTTTCCCTATTTTGCCGATGCGCAACAGCAGAATGTGCATCAGGGCCTATAATTGAGAGGCACACTAAATCTTTTTATGACGCAAAGGAAATACAGCCAAAAGCAGAATGTGTATTAGACGAATAATTGAGAGGCACGCCTAAATCTTTTTCCGATGCTGTACTTCCTTTGGCAACTCAAAATGAACTCTAATATATACGTCCCAAGCTGCTTGTCCGGGTGGTTGGGCCTCTCGTTTTTTGAGGTGGGCGTCAGGGTTGAATCCCCACAGGCACCATGTAAGGGACATGTTGAATTTGTAAAGTTGTATCTTGTGGTTGATATGCCACCGTTTGTCTTGCCCCGCGGTAGTTGTGACCGCAAAATCAACACCACGTTATTGCTTAAAACCCTCTGCAACAAGTCATGCTTTATACTTTGGAGAAGCACTATTGGATGTGAATTTCAGCTTATATACCCATTTAGATGGTAAAGCTTTCCTTCACTTTGGCAAAGGTATTAGATCCCAAGGACCATTCTTGTGAATAGAATCTAACTCACTCTTCATGGCATGCTCCCACTTGCACATCACTATCATCAAAAATAACATTAATTTCTTCTATCTTGATTCTTCATAGTCAAAGAAGATGGTGCAAGTAATTGTTTAACATGCCCATTAACATTCTTTCCTTTACCTTTAGCATTCTTTAACACATAGCAATCTTTTTTCATATATCCTTTCTTATGACAATAATGGCACTCCATATCCGTCTTCCTTGATTTACTTCTACTCTTATTTTGTTGAACATTCTTTTCCTTGGTCTTACTCTGTTGGAGGATAAACACTCCTATGTGCACAAACCTGTATAGCACATCCAACAAGTATTTTATTTGAATCAAGAGGATGTCATTGTGTGCATAGATTACCTCTATTCCCAAGAAGTATTTTAGTGTTGCAAGATCAGATATCTTGAACTCCTTTCCTAGCTTTGATTTGACATCTTTAATACCTGCAATATCACTTCCTATGTTGATCAAATCGTCCACATAGATGAAGTATTTCGATGGCAATGCACCGCACTGCACTATCCTTCTCGAGAGCTCCACGACGATATGCTCGGAGTAGAAACCGAGCTCCTGACGCCGCACACAGTACTCCGCACAGAGGCTGTAGAATACGCAGAAAACACAATACACAGGGAGCACGAAGACAGACTTCTTAGGTCTTACAAATGCGGTCGAACTTACAGTCTGTGACTGACCAGGCCACTATATGTTTTATTAAAGAACATATACAAAGAAGTGTCCGGTGGCCATTTGGCCTTTCACATGGACACTAACGGTAACAATCTCCCACTAAAGGCCAATATGGCCAGAGTAACTATGGGAGAAAAAAGAAAGAATGATAAAGAATACCTGAGTATTTCGATGGCGATGCACCGCACTGCACTATCCTTCTCGAGAGCTCCACGACGATATGCTCGGAGTAGAATGGCGCCGCACACAGTACTCCGCGCAGAGGCGGTAGAATACGCAGAAAACACAGTACACAGGGAGCACGAAGATAGACTTCTTAGGCCTTACAAATGTGGTCGAACTTATAGTCTGTGACTGACCAAGCCACTATATGTTTTATTAAAGAACATATACAAAGAAGTGTCTGGTGGCCATTTGGCCTTTCACATGGACACTAACGGTAACAATCTCCCACTAAAGGCCAATATGGCCAGAGTAACTATGGGAGAAAAAAGAAAGAATGATAAAGAATACCTGAGTGTAAGTATACAAACTATACCTCCCACCTGATGGGCATGTTACACAGTATACAAGTGACTGCGTAAGATCAAGAATCAAGTAATGGACATTCTCTTGAACATCCCTATGTGCAGCATTTTTATGCATGCTAACCGGAGGACTAGTATCCTCAAACACCACTCTTCTCACTTCAACCTCCTTAATCGGTTGTTTATGCATCTTAGACTCATTAAAAATGACATCACTACTTCTGATCACTGACCGTGTTTCAGGATCCCATAAGCGATATCCAAATTGTCCTTCTCGACCATATCCAAGAAAAATGCATTTCTTTGACTTATGGTCCAACTTCTGTCTAAGATTCTTGGGTATATGAACATATGCTTCACACCCAAAAACTCGAAGATGATCATAATATGGTGGTTTCCCTGTCCATAACTCTTGTGCCACTTTCAGACCTTTGGCAGTACTAGGTGAAAGGTTAATCACATGAACTGCAGTCAATACTGCTTCTGCCCAAAAACCTTGTGAGAGGTTTGCATGATGCAACATAGAGACTACTCTATCTTGAATAGTTCTATTCATCCTCTCAGCTACACCATTCTGTACTGGGGTATAAGGAGCTGTAAACTCTCTACGAATCCCTCTACACTGACAGAAAAGGCTGAATTCATGTGAGGTATACTCACCCCCATTATCTGAACGTAAAGCCTTAAGCTTAGTTCCTTTTTCAGTCTCAACTGAAGCAAGCCATTTTCTGAAAGTAGGGAATACATCATCCTTCGATTTGATAGGATATACCCAGACTTTTCTAGTAGCATCATCTATGAAAGTGACAAAGTAAAGAGAACCACCTAAGGACCTAGTGGGCATAGGACCACACACATCTGTATGAACAAGATCTAAAGGCTGAATTGAAGAGTCAATGTGCGTTTTATGCACATTTCTGGTTTGCTTTCCATATTGACAATGCTCACAAAATGAAAAATCAGAGAAAGATAACACAGGTAAGTAGCCAGAACGAGAAAGATTTTCCATTCCACTACGAGATATATGGCCCAAACGACCATGCCAAATACAAGCCATAGGCTGTTTAGTAACAGCTAACAAGTGTTCTTTCTGTGATACAAATAAAGGGTAAAGTGAGCCAACTTTCCTTCCTTTTGCAATAACCATATTGCCCTTTGATATACGAAAGGACTGAGCATAGAAGACCACCTTGTAACCAAGGTCATCAAGTTGACCAACTGACATCAAACTGCGTGATAACTGAGGTACATGGCGTACATTATGCATAGTAAATTTTGAATCGTCAATGAACTGCACAACCACATCTCCAATCCCCACAACATCACACTGGTAAGAGTCACCAAGTCTCACGGTACCAAGAGACTTTGCTGCATAATTAGAGAACCATTCTCTATGTGGTGTCACATGGAAAGAAGCACCAGAATCTAGCAGCCAGGTGTGGGAAAGAGAATCAGCCATAAGTGCCTCAGATGGCACAGTACTATCAAGTGTCAACACATCAGCATCATCAGAAATAGCATTAATTTCTTCAATCTTCACAGTCAAAGTAGATGGTGCATGTAACTGTTTAACATGCCCATCAACATTCTGTCCTTTACCTTTAGCATTCTTTAATGCATAACAGTCTTTCTTCATGTGTCCTTTCTTATGACAATAATGGCATTCAATATCCCTCTTCCTTGAATTACTTCTGCTCTTATTCCGTTGACCATTCTTTTCCTTGTTCTTTCTCCTGCCACGTTGTTGATTCTTTCCTTGGTAAGAATCACGAACATTATATGCATCTCCACTCTGAGTGCCAACCATAGATTTTCTACGAATCTCCTCACTCAAGAGTGCTCCACATATGTCATCATAGACGAGTTTACCACCTGGTGCACTATTGCTAATAGCTGTGCAAAATGTATCCCATGATGATGGCAGGGTGCATAACAGCAATACTGCTTTCATTTCATTCTCCATATCCATTTTCTGAGCCTGTAACTGGGAGAATATGGCATCAAACTCATTTAGATGAGCAGCAACACTATCTGTGTCCTTCATACGAAGGTCGTATAATTTTCTCATCAGATATACTTTATTTGATGCCGTCTCTTTTTCACATGTATTGCATAACTTCTTCCAAAGCTCCTCTGCACTTTCACAGTCTAATACTGTAAAGTAAACATTATCTGCCAGGTGCAAGCGAATGGTAGACCTGGCCATTTCATCTAACTCATCCCAATCATCTTCATCCATGTCAGCAGGCTTCTTTGAAATCCCATTTACTGGCTTCCATTGCCTTCTTTGAATCAGCACATCTTTAATCTGATTCTTCCATAGAGCAAAGTTTGTGCCATCAAATTTTCGGATCTCAAAATGGTCTTTGCCCTGCAAGTTATAGCTCCTCCTTGGAACGCTAGCACTAGACCCTGATCCACCGGATGTGCCTGAGACCTTTGATGCCATGATCGTAGAGAACTGAATAGAATGATAATGGAGCTAGAAGAGTCCAAACACCAACAAATAAGTGTATCAAGGAGTAAATCGACCACTATATAGTTGACTAAACCAGAAATCTGGAAAAATTTTGCCAGAGTATCCTCTGCAAAATTAGCATATGACCAGTGTCAAAGTATCATAAAACTGCAAGTACTGACATGTCTACCTGCATAGTGAATCACTGACTCCACTGCATATAATCAGTTACCCAATAGAAGCCAACTAGGCTTATCGAGCACCTATGAACAACTATCATACATCTCCTATGGCGAGGCTGGGTAAGTCTTCCACCTGCATCACCGAAGAGACCCCGACATCTGGGTGTCTCCCAGTTAAGAAAACCTCACCACGACCCTCTTTATCAAACGTAAAAGTCTTTATGCAAAGAACGTAACCGCTATATCAATGCCCACATGGACATACATAAGCGGTATCCACAGAAGCGTACATGGTGTGTATGTGCTCAATATATGCAGTAAAATGACACTAAAAGGCTGAATACACAGCCCAAAAACTAGCCAATAACACCTGCAAGTGTCTGTCAACTCTGATGTTTTAGGCTTTAAAAAACCTGCATAAATTTGCAGCGACTGCTCCCAGCAAAACTGAAAACCCCTCGAGAAACCTGTAGTTTTACGAGTGTGGCTGAAAATACAGCCCCAAAAGTTGATATTTATTGTCTGAGAAGTACAAGGAACACTCTTCTTGATGTTCTTGGACCTGTGTGAAGAGAACTACGTGCGAAAGTACTCTAAAATGGCTCCAAAAACACCCCAAAATTGCTTCAGAAATAGGCTTTAAAAGCAAAAATGAAGCTTTGAGGGACCAAAACTTGTTCAAGGTAATGTCAACCTTAGTCTTTCCCCTTCTTCAAACACCACAAGAGTGTAGCTTAGTGGCAAGAGATTGTCACGGTTAAGCGAGCTCTGGGGGGAACAGTACTGGGATGGGTGACCTCCCGGGAAGTACCGGGAACCTCTATATTCCTTGATCGTTGAGGTCCTCCCTCGCGCGCAGCCAACGGCGCCAACGGTGACTTCGGTGACTCGGATGACAAGGTATGCCAAGGTCTATGCCTTGGTCGCCACCTTAGTCGAAAGCCTGGGGGGGTGCTCGCTTCGCTCGCACAAGAGGAACAAAGCTTTTTGCCTCGAACTGCTCTGATACCAGTGAAGTATTTCGATGGCGATGCACCGCACTGCACTATCCTTCTCGAGAGCTCCACGACGATATGCCCGGAGTAGAAACCGATCTCCTGACGCCGCACACAGTACTCCGCATAGAGGCTGTAGAATACGCAGAAAACACAGTACACAGGGAGCACGAAGACAGACTTCTTAGGTCTTACAAATGCGGTCGAACTTACAGTCTGTGACTGACCAGGCCACTATATGTTTTATTAAAGAACATATACAAAGAAGTGTCCGGTGGCCATTTGGCCTTTCACATGGACACTAACGGTAACAATAGATGCATATGTATACCGTCTTGTCTCCTTGCTTCTTCATGTAAAGTGATGGATCTGCAACACTTTCTTTGTATCCACAAATTGATAAATAATCCACTAACCTCTGATTCTAGGCCCTTGGGGCTTGCTTTAGTCCATATAATGCTTTCCTTAGCTTGCAAACATGATTTGGGTACCTCATACTACCAAATCCTTGAGGTTGGCTCATGTAGACTACTTCTTCAAGCTCTCCATTGAGGAAGGCATTCTTCACATCCAACTGATATAAGCTCCATTTCCTTGATATGGCCACTATAATCAAAGTCCTAATTATTGGCATCTTGGCTACGGGGCTGAAAGTTTCATCATAATCTATCCCGTAGCTTTGGGAAAAGCCTTTCGCCACCAACCTTGGTTTGTACATAGCAATGGAACCATCTGAATTTCTTTTAATTTTGTAAACCCACTTATTACCTATCACCTTCATGCCTTCTTGAGCTGGTACCAAGCTCCAAGTATGGTTCTCATCAAGCGCTTTGAGCTCTTCCTTCATTGCCTCTTGCCATTCCTTGCAATCCTTAGCTTCTTCATAACTAGTTGGTTCTTTGTCCTTGATTGCCTGAGTCATGTATGCATAATGCTTTGCAATGAAATTAGCATATGTTAACGCTTGTACTGGATATCTTACTCTTGAAGACCTTCTTTCACTTCCTTTAGGTGTGGTTGCCATCTTCTTTCTTTGTTTTGCCACTCCTGGAGTTTGAATTTCTTCTATCTCTTCATCTTCCAACATGCTCTTGTCCACATAGCTTCCTTCTTCAACTGAAATCTTCTCTTTGCCTTTGACTTTGCTTCTTCAGAGCTTGTCTCTCTTTCCCTAAGCCTTCCACTCCATGGTGAGGGTGTCCTTGTGTTGCATGAGTTACTTGGACCACTTAAATCCATGCTTTCTTGAACTTTATCATCATTCTTCAAATCTATCTCACCTATGTCTTCAACCTGCAATGGACTCGTGCATGCATACCAAGGCTTCAACTCATCAAAGACAACATCCCTACTTACCTTCAACTCCTTGGTGATGGGATTATAGCATTTATACCCTTTTGTTCCATAGAATATCCCAAAAAAATACACCTTTCAGATTTGGCATCTAACTTTGACCTCAACTCTTGAGGTACATGTACATAGAATATACAACCAAAGATTCTAAGATGTGAAATGCAAGGTTTTCTTCCACTCCATGCTTCCTCAGGGGTTTGATGTATACCTGATGTAGGACATCTATTCATGATGTATGTGGATGTATATGTAGCCTCTCCCCAATAACAATGCAGCATATTCATTTCGTTGAGCATACACCTTGCTACCTCTGCTATGTGTCTGTTCTTTCTCTCTGCTACCCCATTTTGTTGAGGTGTATACCTGCATGTAAATTGTCTTTTGATGCCATTGACCTACAAAAATTTAGAAAATGCATGGGAGAAGTACTCTCCCCCTCCATCGGATCTCAAAGTTTTGATAAACTTGCCAGATTCCTTCTCCACCTGAATATGGCTATTAGATTCAAGAAATAATAGGCAAGAGGTGGTTGAACCGCTCCATAAGAGAGAGGATTAGGAATTAATCTTCAACCATGGCTTTTGGGGCATGTGGTTAGCAAGGAAATAATTAGGGGCGAATATTAGACCAAAGGCAAATATTTAGAGAAATCCATAAGTTTTTGCTATATTTAGTGAGTAGGAAACTTTTAAAAATAGCCCTATTTTCAACAAACCCTAGTTCTAACTTTTAGAACTTTAGCCCTTTGTGTTATACATGCAGCGTTCATCAGTCTTCAGTTTCGCCACTCGCGAGTCGCCATATTTCCTTGGAGACCACTGTTGATCGTCTGCAGGTGCCCGTGGCTATAGGTACGAGAGAGAGAGAGAGGGAGGTGTTGCTTGGATATCATTGAGAGCTTAAATTCCATTGGTCTCTTCCGCTGGTCTCTATTCACGAATGTCTAACATTCAATGTAGGTGATCATGAACCCCGAATAGTTCCTTTTGGTTTTCCATGCAGAAACATGGAAATAAATATTGTCCGAATTTTTCAATCGCATGATCAATTATAGCAGTTCTTCGTTTTAAATTATTGAGAGCTTTATAATCTCCAGCCTACTAGTTCTTTTTCAAATTTTGTCACGTTATTGAATTAAGCACCTGTACTCTCCAATGATATGTCAAAGTACGACAAATCAAGAGAGGAAATGTTTGACTGAATTTTTGATGGACAAAAGTTGCAAATATTTTCTTCAGAGAAGAAGAAAGAGTCTTGTACGAAAGTTTCTTTCAAGAATAGCCAGAGCATGAGTTCGTATTTTGTAGGCTATCATAACTAGCATCATTGGCTGAGCGAGAATGGGATGAGATGGAAGCAGTTTGTTATCATATTCATATCACACGAGTATGAATTCAGTTCTTGCCAAAAATGACGGAGGTCCATAAATGCTTGCCAAGGATATGGGCTAAAAACCATTCAATTTTGTACTTTCCTCAATCACAGTTTTTCATTTGTCAAGCAAAAAAAAAAGGCCTTAATTACAGACCTAATGTGGTGTCTTAAATGGTCGTGGCCATCGACAGTGTGGAACACATCTCCTAATGTGGTAGTGTCTTCAATGGTGGTAGCCATTTGAGGGTGTGAGACTTTCTCACTTGCACGTCCTATTACTCGATCTTATTGAATTTCAAATATTTAACTTTTCTGTATCACCAAGTTCTATTATGTCATTTGGGAACTTTAATAAAGCGGGGAGTAGTGTGGATAACCCGGGGTGAAATTTTGATCTAAGAGAGTGTACACAACCTTTTTGGTGCATCTGTCAGGACTCAGCATCGTTTGAGGGATGGTATAATAATAATAGAAAAGGCCTGCAAACCAGGAAATGTCGGCATCTTTTGAGGGACGGTGTCTCTGATTTTGGCAGAGTGTTTGTTTATACTGACATTTGTGTCTCTTTAGATTTTGTTGTAGGAGAGTCTTGAAAATTTTGTTGAAAATTTTGTTGTAGGAGAGTCTTGAAAATTTCTTGACCTTTGATCATCTCCCTATAGCTGTTGAATTTTGTAGCATTAGTTAAGATGTGTGGTTGGTGCATACAAAATGAAGTTGCTTTCTCAAAGATATGTGTAGGTTCTATAACAATTTGAATCTCTGCATTTTAGAGTTTTTTGTGTGTCAACAGAGTGTATAAAAGCATCTGCACAATTTTTTGAGTTGTCATCCCATGCAATAAGTCTGGACACTTGACATAGTTATGCAGATGGTTTGATATTGGCAAAGGATTGTATAATTTAGTCAAGGTGTGGTCTATCTGTTGGGGGGAAGGGGGGGGGGCTTTGTCACTCACTGAACAACAGGGGGAAAGGTATCCCACAGCAGTAGAGGGGTTTTTAAGGAGAAGATCATACAAGGGGCTGACAATGTCTATTTGAATTACTCCCATGTTCTTTCAATTCGTCTTGGAATGCATTCATAAAGAATGTGAAGGAAGCCCCCAACCATATTGCTTTTATGATGTGCACATACAGGTTGGAGCATCTACCTCATATAGTGAAATCCGGATGTCAGAAAATGTGCACATACAGTTTGGAGCAATTACCTTATATAGTCATATCCAGGTGTTAAAAGGTTTTCTTACAAGGGTCAGAGAGAATTATATTGTTAGTAGGCTGTGGAAAAGTTTGGAAGTAGTAACAGAAGCTTTGAAGCTAGTTGCTTTCATAACTACAGAACCTTGGGAGATGCTTAGATGATGATTCTCTAACCGCTGAATATTTTGGTCAGAAGACAACGCGAGCTAGGGTTCAAGAATTTATGAGACTCATCTTAGATTAGATGTTACTCGATTAGCTAAACTTTGCTCTATTGGTAGATACAACAGCGTTTTCTGATGTTTAGACATTAAAACTTGTGTCTCAACACATTTTGGGTAGTCATAGTGATCTTTATAAACAGACTTAGCAACAGGTTTTCTCTGAAGAAAGCATCTGGCTATAGCAATGCAGAGGGTGTCCCAAAATATAAAATTTCTTTCTGAAGCAGAGAAGTAATGTAGAGACTCTTTTGATAAAACAACACGGTTGATGGTTGCACTCCTTTATTTTGCTTTTTCAATAAATAATCCTTTGTATTCTGAACAGATGGAGCTTCAACATCAGCTACTTTCTGGGATTGCATCTGTTACCATTACAGAGGGTCCGACATGTTGAGTTCATCTCAGACCTCTCGCTCTGGTTTGTTGTGAGAATGAAATGTTATATCTGAGAAGAACAGAACTCATAAGTCAAATGGAGTTGTACAGGAATCATAGTTAATATCTGATACCACCACAAAACGTCAATGTCCTTGTGTCAGTCTGTCAGAATGGACAAATAATCTAGAATTTGACCTTGAGGAGATGTGGCAAAGATTTTTGGATTTAGTACATTCTAGTGGCCTAAGAAAGTTATAAATAATAGAAGAAAACTAATGTTGTTTATACTTTCTCTTTTTTTTTTGGTTTTGAAATGCAGAGGAGGTGACTGACCTACAGCTTCATTTTTGCATTTGAGGGTCCAGTCTATTGTTGTACCTTCTGGCTTCTTTCATTCACTATATACATCGGTCCTCTGGTATTTGGACTTGAGCATGCTAAATGACATGTTGAGTTCATCTGAGACCTCTGGCTCTGGTTTGTTGTGAGAATGAAATGTTATATCTGAGAAGAACAGAACTCATAAGTCAAATGGAGCTGTACAGGAATCATAGTTAATATCTGATACCACCACAAAACATCAATGTCCTTGTGTGTCTGTCAGAATGGACAAACAGTCTAGAATTTGACCTTGAGGAGCTGTGGCAAAGATTTTTGGATTTAGTACATTCTAGTGGCCTAAGAAAGTTATAAATAATAGAAGAAAACTAATGTTGCTTATACTTTCTCTTTTTTTTTTGGTTTTGAAATGTAGAGGAGGTGACTGACCTACAACTGCATTTTTGGCATTTGCATTTGAGGGTCCAGTTTGTTGTTGTACCTACTGGCTTCTTTCATTCACTATATACATCGGTCCTCTGGTATTTGGACTTGAGCATGCTAAATGACATGTTGAGTTCATCTGAGACCTCTGGCTCTGGTTTGTTGTGAGAATGAAATGTTATATCTAAGAAGAACAGAACTCATAAGTCAAATGGAACTGTACAAGAATCATAGTTAATATCTGATACCACCACGACACATCAATGTCCTTTTGTCAGTCTGTCAGAATGGACAAACGGTCTAGAATTTGACCTTGAGGATCTGTGGCAAAGATTTTTGGATTTAGTACATTCTAGTGGCCTAAGAAAGTTATAAATAATAGAAGAAAACTAATGTTGCTTATACTTTCTCTTTTTTTTTGTTTTGAAATGCAGAGGAGGTGACTGACCTACAGTTGCATTTTTGCATTTGAGGGTCCAATGTGTTGCTGTACCTGTTGGCTTCTTTCATTCACTATATACATCGGTCCTCTGTATTTGAACTTGAGCATGCTCATACATTTATTCTGCTATGTTGTCAGAATATAAGCAATTCACCACTGTAGAAATCCAGAATGAAGCCTGGAACAGAAAATTCTTTTGAGATGTTTGTAGATAGATAGATAGATAGATAGATAGATAGATAGATAGAGATTTAGCATTTTTGCTATAATTCATTCAGCTACTTTGATTATTGCTATATTTAATATGTATTATAACCATGTTGAATAAATACCTGACATTGAGATGGAGTTGATTTAGCTTTATTGGGATGAGTGTTTAATTGAAGACATGTGTGATTACTTTCAGGTTGTTGGTAGAACTGAACTATTTCATGTACTTGTAAGTTGTAGTTTGTTGTTTCCATTTTATTCTTAATCAGAAAGACAGAAAAGAAGGTAGGCAGACAGACACACGTGCGCGATTCATAAAGGTGGAGAGATTCATTATCAGTAATATTGTCAATCGAATTATCATCACTTGTAATGACATCCTTATGAAGTGGGTGCACTAGTACATGAATGTGTGCGCAAGCTTTTTTCCCCACAATACTCGATCAAGTGAGTTTTATCTTTTTGAGTGTAGCTTGCAGTTGTTGTGGCAGTCGATATCATCTTGCTTCAAATGGCTGGGAGTTCGCCATCCTCTCAATATGTCATCAATGTTTTTTATGGGAATAATCATCCATCAGGTATGTACTCAACTCCCTTCAAGTAGTCTCTCTCTCTCTCTAAATATATAATATATATAATTTGTACATATTGTATATATGTGGTAGGTGTAGGGCATGTGTATAGGTTTAATAATTATATATATGTGGTAGGTCTAGGGCATGTGTAGTAGAGTTACGGTTTGTATGTATATATAAAAATGGATCTATAGAAAGACATAGGATTAGTGTTGGAAGATTTCAAATGCTTCTCTCATGGGTGTGTTCATGTGTGTGTCTTCTATATATCCAGGAACTACTAAGATGCAATCAAAAGCAAAAGGAAAGGTTGTAATGGATTTGAGACCTAAGAGAAAATCCATTTCTAATTTTTATTCACTTAAAGGAGGGATTGGAGGCTCAAATGTCATGCACTCTTCATGTGTAGCAAGCTCATCCCTTGAGCCTACAACTTTGCCCCCGATTGCATGCTCTAACATCTCTGTGTCAGAGTCGAAAACCTCAAATGACACTTCTTTGTCTAAACGTATGAAGAGAGGGAAGGGTCAATGGGATATAGGAAGGACTTTTAAAATAGATTGGATAACAAAGTTTCCTTTTATTGAGCCTTTGATAATTGAGGGTGAAGAAGAAACAAAATTTGCCACTTGTATACCATGTAGTTGGAAACTAGGTAATCAAGTCAAGTTACAATTCAAATTAGATACAATTGAAAAACATGTGGGTAAAATGTATGAGAAAGTAGAAGTAGAAGGGAAAATGGAAAACATCGTTAGATGGAAAACAAAAGATGAATGTAGGCATCTACAGAATGTAGATGCCTATAATTCTCATTTATTGCTTTTGGAGCAAAGTAATGAGAATAAAAGATCCTTTATGCATCTTTTTGAGAGAAAGCTCAAATCAGATAATGAAGCCATATTAATGCAATTTTCAATTGTGCTACATATCTTGTCCATTGGGAAACCAATGTCTGATTATCCTAAGTGGAGAGTTCCATTGAATTTCATTGGATTACGAATTCAAAGTTTTTCAACACAATATTGGACAAAATCTTCAGGATGGGAATTTGCAAAAGCAATGGGAGAGGTAATCAAATCTAACTTGAAAAAAAGTTTATCAAATGCTACTTTCATTTCTATTTCCCTTGACGAAGTGGCATCTTGGGTATGTATCCATGCATATATTGTGGAGAGTTCTGCAAGAAAAGCCAAATTTATTGGTGCTTTTCAACTAAAGGGAAGTGCAACTCTAATTTGTTGGTGCAACTTGTTTTAGATTCCATTTCAAATATTGGAGGGATGTCAATTAGTGATATTAATCAAAAGATAGTATGCATTGGTGTTGATGGATGCTCAATTATGCATGGGCTTAAAAATGGATTGTGTGTTCAATTGCAACAAAACTATACACCATATGCTTTAGGTATACATTGTATGTCTCATCGTACAAATTTGGCATTTAAAATCGTGTCAGAATTTGTTTTCGTACAAAAAGTTGAACATCTTGTACACCAGGCATATGCTTTCTTTTCAAAAAGTCCTAAGCGTATTAAAGAGTTTAAATGCTTCTCTGATGGGATAAGTAAGGGAAGAAAATCGAAAAGAAATATTGACACCAGATGGATTTCACTTATTGGACCTGTAGAACATCTTTTTGAAGAATATAAATCAGTCATCGGTGTGGTCAATATAATGTCTTTAAGTACAGGAATACAAAAAGGAAAAGCTCATACTTTGTTGCAAATTCTAAGTGATGTGGAAACTCTTCTCTATCTTGGAGGAATGTTACCATTGTTAAGAGAAATGAGTAATTTGATAAAAGTTTCTCAATCAAGAGATATTTATGTAATGGAATACGCAGTAGCAAGAAAAATGACTTGTATGCGCTTAGAAACTTTGTATTCTGAGACATCAGGTTTTGATTCACAAGAATTTATCGAGTGGGAATCGTTGCTACAAGTTGGTGTAGAAGATAGTTTTTTGCAATACAGTAAGAAAGGTTGGTTGTGCATATTTGTGAAAGATAAGCAGATTCCTCTTTATGTATCATGAAAAAGTCAAGGAGTATGCATCAGGAAAAAAGTTAATCAAACATTCTTTGCTATCCTAGTGGATAGTGTAAAACAAGGCTTAAGATCCATATGTAATAAATTGACTTCTGAGATCAGAGAGAGATTTCCTCGAGATGAGCTCTTAGAAGCAATGGCCATAGTTCACCCTTTATATTGGAATCATGCAAAAGACAAGAGCTTACTAACAAATGACTTTAAAAGCAAGGTCCAAGTATTATCCAATCATTTTGGAAAGAATGCATATTTAGGAGATAGGATTCTAGAAGGAATTATAAATCCAAATCTTTTAAGAAAACAATCTGGGATATTTGGACAAACAAGGTGGGAGCAATTTGACTTCATCAAAGATCCTTCAAATCTAGGTGCAATGATAAAGCTATGGAAAAAGCTCGATATATCTCCATTTTGAAGGATTCTATGTCGAAGTATTTTAAAGTAGCAAATTTGTGTCTAACAATGATCGTTGGATCCGTTGAAGATGAACGTCCAAATGCAATGAGAAATAGTTTGAATAAAAACTTGGATACATGTCTTAGATTGTTTGTTTCTAAGAGTGACCTTGAAACTTTCCCTTTTGAAGAAGCTTATGCCATATGCAAAAGTCAATGTCAACGAAGAATTGAATGTGTAGTATCAGGCCAGAGGAAACACATGGAGGATGTTGAACCTTCTAATATTTTTCAAATCTACTGATACTGATTATAAAAAGGTAACTTTTTTATTTGATTTCTTTTTTAATATTATGGTGAAGTATAATTTATACTAATGTTTCTTATTGTTTTGGCAGGCTTTGAATATATCGAGGACTTCAATATTTGTCGATTTTTGTTTATTTATTTATTTTTAATATATGAAATGATGAGATTCAAAGGTTCCTATTGTTCAATGTTCATGCCTATTTATGTATCTATGTATGTATGACTCATGCATGTGCCATGCTTGCATGTGTGTATGTTTGTATTCATGTATTCTTGCATGTATGTATGTTTGTATTCTTGTATTCGTGCATGTATGTATGTGTGTATGTACATATGGATGCATGTAATATGTATGTGTTATGTATATGTGTGCATGGGTGATTCTTGCATGTGAGATGCTTACATGTGTGCATGTTTGTATTCTTGTATTCGTGCATGTATATATGTATGTTTGAAATTCGAGAGTATGTGTGATGCTTGCATGTATATATTATGTTTTTATTCATGCTTATATGTGTGTATGTATGTGTGTACACTGAACAATACTTTTAGAGGATTTGAAGGCTTGCACATTGAACTTCTTGGAATTTGGGACCTATCTCTGATAAAAAATTTGGTAATCTAATGTTGTTTCCAAATAGATGTGTGTAGAAGTATGTATGCACGTGTGTGTATGTGCAAGTGTGTGCAAGAGCTAGGTATGCATATGTCAAAAAAAATCGAGATAGGTATGTATATGCATGTGAGGACAGATTGCTAAACTGGACAGGTTTCCAAGAAGTTTGAAATTGTTTCTCACAAGAAGGCACTGAAAAGAACCCAGGTAAGGTAATCATGTGTGTAGCATCTCATATATGGTTGCTTCATCTTTTGGGTCATTGTTACATATGCTTCTTGATTGTTATAATGTTGCAGGGAAAAGATGGCCAAATTATTACGTTGTGGATTTTTATAAGGTAATTTTTGAAGAAAAAGGTTCTGCCATAGGTTCTTTTTGAGCTTGGTTGTGTGAAATATATGTTTATGTGTACAAGTGTATGTATGTGCATGTGTGTTGTTGCTGGAATGTATGTGTGTGTGAAATATATGTTTATGTGTATAAGTGTATGTATGTACATGTGTGCATGTGCATGTGTGTTGCTGTTGGAATGTATGTGTGTGTGAAATATATGTTTATGTGTACAAGTGTATGTATGTACATGTGTGCATGTGCATGTGTGCTTCTGTTGGAATGTATGTGTGTGTGAAATATATGTTTATGTGTACAAGTGTATGTATGTACATGTGTGCATGTGCATGTGTGCTCTCTGATATAACTTGTGGTTTAGTATAGCTACTGGTGTTTGCTTCAGGTTGTACAATGTACTTCATCATTTCTGTAGGTGTACAACCAAATAAAGCTACTTTGTTGGGCATGCTGAAAGCATGCAGTACTTTATGTGGCATTCAGAGCCTCAAATCAGTGCATTTGCATATTGTTGAAAGGGGTCTAGAAATGGATATGGCAGTAGGGAGTGCATTAGTTGACGTTTATGCTAGATGCAAGCTTCTAGATGATGCATATGCAATATTCATGAGGCTTCCAGATAGAAATGTCATGACATGGGGTGGTCTTATTTCTGGCTTCTTTGAGTGTGGAGAAGCTTCAAAGGCATTTGACCTATTCAATGGATCACTTTTTGAAGGCATACAACCAAGTGTTGTTACAAGTTTGTGTGTCCTGAAAGCTTGCAGTAGAAATGTGGCCATAGAAGAAGGTCTTTTAATCCATGCTCTGAGTTGTGAGATGGGCTATGAGTCAGATCAAGCCATAGCAAACACTCTTGTTGATTTTTATTCGAACATTGGAGATCTAATTTCTGAACAAATAATATTTAATTGTTTATCAAGCCCAGATGCAGTGTCTTTTGGAGCATTGATAAACATTATGCCAACCAAGTATGCAACTCATTTGCTCTAAGTCTTTTTGATGAAATGCAGAAGCAGGGATTACTGCTAGACATGACAACAGTACTGAGCTTATTGAAAGCATGTACTAATGTAGGGTCTGTGGGATAAGGCAAGCTACTACATAAGCAGATTGTAATGAATAGTTTAGAGACTGCGACTGTGGTGAATAATGCCCTGGTGGACATGTATGCCAAGATTGGGAATCTGCATGAAGCACAACAACTTTGTGCTAAACAACCGACTTTCGATGCAGTAACTTTCACTTCAATTATTGGAGGAAATGAATTTGAGAGGGATTCAACAGCTCTGAAACATTTTATAAGGGATGTGAGCCAGATAGGTTGTGATCCTGATAATGTTATGTTTGCTAAGTGTTCTTAGTGCCTATGGTAGCATAGGCTTATTGCATGGGGATATGACCTCTTTACATCTATATATGAAAAAGATTGTTTGATTTCATATCAGGACTATTGCAACATAGTTGTTGATCTTCTTAGGCGATTTGGGAAGCTGCAGACAGCCAAAGATTTGTCTTTAACCATGCCAGTAGCCCCAGATGTCATAAGATTGACATCTTTGGCTACAAATTCTAAGACTTACTACAATGTTGCCTCACAAGCAAAGATTTTATGAATATATAGAGCTTCATTCCATAAAGCTTTCTTGATTAGGTATTGCAATAAGCTACCTGATTTCAGTATTCTGGATCCTTCGCTTTTTTTTTATGGCCCTTTTGGGGGTGTATTTGGTGTCAGCTCGTTGGCTATAAGATCAACCATACTGAAACTAAGGGTCAAGAATAAGAATGTTGTATACATGGGCACAACCTCTCTCCAAAGCCGTTTCATTATGAGGATGCAAGTGTACATGTAGATGCTATCATTGATCCCTTGAGCTCAACAGGTATCCTTTCAACTCTGATTCACTTCCAATCTGGTCCTATGGCTATATTCTATAACATGCAACCCACTCGAACTTTGACAATGAATTTGGATGTCCCTGAACCATGGCTTGTAGAGCCTGTGCATGCAACCAATGATCTGGATAACATCATGCTTGAGAAGCTTGGTGATGCAAGGACCATGCAGGCAGTTTGGTGCTACCTGCAACATTAGAATTCAGTACACCTTGCAGAACTAGACTGGAAAAGATGTCATGCTTCTCTCATTGCTTTGGCTCAGATTGTAGAAGATGAGCTAAGATCATGTCAAAGACATTGGAGTCTGTAGTAAATATGGTTTTGAACTCTTTCCTAGATTCTCAAAGTAAGGTGCATTGGGCAGCCAATAATGCTATTGGGGTAGATTTCCACAGACCTTGGCCCAGTTTTGCAAAACCAATTCCATCGAAGAGTATTCCTACATTGTTTGAAGCCATGGATGATTTCGAGAATGCTCGAGTACAGGCTCATGTGCCAGCAGCAATCTTGAATGTCAAGAGAGTTGTGGGCCAGGGTTGCTCAATCCATATCTTGATGGGGATGTAGTCAAATTGCTCACACTTTTGGAAAGTGGCAAGTGATCGATGCAAGGAGCCCTGATTGCTCTAACATCTGTGGGTGATGCATCAAAGGAGGACTTTCAAGTCTATTATGATATTTTCATGCCTTTTCTTAAGGCTATTTTGATCAATGCTAATGATGAATCCAACAGAATGTTGAGAGCGAAGGCCATTGAATATCTAAGCTTAGTGGAAATGGCAGTTGGGAAAGAGAAGTTTGGTCAAGATGCCAAGCAGGTTGTGGAGGTGCTCTTGAACTGTTAAGATTCACATATAGAGGATGCTAATCCAACTACCTGCTATATGCTTCAAGCTTTGCAGAATTCTCATCCAACAAGATGGAGAGGACATGAAAATGACCAGTTCTGCTATGAAGAAAATGGCTTTCATATACAGGTGATAGAGTTTAAATAATCCGTGCTGAAATGATTCATTTCATTAGCTGCATGTGATTATTCAAGACAAGCTGTGTATGAGGCATACTAGACCAACCCTTACATATGATTGGTCTGTGGAACTGCTGGTAGATGGGGCCTCGAGAAGTTCATATGATGATGTTGATGGGCCAGGTTGTTTTGATTCTTCATGTTAGTTGTAGAAAGTGTTCCGTGGTATTGTGAAGAAACTAGTTCCCCAAAGCAACTCATTTGAATAACCCATGTTGGAATCATTTACTCTTTCAATAAAATGTATTTATGATGTGAAGAGCCAAATTTCTGGGAGGGTCTCATGTGCAGGCAAGTGAAGAAGGCTCCAAACTCCATGGTTTAAAGATTGTTCCAAATGTGACTAAATAACATATTAGCAAGAGTTTCTGTAATTTATGAGAAAAAGATTGTTTGTTAAACATTGGCCAGGTAGTTCTTATATTAGGAGCTGAAAACCTAGCCATGGCCAAGCTAGTTTCCAATATCATATCTCCAATCAAATTGAATGATGGACCAGCTATTTTGTGCGGGTTTGAAATTAGAATCTGCTCTCGAAAATGCATCTATACACCCTCATTTGATTCAACAAAGGTGTCTTGTTGTTGTTTGTATTTTTTTTGCTGAAAAAGTATATCCCAAGCATACATTTTGCATTGGGCTATAGGACTGTTCAAGATACAATAGTAAATACATAACAATATACACACACAATAGTCTATACTTCCATAACAGTATATACACAATAGTCTATACTTCCACAATAGTATATACACAATAGTATATACTGTTGTGTTTATACATATACATACAACAGTACATATTCTTATCTATACACAACAATATATATATATACCTGTATTCAGTATATACACCAATACATACACAATGGTATATACATACACTAGTACATACACAATATTTACACAACAGTGTGTATATATATACACAACAATACACACACACACACACATATATACACACACACACCCACAACAATATATACTATATACATCTTGGTTTGCTTGAATTCATCCTTGTACATATGATTGTTGTATTAATCGACATCACTTGTGGATTTTTTGTTCGAGCTGCAATTTGGAAATTTTTTGGTCTTCTGTTTCCAGTTTGTGGATGGCTAAATAGTCTTGTGGTTGATCGCCATGAGCTCACAATGGAGATTTTTTTCGATGGTGAAATTGGGGCTTGCTTGAATTAATCATCATATACATGATTGTTGTATTTGCGGACATGCACTTTTCACTTGTGGACTCTTTTTTTTAGTTGCAATCGCTTGATAGGTGTGTACACCCTATCAACTATGCTTTTTCATGGTGAATTTATAGCACGTAAATCTATAGCATACTATACTAGTATATAATGGTTTATATGCATGTCACAATTTACGATTTGCATATACATAGAAAAAGCGATCACAAAAATATATAGTTTTAAGGGAGGTCATCACAAAAACTTGTCTAAATTTTTATATTAAAAATGGAAATTATCGTTCAAAAATTCGCCAATTTTTTTATATTTCAAATGAAATTTCTCATCAAAATTCACCAAAATATTTAAATTATAATAAGATATACTTCAAGAAATTCACCCACATTTATATACTTTCAAGTCAAGGGGGTGGTCTTATTTTTTACCCTAGTGGTTAGCCCATTGGAGTCCTAGCTATTAGGACATGAGTTCAGTTCCCGTTTGGACAAAACATTGGTATCAGAGCCTAGGAAATATATTTGCACAAGAAGGATGGATTCCATGAAAGTTGTGGGCACCCAATGGCCTTTAGAAAAGGCACTTGGCAAGTTTGATATCTTAAAAGGTACAAAAAAGGTGTGTTGAGATTTGAGAAATTCACCTAACAAAGATTGGAGTGTATCTCTCAATTTTTAGGTCAGATTGAAACATATCAGATATCACTGAAAAGTTCTCATAATGAATTTCTTTTAAGTCGCATTTGATTGAGGGTTCAAGATACCAAGCATGGATGAGGATGACATTTAGGATACTGAGGTTAAGGAAAAGGGTTCAAGACATCAAGGTTGTGAACAAGAAGGTTCAAGACACCAAGTTTGAGAACAAGGGTTCAAGTCACATAGGTTGCAAACAAGAACGGTTCAAGAAACATTGCACATGTGAGGACATCAAGTCAAGGGGCACCTAGGGAGTTTATGAGCTTATCATAGAGAACAATGATCTTGAGAAGGAGGATCGAGTTTTAGAAGGGCATATAGTTAGCCGATCAGACTCATAAGCATTAGGTTATGAGTTCAATTCTCCTTTGAACACAGCATACTACTTTATTTTAGAGATGTACATGCCTAGAGGAACAAAAATTTCCTTGGTTGCAAGATAGCCAAAGGCCAAAATCCATGAGTCCTACTGGTTGGTTGCCTATTCACGATGAGAACACATGGTAGACTATATATTGTAACTAGGCAAGGGTTGTATATTGGTTGGAGATGAGTCATAGGCACATCATTCTTGTCTTCAACATCTGGCATCACATCTTGAGGGAAAGAGATGAAGAACTTATCGACATGGAGAAGAAATTGAGAGATTATGTGCATTCAAAGGATGAATTCTTTCCAATTTTGGGTAATCATATTCTTGAGAGTGTTTGTGGAGTTCCTAGAAAAGGTGTATCTTCACAAATGTATGTAAAGAAAGAAAATGAGAAATTGACTACCATGATGGGCGTGTAAAGTTTTTAATTCACCAAGTAAAAAGACAATGTTTCCTTTAACTGTCATCATCTAGTGCCATATGAGCATGCACATAAGGATTCATAGGTAAATCCATTTGCCACATGTATTTAAGTCACCTACAGTCCATTTGATTGTGGCAGTTGGCACAATGGAGAATATGGGAGCTTACCTCTCCTTTCTCTCCCGCAATACAAGATATAAATGGATCAGAACTTCTATTCAAATTGCTACCTCAATTTCAACTTTGCATATGTGGGGTAATCCTATTTATGCCTCATGCATGTGAAGTCTTTTTTCCTCCATGAAAGCAAACGCTTGCTGAGTGAAGCTGACATGAAGATAGGGAAATATAAATATATATATATATATATATATATATATATATATGTGTGTGTGTGTGTGTATATATATATATATATATATATATATATATATATATATATATATATATATATATATATATATATATATATATATATATATATATACACGCACACAAGAATGAATTAAGGTAAATCCCAAATTCACTTTCCAAGTATTTTAATTATAAGCTTATGGTAGTCAAACACAAGACTATATAGCAAATAAGCTACATTATGCATAGTGTTGACTCAATACTATGACATCCCCACTAATGTCATTTGTGCCCATGAGTGGGTTCAAAACTAAGAATGAATACATGCTCACAAATGTACCTCACAACACACACATGACTATATAACAAATCATGTACATTATGCATACTATCGACTCAATACTGCAACATCCCCACTAATTTCATGAGTGCCCATTAGTGGGTTCGGAACTAGGAATGAATACATTCTCACACATGCACCCCACAACACACACACACCGCGATCATGAACTCACAAGAAGCTCTATGAACTGAGTTTGTATCGCTTTCAAAAGTGATGGGCAAAATCAACCATAATGAAACCTAGCATAAAATGCAAAAAAAAAAGATAGCAAGAATTACAAAAGATACTGCATTGCTGATAGGATATACACACCTATCAGCTAATCGCAACTCGGATGAAGAATCCACAAATGAAAACTGCTTGTCCATTAATACGACAATCATATATACCAGAATGAATTCCGACGTACCTCAATTTCAGCCTCCAATGAAAGTGTAACTATAAGCTCATGGTAGTCAATCACAATAGTATATCAAATCAGCTCCATTATGTATAGTATTCACTCAATACTATGACATTCCCATTAATTTCATCAATCCCCAATAGTGGGTTCAGAACTAAGAATGAATACATGCTCATGCACACACACCCCTCAATGCACACACACCATGAGCATGAAATCATAAGAAGCTCTATGAACTGAGTTTCTATCACTTCTAGAAGTGATGAGCAAGCTAGGCATAATGATGCCAAAAAATGCACATAAAACATATGAAGAATTACAAAAAATGCATAGTTGATAGGGTATACACATCTATCAACTGGTCACAACTCGAACAAAGAACCCACTAATGAAAAGTGTAGGTGCACTAAAACGACAATCATATATACTAGAATGAATTCAGGAAAGGCCCAAACTCATCCTCCAATGAAAATGCAACTATAAGCGTATGGTAGTCAACCACAAAACTATATGGCAAATGAGCTTCATTATGTATAGTATTGACTCAATACCATGACATCTGCACTAACATCATTAGTGGCCAATAGTAGGTTTAAAACTAAGAATGAATACATGTTCACATAGGCACCCCACAATGCATAGACACCATGAGCATGAACTCACATGAAGCTCTATAAACTGAGTTTCTATCACTTTTAGAAGTGATGGACAAACTGAGCCATAATGAAGCCTAGCACAGAATGCAAACAAAAGATAGAAAGAACTACAAAAAATGCATAACTGAAAGGGTTTACAGAACTATCAATTGGTTGCTAATACGACAACCATATATACCATAATGAATTTAAGAAAACCCCAAGTTCACCCTCCAATGAAGTGTAACTATAAGCTCCCAACAATCAACCACAAGACTATATAGCAAATCAAGTCCATTATGCATAGCATCAACTCAATACTACGATATCCCTAGTAATGTCATCAATGCCCAATAATTGGTTCAGAACCAAGAATGAATACATGCTCGCACATGCACGCCACAATGGACACACACCAAAGGTTTTGATATAATTAGGTAGTGATGTGTGTGAACATGATAGGACTGTCAAGGCACTTTTTTCCCTCTTTAGGAGGTTTTTTTTCCCCTGGCTTGTATATATGCCTATTGCCCTAACGGGTCACTTATCTTTGTACATTCTAGTGGTAATACATTGAGTATTGTGTGTTGTGCTCCAAGCTTCTTCTTCTTCCTTGTGCTGTTCACGTGCTTTCGCAAACCTCAAACTCAAACAATTGGTATCAAAATAGGTCCCCAGTTCATCTAGGGCATCGTCGACAACCCTCCAGTCACAGTCTCAAAATCACAATATGAGCTTGTTTTGGCCTCCGAATGCACTATTGCAATACTTGTGTAGGTTATTTTGTCTTTTTGTGGCAAAGATATATACAGGTTTCAGTTCGCCAGTATAAGCATCTTGAAGTTTGCTATAGGTTTAGAAGAACTTGATAGGGTAGTTCTGTTCAACTTTTTGAGATACAATCAATTTTTTGCATCATGGTATTTTAGTTAGTACCCATGGCTGAAAGCAGTGATGTATTCCGTATGTTGGCTATTGAGGATAAGTTGGATGGTATGAATTGCCCATTATGGGCTTATATGATGCATCATGTATTGGTTGCAAAAGGAATGTGGAATATTGTGCAAGGTGTTGAAAAACGTCTTATTACATCTGCAAATACAGGTACTAAAGCTGATGCAGATGGCATCGAAGATGGTGATATTCTGCATATTCCTATTTGTGTTGCGATTTTTGCTACATCTACTGTAGAGAAAATTTGTTGGGATGGTAGAGATGCTCAGGCACATGCATTGATAGCCTTGTATGTCAAATGTGCCATTATTCCTCACATTTGCTCTTGCAGAGCAACTAAGGATGCTTGGGATACACTTATCACTTTATACCAGGCAAGGAATGAGGCTCATGTTGCTTACCTCCGAAAATAGCTGGAGAGTGAGCACATGAATGAAGGAGATTCCATGGACAATTTTATGACAAAGATCAAAGATTTGAAGGAACATTTGATTTTTGTTGATGAAGTCTTGCCTAATAGCTTACTTGTGCAGACTGTTCTGAATGGTCTTCCACATTTAGATCAGAGTTTTGCTTATACTCTTTGTTTGATGATGAAAGGCAATCCAAATGCCTTAACATTTGAGGAGTTACTCTCTGTTCTGTTGCAGTAAGATTAGCCTAGGTAGAACAGGTCCA
The DNA here is from genome assembly GCA_020310875.1 of Ceratopteris richardii. Taxonomy (NCBI): domain Eukaryota; kingdom Viridiplantae; phylum Streptophyta; class Polypodiopsida; order Polypodiales; family Pteridaceae; genus Ceratopteris; species Ceratopteris richardii. Next base: position 58,946,126 of record CM035436.1, on the reverse strand, counting down.
TTATGTGTGTTGCAGATCAAGCTTTCATGGCTAGTCAGAAGGGAAAAGGTAAATGGAGCTCTTCTACTAGTAAGCAAAAATCTGCTAATTCTTCACAATCAAAGAAGGATGACAGAGACGACAAGAAAACAGAAAAGCAAAAATTGTTTTGCAAGTACTGTAAAGCAAATGATCATGTCATAAAGAATTGTCCAAAATTAGCTGCAAAAGAGGCAAAGAAAAAAGAGGTTGGAATGGTTTTTGCAAAGGCCTCTACACCAAAGACAGAGTCTGCTAATCTAGTGTAGAATCGAGAATGGGTATTTACTACTATTTGCAGTTTTGACCCATCTTCTCTTGAATAGTGTATGTCTACAATAGACTCAGATGTTTGGTACTTTGAAAGTGGGGCAACCAAACATATTACCTCGTAGTGGAGTTTCTTCACTTCACTCGAGCCTGCTCCTACAGGTAATACTGTCAGATGTGCCAACAAATCCTCTTATCTTGTTATGGGAGTTGGTAAGATCATCCTAACTACTCTTGATGGTAGTTCTTTTACATTGTTAGATGCTTTATTTGTGCTAGGTATCAAGAAGAATCTGTTATTAGTTTCACCTTTAGCCAAGTTTGTCTTGGTTGTGAAATTTGTTGATGACAGATGTACAATTCATGATCCGTCAAATCACGATGACATTATTACTTCTGGCATTTTATGTTGTGGGCTATATACGCTCATAGACTATGAAAAGTCTACGAATGATTCAGCATGTGTAGTACATGATTCTTGGGCTACGTCAGATGCAAAGCTTTGGCATGCAGCTTTGTTCATATGAATTTAACTAGTTTGCTACGCCCACAGAAATCTGAAATGGTGTCCTCTTTGCCCAAACCTAGTAAACATGTATGTGAAGGCTATATTTTGAGCAAAATGCAGTGTCCCTCCTTCCCAAAAGATGGTTCAGTTCAAGCTACTCAGAAATTGAAGCTTGTTCACAGTCATGTCTGTGGTCCTATGTAGACACCCTCTTTCGGGAACTATCGTTACTTCGTGACTGTCATCAATGATTTTTCGAGGCATGCATGGGTATATCCATTGAAAGCAAAGTCGGAAGTGTTTATATGCTTTAGCTTTTTGGTTTTGGTTGAAAATATGTCAGCATGTAAAATGGGCACCCTTCGTTCTAATCGAGGGGGGGAATATATGTCTTCTGAGTTTAATGCATTTTTGGCTGTACGTGGGATAAAACATCATTGTACAGTGTCGTATACACCTCAACAAAATGGAGTTGCTGAACAGAAGAACATGTCACTCATGGAGATCTCGAGGTGTATGGTCAAGAGTCAGGCTTTACCACATAGTGTCTAGCTTGAGGCTATTATGTGTGCAGCATATGTACTTAACAAGTGTCCCACTAAAGCATTGTAGTCTATCACTCCATATAAGGCTTGGCATGGTTGTAAGCCGTTTGTTGTTCACCTTCATGTTTTTGGTTGTCTGGCATATGCATTAGTGCCTAAACAACAACATAGGAAATTGGATGATAAAGCAGTGGAATGTATTTTTGTTGGGTACAATTCTGAAAGCAAAGGCTACTATCTGTATCATCCATAGACAAAACGCATTTTGGTTAGCCATGATGTTTTTGTGGAAGATGCTATTCAACCATTACTTTCATGTACTAAGGAGACATCAATTATCCCCAAAGACATGTATGATACTTTGCTGCTTCTTTTTATAGGTGGACAATCTAGTGCTGGTCCTAATGTGGCAACTTCTCAAGCCTCACATGTTTCATGTGATGATGCAGATCATTCCATTTCTGATGCAAATTTACATGATGCACTTGTTGATGAGAGAGTTGATATTGAGGAGGCAAAAACTATGCCAAAATGTCTAGTGTAGACTTTGCATGACAACAAATTAGATGCAGCTCTATCATAGCGTACTCGTTTAGAATCTGATAGTGCTCTTTTGCATTAGTTTGCTATGCTATGGTGGCCTCTAGTCTCTATGGTTAGAATGAGCCTATTTCGTTTGATGAAGTACAAAATTCTGACAATTGGATGGCTGCTATGCAATTAGAATATGATGCTATCATGAAAATGATATCTAGTCTTTATGTGACTTGCCTCCTGGCAAGAAGGCCATTGGCACTAAGTGGGTATATAAGCTGAAGCATAAGCCTAATGGAACAGCTAATAGGTATAAGGCTAGGCTTGTTGCAAATGGTTATGTGTAGGAAAGAGGCATTGATTTTGATGAGACCTTTGCACCTACATGCCGAATGACTACTGTTCGCAGCATCTGTGCACTTGCAGCTCATCATGGTTGGAATGTACACTAGTTGGAAATTAAAACTACATTTCTGAATGGTGACTTGCATGAAGAAGTGTATGTTTTTAGCTTTGTGGCTTTGTGTAGAAAGAGCATGAAAACCAGGTGTGTAGGTTGAAAAAGGCACTATAGGGGTTGAAACAAGCACCATGTGCTTGGTATGAAAAAATACATACCTACCTGATTGCACATGGTTTTGAGAACAATCTAACTAAGAGCACCTTATATGTTAAGCACGCAAATGATGTGCTTATGATCATTGTGTTGTATGTTGATGACATGCTACTCACTAGTCCTTACGAGAAGCATATTGCTAATTTTAAGGATGATTTGCATGCCTCATTTGAGATGTATGATTTGGGGCATTTGCATCATTATTTGGGCATTCAGTTTATGCAAGTTGATGGCAGAATAGCTTTGTGTCAAACGAAATATATTGACATATTATTGCAACATTTCGACCTTGAAGATAGCAAACCTATTGCCACTCCTATGGAGACACGTTTATGATTGAGTCTTGATGATGGTGTAGATGCATTTGATGTTGTTCTCTATCAGCAAGCTGTTGGATACTTGATTTACTTATGCATTACTCGGCCAGATATTTAGTTTGCTGTCTCACAGATGAGCAGGTTTATGCATTGCCAAGGTGTCAAGCATTGGCAGGCAGTTAAGAAGGTTCTACCTAGGGAGAAGTTTGAAGCTTTCCGCAAAGCTTTGGGCTTACTTCCTTTTGTGGATTGATTCCACATAGCTTGGCACTTCCTTATACATGAGTGCCATCTCCTTGTTTAGTGGATCACTCCTTGGGGAGATTTGTTGATATATTTGGGTAGTGATGTGTGTGAACACACTAGGAATACTGGGGCCCTTTTTTCCCTCTTTAGGAGGTTTTTCCGTCAGCTTGTATATACATCTATTGCCCTAACGGATCACTTATCTTTTTACATTCTAGTTACAATACATTGAGTATTGTGTGTTGTGCTCCAAGCTTCTTCTTCTTCCTTGTGCTCTTCATGTGCTGCCGCAAACCTCAAACTCCAACAAAAAGCATTAACTCACAAGAAGCTCTACAAACTGACTTTCTATCACTTCTTAAAGTGATGGGCAAACTTACCCATAATAAAACCTAGCAAAAAATGAAAAAAAAGATAGGGAAAAATAAAAATAATACATAGCTATAGGGTATGCATACCCGTCAATTGATTGCAACTCAGACGAAGAATTCACAAATGAAAATTGCATGTGCACTTGTATAATAATCATATAGCAGAACGAATTCAAGCAAAACCTGAACTCACCCTCTAATAAAAGTGCAACTATAAGCTCATGGTAGTGAACTTCAAAAACATATAGGAAATCAACTCCATTATGCGTTGTATTGAATAAATAATATGATGTCCCTACTAACATCATCAATGCATAACAGTGGTTTCATGACGAAGAATGCATACATGCTCTCACCCCACAAGAAGCTCTATGAACTGATTTTCTATCACTTCCAAAAGTCATGGGCAGACTCAGGCATAATGAAGCCTAGCACAAAATTCAAACAAAGCATAGACAAAAATGTATAGGTGATAGGGTATATACTTGCAAGAAGCTCTATGAACTGATTTTGTATCACTTCCAAAAGTCATGGGCAGACTCAGGCATAATGAAGCCTAGCACAAAATTCAAACAAAGCATAGACAAAAATGTATAGGTGATAGGGTATATACAAGTATCAATTATTCCCAAGTCGCATGAAGAATCCACAAGTGAAAATTGTATGTTCACTAATGCTACAATCATACATACCATAATGAATTCAGTCAAAACCCAAATTCAACCTCCAATGAGTGCAACTATAATCTCATGGTATCAACCACAAGACGATATAGCAAATCAGCTCCATTATGTGTAGTATTGAATCAATACTATGACATCCCCACTAACCTCATAGTAGGTTCATAATAGGAGGTTCATAACTAAGAATGAATAGATTCTCACACACACATCGCATAACACACACACACACACACCATGACCATGAAATCACAAGAAGCTCTATGAAAAGTTTTAAGCACTTCCAAAAGTGATAAAAAAATCAACCATAATGAAGCCTTGCACAAAATGCAAACAAAAGATAAGAAGAATTAAAAAAAATGCATAGCTCATAGGGTGTGCACACATAGCAATTAGTTGCAACTCAAATGAGGAATGCACAAGTGAAAGTTGCATGTCTACTAATACGAAAATCATATATACCAGAATGAATTCAAGCAAACCCCAACTTCATTCTCCAATGGAAGTGAAATTATAAGCTCATGGTAGTCAACCACAAGACTATATCGCAAATCATCTCCATTATGCATAGTATCAACTCTATACTATGACATCCCCACTAATGTAATCAATGCCCAATAGTGAATACATGCTCACACACGCACCCCACAACACGCAAATACCATGAGCATGAACTTATAAGAAGCTATGTGAACTAAGTTTCTATTACTTCCTAAAGTGATGGTCAAAGTCAGCCATAATGAATCCTAACACAAAATGCAAACAAAAGATAAGAATAATTACAAAAAAATGCATAACTAATAGGGTATACATTGTAAGAAAATAATAACACAAAAAAATAGACCAGTGATAGAGTTGAGAGAAAAACACTGATAAAGATAGATGCAAACTCAGAGATAGAGATCTCAAATTCTCAGATTGCCGAGCGTAATGCAATTACAATGATGGTGTTGTCCACCCGTGCACTCCCAATGTGGAGCTTAGATGGTGATCTAGACAGACTCTAGATGAAGGGCTTACTAGTGCACAATGCTAAGTTAAAGCTCAACCTTGGCCATGCTTATATAGCTTTTACAAGGGGAGTCGGTATAGATAAACGTAGTTGGGAGATAAAAAATAGTTAGCAAAATATACAATTCGGCAATAACTCCATGACTAGAAGTCCTACCATCTTGGCCCTACAGGCTGGGGGGATAGGCCACGTGGACCTCGCAGAAGGGAGCAAGCCCCCCTCTGCACTCCCCTCATTAAGGTTCTATGGGGAAACCGTGTGATGCCACATGGCCTTTATTTTCACCTTGAATGGCAACCCAATGGCCTTGAAGTTTATGCCCTACCTAATCTAATGGATAGGCTCACAAAGATCATCTATAACCATCAATGGTCACACATATACCTCATCTAACTTAGAAGTTAGGGTTCCACAAATGTCTAGGCTCTCACAATGGCTTCTCCTCATAATGGGGACCTTACAACTTAGAGAACCATGGATCATTTGTGGTCAATTGAGGGTGGAGTATTGAGCATATCTAACATACACACCTAATAACTAGTTGCAATTTGAACAAAGAATCCACAATTGAAAACTACATGTGTGCGAATATGCCAATCATATATACTAGAATGAATTCAGGCAAACCCCAAACTCACACTCCAATGAAAGTGCAACTATAAGCTTATGGTATTCAACCCCAAGACTATATAGCAAATTAGGTCCATTATACCTAGTTTCCACTCAATAATATGACATCCCCACTAACATCATTTGTGCCCAATAGTGGGTTTAGAACTAAGAATGAATACATTCTCTCTCTATCTCTCTCACACACACACAACCACAAGCATGAACTCACAAGAAGATCTACGAACTGAGTTTCTATCACTTTAGAAATTCATGGGAAAACTGGACCATAATGAATGCTAGTACAAAATGCAAACAAAATATAGGAAGAATTACAACAGATTCATAGTTGATAGGAGATCCACAAATATCAATTGGTTCAAACTCAGATGAAGAGTCCATAAGTGAAAACTAGACGTCCAATGATACCACAATCATACATACAAGAATAAATTCAGGGAAACCCCAAATTCACCTTCCGATGAAAGTGCAACTATAAGCTCATGGTAGTCAACCACAAGACCATATAACAAATCAACTCCATTATGAATAGCATCGACTCAGTACTATGACATCCCCACTAATGTCATCAATGTCTGATAATGGGTTCATGAATAAGAATGAATACATGCTCACACACACCCCACAATGCACACACACCACGAGAATGAACTCACAAGAAGATCTACGAACTGAGTTTCTATCACTGTTGGAAGTGATGGAAAAATGCAGCCATAATGAAGCCTAACACAAAATGCATACGAAAGATAGGAAGATTTAAAAATAATTCATATTTAATAGGGTATGTACACCTATCATCTGGTCTAACTCAAACAAAGAATCCACACGTGAAAATTGCATGTCCCCTAATATGACAATCATATATACCAGAATGAATTCAGGCAAACCCCAAATTCCCCCTTGGATGAAAGTGCAACTATGAGCTTATGGTAGTCAACCAAAAGACTATATAGCAGATCCATTATGCATAGTATCGACTCAATAATATGTATGTATGTATGTATGTGTGTGTATATATATATATATATATATATATATATATATATATATATATATATATATATATATATATATATATATATATATATATATATATATTATCTATAATCCATGTGGAAAATATCGTTAATACTAGAAACCTTGGATTTTGTATAGATACTAACAATAAATACTAGGTAGAAGTAGGACAATGTATCTTCAAAATCCGGTGATTATTACTAGATCGTAGAAACCATCATGGACCATAAATCATAATACAAATAATAATTGTATCATCTTTTAGAGAGTTCTCACATTACAATGAATATGGTGACAAAGTAGGAAAACCTATTGAGATGATGGTGTTCTCCTCCTCATTAAAGCTTTGGCTCCATAATAAGAACCATTTCTGTGGTAAGCATTGTGATCCTCTGATGGAATAGGATCACCCATTTGTTGAGGGTGCGTTTGGTAACTTTTTAATATCAATGTGAGTACACTACTACACAAGTGATTCCCATGCCATTATTGTATAGCACTTGAGAATTCTCAAGTAACTCTTCAATCTAGATGGTAGAATTTTCCATACAACATTTGATACATCTCTTTGTTCTCATCTAGTAGAGATACTTGAGATTCTAACATTCTTTCTCAATCCAACGCAAATCTCAATTATAGCTATTAACACCTAAAAATGCATGAAAATAGTTACTCGGCTTCAAGCATTCATGAATCAAAATATGAGTTCCAAATTGAGTATATACCTACCTTGGAGTTGAAGCGTTTGTAATATGCATGAAAATCAATGTTCCACATTGCAATGGGCACACGCTCCAATCGATCCAAAATAAGAAAATTTTCTAATTTTGTATGCACTTAAGCGGATGCACTCCAATTTTGTTTGCAAAGATTTAATACATCGTTGAATGATATCAAAGAAATTTATAAATATAGAATAAATGATGATAAAATTAGAAAAGTAGAGAAATGATAGAGTGAAAATTTAGAGAAATAGTTCAGTCTTAATTTAAGAAAGAGATAAAAATATCTTAACAATCTTTTTGGCGATAATGGGATGGAAATATCCATAATGGTTCTACTATTCAAGAACTAGAGATGTGATGTTTGGATGTAAGCATGTGGAACATGCATTCACGATACCAATGTTTTGTATTTATGCTAAGAACTAACTATCAAATGCAATTTGTTGGTTCCCAAACATAACACACTCTTTTTTTATATCTTTCATATACCCCAAGAGATTTTTGGTTCTTTTGGATTTTGAAGTCGGGATGAAAGAAAGCTACAAAGGTTTCAAGTGTGCATTCCAAGAAATATTTCGTTGACTAAAGTTTTCAATTTAACTTTAACTTTTAAGTTCAATAAATTAGAATCCAAATTTCAAATAATGATAGCAATAAACAAACGAAATTTCAACTAATGATATCAATATTTGTGCCTATGATTGTTCTATGGCATATTTAATCTTCTCATATATAAACACATTTGTGATATGAGTACTTGTAGCACTAAAACCTACTACCTCAATAAAATTGATGACTAAACATGATAAAACCAATAATATCTAATATCACTCCATCCATGTGATAGAAATAACCATATATTTTCCATGCTAGTCTGATGATGTCTAGTTGGAGATCTATTCTTTCTTTATTTCCAATCATGGATTGACATGATTTTAAAGAGAGCTTGCATTCAAATATGCACCATTCAATTTCAATATTTGCACATTTTGTATGTTTCTTTGGAAATCAATGGATAGGAAAGAGAAATGGGAAGCTTCTTGTATCAAGATCAGCAATAGGAGTAGATCTTTCACTCTCATCACATTGACAACATCTTCAACTTCATAATGCACGAGAACTAGATCATCTTTCTATATCTATCACTCTTATTAATCAAAGCTATTAGAATTTCATATCAACATGAGTAATAGCTTGTTGATTTACATTAAGCTTGTATTTCACTACCTTGCCCATGTTTGGATTGACATTTTTATGAGACCATATTCTAGGCCCTCCTAATTTGGAAAGACATATGATAAGGCAAGTAGTGGTAGTGCATACAAGTTTTTCATAATATTTCCAAGTCTACCTTTGTGTCATTAAACCATAATTTTTAGGATCTATAAATTTATGGTTTTAGATGTGGATATTCCAAATATGAGAAATATCACACGCACATATGTATACGAAGATATATGGATAGTATATTATATGGAAAAACTTTCAAAACCCTCTTCTCCTTCTTAGTGGACCATAAAAGCTTGTAGATGCTCTCTCTATCTCAATCCCCTCCTCTTAGCCTCCCCCTCTCTCTCTCTTATATAAGCTTCAAACTTATAAGTGCTACTAATGTTCAAAAGGTTTCCACACACTAAATTAATAATGTAGATGCCACAATCATGAAGTACCAAAGAAGAAGCTTGCAACACAACACACATTACTGGATGTGAATGTAAAAGATATGTAACCTGTTAGGGCAATATGCGTATATACAAGCCAGGGAAAAAAACCTCCTAAAGAGGGAAAAAAGTGCCCCGACGGTCCTAGTGTGTTCACACACATCATTACCTAAATATATCAACATTCATTACCAAAATTCCTTATCAATCTATTGTTGGTAGTCTCATGTTTGATATGGTCGCTACAAGACTAGACATTGCATTTGCAGTGGGAGTTGTGAGTAGATATATGTCTTATCTTTCTAAGAAGCATTGGGAAGCACTCAAAATTATTTTGAGATATTTGAGTGGCACTATAGACAAGTGTCTATGATTGGGGTAGAAGAAAGGCATCCATTATTGGTTACACAAGTTCTTTAATAAAACACAGTGTCTTGGTTAGCCATAGATAAAACGTTTGATCGCATTTGTAAAAGCTAGGAAATCTAAGTTTGTGCTTTGTGTACTGTGTAGGTCTACATATTCTGCAAGTTTGTGTAGAGCATCGTGCTAGTCATCTAAAGCTCAATTTTCTACCATGAGGGCATCATTCTGGAGCTCTCACAAAGGAGAATCCTGTTGATATATTTAGGTAGTGATGTGTGTTAACACTCTAGGACCGCCGAGGCACTTTTTTCCCTCTTTAGGAGGTTTTTTTCCACCGGCTTGTATATACGCCTATTGGCCTAATGGGCTACTTATCTTTGTACATTCTCGAGTAATACATTCAGTATTGTGTGCTGTGCTCCAAGCTTCTTCTTCTTCCTTGTGCTGTTTGCGTGCTTCTACAGACGTCTAACTCCAACAATTGGTATCAGAGCAGGTCGTCACTTCATCTAGAGCACCGTCAACACTCCTCCGGTTGCAGTCTCAGAATCGCACGAATTTTGGTGAGCATACTCAGCGTGTTTTCGAGATCTGAGCTTGTTTTGGCCTCCGAACGCACTATCACAACGCTTGTGCAGGCTATTTTGTCTTTTTGTGCCAAAGGTATATACCAATTTCTGTTCGCCAGTATAAGCATCTCGAAGTCTGCTACAGGTCTAACAGAATTCGTCTGGGCAGCTTTGTTCATCTTTTTGAGATGCAATCAATTTTCTGCATCAAGGTATTTTAGTCACCAACCATGGCTGAAAGCAGTGATGTATTCCGTATGTTGGCTGTTGAGGATAAGTTGGATGGTACCAACTACCCCTTATGGGCTTTTATGATGCAACATGTTTTGGTTGCAAAAGGACTGTGGAACATTGTGCAGGGTGTTGAAAAAGATCCTATCACACCTGCAACTATTACAACTGCAGGTACTGAAGCTGATGCAGAAGGTGTCGAAGATGGTGATATTTTGCATATTCATGTTCGTGCTACGGTTTCTGTTGCACCTACTGTAGAGAAGATTTGCTGGGATGGCAGAGATGCCCATGCACATGCATTGATAGCTTTGTCTGTCAAACGTGCCATTATTCCTCACATTCGCTCTTGCAGAACAGCTAAGGATGCTTGCGATACACTTACCACATTGTACCAAGCTAGGAATGAGACTCGTGTTGCTTACCTCCGAAAACAATTGGAGAGTGAGCACATGAATGAAGGTGATTCTATGGACAGTTTCCTAATGAAGATCAAAGACTTGAAGGAAAAGTTGATTTCTACTGATGAGGTCATACCAGATAGCTCACTTGTGCAGACCGTTCTGAGTGGTCTTCCTGATTCATATAAGAGTTTTGCTTCTACTCTTCGATTGATGATGAAAGGCAATCCAAACACCTTATCATTTGAAGAGTTAGTCTCTGTTCTGTTGTAGGAAGATCAGTCCAGGCAGAACAGGTCCATTATGCGAGTTGCAGATCAAGCTTTCCTGGCTAGTCAGAAGGGCAAAGGAAAATGGAGCTTTTCAACTAGTAAGTAGAAATTTGCTAATTTTGCACATTCGAAGAAGGAAGATAAAGATGAGAAGAAATCAGAAAAGTAGAAATTGTTCTGTAAGTATTGTAAAGGGAATGATCATACCATAAAGAACTGTCCAAAACTCGCTGCTAAAGAGGCAAAGAAGAAAGAGGCTAGAATGGTTGTTGCAGAAGCCTCTACACCAAAAACAGAGTCTGCTAATCTTGTGCAGGAAGAAGAATGGGCGTTTACTACTGTTTGCAATTTTGACCCATTTTCTCATGAGCAGTGCATGTCTACAGTAGACTCAGATGTTTGGTATTTTGACAGTGGGGCGACCAAACATATTACCTCGTAGCACAGTTTCTTCTCTTCACTTGAGCCTGCCCCTACAGGGAATACTATTACATGCGCCAACAACTCCTCTTATACTATTATGGGAGTTGGTAAGATCATTTTGACTACTGTTGATGGTAGTTCTTTAACTTTGTCAGATGCTTTATTTGTGCCAGGGATCAAGAAGAACCTGCTATCAGTTTCTGCATTAGCCAAAGTTGGCTTGGTTGTGAAATTTGTTGATGACAGGTGTACAGTTCATGATTTGTCAAATGGCGATGTGATTATTGCTTCTGGCATTTTATGTCGTGGTCTGTATAATCTCATAGACTATGAAAGATCTGTAAATGATTTGGCATGGGTAGTAAATGATTCTCAGGCTATGTCAGATGCAAAGCTTTGGCATGCACGCTTTGGTCATCTGAATTTTGCTAGTTTGCTACGCCTGCAGAAATCTGAAATGGTGTCCTCTTTGCCCAAACTTGAGGCACCTGGAAAACATGTTTGTGAAGGCTGTATTTTAGGCAAAATGCAGCGTTCGTCCTTTCCAAAAGATGGTTAAGTTCGGGCTACTCAAAATTGCAACTTGTACATAGTGATGTCTGTGGTCCTATGCAGACACCTTCTTTTGGGAATTATCTTTACTTCGTGACTTTCATCGATGATTTCTCTAGGCATGCATGGGTATATCCATAGAAGGCAAAGTCTGAAGTGTTCATGTGCTTCAAACAATTTTTGGTTTTGGCTGAAAATCTGTCAGCATGTAAAATGGGCACCCTTCGTTCTGATCGAGGGGGGGAATATATGTCTTCTGATTTTAATGCATTTTTGGATGAACGTGGGATAAAACACCAGTGTATAGTGCCGTATACACCTCAACAAAATGGAGTTGCTGAATGAAAGAACAGGTCACTCATGGAGATGGTGAGGTGTATGGTCAAGAGTCACGCTTTACCACATAGTTTCTGGCTTGAGGCTGTCATGTGTGCAACATATGTACTGAATAGGTGTCCCACTAAAGCACTGCAGTCTATCACTCCATATGAGGCTTGGCATGACCGCAAGACATCTGTTTCTCATGTGCGTGTTTTTGGTTGTTTGGCATATGCATTAGTGCCTGAAGAACATCACAAAAAATTGGATGATAAAGCAGTAAAATGTATTTTTGTTGGGTACAGTTGTGAAAGTAAAGGCTATCGTGTGTATCATCCATAGACTAAATGCATTCTGGTTAGCCGTGATGTTGTTTTTGTGGAAGATTATATTCAGCCATTGCTTTCATGTATACTAAGGGGACATCTGTTAGCTCCAAAGACATGTATGATACTTTGCTTCCTCTTTTTACAGGTGGACAGTCTAGTGCTGGTCCTAATGAGGCAACTTCTCAGCCTTTGCAGGTTTCATGTGATGATGCAGATAATTCCATTTCTGATGCAGATGTGCATGATGCACTTATTAATGAGAGAGCTGATATTGAGCAGACAAGAACTATGCCAAAATGGCTGGTGCAGACCTTGCGTGATAGCAAATTAGATTCACCTTTGTCATATTGTACTCGATCAGGCTCTCATAGTGCCTCTTTTGCATCAGATTGCTATGCTATGGCTGCATCTAGTTTCTGTGATGAGAATGAGCGTATTTTGTTTGATGAAGCACAAAATTTAGAAAATTGGATGGTTGCTATGCAATCTGAATATGATGCAATAATGAAGAATGATACTTGGTCTTTATGTGACTTGCCTCCTGGCAAGAAGGCCATTGGCACTAAGTGGGTATACAAGCTAAAGCGTAAACATGATGGTACAATTGACAGGTATAAGGCTAGGCTTGTTGCAAACGGTTATGCGTAGGAAAGAGGCATTCATTTTGATGAGACCTTTGCACCTACATGCCATATGACTACTGTTCGGAGCATTTGTGCACTTGCAACCCATCATGGTTGGAATGTACATCAGTTGGACATTAAAACTGCATTTCTGAATGGTGACTTGCATGAAGAAGTGTATGTTTTTCAGCCCCATGGCTTTCTGCACAAAGGGCATGAAAACTAGGTGTGCAGGTTAAAGAAGGCATTATATGGTTTAAAGCAAGCACCACATGCTTGGGATGAGAAGATACATGCCTATCTGATTGCACATGGTTTTGAGAATAGTCCAACTAAAAGCACCTTATATGTTAAGCGTGCTAATGATGTGCTTCTGATCATTGTTGTCTATGTTGATGATATGCTGTTCACTGGTCCTATTGAGAAGCATATTGCTGATTTTAAGGCTGATTTGCATGCTTCATTTGAGATGTCTGATTTGGGGCATTTGCATCACTATTTGGGCATTCAATTTATGCAGTTGATGGTGGAATGGCTTTGTGTCAAACGAAATCTATTGACACATTATTGGAGTGTTTTGGCCTTGAAGACTGTAAGCCTATTGCCACTCCTATGGAGATAGGTTTATGATTGAGTCTTCATGATGCTGGAGATGCATTTGATATTGTTTGTTGGATGCTTGATTTAGTTATGCATTAGTCGGTCAGATATTCAGTTTGCTGTTTCACAGATGAGCAGGTTTATGCATTGCCCAGGTGTCAAGCATTGGTAGGCGGTTAAGCGCATCTTTTGCTACTTGAGTGGTACTCGACTACTTGGGTTGTTTTATCCCAAGGGGGGATCACTACCGCCAGATTTGCATGCTTTTTTTGACTCAGACTAGGCTGGTTGCTATGACACTCGTGTGTCCACTAGTGGCTTTTGCTTCATGCTTGGTAGCTTATGTATATCTTGGTTGAGCAAGAAGCAGCCTACTATGGCCACTTCCAGTTGTGAGGCTGAGTATAGGGCAGCTTTCACAGCTACTGTTGAGTGTGTGTGGCTTAGACGCCTTATGGCTGATTTGGGTGTTGGTCAATCTTCTGCCATCACCATCTTCACTGACAGTCAGAGCGCATTGGTAGTTGCGAGGAACCCTGTGTTCCATGCTCGCACTAAGCACATTGAGGTGCATTATCATTATGTCAGGGAGAGGTTCTCTGCTCGGGAGATCAGCTTGCCATATGTGCCCACGCAGGAGAACATGGCAGACCTTTTCATGAAGGCCCTGCCTAGGGAGAAGTTTGAAGCTTTCCGCAAAGCTTTGGGCTTACTTCCTTTTGTGGAGTGATTTCCACATAGCTTGGCACTTCCTTATACATGAGTGCCAACTACTTGTTCACCGTATCACTCCTAGGGGGGATTTGTTGATATATTTAGGTAGTGATGTGTGTGAACACTCTAGGACCGTCGGGGCACTTTTTTCCCTCTTTAGGAGGTTTTTTTCCCCCGACTTGTATATACGCATATTGCCCTAATGGGCTACTTATCTTTGTACATTCTCTAGTAATACATTCAGTATTGTGTGTTGTGCTCCAAGCTTCTTCTTCTTCCTTGTGTTGTTCGCATGCTTCTGCAGACGTCTAACTCCAACAAATCCACTATGATGCATCCCCCATCCCACCCCTTCATGGATGATTGCTATGCAATCAAAATATGATGATATATGAAGAATGATATTTGTCTTTATGTGATTTGCCTCCATGCACGAAGGCCATTGGCACTAAATGGATATATGAGCTGAAATGTAAGGGTGATGGAACAATTGATAGTTACAAGGTTAAGCTTCTTGCCCAAGGTTATGCTCAAGATAAGGGCATTGATTTTGATGAGATCTTTTCTCCCACATGCTAAATGATGACCATTCATAGCATTTTTGTAGTTACAGCTGATCGTGGTTGGAGTGTACATCAATGAACATTAAAATGCATTTTTAAATGGTGATTTACATGAAGAAGTGCATGTATTTAAGCCACATGGCTTTGTGGAAAAGGGGCATGAAAACAAAGTGTGTTTTAGTTTGAAAAATGCATTGTATGGTTTGAAGCAAGCACCATGTGCATGGTACAAAAAGATACATACCTATTTGCTAGCACATGGATTTGAGAACAATCCAACTAAGAGCACCTTATATGTTGTGTAAAGGATGTACTTTTGATCATTCTTGTATATGTTGATGATATTTTTCTCAATGTTCCTAATGAGAAGCATATTTCTAAAATCAAAGCTAATTTGTGTGCCTCTATTAAGACGTTTGGTTTGGGGCATTCACATCATTATTTGGTCATTCAGTTTATGCAAGTTGATAAGGGAATATCTTTGCATCAAATGAAATATATTGACATGTTATTGCAACATTTTGGCCTTGAAGATTGCAAACCTTTTGCTAGTCCCATGGAAACAATTTTATGGTTGAGTCTTCATGATGTTCAAGATGCAGTTGATGTGGTTCTCTATAAATAGACTATTGAATGCCTATTTTCTTATGCATAACTTGGCCTCATACTCAATTTGTTGTTTTGTTTAGATGAGTAGGTTTATGAGTTTCCCATGTTTGTAGCATTGGAAGGTAGTTAAGTGCATCTTTAGTACTTGAGTGGTACTTCACATACTTGGATTGTTTTATCCCAAGGGGGGGATCCTTAACCCTAGATCTACATGTTTTTTTACTCATATTGATCTGGTTGCTATGATATGCATGTGTCCACCAGTGGTTTTTGCTTCATGCATGGTAGCTGATGCATATCTTGGTTGATCAAGAAGAAACCTACTATGGCCACTTCTAGTTGTGAAGATAAGTATAGAAAAACCTTGATATCTACTGTTGAGTGTGTGTAGTTGAGATGCCTTTTGGTTGATCTGGGTGTTGGTCAATCTTCTGCAACCACCATCTTTATTAACAATAGAAACTTATTCACTATTTCAAGGAACCCTATGTTCCATACTTGCACAAAGCACATGCACTATCACTATGTTAAGGACGGACTCTCTATAGGAGAGATCAATTTGGCTTATGTGCCAACATAGGATAATGTTGTAGACCTTTTCACAAGGCTCTGCCTACAAAGAAGTTTGAAGCTTTTCGCAAAGCTTTGGGCTTACTTCCTTATGTCGATTTATTTCATTCCTACATGAGTGTCAACTCCTTGTTCACCCCATCAGTTTTAGGGGGATTTCTTGATATATTTTGGTACAGATGTGTGTGAACACACTTAAGAATACCAAGGTACCTTTTTCCCCTCTTTATGAGGTTTTTTTCCCCAGTTTGTATATATACCTATAACCCTAATGAGTCACTTAGCTTTGTACATTCACTTCACAATACAATCTATGTTGTGTTGTTCTCCAAGCTTCTTCTCCTTCCTTTTTGTTGTTTCTGTGCTTCCATAGTCCTCAAACTCCAACAAAAAAACTTCTAAAAGACATAGGTAAAATGTCTATTATAAAACAAAATTTTATAGATTGCTATCATGGAGCTAAACTTATATGAGATCATCAATTTTATTATGCTCTTTTTCGGTGAAAGTCTCCCAATAAAGCACTCAATATTTTTATCACATTTTTTGCATCATCACAAATGTTTTTGAGTGGATTATCATATGTCAAAGTAGCATTTTTAGAAGCTATTGCTAATAGAAGATGAGAGGCATGGATGGAAAAATATCTATCATATGAGTTATAGTTGATAAGTGTGTGTCTTTGATACAATCACAAACTTTTTGGCATAATTTGTAAAAAGTAGTTGGAGTGAGACAATTCTTTGTGGAGCTTTCTACGGATCTTGGACACTCATGAATGTTCTATAGGGAAATGTTATAAGATCGTGTTACAGATCATTTGAGAAATCAAAGAATTTAAGTATTTTTCACTACGAGAGAAATCACAACTTGTAACTGAGGTAGAGAGGAAATGGAGTCAAATGCATACACATTTGCATGGTGCAAAATTTATGTTGGATCCTACATATCAAGTGCATGGTGAAGCATCCAAAAAATAAATAATGTCATGTTTTGAAAAGACATGTCACGTTTAGAAAAAAAAATGCAAGATTTTACTTCTAGGTAGAGATGGTCGAGATGCATTTCACCGAAGACTCATCCCTGCTAATACAAACACATGTTTTAGAGATCCATGGTGCATGGAAGCAATTCAAAGACATCTACTCTAGCTTGGAAAGAGAATAATGAAATAGCTGAATTACAATATGTGGCAATGAGAACGCATCTAGTAGTAGCTTCAAGTTGAAATTGTCATGGAAAGAATTAAAAGACATCCTTCTCTAGTTTATTGGAAAGAATATGGAAGTGAACTATTTAAATTACAATACATGGCAATGAGAGTGCATCTATTAGTAGCTTCAAGAGGAGATTGTGAATGTTATTGGAGTGTAAATGTCTTGTTGCACTCTAAAAGAAAGAATGATTTGAGTGCATCACATGCCAATGATTTAGTGTATGTTTTTTATTATATACACGCAATTCATGATCCAACCAAAATAACTAATGTAGCAATAACAAATGGAAATATTGGTATATTTCAAACACATGAAGGACTTATATATGATACATGGAGTGATAATGATTCAAACATAGATTTTTGTAATGAAATTTTTGACTTAGAAGAAGTCCATGACATGTTCCTATGCTACATGATGACCATTACAAGACGAAATTAGTCAAACAAGCATGTAAATATTGTTATATTATTACATTTGATTGTCTCGATTTTCAATTTATCTTAGTGATGAACAAGGGAATGTGGGAGAGAGGTTACTAGTTGTTTTTCTAAGTTCTCAACTCCCTTTTAGATCAATTAGCTATGACGTCATGTTTTCATGTTCTTCGACCAAGAGTTCCTGTAGTCACTTTCTCGTAGTGAGTTCTTCATTTAAATATTGGAATTCTTAAACTCTAGCTTGTGTCAATCCAAAGCCACATCTACATTTTAAGGATGATCATTTCAATCCACACGTTGATGCAAAATATTTATACAAAAGCTTTCTTATAAAATAACTTTTTATTTTTGTTAATATTGTATGTCATAAATATGATATTTTAAATGTCGGTGTCTATTTAATTTGAATAGATACTTGAAATAGTACCTCTCAAAAAGAAATTAGAACATAAATTCTTAAGTTTTTCCAAGGATAATGGTCCAGCTTTCAAAGCCCACAAGAGGTTGTTGTAAAATAGTTGTCATATTATCCAAACTTTCATGCCAAATGATTCTGTGAACTTCTTTATGATGAAGTTGTCTAAGTACATTAGGAATGCTTTTCACTGAAGGGCTTGTCTTTTCTCATTCACTAGTGATGTTGAAAGATTAGAAAACAAATCCTACCATTAAGAATACAAATTTTAAAGTAATATGATATTTCTTCATATACAAGAGCCATAAACTCACAACTCTAATTCATTATACATGCAGAAACTCATAAAAAAACTAAAGTTATGATAGATAGTGATCATGCACACAATGTTGATGTGTCTAGCCATGGAAGTAACTAGAAGCACGATAAACGTAAGGCTTAAAAAGGAAAGTCAACATGAAAAGAGTAAAGATAGGTCCCATAAGAGAAACATTGAATGCTATCGGTTTCCATAAGAAATAACATCTAAAGAAAGATTTTCATAGACTAGAGTATTCGAAAGATTCATGCAAAGATTTTGGCCATGCTAAACGAATTTCCATTTTATGAGGATCATCATCATAGGGGAAACTAGAAATACACATAAAAAAATGAATCTTGCCCCAATCCATTAGATCGTTTTTGTAATATGCCCATTACATCCTTGCATGATGCTGTTTGTTTTGCTAGATTCATAGATAAGGAGACTAGCAATGAATGGATGCACCCTACTAATTGATAGGATAAAGTTTTCTCTGATTCTAGAAAATAGTTTGCTTTAATATAGAATAAAAAGGCACTAATATGAATGCTTTAATATTATATGATAGGGATGAGTATACTTCTAATGAGCACAACCATTTTTCTTCAGTGTAGAGGAACTCAATGAGAAATTTCAAGTCGCTTCACTACAAAATGAAGATGCAATAGTATACAAAATGAAGAAAATTACTCAACATCAAGTATTTTACATTATGCAAACCTCGCTCAATGATATTTGATAACATTAATTCTCATTTGTACTCATATTATTTATCCGATATTGCCAAATATTTGAAACTGATATAAGGTTTATGACAAGAAAGCCACTGCAATATGATAAAATCCAAGTAAATGGTTTTATAGCATGTATTTACGTTTTAAAAAGTCTTGAATAGAATTCGGATTCTAATTTTTCAAAGTACATTTTTCTTAAATATAAATAAGGATGTTCATTCTACATATCATTTATGGAGTCTTGAAACATGAATAGTGATCAAATTATTGATGTAAAGTTTAATGCAAACAAAATGCATAAATGCCTGTAATATAGGCTTAAATGATAACAATGGTATTTTAGGAGATTTTCCTCCTATTAGCATGAAAATGGATGCTACACACAAAAACATTCAAGATAACGTAGTAGAACATCATGATGCCTGTCTTTGAGCAATATCTTTGAGAGGATTTTCATCTCTCTCATATAATTAATAATTTGTTCCAAGCTTGGTTTTGATATAGTTGAAAATCCTCATGGGCCGTTTTTTTCAAAGAGACTATGCAAGCATATGATCATGTCAAATGGGAGCATGAATTTATAAGTAAATCATACTCTATTCATAAACATGATACTTGAAAATTTGGTATCTTTGCCCAAGGGAATGAAGTATTTCAATTGCATAAGGATCCAAAAGCTGACATTTACATCAAATAGTGCTTGTGCAAAATATAAAGAGTGAATCTTTGGGAAAGCATACAATAAAAATAAATGATTTTGATGAAAACTTCTCTCGAGTGGCAAAATGATAACATCTGAATGTTTCTTGGGTTAGCTTCAAAAGGAAATCTAGAGATACTATGAATGGATGTAATTTCTTGGATGTAAACCTTGTAGATGGGATCTATGTGGAGAAACCAAGTTTTAATGAAAATTCTAGCAAAACGAAACTAGTATATCAACTGAAAAAGAGCTTATATGGGGTTAAAAGAGTCATCTAAATAATGGTACTAAACATTTGTTGTTTTTATGAATTAGTGAGGCTACTATAGAAGAGACAAGGATCATGAGCTCTACAATAAGACATGTTCACATGAAAAATCGATATTACTCATACTCGATGCCAATGATATCTTTGTTAGGGTTTTTATTCCCACAACTTGAGGAATCCACATTCGTTAGTCTTAATTCTAGACAAATAAGGCTCTCTAGATTGTCTACAACTGCTTGATTGAGCTGGACTTCTTTTGTATGGGATTCCAGAGGTCAGTCACTTCTTAGGGAAGTGGGAGTTCCTATTGGAAATTGATGGTCCACTTCCTTTGCTCCTACGAGTATGGCCTCACTATTAGAATGGTTCTCTCTCTCTCTCTCTATATATATATATATGTGTGTGTGTGTGTGTGTATGTATATAGTGAGCTTAGCCAAATTCAAATTTATGAAACTAGGATTCACAATTATCCACTTCCTGTAGTAACTTGCAATCTATTGTATGCAAAGTAGCTTGCCAATAATCTCCTTATAACTTTTCCTAACCTTTAGTTATGCTATCTATAGTTATTCTTAGAAAGAAGTTATTACATGTCCATAACTAGAAATCACTCATGAATAGTTTGCTGAATTGAGTATTTGTGACATTGAATGACCAAGAGGGATTAAAATTCTATAGAGAAAATGAATAATTGGAAGAATAAGGCACAAAAATTGAATAAAAACCAAAGATGGAAGTAATGTTATCAAAAGAAGATTACATCATAGCGATATGCTTCCATTCATGCAAACTTTGATAGGGAATCATCAGGCTTGTGCAACTATGGATCTCTACTGCCTAACTTCTTTAAGTTCTGTGTATTTGCAATGACTCTACTCTAAATGTTCTACCTCTCTCGCCCTCGCTCTCTTCTCTTCTCTCTCTCTTTCTCTCTATCTATCGATCTCTCCCTCTTTTGCACTTCTACTTTTGTATATGAGACTCAAATAAAGTAAATTAATGATAGACATTGTTTTTCAATTATTGAGTAGTTTCATGCTACCAAGAACAATCATGTGTCCATCATCTACATCAGTACACTGCCCATCGCTTATTCAGGAACATTCATAAAAACATGGAAATGTTGTTCCTAATTGGGACCTTGCAACACTCGAGCCTATGTGAGAAGTAGTTTTAGTAATACAAAAGAAAGTGGGCATTCTACGAGTGTAGATACCATGACTAGTAATAAATGCCACTTTATGCATATCATATTCTACCACGTAAACATGATTATACATGTTAAACGTTACATAAATACAAGCTCTAAAGTAGTTTTTAGGCTTGTGGATTTTGTTATTGACTAAAAATGACATGTGGAAGGCACACACATGTTTAAATAAAGAGAAGAAGTACATAAAAGTCAGGATGGATGTAGTAGTGTCTATTTTTTAGAAGAGCTAGTCACTTCTATTGATAGCCTCTAAATAAAAAGAGTGCTTCTATTAGTGTAGGTGGCCAAATTGAGTGATTCTTGTTGCATTACAAAGCTTGCAACTTATACCAATTATTCTACGAAAAGTAATTAGAAACCTCATCCATACATGCATTTCCTCATATTTAGTCTTTGTTGAGTATCTGGTGTCTTGCCAGAGACACACCTCTCTTCATACTATCATATCTCAGCCAATATGAGGCCTGTAATTGAACTTGAGGTGATCCCTTATCTCTCATACTTTCATTGTGCATCAGAATTCACCATTACTTTTGGAGTTTTCCATCTACTATACTTCAATCTTCAAGTCATACAATTATGCATATCTTATTGTAATTGGTCTTGACAAGGTTTTGATACCTTGATTCCAAACTACTCTAGCTTTTTTTATGATTTTGTTTCCAAAATATACTACAAAAGGTCTAATTTTATGTTGTATAATTGGTTTTAACCAATTTTCTCAAACAATTTTTTGTGATTATATTTCTAAGTCAATAATCTCTCTTTTCTTAATAGTTTGTAGGCAATTTTGATCTTTGAAGTTTGGCAATGTATGATTGATCTTTTGAAGATCTTGGGAGGTATCATCACTTCTAGCTATTCAGTTTGATGTTTACAGGTTTGTAAATGTAATGTTGTGATCTTAGAGCTATCCCTCTATCATATCTTTTATAAAGCTTATTGGATACTTGGTGATTAGCAACTCAACATGGTAGATTTGAGTCCATCTATTGAAAAGTTATCGGATGGGAGAAATTATTCCATGTGGAAATTTTGAATGGAGTCTTATCCCATTTTGGGGATTAATAATAGGTATAAAAGGGAAGCCAATATTACCAAAAGTTCCTACATAAGTAGATCAAACAAGAGAGCAAGAATGGATCGAAAGAGAGTTCTATTTATTATATCACAAACAATTTTGAATACTATGTTTGGACACATAAGAGGATTGAACATTAGTAGAGAAGCTTGGGAGTCTCTAGAAATATTATTTGCAACTACCAATAGAGTGATACAAACACAACTTATTGGCACCTGAAAAGAGTAAAAAAGAAGCCATGACAATCAATCAATGATTATATTCTTGAGATAAAATCTCTTATTGAAGCATTAGCCTCTATTGATGCATCTCCTAGTGAGGATATAAAGTTTGATAGAATGTTAAATGGATTGAGAGAAGATGAAAGATGGAATTATTTTATTACATCTATCATGACTCGAGATAATCTACCATCCTTTGAAGGTTTGCAAATGCTCATGATGACTAAAGAGAGAAGGTGGAATTCTTATCATTCTCAAAGAGGTAGTTAAGGACAAACTCTTTATGCTTCATCAAATAGTGCAAGAGGTAGAGGAAATTGGAGAGGAGGAGGAAGATTCAACAATAATGCAAGAGGAAGATGAAGCTTTAATGCTACTATAGGAGGAAGTACAATACAACAAGGTCCATAAAATCATCCAAATCAACAAGGTAACTTTACTTGTAATTTTTGTGGTAAAGTTGGTCATTATTCCATGTATTTCTTCTCCAACTCAAATAGAAGAGGTGGTTTTAGAGGACGACAAGGAGGAAGAGGCCAAGAGCACATGCATGAAAACAACAACATAGTGCAAGAGGAGGCTCAGACACAAAAGAAAAACATTCTTATGGCTATAACAAAACACGCAAGAGGAAGGTAAATAACAAAACTTGGTATGTAGATAGTGGTTGCTAAAACCATATAAGTCATAGTATGATTTTTTTTGTGAACCTACACAAGCCAGTTTCAATAGTCACAGTTGCTATTGGAGATAGTACTAAGCATGAAGTAGTATATATTGGTGATTCTCCACTTAATAAACATGTAACTCTATGAGATGTTTTGTTTGTTTCTACTATTACAAGGAATTTGATTTTAGTTGGACAGATGGAGGACAATGGAGTGAAAATGGATTTTGATAATAATTAGTGGCATGCTTATCAAATGAACAATGGGACTTTTGTTATAGGAGGACAAAAGGTAAATAGATTATATACTTATGAAGTTGAAGTTCTAGATTATGCAGGTTATACAATGATCAATGGGACTCGGGTTAGTCAATTGGATTTATGGCATAAGAGATTATGACATCTCAGTGTTGGTAGATTGAAGGATATTGCAAAGGAATCCTTGGTTGAAGGTTTATCACAACTACCTAGGCCAGATTTGGATTATGTTTGTGAGGCATGTCAGTTTGGAAAACAGGTACGAAGTCTTTCTTCAAAAGAAAGATTGCAAATTAGAGGTCTTTTGGACTTGATTCATATTGATGTATGGGATCCATGTCAAGAAGAGTCAATGGTAGGTAGCAAGTACTTTGTAACCTTTATTGATGACTTCTCAAAGTTTACATTTATTTATTTTATGAAATAAAAATCAAAAGTGTTTGATATGTTCAAGAAGTTTAAATCATTGTTGAAAACAGGTAGAAGCATAAGAAGATTGAGATCGGATGGAGAAGTTGAATATTTTTCTCATCAACTTCTTGCATATTTGGATAAAGGAGGAATTAAAAAGGAGACTACAAATAGATACACACGTCAATGAAATGTGTGGCCGAAAGAAGAAACATGTCTATCTTGGATATGGGTAGGTGCATGTTAAATGAAAAGGACTTACCACTTACTTTCTAGGGTGAAGCATATGCAATATGGCAATTTATGTGATGAACAAGATTCCACCTACTCAAGGTCATGTACAAAATCACCTTATGAAGTGTTTTATGGATCAAAACTAGATGTTTCTAATTATTGTACACCTTTTGGAAGGATTGTTGATTGTTTATATCTCAATTTATGTGGATGATTTGATAATAAAGAGAAATGATGAAGTCGAAATAACCAAGATCAAAGCAGAACTTGGATTTGAATTTCATTAGGGGAAAAAATGAACCCTACATGGGCCTTTTAGATTAAGGAGTGATTAGAGATGGACCAATGAGAAGAGGGTGGTGGCCACAGTCTAGCCCCTTAATCACATAGGGTAGGCATAGCCTTCCCTTGTTTTTGAGTGGTCAAACATCCAAAAACCATTTAAAACTTGTGGTATTCCTTAGAGAGTGGTTTTGAGAGTCTCGAAATTGAATAAGAGCCCTTGGATTACTCAAAGATCTAAAGGCCAAGGGTAAATGACAAAAGTCAAGGCTAGTTTGAGTTTGAACCCTTAGATTTCTTTTGGATCAAACGGCTGAAATGATCGCAATCATGTGGACTGTGCCTTTTATCGTGAGCCATTGGATGAGTTGCCGAATCGAACGCTTAGATTTGAATTCCATGAGAGTTTGGGCACCTGAAATATGGGCCATTGGATGGAGCCAAGAATACATGGCTGAGATTGCTCCCTAACAAGATAATGCTGCCTTTGCATGGTAGACGTCCGATTATGGATGTGATCTAACGGTTCAGAACTGACTGTGCATGTAAATCAGCCCCAAATGCGGCCGTTCGTTAGATTTTCACTGATCTAATGGCTCAACTTCTTGCAGAGAATGATTAGAATATGGCCCCCACTCCCACGAATTTGCTTTCCCTCTCTCTCTCTACTGTCACATGAGATTTAGACTAAGCCCTTGATTTGAACAATCTAAAGGCCAAAAATGCTCACGTAGAAGACAAGAGATTTCGGATTTCTTTTCATAATATTTTATTTCACAAAAGCATGGTGGTTTCATATGCCTCCCTAAAACCATGGATTAAGATTTTTTAATCCCTAAAAATTAGGGATCCTTACAAGGCCATGCAAGGCTCACTTTTCCCCTAATGTAAAAGTTAGATTTAGGAGAATCAACCTACATCCTTGGAATCAAAGTAATGAAGAAAGAAGATGGTATATATCTTCTACAAAGGAAGTATATCACATCTTTATTGAAGAAATATGGCATGGAGTATTGTAAGACTATCAGTAATCCAATAGAACCCAAAGTGAAGTATAGTGTTTGAGATGGTGACTCTTTAGAAGATCCATTTATCTATAGGTGTTTGATTGGTTCTCTTCTATATGCAGCTTTAATAAGTCCGGACATTACACTTAGTGTAATTATGTTGTCTTAGTTTATGAACAAACCCACATATGTACATATGCAAGCAGCCAAAAGGGTCATGAGATATTTGAAGGGCACATTAAATGAAGGTTTGGTTTTCAAATATCATGAGTTTATAGATTTAAAAGCATACAATGATACAGATTGGGCTCGAAATAAGGATGATAGAAGGAGTACATGGGGATATATTATATTTGCAGGTAATAGTTTGGTTTCATGGAGTTCTGAAAAATTGCCTAGAGTAGCATTTTCAAGCACGAAAGTTGAATATAGGAGTCTTAGAAATGCAGCATATGAGAATGTGGTATTTGAAGCTTTATGAAGACATGAAGCTATCTACATCACGTCCATTACTCTTTGGAGATAATCTAAGTTCATTATAACTTGCATCTAATCCAATGTACCATGTAAGAACCAAACACATTGAAGTACGCTAACAATATATCTGAGAGAAGGTGATGATGAAGATATTGATATTCATATTGGAACTAAAGATCAATTAGGAGACATACTCACAAAAGCAATGGATGCTTAGAAGCTCAAGTGAATTAAAGTTCTACTTTGAGTCAAAGCTTTGGATTTAGAGCTTGATTGGGGCAATGTTGCATAAATACAAGCTCTAAATTTGTTTTTAGGCTTGTAATTCTTGTTATCTACTAAAAATTACATGTGGAAGGTGCACACATGTTTAAATTTAGAGAAAAAGTAGATAAAAATTGGGATGAATGTAGTGGTGTCTATTTCTAGAAGAGCTACTTGCTTATGTTAACAATCTCTAAATAAAAAGAGTGGTTCTCTTAGTGTAGGTGGCCAAATTGAGTGATTCTTATTGTTTTAAGAAGCTTGCAATTTTTACCATATATTTAGATCAATTTTTTTATAAAATTAATCAAGAAACTCACACAAATAGGCATTTTTTTTAGATCTAGTCTTCGTTAAGTATCCAATGTGTGACCAGAGATATACTCCTCTTGATACTTTCATATCTCAGCCAATATGAGGTCTTTTTGAGTTATTTAATTTGGAGCTAATCCCTTATCTCTCATACTTTCATTATATTGGAATTTTCCATTACATTTGGAGTTTTCCATCTACTATAGTTCAATCTTCAAATCAGATTGTTATGCATATCTTGTTGAGTTATGCATATCTTGTTGTAGCAGGTCTCGATAAGATTTTTATACCTTGATTTCAAACTACTAGTTTGTGAGCTATACTCTAGCATTTTTGATGATTTTTGTTTCTAAAATATGCTACACAAAGTCTACTTCATGATGTATAACTAGTTTTAACCACTGTTGCTCAAGGAAGTTTTGGTGATTACTTCTCTATAGTAAAAAATATCTATTTTCTTGATAATTTGCATGCAAGTTTGATCTTTGAAGTTTGGCAACATATGTTTGATCCTTTGAAGATCTTGGGACGTCTCATTACTTTTAGTTGTTCAAATATTTGATGTTTAAAAGTTTGTAAGTGTAACACTAAATCCATCCATAGATGAATACGTTCCTTGAATAGCTACCTCATCTAACAATGGTATTGAAAAGGAGTTGCGACAATAGCAACATTGATTTTTTGATAGTCGATGCAAGTTCTGAGTTGCTTGTTTTCTACAATTCTACAATGAAAAAATAGATGAAAGATGAGTAGGCAAAAAAAATGAACGCGAAGTAGAGTTTAAAGTAATGTTATCAAAAGAGGATTACATCAAAGCATTATGCTTACATTCAAAGATAGTTGGACAAGGAATGATTAAGACTAAGCATACACGCTTCTGCAACTATCTATCACTACCACCTAGTTTCTCTACCTCTATGTATTCTGCAATGGATCAACTCTACATATTCTGCCTCTCCCTCCCTCACTCTCTTATTTTTTTTCTTTGTGTCTCTCCTTCTTCTAAATTTCTACTTTCATATGCAATTCTCAAGTAAAAGTCATCAATTCTTTGGGATTGGTATTTTCAATATGTCAAAATAGATGTGTGTAGCTCAGCGATGAGTAGCACCTCCTTTAATGTCAATCCGGGGAGACGTGAGGATGGTATGAAGACCACGAGCAAGTGGAAGCACAAGTGCGTGAGTGAGAAGCACACAAGCATGCACACACATACACGCACACGCGCACACACGGCAAGAACAAAGAGAGTAAGACAATGGAATCACTTCTATTGCAACAAAGTTCTCATACAAGCTCAAACTACAAGAAGCTAACCCAAAAATGAGCTCTCTAGCTCTATTTATAGTTTTTGACTAGCTTTTGGCCCTGTCCAGACCTAGTGTCCGGCCTAGTTAAAAATTAGGTTCCAGGGCTTATTTGAGGGCTCAAACGAGATCTAAAAATTATGAAAATTGGCAGGCAACTACTTCTAAGGCTCCCCAAGCTCGAGGACTCCTCGGCTTGTACAAAATGGAGCTACAAAAAGGTGAAATGATATTTACAAGGGTTTTTTGTGATGAGACTCACTTAAAAATGATGTAAGGGTTTTGAAAAAAAATGAAGGGTTGCCTTAGTGCTAGATCTGCATGTGTGTCCGTACTTGCTTCTTCCCGTATACTGTCAACACTCTCCCCCCCCTAGGGTCTGTCGCCTCTGACAGACCTCTGTTCCACAGTTTGATCAATGTACTTCTGCAGGAGGTCGGTTGCGAATTCTTGTTCTTTGATTCTTAAACCTCTGATCAGGTCTCGTTGCAAAGCCTCCCAATCAACTGTACCAGGCATGTCAGGTTGTGGCATCGTGTAAAGCTCGGAATGCATTGTTTGCTCGCATGCGAAGAGATGGAGTAAATGCGTAGGCCGTGGCGCAAATACCTCTGAATGTGCTTCCCAAAACCCCGTGGTGAACATATCGTCGAATGTTTGCTTGTAGCAGGCAGGGAGATATCTTATGCGTGCATGCCATGCGTAAGCCACTCGTATGCTCGGGGTTGTGCTCATATCATATAGCAGGTCGTAGTTACCATTAATAAACCCGGGAATAGGAGGTTGAATACGGCATACATTGCGAAAAGTTTTGAGTATGACCTGCATCATATCGAAGATCTTGAGCATCATCTGGGCAGCGACATCTGGCATGGGGTGGAGACGTGGTATCCAATGTTTGATGGTTGCAATCATGTATGACACTGTGGGAGTACCGGTTGGGGGGGCGATGGCGGGGTAATTGAGCCATTCTTTACAGTTCGCATTATTCTGAACCTTGATTGCAAAAGCTTTCCATGATCTTCGTCTTTGCACTGGCCCAAAACACGGATTGTACTTCAAATGCATGGGGGCGTGATCCCATGTTCGAAGCATTTCTGGGTAAGTTTCGAGTAACTTCTGCCTCCAAGTTGGTTGGAATATGGCCCCTTTTCGTGCCGCTTCTGGTATATCTTCTGGTTCGAACTGTGTGGCAAATGTTGGGCACTTGTTGGTGACTCTTTTGATTTCTGCGTTGTAGTCGGCCAACAATACAAAATAGGGCTTGTATTGTAATTCTGAAGTACTCTGAGTGAAGGATGGTGTCCTCAATGGCCTTCATTGCCAGCATCTGAGTGGATATCCGTTCCTGATGAGTTTTCCCCATTTCCTCTACCTGTTTCATCCATGCTGATGGGGGTTCCTCATAGGTATCTTGACCTTCTTCTGTGACGCGTCCTCCTAGGAATGGTTGAGGCTCGTAGGTGTCGTCGAATGCTTCCTCCACTAGAATAATAACTGCTTCTTCTTCTAACGGCTGCTCTGGTGGGGAAGGAGGTCGCTCGTACTGCATCAACTTCAATTTTAATTCTGCAATCTGTTGCCGTAACTCAAGTACGTCATTGGTCGTTGAATGTTCAGGTTCAGGTGAAGTAGCAGCGTCGGTCATCTCTTTAGGTTCCCGTTGGTGTGGTGTAGACTCTTGGGGTCTCTGTAGGTCCTTCAGCTGGTCGGCAAGCTGATCATGTGCTTCTAAAAGATTGGCATAAGTTTCCAAGATCTGTTGTATGCTTTCTGAGGGAACAACTTGAAATTTAGCCGGGTCTATGGGTGCTCCCAGGGTGTTCTCCATGGCAGCCTCGAGGTTCTCTTGGTTTTGTTGTTGAAGCCGTCTGTTCTCTTCTTGAGCTGCCGCCAGATGTCGTCGTAGCAAGGCCATGTTTCGTTGAAGCCTTGCATTGCGGCCCATTTGATCTCGCAGCTGTTCCTCTATGGCTTTGCTCTCTTCCATATGCCTCGCTTCGAGTTGCACATTTGCATGTTCGAGGGCGGATATTTTGCTTTGTGACTCCGTATGACTGGACTCCAAAGCATTGACACGCTCTTGGAGTGTTGCTGAGAGGGTGCAAAGCTCTTTGTTATTTTCTTCCAATAATGTATATTCCTGCTTAAGCTGAGTGGCAGCTTCGAGCATGGTGTCGAGTGCAAGACTAAATGAGGTGGATGCAGGGGTAAGGATGGAAGATGCAGGGGGTTGGGAAGTGGGAATGGGAAAAGTGGATGTTGTGCCTACAGTGCTTGGGAATGGCGACGTGAGTGAAATGATATGTGGTAAAGTTGGGATAACAGTGGTGGTGGGTGATCCTGTGGATGGTGAGATGTCCATGGGATCGGACGTGAGAGTGTGTGATTCGTGCACTGTGAATACAGGAATGGTGGGTGGTGTGATAGTGGTGGCAGTGAATGTGGGGGAGTGGGTTTGGGAAAGGGACTTTTTATTATAAGTATCCACCTGTTGGAGTATATTTACAAGGTTTGTCCAGAATGAGGGTTGTGTGACTTGGGTTGAGTGTGAGTCAGTTGCTAGGGGAGTGGCGGATAGGGTTTGGGTGTGAGTGAATGGAAAAGGATGGGATGAGGTCTGGCTATTGGCAAGTGGTTGTCCAAGGGCGGGGAGATAGGAAGGGTGACCTATTATGGTTTGATCGGTGGCCGGATGACCGGTGTGAGGTTCCAAAATTTGGGTGGAAGTGTGGGACGTGGGTAAAGGGAAGGATGTAAAAACGGAGGTGTGTACAATGGTTTCGTGATGGGTGGATGTCGGTTGTTCAGGAGGAATAGTGGAGAGGGGTTCTGAAAGGTGGAGGGAAGGTGGCTGTGGAGATGGTACGTGTGTAACTACCTCATGTTCGTCGGTGGGACTCGGGCTCGTCATGTGAACATCTTCTGAAATTATAGTAGGCAAGGCGGTAGAGGTTTCCATTTGAATCATTTTCCCACGTCGTGGTCGTGTATCAATCCTTCGTTGATCGTAGACAGGGTTTTCCTGATATACCATTGTCCTCAATGCCTCCCCGATCCCACATGTCTCTGCCAATAAATTCAATGATTCCACAAAGTTGGAGTCAACATTCTCGGCTTGAAGCATCTGGTTCACTAGAGCTCTATTCGCCGCTTCTGTCATCTTATGTCTTCTCTGTACCTGCTTGATTGTCTTGTACAGCCGTCTGAGTTGTGCTGTGTAGGCAGGGGCCTCCTCTTCACTGTCTTCCGGGTCATTTCTGTGTGCGCCTTCCTGCACTTGTGTGTTTTGGTCATGAGGATGTTGTGCCACTCCTTCCCCATGTACTCTGCTCGTCTCGCCCCGTGGCTGTTCTCTTTGGGCAGATGCACCCGGACCCACATTGTCAAGGGAATCTTCACTGTCGGATAGGGGGACCGTCTGCAGAAATCTTTCAAAATTGAAATTTGGATCTTCTGTGAAGGTGGCCATAGATGCAAACTCTGCATCGGTAGGTAGTGGAGGGGCGGATGGAACGGGTTGTACCACCTCTCTTGGTTGAGACTCTTGGAGATGGATCGTGAAAGATGCCACTTGGGTTTCTTCTCTAGTGGAGACTTCGGCGGTGGCTTCTGGAGGGATCAGGACCTGTGAAAGGGATCCACGCATTCTTTTTGCCGGTTGATTCCCTGACTTTCGCCCTTTGAACAGCTCCAGGTGTGCATACTTTAGGGCTCGAGCAACTGGCACATCATATGCCAGACATCTGTAGATGATTCTTGTCAGCGCACAACAACCATGTAAAGTGGGCTTCCTCGCCCCCCGCTTGCCAGCCTTATATACCTGATCTAAGATCCATACCGGCATCTTAATGGGCAAGCTTCCGGTCTCTGCTAAATACAACCCGTACCATATCTTCTTGTGAGGCTGAGTGAAACGGTCCTGAGCGGGAAATGCGAAGTGCTGGAGGCACATCCGCAGAGGTATGGCGATGTTGGGGGTGAGGGCGCACATTTCTTTTAGTTTCTTGATTCTATTGCTTTTCATAGACTCTGGTATCAAAGGGTCGCGGTCAGAAGGTACATGCGTGCCATACATCTGAAGGGCTTCCCTGATTAACGTTACATTTAATTCAAACTTCCTCATCTCCTCCAGATTGGATAAGGAGGGCACCCAGAATGTGCCTGAGTGATCTTTATCCCCGGTAGGTTTCATCGTAGCAATCAAGTAGTAGCACCTGAGGAAGTCGGGTTTAGGTAGAGCTGCACTGAAGTAAGCTTGTAGTCCTGCCTTTTGCCAGATATCTTGAAGTGGAGCTGCATTCTGTAAGGTCTCAAATTCTCTTGAAAAGAACTGGAAGGTCCACCAAACCCCTCCACACTCCATCTTGGACTCCCAGATGTGATCTGCGTCCCCCAAATCCCCTGGCATTTCATTGAACCAATGGGAGTGCCCCTTTACTCTTTCGGTTAGTCCACTGGGTGGATCTGGAATAGGAATCCTTCGCACATTCAAGAATTCTTCAGGCCGAGCTGTTGGTGGAGCTTCTACTGGCATGGCATCCCAATTGATAGGAGCACCAGATCCTGCCTGAGAGCTTGTGCCTGCCACGGTAGCCATGAGAGTAGGTTGCTTATCTGCTGGAAGACGAAAGGCACATTAGTGTTGCATAGGAAACAAGATGTAATGGTGTTCCCTTCACAATACTAACATGACAATCCCGGAGGTCAGTGGTTAGTGGTGAAGTGTTTATGATAGGTGTGAGTGGTGATTAAAGGTCAGTGTCATCCTAGATGCATACTTTGGTTATGCAATGGGTTCGGAATGCTCCTGTGTTAGTGTGGACGGATTTACAGAATAGGGTCAGGGGGTTTAGTACACAGTTTAATTCTCCACACTTTGATAGAGGAGTCGTAGCTCTTAGAGCTAAGGACAGGTGAAGATTTCGGTATGAGAGTGTGATGTATTTGGGACCTTTTGGGTACCCATTTCCAGACATTCCTGGGGTTGATGGGAGTGGGGACAGTGAGAGGTGTAGGTATCTTGTCACTTTCTGAGTTGTTGGCCAAGAGTGCTTGTGAAAGCTGCTTCATCCTAGTGCCTGAAGGTGAAGTACTTTGGGCTTGTAAGCAAGCCTTGGGCACCCATATCTGTCTAGCATTAGGGGTGGCCTTCATTGACCGCTTAGGAACCCAAATAGAAATGGTATGCCTAGGGGTTATCCTAGGGGGCTTCTTAACTTCGTTCCTTGACGGTGAGGCTCGTTTCTTGTCTCCTTGAGCGTCTGCTATTAGAGTGGTGGGTTTCCCATCCTTGCGTATCCAGATTTGCTTCGCGCCCCGAGGTGCTCTATGTTGCACGGGTTGGCGCTCCTGCCTCTTGATCAGCGGCCTCTTCCGTGTAGAGTGATGTTCGGTCTGCTCGTTTAGAATCTTCTTTGGATCAGTTAGGAACTCCATCTTGGCTCATGGACCTTCAGTAAGATTGACATTCCTCTGCACCATAGAAGTTTGGACAAGCACATCATTGTTATCTTCATGTGGATTCCTGGAGGGACCAGGAGTTGGTGCCTGTTCTATTGGTTTGAGTGCTTGATTTTCTAATTCAATCGTGAGACGGCTTTGGCCTACCCAAGCCTGAAGAAGTCCACTTCTTAGGTTCAGGTTGACTGCGTGATCATAGATCCAGTCTTGGCCTAAGATAAGAGGTTCGGTCAGATCCTCGTCTTCACACACTAGCACTTTTACTGGCATGAGGACCTCTTGTATGTAGAGGGGAAGATCCACCTCTCCCATGCAAGGGGTTTCAACACCTCCTAATCCTATCAGATATGCTTCTATGGGTTTTACCTCCAATTGCAGCTGCTGGCAATAAGAAAGCCGAACTGCACTTGTGGCTGCTCCTGAATCAATTAAAGCCCTCACGCTTGTTGTACTGTCTCTTTGTCCTATTTCTAGGGTCACAAAAGGTCGTCTGTCCACTATCTTATGGGTACGTTCACCTGAAGCCTCACACATGGCCATGTGATAGCCTGGAGACATTTGAGTGTCAGTCACAGGCTGGTCCCTCCCTTGTCTCCTCAGCTTCATTCGTCTGATACGCTCTAAGGCCTCTGCCTGCGCTTCTTCGCGAATTCGTTTTTCCTCCTCTTTACGTTGCTTAGCAGTATTGAGTCGGCTTAGCATTTCCTCCGTGAGGGGTTCCTGATACAGCTTGACTCTGCATCCGCTAATATAGTTTGGGAGGACATCCCCCTCTAAAGTGGCTAGTTGTACTGCTCCACTCGTGGAGATCCTATTAATGATCATAGGTCCGTAGCCCCTCTTTTCTAGCTTTCTTGCGTGTTGTTTCAATGTGTAGACTAAAACTAGATCTCCTGCTTTCAAGCCCTTATCCTTCACATGGGCATCAAAGTATGCCTTTTGCCGTTTTTTTGCAGCATAGATGCCTGCTGCTGCTCGTAGCCTCGTCTCACCTAAACGCTCTAGATCAAAGATCCTAGAGGACAACTCATGTCCATTCCACTCATGCTCTTGTGCTACTCTTAAAGCTGGGATTAGGAAGTCTAATGGTAGCACCGCATTTTGTCCGAAGACCATCTGAAAGGGGGTGGCATTGAGTACCGTTTTGTAAGCAACTCGGTATGCCCAAACAGCATGATGAAGTTGTTTGTCCCAGTCAGAGCGTTTATTGTTTACAAGTTTCGTCAATACGTTACATAGGATCTTATTCATGCTCTCGGCTTGTCCGTTAGCTTGTGGGTGATAGGGTGCAGACTTTTTATGTGTCACCATGAATTCTTGAAGGAGATTTTCAATGACCTCATTCAAGAAGTGCGTACCTCTATCACTAACCAACTCTATTGGTAACCCATATCTAGTGAACACATTTTCGAATAAGAACTTAGCCGTCGTTTGAGCATCATTCTTTGTCGTGGCCTTTACTTCCACCCACGTTGTAAGGTAATCTGTGGCTACAATAATGTATTCTGCATGGGAGTTTCTAGCTGGGGGGTTGATGGGACCTACAAAGTCTATACCCCACTTTGAAAATGCACGTCCTCCCATCATTGGCCTTAAGGGCATTTCATCTTTTCTTATCGGATATTGGGCACGTTGGCATGTGTCGCAACTCTTCACATAAGAGTGTGCATCCATATGAAGAGTGGGCCACCAAAGTCCCGAGAATAGAATGGTCTTAATTACTCTGTCCGGCCCAAAGTGTCCACCTGCAGCACCGCTGTGTGCCGTTTCTAAGACTTTCAAATAGTCTGATTCATGAACGCACAGTCTTAGGTAACCATCCTTGCCTCTTCGATATAGGTTGTCTCCTACTAAGGCATAGTCTTGAGCCTCTTGCTCCATGCTCCGTTTTCTTGCAAGACTAGCCTGATTGGGCAATGTTCCCGATCTCATGAACTCAACCAATGGAGCACTCCAATCTGGGATTAATGACACGTGATAAAGAGTGGCATGCTCCACTGGGGGTCTCTTCTGGCACACTGGACAATTGTGGATCCACTCTTGTATTTCTTTGTCCATGCTAGGCCAATACACCCCTAAACGTTTTAGATTCTGCAATGTTCGTTGTTTAGGGTAGTGATTTCCTAGCAGTCCCTCATGGGCTTGTTGCAACCAACTAGCATGTTCATCATCCTCGACACAACAAGCTAATACGCCCTCGGTATCTTGCTTGTACATACTTCCGGCTAATATTTGATACTTTAGCGATTTTACAATTTCCTCTTTGCTTGTTTTAACATTTTTATTTGCAGGCCCGAAGGTTAGGACTGGTACCAACTTATTTGCCCATTTAGGAACAACTTCTAAATTGAACAGATAAGCATCGGGCAATTCATCAGACACTCCTTGCGGTGGCTCTCCTGAAGTGATGCGAGAAAGATGGTCTGCCCTAAGATGGGTTCTACCTTTCCTGACAACAACTTCAAAGTCGTATTCCATTAGTAAGAGGAACCATCTTACTAAGCGGCCTGTATTGCAAGGTTTATTGACCAAATATAGTAAAGCTTGATGATCAGTGAAAAACTTGAACTTATTGGCCAATAGATAGTGTCTAAACTTCTTCACAGCATATACCATACCTAGGCCTTCTCTTTCCGTTGTGGTATAATTTCGTTCAGTTGCATTTAGTTGCCTACTAGCATATGCTATCGGCAAATCTAGGTTTCCTTCACCTGTGGGTTGTGCTAGCACACATCCTATTGCATGATTGGAGGCATCTACATGGACATGAAAGGGTTTGCTCCAATCCGGAGTAGTCAATATTGGTGCTGTGCACAAACGTCTCTTCAGCTCGTTGAAGGAAGTCTCGCATTCCTCGCTCCATTCAAAATTTGTTAACAACCCATAAAGAGGTTTAGCTATGATGGCATACATGTGGATAAACCTACGGTAATATCCACAATGGCCCATAAAGGCTTGTACCTCTTTAACATTCCTTGGTCTGGGCAACTCTGCTATTGCTCTTACTTTGTCTTCATCTGTTGAAATTCCATTCTTAGAAACAATGTGACCTAAGATCTTACCTTGTCGTACCATAAACACACACTTCTCTGGATTCAGACACACTCGATAATCTCTACACTTGTTGAAGATTTGCCTGAGCTCAGGGATGTGGTAACTTCTCTCTTGGGAATGAGCGCACAGATCATCCACATATACTTCTAAGCTCTTTCGCAAGAACTCTTTGAAGACATGACACATGAGTCTTTGGAATGTTGCAGGTGCATTGGTGAGCCCAAATGGCATCACACGAAATGCAAAGATTCCCCATTCTGTGGCAAAGGCCGTTTTGTGCTGATCTTCGGGGGCAATGGCTACTTGGTTGTAACCTGAAAATCCATCAAGGAAGCTGTAAACTTCCTTGCCTGCAACACGCTCCAATAGATGTTCGGTGATTGGAAGAGGATAACTATCTCGGATTGTAGCGGCATTGACTTTTTTAAGGTTAATGCACACTCGCAATTTCCCATTCTTCTTGGGCACCACTACAATGGGGGACACCCATTCAGTGTGCTCAATCTCATAGATGAATCCGGCTTCAATCAGCCTGTCAATTTCCTCTTTTATTTTGGCTGCATAATTGTCATTATATGTGTAGGGTTTTTGTTTGGTGGGCTTGGCATCAGCGGTCATCGGAATCGTATGAGAGCAAATCTCTGGATCTACTCCTTTCAAGTCTCTATAGTGCCATGCGAACACATCCCTATATTCCCTTAATAGAGCTACAAGCTCTGCTTCTTCCTCTGCACTTAGGTCGTCTCCTATGTACGTACATCGCTCTTCGTTCCCTTCAATGGTCACTACAATTTTTTTGGTCTTTTCTTTATTATCATATGCTTCTCCTATAATGGCCTCTCTCTTAGGCATTCGTACCAAAATTTTCCGGTCTTCCACTTCATATTTCTTGAAATTTTCTGGTACTTCAAACAATGATTCTTCCTCTTCTTGTCTCGCTGCTTTTCTTTTCTTTTTCTTTTGACCTCCTTCACTTCCTTTCTTTGAACTTATCGTTTTAATACTCGCAAGGGGTTCTTCTTCCTTTTGGGTTAACACTCCTAGGTCTTCTAAGTAGTGTTCCTCTGAGTCAAAGTATGTATCCATCACAATGGATTCTAGATCATCGTTATCCTCTTCTTCTTCTATGAACTCACTAGGATCACACTCTTCCAACAAGGGCTGACACATGAACACTGAAATGTCATAACCCTCCTCATCACAATGGGGTGTCCATTGTTCCTCATTAACTGCAATGTCCATGGTAGCTAGGATTTCTGCCCAACCATGAGGCTCAAATTCCTCATCTGGAAATATCATTGGTGTATAGGCTGGGTCTTTTATCGGTCTATCTCCTGGGGGAGTTCCTTCTTCTCTCGCTTTTAGGCGCTTTTCCTCTTCCTCCGCGACCTTGCACATCCACAAGTGAGTATCTTCCTGCAGCCAGGATGGTTCAAGTGAACTTCCTGAATGCACGGAGATAGAATCTTCTTTCGCTTTGTGGATAGGATTCCAATGTAGGGGTGGTACATCTCTGAAGGTGTAATCCTTCAGATTGACCTTGGTGGTGACCCCTAAGTGCTGTAAGTACAAGGAGTTGGTTCCCCAATCCTGTACTATTTGCAATTGTCGTAGGAAAGGTCTTCCTAGGATCATCTCGTAAACATTATTCTTCTCAAAGTCACATATAGCAAATGTATGTTCAAACTCTACACCACAAGTGGTTAGAGTTATCCCTTCAAGCAATCCGAGAGGCCTTTCAAAATGACCATCTGCCATTTGAAGTTTCATCCTCGTTGGTCTTAAGGTGGGTTTGCCCCATCGCTTCCACAAGGAAGTGGTCGCAATAGCAACACCAGCACCCGAATCCACAATTGCTTTGGTTGTGTAACCTTGATAGGTGATCGGAAGATAAGTGTTACCTTCTTCACCTTCGCTCATGTCTCCTATCTTGTCGAGAGGTATCTCTGGTACTTTTTTCTTAGAGCCTACTTTTGGTGTATTGGATTCAAGTTCTGGAACCTGATCCTTCACATGATTCCAGAGCTCCGGTTTTGCCTTGAGAAGCTCCTCTACAGTGAGATGACATTGAACCTTAGTGTTCTTCACAACATCAGTGTTTCTTGGAATCACTGAGTCTTCATTTCTTACCAATATTGTGGGGGCTCTGATCTGGAGAGATTCAGATTCCCATGGGCCTGTGAAATGAGGCAACTCCTGTAAAGAATTAGATTCAAAATCTAATCTCTCATCCTCTTGTTGCTCTATTTGATCTCCATAGATAGACGGGATGTCTTGGGGAAATTGATCATGAAGATCATCAATCTCAGGAATAGGAGGGGAATTACCCTTCTCCTTGGCCCATTTCTCTTCTTGTATTTCTCGCAAGAACTCTTGAGAGTACTGTTGAATTGAAGGAGGTATTCCAGCATCCGTGGAATTAGGAACATAAGCTCCCTTTGGTGGTGAGCTTCCTCTTTCAACAACTGGTTGAGCCTGTGGAGGTAAAGAAACTTGTGATTTGTTTACCAACTGCTCTAATCTTTCTAGTAAGCCTTGGAAATGCAAATCCGGCTTGACAGAGTTTGTCTGATTGAACTTTTGACTAGTCTCAAGTATAGCTTGAGCTTGTTCTACCATTTTCATGCACATTTTCATCCGTTCAATCTCTAAATCTGCTCTAGGGTAACTCTTGTCTAGGTTTGCAGCTGTTGGCCCTTCTTGAAGTCGAGCCTGGTAGGCCTTGAACATCATGTCCAAGCCTTCAGGAGTGGGGTCAGCTAATACTGATCCTACTCGGGGTGGTGGGTGGGTTACGAGGGGTGTATTAGAGGGTGGAGAAATGGAGGGTGATGGGGATGGTAGTGGTGGAAGTGTGTGGGAGTGCGGTTGAGATGTGATCTCTGTGATTTTTGCCTTGGTTTCTCTCACGCTTTCTTCAAGTTCGTTTATCTTTTTTGCCCATTGCCTCTTCATTCTTTCACGACTATCCTTCCAGGCGCTAGTTCTCTTTTTGGGTATGCTCTCTGTTTCACTCACCTCGGGGCTCTTTTCGGGACCAACACCTTGGTGTTGTTGAAGTGCCTGGGCTCTTGTGATCACCTGCACAGGTGCAGTGGAAGTCACACTCCCTGTGGAGTCTACAACTAACCCAACAACATTGATAGGAGTGATTTTAGGCATGTTATTAGGGTTCTTCGGGCAATCTCGTAGGAGATGCTCTTTCCCGCAATCTTGACAGAAGCCCTGAATGGTTACTGGTTGAGGCTGTGTAGGGGTAGACAGTGGACAATCACGTATAAGGTGATCTCCCTGACATCTGAAGCATGGTCCTCTAGGAAATGGAGGTCGTACCTGTCTAGGTTGAGGTCTAGGGTTGGGGTTTGTGTACATAACATTAGAATACTCAGGTTCCCCACTATTTTCACTTGGGTCCTCATAATAGTATGACTCGTTATGCTCGGGTGACTGCATGTAGTAAGCATGTGGGCTATCAATATGTGTGGAGTCAAAACTATGGTCACTTGGATCACCGTCTGATAGCAATGGGGTG
Source organism: Ceratopteris richardii (assembly GCA_020310875.1). Classification (NCBI taxonomy): domain Eukaryota; kingdom Viridiplantae; phylum Streptophyta; class Polypodiopsida; order Polypodiales; family Pteridaceae; genus Ceratopteris; species Ceratopteris richardii. Next base: position 58,905,970 of record CM035436.1, on the reverse strand, counting down.
ACTGGAACTATGGCTCTATTCGGATTTTCTTCAGTAGATGCATATTTCACTGGGATCACATTGGTTGGAGCAGGGGGTTGCTGCACTAGGACTGGTTGAGGTCTCTGCTGCCCTTGATAAGGTGGATGATAAGTTTGTTGTGGTCTGTTGTATTGTGGTGATGGGTACTGATTCTGGTACCTACCATGTTGTGGATATGGCTGAGGATAATTTTGCCTAACAGTTTGTTAGTTATATGGGCAGTCTTGTGCCGTGTGATTGGTGTACCTGCGCTCTATGGTGCAGTATTGGCTACTAGGATTCACCTGAGGTTGGGCCATAATGGGGCATACACTTGCCATATGTTCACCGCCACAATTGTAACACCGCTTAACTGGGGCAAATCTTGGAATTTTCTTGCTAGAGACACCTAGTTTTTGGGCTACCTTCTCTGCAAGTTCCTCGATGGATGTGGATTGACCAGATGTCATGTTTCTAGAGCTATCAGAATCCTTATAGATTTTTGATAGTTCTAATTCCTCACCTAGATTGTCCTCAATGTCTATGCACATGCGCACGCACTCCTCTATCGTTCTAGGGTCCTTCATGTACACATATGACCTGAGCTTAGTGCTCAACAATCCGTCTAGGAACAAGGCCACTTGTTTGGCTGGTGTGGGTAACTCCGGCATAGGGCATCTCTCCAGGTACTGTCTAAATCTTCTTCCAGCTAGTCTGACCGTCTCTTGAGGTGTTTGTTTGAAGCTATGAATTAGTGAGGAGGTGTTATGCCTGATTCCACTCTTAGAAAACTCAACAATAAATGCCTCTAAGAGTTGGTCTATGTTTCTGAAATGCCTCTCATTCAGTGGTTGGAACCACGTAAGGGCAGTGTTCCTAAGGGTTAGACCGAAAGCATTATATTGTGTGAATAGGTCCTCCACCTGTTCAGCTTTCAACACTTGTCGAAATTCTGCCACATGGTCATAAGGGTCTCCCGTGCCATCGAAATAATTCTTCATGGACTTCACCAGTTGAGTTGGTCGCAGGGTCCTAGTGTGTTCTCTCGGCCTTGGCAAAGGAAAATCATCAATGTCCCTGTGATTCCATGGGGTTCTATGTCTCTCAGGTTCCACTCTATTCCTTTCTGTTCCCGTTCTTTCTCTTCCCGGGGAGTTGGCGAAACTTACCTCAGGTTTGTCTCTACTTCTATCTCTCTGAGCCCCATGAGCTTGGGAGGTCCCAGCTCCTTGGTGACCAAAGGACACAGTAGACCTTGGTTGGGGAAAAACAAATTCTCCCTTCCATGTGTAGGCATGTCTGCCAAGCTCAGTGACCACGAAGATTCTCTCTGATGCATTGTCTAGGTAGGTTACTTGACCTGGGCTATCAGGGTCTTTAAACTCATAGATTGTGAGGGCACTCACTTCCTGAGATTGAGGAGATTTATATCTCCAAAAAACCTCATCGGTTTCTCGGTTTAAAAGCAGATCTATGCTTTTATTATCCTGTGGAATCCACTCTGGAGTCATGATTCTGGTCAAGACAGATTTACCACGGGGAGTTCTTGGCTCTCTCTCTAAGTTCCCTTGCTCTATATCACCCATGTCGGTCTCCGCAATCACATTTCCAAACTCATCAGTTCTATCAGGGAGAGTGGTGACTACATATATAGTCCCCTCTTTATCTAGGTATGCTCCATTCTCAAACTTGACTACCGGGTGGGCTAATCCATGGGGTTGATCGGGGTTCTTAATCTGGACCACCGATCTTCTCAGTCCGTCTTCGTAGATGCGAGCACCTAGACGATTCGTCCTGATGTATTCCAGCTGAGTCTTGTAAGGTCCCTCTGGCTTTTCTAGATAAGCCAACCCTGAACTACCTACTGGTCTCTCCATGTGATAGGACATCTCAGAATCACTTGTTTCTGATTTGGGAATGTATGGATAATCACTCAACTGCTGGGCCCAAGACCTGGCAGTGTGATTGACACTAGCTTCAGAAGATCTGAGGCTCTGTCTGTCTTGGCCTAAGTGTCTGCCTGATCTAAGGTTCATAAGCCTGATTTATTTATCCCCTGGAACCCAAGCACACTCTCGTTGCAGGTTGATTTTGCACCAATCACTTTGTTCTTTTTAGTTGAATATTATGTTTATGGTCTTGTCTGAAATCGCGTCGTCAGGAGTACTTAAGTGAATTTCCGCACTTGATAAGTGATCGACTCCAGTTTACCTTTTGTCCTTTAGGGTTTTCGCACTTAAGACCTATTTACTTCTTGCACTTTGTTGATTAATATTCTTGGACTTGATTCGTGCCTAACGTTGCCCTAATTAATTACCACACCTAAGTCGTACTTAGCCTAGGCTAGGAATTGACAAAGGAGGGTTGAGAGATCTTCCAACCTCAATTAGCTGGTTGACCAGACTGCTACACAAGCTCAGGAAGCCTTCTCCCAAGCTTGGTACTCACCCTTGCTAGCTTGCTTTGGATTGCCTTGAGTGCGCACAAAGTTCCTGCAAAAGCACACCTGTTAGTATAGCTCTATTGCCACAAGTAATTGAAAGACACACTTCAATAATTTCAGCCCCCTTGGAGTAGTTCACTGTACCCCCTGAATCTGAGAACCACTTAGTTCCACCTAAAGGTCAACTTAAAAATGCATGTTCTAAAACTCCGCGTATGATTCTTACAAAAACCAGTCGAGGTCCACGTGGGATTCTCAACGAGCTTTCCAACGAGACCAAAATCTCATCAATCGGAATTCGTATGGTCAAGTTATGACCATTCAGGCACTAAAGGGTCAAAACAGGCACTCAGGGTTCAGGAGATCCCTCTCTGGTTTCTAGGCCTTTTGCCCACTTCCAAGGTTCTAAAGTTATACCAAGGTGCCTAAAATTAAGCTCAACTACCCTTCCAATCACTAAAAAAATTAACACTAAATTTTCATGCGTTAAAAGCCGTGTATCGTGATAGGTCGGGTCGAGGTGTCGCGATAGGTCGAAGTGTCGCGATAGGTCGGGGTGTCGCGATAGCTCGTGAAGTGTCGCGATAGGTCGGGGTGTCGCGATAGCTCGTGAGGTGTCGCGATAGGTCGAAGTGTCGCGATAGCTCGTGAGGTGTCGCGATAGGTCGAAGTGTCGCGATAGGTAGGGGTGTCGCGATAGCTCGTGAAGTGTCGCGATAGCTCGTGAAGTGTCGCGATAGGTCGGGGTGTCGCGATAGCTCGTGAGGTGTCGCGATAGGTCGGGGTGTCGCGATAGCTCGTGAAGTGTCGCGATAGCTCGTGAAGTGTCGCGATAGGTCGGGGTGTCGCGATAGCTCGTGAGGTGTCGCGATAGGTCGGGGTGTGGCGATAGCTCGGGATATGGTGAATTTTTCTGTTCTATCTAGTGATCCTGGGAGCTCTAGGCCTGCGCAGTGTCGTGGTGCACTCAGAATCGTGATTGGGTGAAATTTTCGGAGTGTCGCGATAGCTCGAGCTCAATGCCTCGGGGACTGTGCAGACAATTTCTGTACCTGCTGAGCTTGCTGGAGATGATGATGGAGCTGCCACCTGCAAGAAACATGCAAAAAACACACAAAGACAAGCACGCACAATCGCTCTCTCTCAAACTCGCACACAACAAATGAGGGAATGATAGGGAAGAGGGGATATGTAGTGGAGAAGGAGGTGGAGGTGGAAATGGAGAATGAGGTGAAGATGAAGATGGAGATGGAAAAAAATCAGAAATTTACCTACTACTTACCATTCCAACGCGTCCTCTCTACGTCTTACCATCACACGCTCGTCCTCAAAGCTCGATCCCCGGCAACGGCGCCAAAATTTGGTGTAGCTCAGCGATGAGTAGCACCTCCTTTAATGTCAATCCGGGGAGACGTGAGGATGGTATGAAGACCACGAGCAAGTGGAAGCACAAGTGCGTGAGTGAGAAGCACACAAGCATGCACACACATACACGCACACGCGCACACACGGCAAGAACAAAGAGAGTAAGACAATGGAATCACTTCTATTGCAACAAAGTTCTCATACAAGCTCAAACTACAAGAAGCTAACCCAAAAATGAGCTCTCTAGCTCTATTTATAGTTTTTGACTAGCTTTTGGCCCTGTCCAGACCTAGTGTCCGGCCTAGTTAAAAATTAGGTTCCAGGGCTTATTGGAGGGCTCAAACGAGATCTAAAAACTATGAAAATTGGCAGGCAACTACTTCTAAGGCTCCCCAAGCTCGAGGACTCCTTGGCTTGTACAAAATGGAGCTACAAAAAGGTGAAATGATATTTACAAGGGTTTTTTGTGATGAGACTCACTTAAAAATGATGTAAGGGTTTTGAAAAAAAATGAAGGGTTGCCTTAGTGCTAGATCTGCATGTGTGTCCGTACTTGCTTCTTCCCGTATACTGTCAACAATGTGCAATTTTTTTTAAATTTTACAATGACCTATGGGGAGGTGTTTTAATACTAGTTAAGTTTTTTTATGAGTTTTTCAATTATGGGTTAGTTCAATTAAACAACTAAAAAGACAATTTACAAAGCCAAGTCATCTTTAACAAAGGCAATAGCAAAAAGCAAAAAGCCCTTGATAGCATTTTTACAATATGTTAATTGTAAGACGTTTTTAGAAGAATTTTGAACCTCGAAGAAAAAGGTTTGAATATTATTTAATAGAAAGAATAAGCGAAGGCCAAAAGTAATAATAAAAACAGTTAATCATCTCAAAGTCATCACTAATCCATAATATTTTGCATGTTCAAAATGTATCTTGTAAAAAAATAAGACCGTCCCCCTCACTCAAAAGTATATAAATATGGGCGAATTTATCGAAATATCTCATATCATAATTATAAATATTTTGGCAAATTTTGGTGACAAATTCCATTTGTAATATAGAATAGTTGGCGAATTTTTATGATTACTTCCATTTGAAATGTAAAAATTTAGCTGATTTATGTGATAATGTTGCTTAAAAACATAGATATTGTTTGAGTATTTGATATCATTCACTACACTAAATCACCTATTTTTCTATCTTTCTTTTGTAAAATTCTTCAATTTTGCTACATCTTCCATTGCTTGGTCAAACTTCTTATCACCTTTGTTAACCATAGGGATAGAGACACATGCATTCATCGATGCACACATAATGCGCACACATAAATACCCACATACACATGCACACTTGCACATATATACACATACATACACTTGAGCATATGCATATCTACACACGCACATACAATTGCAACTCTTATCTCGCAAATAAAATTTTGCAACTTTTGAGAACAAAAAGAACAAGCAACACACTATCAAACCAAGGCTTTTGATCACAAGAAGCAAAAAGATACAGATTTCATTCCATGTACTGAATCCTTCTCCTATAACATCAATATAATTGCCTAATGCATTGACCCAGTAGTTTGAATGAGAAAATGTCAAGTACCTACCAAGGCAAACTTTTGATTGAAGAAACATGTATGCCCTCAACATGTCCTCTAAAATCTGATTGAATCTCTTCATCCAATTTCTAGTCCAACAATGGTCATCACCATTCATCTTAGAAGAATCCTAAATTTGCAAAAAACAATATTGCAAGTGTGTTTTGTAAACCTAATATCTGCATAAAAAAGTATGGATATTGACAGCACATGCGATTTGAATATATGTTGAATAAACAAATCAACAAATTGTGCAGCCCTCATTATGTATCTATGAACTGAGCAATCTTACTCAATGCATCAACTAGCACTAGAATGGTATTGGAATTTGGGAAGCTAGAACACACACAAACAAGAGGATGAAGAAGCTTAGGAGCACAACACACCATGTATTGCTAAATGTGGAATATTCAAAGACAATATCTTGTTAAGATTATGGGTGTATATACAAGTGAAGGGGGATAAACCTCATAAAAACAAAGCAAGTACCCTAGCAATCCTAAGTATGTTCATAGACATCATGATTCGATTATACTAGCAAACCCCCCTTAGAAATGATGCAAGGTAGTACTCATGTAACAACAATAGTATCCCAATAATCCTACTGTTCACACACATCACCACCAAAGTATACTAACACATAAACTTAACATATTCCACAATCTACCTAAGATCAATACATACACACACGAAAAGCTTACAATTATCAAAGTAATTTCATTTCCACATCTAGTTGCGCATTTGATCACATCCATTGCAACAACTAGACACACACACACAAATGAAGCAACTATACAAAAACATACCTGCCAATCTTAAGCAACTCACTAAGGGACACTAACATATCCAGCAAGCCTCAAAGGCATGGATTCCACCTCTGTTACATGTTGGACTAGTGCCCTTCAAATGTTTCTAAGAGATACCAAAATGCCTGCCCAATCTTTTCAATAGCAGCCATCCTAACTATCAACTTCATAAGCACATCAAATCCAATCACAATACCCTTCAACGCCTCCTCTCTATGTATGCATGCATGTACGTACCAATGTCCTCACACACATTTTTAAAAGATACATACCCGCGCATTTGATCACATACATTGCAACAACTAGACATGCACAAACAATGCGTGCAAACATATAAAAACACAGCTGCCAATCTTATGCAACTCACTGAAAATCTTATTCTCACCCAACTGCATTTTATAACCCACCTTCCACTCTACAAACTTCCAATAGCCCACTGTCAACCGAAGGACGAGTTACTAATTCCTTGAACTTCCACCTCTAACTTCACTTCACTCTCTGCTTGACCTACCACAAACCCTCAACCAGGCTTGAGCACTTGAACTCAACACTCACTCCAAGTCTTACTCACCCTACATTAATTTCCCTCAATTCAATATCTTAAACGTTCTCCCACTTTATGAAATCCGCAACCCTCAACTCTCACCATTGAGTTTCACGCACAATCCACACTTGGTTCATTCATTTTCTATCACTCCCTCACTTGCACACTTCCATGCACTCACAAATACACACATCGAAACACACATACATACATGGAATGCATCACACCCCTCTTTCCCTTCCTCTCTCTCTCTCTCTACACACACACACACATGCACATACACGCATCAGATCTCACCACTCTCTCATTCACTCTTCATATCTTTCATACACATACTCGTTCATTTCCCATTCACATACGTAGATCTCTTCAACTCATTTTTTTTCACACACATATATACAAACGTATACAACAATACAGATATATACACATGTCTAAAGAGAGCACTTTGATGGGGTGCCCATTCAGCATAACAACATTCTCTCTGTTAGTTAAGGTTCCACATACTTGGAAAGCAAACAAAAAAGTTACCTTGTTTGGGCTTATAGATTCTTCTTGCATTTACACATACAACTACAAAGCCTCTTTAACTTGATCATGCTCTACATATGCAGCTAGTATTACGTGATGTCTAGTCCAATACCATAGTCCACATGCATTGACATGACTTTAAAGTTAAATTTGAGTTCATCCATGAATCTAGCATGACCACATGATGAGAGGACGTTAATGAGCGTTACATCATCTGGTTTGATGCAATGTCTTTGCAGCTTGTCAAACCCAAAATGCAATCGATCTGCACTCTCTTTTGTACATATACATGGTACCTAGCACGAATCCAGTTAAATTGAATGGAATTCTATTCTGTAGGCTTGTTTAAACACCATTGCACTTTTATCATGAACTACTTCAGTTAGTCAAAAAATACCTATATAAGCCTTAGTACGGATTAGTCTCTCCGTGATGTTCAAATCATAAACTCAACCATGCCTAGACGTTAATATTGTTGCAGATTAAACACTTAACCCAAAACAATCTAAAGATGATTTCTCAAAGATGTTTCCAATAGGAATCTTTATCAACTAAGATAGTATATCTGGAAATCAAAATAGTACAAGTACAATGGTAGTATTTCCTCATATTTGCAAAAATCATCAGAGAGTAACAATGCTTTCAAAGGCTATATGCTAACCAATGTGTGAGACACACATTGAACCATACAAAATAATTTCATTCTTTTCATATCCTCTAAGTGATTCGATTATTCAGTGTCCTATTTGCGATGAACTATCATCAAGTTTAGGCTTTCAAACAGAACAACCAGATTAAGTCCACCTCCTTCCTTTAAACCTGCTTTCTTATTCATGTGAGTGCCTGCATGTGGTCACCTTATCTTCAAATCAAATCAGGATACTGAGTTGTTCTTCAACAATCATATATACCATGAGAAATCCAAGCAAACCCCAAATTCACCCTCATACGAAAATGCAACTATAAGCTCATGTTAGTCAACCACAAGATCATACAACCATCAGCACAAAATGCAAACAAAAGATAGGACAAACTTGAACAAAGAATCAACAAGTGAAAACTACCAGGATCAATGAGAATCAACAAGTGAATCGACAAGAATTGCTAATACAACAGTCAAAATTTTAGTGAAGCTTCCAACACAATCAACAACAAAAGGACGAATTGACCAGCATCCGATTAATAGAGAATTCGGAGAGCAACAACATGCATCAGCAGGACAAAATACACACATCAGTTGATGATTTTTAATAGCAGATATATGCTGATCTTCAAGCATAGATAAAAGATAATCAACTAGATGTACTTCAACACATGTATTTAAATATACAAATTAGAAATATGTACAGACTAATGAGAGGATCAAAAGTTTAGGATCGACAATCTTGTAGGTAAATAGTATTTCATAATGTAATTCTCACCATTTGCAAGCAATGAAACTTTAGATGATGTAAAAAGCAAGGAAACCTTGATGCATATATAAAGAGATCATGGATCAGTAGAGTTCACAAGCTTATACAAATTTGGGTAGTGCAAGTCCGAAAAGTTACGCATATATATGTATGTACTATTGTGTATAGACTGTTATGTATATATTATATATTGTTGTATTTACATACATACATACATAACAGAATATATGTAAATACAACAATATATAATATATACGTAACAATCTATACACAACAGTACATACATTATATACGTAAACCATTATATATATATATATATATATATATATATATATATATATATATATATATATATATATATATATATATATATATATATATATATATATATATATATATATATAGATATATATATATATATATATACACACACACACACACACACGAGATATGCAGCCACCGATAGACTCACACGAGGATATGAAGCCTTAGCCATCTTAGAGTGGAGATGTCACCAGGCACACTTCCAGGAACCCCACTCAGAGAGGACCTCTGGCAGCTCTACATTAGTCAGACATGGCACACAACACACATGGGATTAAGACTATCACACTACCAAGACCAGTTCATAGACATACTAGCAGAGGGTTTCATCCAACGACCATGCTACATGGATCCTTACATGCCTCATAGCTCGAGGGTACCGATTGGCCAGTTGAGTGTCTCATCACATCAACTAGAGATTGAGACAGGTAGATCTGCAGACATTCCCAGAGAGGAGCAGATATGCAGGATATGCAGAGTAGAGATGGAGGATGAGGAGCACTTTGTATGGAGATGCAGATTGAGCACTCTGTTTATAGGGCAGCCCACCCTCCGAGAGATCATGGGCTCTTGAGATCAGCGATAGATCAGGTGATTCTTACTAGTGTTAGAGAGTCATAGAGATTCCCTACTTCATTCTACTACAACTGCCAGATAGGAGGGAGACAGAGTCAGCTCACTAACTTCTTCGTTCCATGACGGCCCTCCCACCCTCAGCTCACAAATCGAGAGGGATGACTCTTCAGCAGGCTCAGAGCTCTCGAGCTAGGAGACGACCCCATGCTATATGATATTGGGCCTTGAGACTTCACCGACACCAGATTGCAGAGATCCAGGCTCATGACCATCGTGCCATGGAGGAGAGACGATATCCCACGCAGCCATCAAGGTGGCCTTGACTCAATCTCCACCCATGTACCACATCTTACACCCGCCCACTAGTACAGAATGGAGCTAGTTAGTCATTCAGATGCATTCTCATGCTTGTACTACCCTTTTGCACATAGACTATATATATAGCAATCCATACACCCCCCTCCCTTGCACTTTTATGGGTATCTCTACATGCATACTACAGGTATCTATATCAGCCTTACCAGTTTTTTTTTTCAACACTTCTATCTTTTTGGACTGACAGAAGATTCTCTCTCTCTCTCTCTCTCTCTCTCTCTCTCTCCCCCCCCCCCTTCTTGTTCCTTCACTCTCCTTACACTCCTCTCCTTTTCATTCTCCTCTCAAACTTCAACATTATTCTCTCTTTGTTCTTCCTACTCTTCTCTTCCCTTTTCTCCACTTCACTCTCCTCTCAAACTTCAGCAGTCTTTCTCTCTTCCTATCCTCCTCCCTACTCTTGTCTTCCCTTTTCTTCTTACTTCTTTACTTATCTTTTCTTTCCTCTATTTAATCTTCTCCAGTCCTTCACTACTATTCATCTTCTTCACTCTCTCCCTTTTTTTGCAATGACTCACATTCTATTTTCAGGTTCTCTCTAACAGATTTGTTGATTGTGAGTTTTCAAAAGAGTTGCACTCTTTCAACAAGGAGGCACTAGCTCCGTTGGATATTGTCTTATATCATCATACATATGATGCTTTTAGTCCTACAGGAAGCAGAGAGGTACTTGTACTCTAGGCTCTAATGATAAGATAGAGGCCTTGACTTGTGCTCCACATTCTAACCATGGAATAATGCATTCATAACAATCATCTCATATAGCCAAGGGGTAAAAAATGCCAATATATTTCTTTTACTCACCGTCGCTCTCTTTTGTCATATGTAGACATAACAGCCTACACTCTCATACCTCACACATATACATCAACTTTATCTCCACTTTCTCACTCTCTTAGTGCAACACATCACTCTCTTTCGCTCCCTTTCTCACACTCACTCACTACCACTTACACATGCACACACTAATTCACACGACAGCTCACATGCAAATACTCCAGCTCATAGATATATATACTAGTTCAAACACATTTCAAGCACTCTTCCTCACACACACACACACCTCAGCCTACACATTCTTTCACTTTCATCTTTCTCTCATTTCACACAGCAACCCTATATCTTTCTCTCTCTTCCCTCGCACCTAAATAGTCCAACACATAAAGTATAGTGTCTCTCGATTTACACACCCTTGCTCACCCTTCCTAACACTCGAGCCCATGCATCTTCATTCTCCTTCTCTCCGATGTTCACCCACTCTCCATTTCTTTTCTTTCTCACATAAAATACACTCCAGCCATATACATATTCATCTCACTTATTTTTCAGAACACACACCGACACACTCTCACTACCCACCCTCTTCACATTATAACACAACATCACTTATAATAACACCTCATCAAGAAATGTATGCATCATCTGAAGCATGTAGGTGTCTAGAGACCTGCATTACTTTTGCAACAATCATTCCATAAACCACATCACAACACTCGGCTACACGGGTTACACATCGGTTATGGAAAGGGATTGCGGTCTCACTTTAATGGGATCATGATTAATTTCCATACTAATGTGTTAATATTTTGTAGCAGATCCACTACACGCTTGCATCATTCATCATGCAGGCAGAAGGACCATCTGAAGCCGGCCCCAATGTACCCATGGCCAATATTGAAGAACTACTCGCGGAACCACATCCAGTGAAAAAACTAAGGGCGAATATTAGCCCAATGGCAAAATTATAGAGAAATTTTAAAATTTTATCTATTTTGTGATAGTCTTCTATACTAAAAAATAGCCCAGAATTTGAACCTAATTTTTTGTGTAATGGTTTTTTTTCGCCATGTTCACGATGTCGAGCGTGCCCTCTACCTGATACAAATCGCCCTTGCTCTAGGCTCTGCCATGCGGCCACTTAGGGATTCGCCTTGACACTAAAGTTGACAGAGTCACCATTGTAAAGATCGAATTATAGCGATAGGTACGTTTTCTGTTGTTTTTTTGTTCTTCGATACTTGATGCAAGGAAGTTGTGCAGAGCTCTCATCAGCGTTTATTATTCTATGCACTTCATTGTTGCGGGATTCTCGTGCCGAACTGTTGCCTACGTTTTGTCATTTATTTTAAATTTCACCTCTTATTCATTGCCTCTAATAGTCTTTGTCATTTGTTGTTCTTTGTTCAATTTCAGACGATGTTTCTGGCCAAGCGAAAGGATGAAGCTCATGCAGTTGGTCCATCTGTCAAATAGCTCAAGAGACGTTGATCCTCACAGGAGAGTAAATATTTTTTTTTATGTCGTTAGTGGTACTTTCATGTGCGAAGTAATCTTTTAACATCACATCGATCAAATGTCTTGTCTTAACAAGAAACATATAACGTAATGATTGAATGCTCCTCTTTTCAACTTTTGTTTCGTTTTCATTTTCAAGACAAAATGGACATAGGAAGAAAACATACTGGTAGGAGAACCATGAGGATTGAGATATACATACTTTTTCTTCGGCCATTTTTTGATGCATTATCAACGTTTTGATGAACATTCTAGAGTCTCTATCTCCATAGAATAGTTGTTGATCTCTAGCAGGATTCAAACCGAGCAAGGTAGTTGCTAAACATTTGATAAAGCATTTGTTTCTATCCTTGTTTCATATGTCCATCTAGACATTTATAGGTTTCTTAGATACTTTCATTGCTTTATCACTTCATGTAGATGGAAGAAGGACGAAGCAGTGAACGGGCTGAAGTTCCATCCACATGTCGTGACACATTCATCAAACTATATTGCTTCTGGTGAAAGAAAAGAACGAAGCAGTGAACAGGATGAAGTTCCATCCACATGTCGTGAGTCGACTCGTGACACATTCATCAAACTATATACTTGATATGGCCTAGTGGCTGTTGTATGCCCTCAAGCATGTAGGAATTTGGGCCAATTTATATTTAAACATTTAGGAGATTCAAGCTCAGCATCGGGTTTGCTAATCTATGGACCTTCAGTTTGTGATGAGCCTCTTGACTGTATCTATCAAGTGGATGCGTAGTTTAGACATGTTGATTCTTGGGATTTTCCTTTAGTTATTGAGTTGTTCATGGGTCTATTTCGTCAATAGTCTACCTTCAAGCCTTGTAGAACCTAAATAGTAGCATGCCTTTTGCAATATGTTAGTTATTCTACTCTAGTTTCTGAATATGGAGGGGCTTGCAATTATTATACTCTTCAATTGAAGAATTTTTATTTAAGTAGATTAGAAGAATCACAGAGGTAGGTGAAGTATACATAAGTTGACCGTTTATCAGATCATAGACGTGAGAGAGTTGTGACGAAAGGGGAAGTAGGCACTCAATAGAGAGTGATGAGTGCAGAAGAGATAGGAATAGATATTTTCAATTTTGGATTAATGCACATATAGCTAGCCCTTTCATCTGAAGTTCAAAGACATGTTTCCCTCATCTGAAGCTTATCAATCATCTACAATACCATCGCAATGTTGATGAATTTTGTTGTCTACTGATATTTTAGTCCTCTTACTACTCAGTTGAGATACTCTAATTGAAGGATATTGAAAATCTATACAAAAAGTCTCTGCTAGTCTTTCTGGTATATTCAATTGTTCTACAAATTATCATAGTTGGTTCAACTTCATGCTTGTTCAGTACTCTCCACCCAATCATGGAGTCGCTGGTTCAGGCCTCCTTTTGAATCTTGCACCTAGAATGTTCTTCAAATATATAGGTTGTTGATCATGTCACGTCTATTGAACAAGGAGAGTATTGTAGTTGAATATTATTATTGCTAAAATTTAGAAATATTTCAATCTTCTTTTGGGTTGGATATCTATGATAAAAGATAAGAGTCCAAATTTTCCAGTAATAATATGATTAGAATGCCTATATTGATTCAAATATTTATCACTTAACAAAATATGGTGTTATTTGCTTTCAACTCTTTTCTCTCCATATGCATCAATAGGGTCTTCGCAGACAAGAGTAGAGAACTTGACAGTCATTGTGATTGAGGTACCTTTCCCCAATGCCATCATGTATACAATGTTTCTACCTCAGTATGTACTACCATCGAACTTTTTGCATCTGTATGCATTTTTGATTTAGCAAAATATGGTGTTGTTTGATTTTAGTTTTTGGCTCTTCGTATGCATCAAAAGGGAATGCAAAATCTTAGTTTAGAGTTTTAATTCCAGAGTTTGAATGCATTCATCCTGTTCTTTCAATAACGGAGGAAACATCTTGGTTCTTTTGTGATTTGAGACAAGGAGATGGTGATATGTGAAGAAGAGGATACTCAGTATGAGCAGACTAATTGCACCTATGGATGGGTTACTATTGTAAGTTCTAGAGTGGAAAATTTCCCAAGTGATTGTGGATGCACTCCAAGAGAAGAAGTTTGAGAAGATCTTAGTTTGTTATGTTGGTTGAGCCTTCCATTGGAGTCTCATTGTACTTAGTCCAATACCTGCACTGCTAATGCAAAGAGTGTTTGTGGGGTCTTTGTGGCTCATCACTACATCTATATTTGCCTCCCAGTGTAAAGAATATAAAGCTTTTGAATGTATATCTACTTGAACATTCATGTTAGGAGGTTGTGGACTCTCACTTGAACATAACGTAGCTTCCTTTTCATCTTCCATGTAATTTGTTAATTGATTATGTAGATGTACACTTGTTTTGTGTATATAGTAGCTCTCACTCTTTGTTACACCTACATTTTACCTTAAGAAAGTGTGGGTGTTGTGTGTGTGAGAGTGTCTCACAGAGAGAGAGAGAGCATGTGTGAAAAAAAAGTGTTGGACTATTTGTGTGAGTGAGAGAGAAGTGAGGGCAGATTTGTACAAGGTTCAGTCGTGAATGAATTATTACAAGGTTGTAGATTAGTCGAGGTGGGAGTTATGTTAGATAAGGGGGTCGTAGAGGGCGTCTGGATACGTTTCGGTATCCACTTCCTAAGAGTTTGTGAGCGGGTGATAGGTTTCTGCTGCGGGACAAAAGATGATATCGGATTTGGTGGTATTGAGGGTTGAAGAGATTTCTGAGGGGTATATATTACATGGCTTGAGGGTTGAGCTATAATACACTACTTGGGTACCCAAATCTGCGTGGGTGTGGGTTCGTTTGTAAGGTACTTTTTGGCGATCCAAATATGCCGAATGTTCGTATTCGTAGAAGAAGGTCGAGGAGATTTTGGATACTGATTCTGCTTCTGCCTTGACTTCTTCTTATCGTTGTCTGTATTGTTGAAATCTGTCGGTGCTTTTTGTCCCTTTGGCACCCATATTTGTCTCGTGCCACTTGTTCTATGGTGCTGATATTGCAGCTTTCTTCCTTGTGTCATCTGATATTGTCGTCGGTTTGGGTTCCTTCGTCGTGGTTGAATCCTTAGTGGTTGAGGTTGAGAGGTCGGATGGACACTCTGCTTTGGAAAAGAGGGGAGGTCCAACACTTGCGAAACTTTCCCATTAGGAGGTGAGGCATTCTGTACCACAGATCTAGGCCAGTCCGCAGTAAGTGTGGAAGGATGGGCACTGCAGGGTTTCTTGCCCATGTGGCTGCTGATGCAGTCCACCTGACCTGCCATCGTCCCCATTTGTCCACTGATGTAACCCACCTGACCGCTGATTGTGTCCATTTGACCAAGCAGTTGGGTGGTTGCCCCTTCTAGTTTGCAGGAAGCCCATGGGAAAATCTCCTGATGTCCTTCTGATTGACAATTGTCCATCGCCAAGCCCGCGTGGGTTCGTGTAGACGTAACGTGACTTATCAGACCAAAGATCTTCCAGTCTTCCTTTGCATGTTGTTCATATGGTCTAGGGTTGCGTACTTCAGGCGGATTGCCATTAGGGAAGTCAAGCGGTATCACTCGCTTCTGATCTAAGGTTCCAATATGTAAGGAGCCTTGACTAAGATTTAGGTCCACTGAGTGATCGTATAGCCAATCTTGGCCAAGGATTAGGGGTTCTATCAGGTCCTCGTCATGGCACACTAGTAGCTTTGCTGTCATAGTCACTTCGTTTATGAGAATAGGAAGGTCCACCTCACCCATGCAAGGGGTTTCCATGCCTCCTAGCCCTATGAGATATGCCTCAATTGGCCGCATTTCTATTCCTGAGTCCTTATAGTGGGACCATCTAATCGCACTAGTCGCAGCACCTGAGTCAATTAAAGCCCTGAGCTCTTGGCAAGGGTTGCCGAGCTCTAGCCTGACTGTAATGAATGGTCTCCGATCCACTATGCTAGGATGAGTACTTGACTTTGCTTGACACATGGCCATGGGGTATCTGGGTGTTGTTTCCAGATGGTTATAATGTTCTCTCCCTAGTCCTTGTCTTCTTAGCTTCATGCGCTTAATGCGTTCTATAGCTTCTGCCTGAGCTTCAGCTCGTATTCTATTTTCTTCCTCCTTACGCTTCTTTGCCAACGTGAGTCGTCTAAGCATATCCTCAGTAAGAGGTTCTTGATATAACTTGACTCTACAACCACTAATGTAATTAGGCATTATGTCTCCTTCTAAGGTGGCTAATTGTACTGCTCCACTTGTTGAGAGTCTGTTAATGATCATAGGTCCATAACCTCACTTTTCTAACTTTCGTGCGTGTTGTTTCAACGTATATACTAGGACTAAATCTCCTTCTTTTAAGCCTTTATCTTTCACATGTGCATCAAAATAGGCTTTTTTTTGCTTCTTTGCTGTGTATATACCTGCTGCTGCTCTCAGCTTAGTTTCTCTTAATCGTTCCAAGTCCATTATTCTTGCTAATAATTCATGGCCGGTCCACTGATGTTCTTGTGCAACCTTAAGGGTCGGTATCAAGAAGTCCAAAGGAAGCACATCATTCTGACCAAAAACCATATGAAAGGGAGTTGCATTGAGTACGGTCTTATAGGCCACTCGATATGCCCAAACAACGTGGTGTAACTGTTTGTCCCAATCTGAACGTTTGTTGTTCACGAGTTTCGTCAGTACATTACATAGGATCTTGTTAGTGCTTTCAGCCTGACCATTGGCCTGAGGATGATATGGTGCGGATTTCTTGTGAATCACCATAAAATCCTGTAACAAATATTCAATGACTTGGTTTAGAAAGTGAGTTCCTCGATCGCTCACTAATTCTATAGGCAATCCATATCTTGTAAATACATTTTCAAATAAGAATTTTGCAGTCGTGTGTGCATCATTCTTTTTTGTGGCTTTTGCCTCTACCCATTTGGTAAGATAATATGTCGCAACAATAATGTATTCAGCATGTGTACCTTTTGGAGGGGGGTTAATGGGTCCTACAAAGTTTATACCCCACTTAGAAAATGCACGTCCTCCCATCATGGGTTTCAATGGCATTTCATCTCTACGAGTAGGAAATTGAGTTCTTTGGCACACATCACATCTCTTAACATAGGTATGTGCATCCATGTGAAGAGTGGGCCACCATAATCCTGCAAAGAGGATGGCTTTGATTATCCTATCGGATCCAAAATGACCTCCTGCAACACCTTGGTGTGCAGTCTCTAGTACGCTCAAATAATCGTTTTCATGTACACACTGTCTTAAGTATCCATCTCGTCCTCGTTTGTATAGATTATCGCCAATAAGTGAATAGTCTTGAGCTTCCTGCTCTAGACTTCGTTGTCGTGCTAAGGTCATTCCTTGAGGGAATGTGTTCGTCCTCAAGTAGGTCACTAAAGGTTTACTCCATTCTGGTGTGAGAGACACGTGATATAATGTAGCATGTTCTACTGGTGGTCTTTCACAACAAACAGGGCATTCTTTACACAACTTGTAGACATCTGCTTCCATAGAAGGCCAATAGACTCCTGTCTATGCAGAGTCTGCACTGTACGATGTTTCGAATGATGTTGCTTTAATGCACCTACGTGTGCTAATTGTAACCAATTCGCATGTTTTGATTCATCTACACAACAAGCAAGAATCTTTTGATTATATTGTTTATATATACTTCCTGCTATGATTTGGTATCTTTGGGACTTGGTAATCTCTCTTTCTTTGATCCTTATTCTAGGATTCTGGGGTCCATATGTGAGAATAGGGACTATCGACTTAGCCCATTCTGGTCCTATCTCAAGGTTAAACAAGTATGCATCGGGTAATTCATCTACTATCCCTTGAGGAGCTTCTCCTGAGGTTAATCTTGAAAGATGGTGAGCTCTAAGATGTGTCTTTCCTTTCCTGACTACTACTTCAAAGTCGTACTCCATGAGTAATAGAAACCAACGTATCAATCGTCCTGTGTTACATGGCTTATTGACTAAGTACAATAATGCTTGATGATTTGTAAAGAACTTGAACTTATTTGCCAACAAATAATGCCTGAATTTCTTTACTACATAGATCATTCCTAATCCTTCTCGTTCCGTCGTGGTGTAATTTCTTTCTGCTGCGTTCAACTGTCTGCTCGCGTAAGCTATGGGAAGATCTATATTACCTTCACTTATGGGTTGTGCTAACACACTTCCTATGGCATAATTGGATGCATCCACATGTACATGGAATGGCTTACTCCAATCCAGGGTTGTCAATATAGGTGCTGAGCACAATCGTCGTTTAAGTTCATTGAATGAATTCTCACATTCATCGGTCCATTCAAAATTGGTCAAAAGAGGGTAGAGAGGCTTAGCTATGATTGCATACATGTGTATGAATCATCTATAATAACCGCAATGTCCCATAAATGCCTGTACCTCTTTTACATTATTTGGTCTAGGTAGATCGGCAATTACTTTCACTTTTTCTTCATCTGTAGAGATTCCATTCTTTGACACAATGTGTCCTAGAATTTTTCCTTGTCTGACCATGCAAACACATTTTTCTGGGTTCAGACAAACCTGATATTCTCGACATTTGTCAAATACTTGTCTTAACTCTGGGATATGTGTCTGCCTGATATTCGAATGAGCACATAAGTCATCGACATAAACTTCCAAATTCTTGCGTAAGAATTCCTTAAAAACGTGACATATGAGTCGCTGGAAAGTGGCGGGTCCATTTGTTAAGCCAAATGGCATCACACGAAATGCAAATATGCCCCATTCTGTGGCAAAAGCCGTCTTGTGTTGATCTTCTAGAGCAATGGCTACTTGATTATAGCCTGAGAAACCATCAAGAAAGCTATAAACTTCCTTGCCCATAACTCTTTCCAATAGGTGTTCCGTGATAGGAAGAGGATAACAATCTCTAATTGTGGTGGCATTAACTTTTTTAAGGTTAATACACACACACAGTTTCCCATTTTTCTTGGGCACAACCACAATGGGGGATACCCATTCAGTATGCTCAATTTCGTAAATGAATCCTGCTTCTATCAAGCGATCTATCTCCTCTTTAATCTTCGCAGCATAGTTATCATTGTACGTGTATGGTTTTTGTTTCGTAGGTTTTGCATCTGGAGTCATAGGGATTCTATGAGAACATATGTCTGGATCTACTCCTTTCAAGTCTTTGTAGCTCCAAGTGAAAACGTCTCTATATTCGTGCAATAGGGCAACTAATTCTTCTTCTTCTTCAGTTGTCAAATCATGCCCTATGTAGGTACATTTCTCTTCTTCTCCTTCTATGGCCACTATTATTTTTTTGGTTTTCTCTCGATTATCATATACTTCTCGAACATCAGCTTTTCTGTTAGGCATTCATACCATGATTCGTCTATCTTCTATTTCATATTTCTTGAAGTTCTCGAGAACCTCAAACATAGATTCTTCTTCTTCTAACATGGTTTCTTTCTTCTTCCTTTTCTTTCCTTCACTTTTGTCAGTCACTTGTGTGGCTAACCTCACATCATTCATTGTTTCTTCATGTCTCTGTGGGTGAGTTTCTACTTCGTAGAAGTATTCTCCTTCTGATGCAAAGGGTGGGTCCATAATAATTGACTCTAGATCAAAGTCACTTGCATCCTCAAATGCATCAGTACTAGGTTCACATTCTTCAATAATCGAATCACACATGATTGGCTCTATTGTGAAAACTGAGATGTCATAGCCATCCTCGTCACAGTGGGGTGTCCATTGTTCCTCATTGATGGCTACATCCATGGTTGCTAGGATTTCTACCCAACCATGAGGCTCGAACTCTTCGTCTGGAAATACTACAGGTGCGTAAGCTAGGTCTTGAAGGGTTCGTGGATGTTGTTCTGCACCTAAGGTCCTGGCTTCTAACCGTTCTTCCTCTTGTTTGGCTACCTTACACATCCATAAATGAGTATCCTCATGCAACCATGAAGGATGTGATTCTAATGAGTGCACCGATTCCGTTTCTACCTGTGCCTTATGGATGGTGTTCCATTGTATTGGGGGTACTTCTCGATGTGAATAGTCTTTAAGATTGACTTTAGTAGTCACTCCTAAATGTTGCAAGTACAAAGAATTAGTTCCCCAATCTTGTACAATTTGCAACTGGTGCATGAATGGTCGTCCTAAAATCATCTCATAAGCATGATTTTTTGCAAAATCACAAATGGCGAAAGTATGCTCAAACTCCACACCACAAGTGGTGAGAGATATGCCTTCTAGTAAGCCTAATGGTTTTTCTATATGTCCGTCAGCCATTTGTAGCTTCATCCTGGTAGGTCTCAATGCTGGCTTACCCCAACGTTTCCATAAAGCGGTGGTAGCGATGGCTACTCCGGCTCCTGAATCTAAGATGGCTTTCGTGGTGTAGCCCTGATGGGTTATTGGAAGATAAGTGTTACCTTCCTCTCCTTCCCTTACATCTCCAATCTTTTCTATGGGTATCTCTGGTACCTTTTCGTGTGTTCCTATCTGTGAGGGAGTAGTAGCAAGCTTTGGGAATTGATTTGCTACATGTTTCCACAGTTCTGGTTCAACCTTCAACAATTCCTCTAGAGTGAGATTACATTGAACTTTGGTGTTCTTGATCACGTTCGTGTTTCTAGGGATCACATGTTCTTCATTCCTCACTATTATCGTGGGTGCTCTCATACTAATAGACTTTGCTTCCCAAGGTCCTGTGAACTGAGGCAATTCTTGTAAGGAATTAGATTCAAAACCTGTGTTTTCACTCAATTGCTCTTCCTCTACATCCTCGTAAATAGAGGGAATGTCTTGGGGAAATTGTTCCTGCAAGTCATCTATTTCTTGAATAGGAGGATGAGTTTCTTGTTCTTTTCTCCATTTCTCTTCTTGTATTTCTCTTAGAAATTCATGTGAATATTTATGTATGGAAGACAGGTTGTCTTCACCTTCCGTATTGGGTACTTGAGACAGGGATGGTGCGTTCCTTTCCTGTGTCTCTGAGGCAATGGGATTCCTATGCTGATTCTTTTTCTCCTTGCTATCAATCAAATACTCTAGCCTCTCCATTAGTACTTAAAAGTGTAATTCCGGTTTTGCCATGTTATTCCAATTTAGATATCTAGAGGCTTCCAACATTGCTTGTGCTAAGTGGCTGTGCATAGGCTTGCGGGTAGTTCTGTCTTATTGCTTGTTTGTTATATGGGCAGTCTTGAGCTGTATGATTTGTGTACCGTCTCTCAATCGTACAGTACTGGCCACTAGGGTTGGCTTGCGGTTGTGTTGCAGTGGGACAAATGTTCGCCATATGATCACCACCATAGGTGTAACAATGCTTGTTTGTTGTTACCCTAGGCATCTGTTTACTAGAAACTCCTAGTTTCTGGGCCACTTTTTCCGCTAGATCCTCTATCGAAATAGACAATTTTGTGGATGCTAGAGAGGAACAATCTAAATCTTTATAGACCTTTGAGAGTTCCAACTCGTCCCCTAAGTTGTCCTCAATGTCTATGCAAATTCTTACACACTGCTCTAGCGTTCTTGGTTCCTTCAAGTATACATAGGAGCGTAGTTTAGAGCTCAAGAGGCCATCTAAAAACAATGAAACTTGCTTGGCCTGTGAAGGTAGCTCTTGCATGGGACATCTTTCAACATATTGTCTAAACCTACGTCCTGCCAGTCTTACTGTTTCTTGAGGGGTCTGTTTGAAACTATGAATCAACGAAGACGTGTCATGTCTGATTCCACTTTTAGAGAATTCAGTGATGAATGACTCTAAAAAGTGATGGATATCTCTAAATTGCCTTTGTTGCAATGGTTGGAACCAAGTTAAAGCTGTATTCTTTAAGGTTAGTCCAAAAGCATTATATTGTGTGAACATGTCTTCGACTTGCTCTGTTCTTAGAACTTGCTTAAATTCCGCAACATGATCATAGGGATCTCCTGTCCCATCAAAGTAGTTTTTCATGGATTTTACTAACTGAGTGGGTCTCAGTATTCTTGCGTGTTCACGTGGTCTACATAGAGGAAAATCATCTCTACCACATGGTATTCTTGGTTCTCCTTGTCTATCCACTCTGTCTGTGTTTATGGTGGTTCTATCTCTCCCTATGGGATGATTGAAACTTACTTCCGGTCTCTCTTTGTTTTTCTCTCTTTGAGTGCCATGGGCTGAGGATGTTCCTGCCCCTTGTTGGCTCGCATTTACGCTTGTTCGAGATGGAGGGAATACCAGCTCGCCTCTCCATGTGTAGGTATTTCTCGCGTGGTCTGGTACCACGAATACTCTTTCTGAAGTTTCATCCAGGTATACAACCTTTCCAGGCGTATCCGGGTCCTTAAATTCATAGATTATGATGGAGGCTACCTCACTAGGTTGTTCTATCCTGTACCTCCAAAATGCTTCATCTATCTCTTTATTCACAAACAACTCTATGCTTCTGTTGTCCTAAGGGATCCACTCTGGGATTAGTACTCGTGTTAGTACGGATTTCCCTCTAGGAGTCCTAGGTTCTTCTAATGGTTCTTTTCCCTATGCTCTCGCTTCCGTCTCTAATTGAATTACGCGAAACTCGCTGGTATTATTCGGCTGAGTACTTAAGATGTACATCGTTCCTTCCTTGTCTATGTACGCATCTCGCTCGAATTTTACCACTGGACGTTCCAATCCAATGGGTTGATCGGGATTGTGCATTTGCACCACTTGCCTTTGCAAACCATCCTCATAGATGCGAGCACCTAATCGGTTGGTTCAAAGGAACTCTAACTGAATCCTGTAGGATCCTTCAGGTTTTTCTAAATATGCTACATTTGACCCTCCTTCTGGTCTTTCTGTGCTAAATGCCATTTCCGATTCACTCCTGTCTGAGCTTAACTCGTAGGGATAATTACTATTCAATTGTTGA
This sequence comes from Ceratopteris richardii, assembly GCA_020310875.1. Taxonomy (NCBI): domain Eukaryota; kingdom Viridiplantae; phylum Streptophyta; class Polypodiopsida; order Polypodiales; family Pteridaceae; genus Ceratopteris; species Ceratopteris richardii. Next base: position 58,882,809 of record CM035436.1, on the reverse strand, counting down.
GCCCATGATTGTGCAGTAGTTCCTACCCTTGCTTCTGATGATCTAAGGTTTGAACCTTTGATTTACCTTTCTTCTGATTCAATGTCTCTTCTGTTGGAGGATAAACACTCCTATGTGCACAACAAAAGCAAATGAACCCTCCTAGGATCCTGAAATTTTTCAGACATAAGCTCTGTATTTTCTGAGTTTCTCTGAGTATATGCAGAGACTGAAAATGAAATTTTGTAGGCATAAACTAGACTTTAAGATCTTTCAAATGAGAGTAAAATCACTCCATTTGGACACTGGATGCTGCCTAAACTAGACTTTAAGATCTTTCAAATGAGAGTAAAATCACTCCATTTGGACACTGGATGCTGCCTCAACTAGCTGCAACAAAACAGATAACTTGATCTCTTCACACAGTATGAGCTAACTAGACATACACTGTTCTGGTCATTTCTCTGCACATGTGCAGGCACTGAACCCGAGACTTATATTAGACAAAGTAGAACTTATAAGCTTTCCAACAAGACAAAAATCATTGCAAATGGATTCCGGATGAAGGAGAAACAACAATTACAAGACCGGGGGGTCTGCCAAAAACATCTAGATAGATAGAGTGTGTAAAAGTGAAATTTCTACAAAATATGCAGAGAACAGCTAGTAGGGGGTGTGCTTAAGCAAGGGGGCAGCTTGGGCACGTATTTCCACGACTCTAAGTCATAATACAACTCATTAGAGGTTTTAAAGACCACCTACTAACCTCTTTAACCAATCAAAAACATATACATGTCAAAAGTGAGGTCCAATCACATCAAGAGGTGAGCTAAATCTTCTCTAATCAACTTCTTTCCATTATGGGCATAATTGGATGCCTCAAACTCGTGGAAATCAGCCTCCTTTGATTGTGGATGATGTGGAAGGTTCAATTTGGGGCATGTTCCCACACTCTTGAGCTTGAAAAACTTTCAACACTCCCCCTCAAGCTCAAGTCTTTTCCTTTGTTGCTTCAGCCTATGTCTCTTATGTTGATAGCTTCCTTGAATCCGCCAAGCTTTGTACCTTCAAGAAACTTTGTCATCATGTCTGCAACCTGCATTTTAGTGTTCACATACCTTATATCTAGCTCTTTTGCCATCACCTTTTCTCTAACAAAGTGGTAATGAACCTCTATGTGCTTGCTCCTTGCATGAAACATGGGATTGTTAGCTAGATAGATGCTTGAAATGTTGTCTCCATAAAGAGGAAACTCCTCCACTTCCACTTCCAAGTCCTTAAGTATCTTCTTAAGCCATAATAGCTCACATGTAGCCAATGCTAAACCTCTGTACTCAGCCTCTGTTGATGAAAGAGCAACAGTGGGTTGCTTCTTAGAGCTCCAAGAGATCACTTTTGTACCTATCATGAAAACATAACCCGATGTACTCCTTCGATCATCCTTGCTACCTGCCCAATCAGCATCACTATATCCTTTGACACTTAGATCAGCATCATATGAGTAAAATAGACCTTGGTTGATGGTGTGCTTGATGTAACGAAGCACCTTTCTTGCCGCCATAAGATGATCATGAGTAGGTGCATGCAAAAATTGAGAGAGAACACCTACTACATATGCAAGATCAGGTCTAGTGAATGTAGCATAAATTAATGAACCAATTATGCTTCTATATAGTGTAATATCTTGTATAGCCTCTCCTTGACCTGCAACCAACTTTGTATTGGGCTCCATGGGCTGAGAAAGTGGCTTACAACCACTCATACCAAACCTGTATAGCACATCCAACAAGTATTTTCTTTGAATCAAGAAGATGCCATTGTGTGCATAGATTACCTCTATTCCCAAGAAGTACTTTAGTGTTCCAAGATAAGATATCTTGAACTCCTTCCCTAGCTTTGATTTGATATCTTTAATACCTGCAATATCACTTCCTGTGATGATCAAATCGTCCACATAGATGCATATGTATACCATCTTGTCTCCTTGCTTCTTCATGTAAAGTGATGGATCTGCAACACTTTCTTTATATCCACAACTTGATAAATAATCCACTAACCTCTGATTCCAGGCCCTTGGGGCTTGCTTTAGTCCATATAATGCTTTCCTTAGCTTGCAAACATGATTTGGGTACCTCATACTAGCAAATCCTTGAGGTTGGCTCATGTAGACTACTTCTTCAAGCTCTCCATTGAGGAAGGCATTCTTCACATCCAACTGATATAAGCTCCATTTCCTTGATGTGGCCACTGCAATCAAAGTCCTAATTGTTGGCATCTTGGCTACGGGGCTGAAAGTTTCATCATAATCTATCCCGTAGCTTTGGGAGAAGCCTTTCGCCACCAACCTTGCTTTGTACCTAGCAATGGAACCATCTGAATTTCTTTTAATTTTGTAAACCCACTTATTACCTATCACCTTCATGCCTTCTTGAGCTGGTACCAAGCTCCAAGTATGGTTCTCATCAAGTGCTTTGAGCTCTTCCTTCATTGCCTCTTGCCATTCCTTGCAATCCTTAGCTTCTTCATAACTAGTTGGTTCCTTGTCCTTGATTACCTGAGTCATGTATGCATAATGCTTTGCAATGAAATTATCATATGTTAACCTTTGTACTGGATATCTTACTCTTGAAGACCTTCTTTCACTTCCTTTAGGTGTGGTTGCCATCTTCTTTCTTTGTTTTGCCACTCCTGGAGTTTGAATTTCTTCTATCTCTTCATCTTCCAACATGCTCTCGTCCACATAGCTTCCTTCTTCAACTGAAATCTTCTCTTTGCCTTTGACTTTGCTTTCTTCAGAGCTGGTCTCTCTTTCCCTAAGCCTTCCACTCCATGGTGAGGGTGTCCTTGTGTTGCATGAGTTGCTTGGACCACTCAAATCCATGCTTTCTTGAACTCTATCATCATTCTTCAAATCTGTCTCACCTATGTCTTCAACCTGCAATGGACTTGTGCATGCATACCAAGGCTTCAACTCATCAAAGACAACATCCCTACTTACCTTCAGCTCCTTGGTGATGGGATTATAGCATTTATACCCCTTTTGTTCCATAGAATATCCCAAAAAAATACACCTTTCAGATTTGGCATCTAACTTTGACCTCAACTCTTGAGGTACATGTACATAGCATATACAACCAAAGATTCTAAGATGTGAAATGCAAGGTTTTCTTCCACTCCATGCTTCCTCAGGGGTTAGATGATGTATACCTGATGTAGGACATCTATTCATGATGTATGTGGCTGTATATGTAGCCTCTCCCCAATAACAATGCGGCATATTCATTTCGTTGAGCATACACCTTGCTACCTCTGCTATGTGTCTGTTCTTTCTCTCTGCTACCCCATTTTGTTGAGGGGTATACCTGCATGTAAATTGTCTTTTGATGCCATTGACCTGCAAAAATTCAGAAAATTCATGGGAGAAATACTCTCCCCCTCCATCGGATCTCAAAGTTTTGATAAACTTGCCAGATTCCTTTTCCACCTGTGCTTTGAATTTCTTGAAGTAGTGGAACAAATCTGATTTGTTTCTAATGCAATACAACCACACTTTCCTTGAAAAGTCATCAATGAAGGTTACAAAATACCTATTTCCAGCAAGGGATGCTTCTCTTGTTGGACCCCAAACATCCGTGTGAATGAGGTCTAAAACATTTGCACTTACATAGGTACTCTTCTTGAAGGGCAGCCTTGATTTTTTTCCTTGTTGGCAAGCTACACAAATTTCATGCAACATTTTAGATGTAAAATTTGGTAGGCCTCTTACCAAGCTCCTCCTTTGCATGTCCTTGAGCTTTTGTAGGTTGATGTGACCTATTCGTTTATGCCATAGATCCAAATCTGCTATCCTCTTGACTCCATATGTGACATACATTGAATGGTGTGGCTGATTTATGTCCATTGTGAACATTCTCCCTTGCTTTTTTCCTTTTGCTATGAGCTTGAAACCTGCCCTTGGATCCTCAACAAAACATCCTCTTTCATTGAACCTAACTTGATAGCCTTTTTCTACCATTTGGCCTACCGAAATCAAGTTTTTGGTAATAGTAGGGACATGTAATACCTTTGATAAGCACTTTGCTCTTTGATTTCCTTCCAAACTGATATCTCCCACATGTTGAATGATATGCTCTGAGTTATCACCTGTTTCCACATGCCCTTGATGCTTTGGGACCTGCAAATTACTAAAAAACTCCTTTCGACATGACATATGATTGCTACATCCACTGTCTACATACCATACATCTTCACTAGCTTGAGTTGTATCTTCACCATACCTCATGGCAAGTAAATAATCATTCCCTTGGCTGGATGATGTGTTTGCATAATTACCTTGCCCTCTATAATTGTTATTGTTGTTGCTTTGATTCCCTTGTCTTTGAGCTCTATGATAGCATTCATTTGCAAAATGACCGGGCTTACCGCATACAAAGCATCCATTTGAAGTGGCTTGTCCTCTTCCACCAAATCTTGCACCTCTTCCTCTATTTGTGGCTCTTCCACCTCTTTGACCTGCATTTTCTTGTTGTCCTTGACCTCCTTGGTTGCTTTGATATCTTCCTCTTCCTCTTGAAGCACCTCAGTTGTGTCTTCCTCTTCCTCTACCTGCATACAACAATTGCCCTTGGCTATCCTTGGCATTATGACCACCAAGGTTCATCTCCTCTGTCACCATGAGAGTGATTAGTTGATCAAAATCAGGAAGAGAGTCCCTTACATAGACTGAAGTTGTGAAAGCCCTCCATTTTTCATCATCCCTAAGTCCATTTAGGGTGTGGGCGACAAGATCGTCATCATCTAGGGCACAACCGATTGACCCTAGTGCATCTGCAAGCTCTTTAACCTTTAATATGTAATCATTAGCACCTTGAGAGGGGCTTTTCCTAAGATTATTTAGCTCATTCTTGAGCTGAATTTTTCTAGCTTTTGTGGAGGTTGAATACAATCTCTCCAAGCACTCCCACACCTTCTTCGATGTATCCAAATCTTGAATATGCCCTACCATAGAGTTGCTAATATGCTGAGATAAAATGAAAATGACCCTTTTGTCCCTTTCATCCCACTCTCTTACTGCTCTTCTCTGGTCATTGGTTGGATTTACCTCATCTATGTAGGGTTTTGGCTCTCCACCACTCACAAGTCCCCACAAACCTTTCCCCATCAAAAAATTGCTTATTCTAAATCGCCATGGTTGGTAGTTTCCTTTCTCGAGCTTCTCAATCTGAGCATTGAGATCAGCCATGGTGCCTCCTAACTCTTTTGAACCTCCCCCTTGATGCAATGAAGTTGAAAAGGATGGCTTTTACCTCAAAAAATAGAGCTACTCCTCTTGATGAAGCTTCGTCTTTGATTTGATGATGTATTTGCTTCCCCTTGTTGTTGACGTGCCCGTTCTTTGCTTCCTTCCTTCAAAATTTGATGAAGTCTTCACTTCACTTCAGTAGATCCTTCTTCTCTCTTTGATACTCCACTTATAGCTCTGATACCACTGTTGGAGGATAAACACTCCTATGTGCACAACAAAAGCAAATGAACCCTCCTAGGATCCTGAAATTTTTCAGACATAAGCTCTGTATTTTCTGAGTTTCTCTGAGTATATGCAGAGACTGAAAATGAAATTTTGCAGGCATAAACTAGATTTTAAGATCTTTCAAATGAGAGTAAAATCACTCCATTTGGACATTGGATGCTGCCTCAACTAGCTGCAACAAAACAGATAACTTGATCTCTTCACACAGTATGAGCTAACTAGACAGACACTGTTCTGGTCATTTCTCTGCACATGTGCAGGCACTGAACCTGAGACTTATACCAGACAAAGTAGAACTTATAAGCTTTCCAACAAGACAAAAATCATTGCAAATGGATTCCGGATGAAGGAGAAACAACAATTACAAGACCGGGGGGTCTGCCAAAAACATCTAGATAGATAGAGTGTGTAAAAGTGAAATTTCTACAAAATATGCAGAGAACAGCTAGTAGGGGGTGTGCTTAAGCAAGGGGGCAGCTTGGGCACGTATTTCCACGACTCTAAGTCATAATACAACTCATTAGAGATTTTAAAGACCACCTACTAACCTCTTTAACCAATCAAAAACATATACATGTCAAAAGTGAGGTCCAATCACATCAAGAGGTGAGCTAAATCTTCTCTAATCAACTTCTTTCCATTATGGGCATAATTGGATGCCTCAAACTCGTGGAAATCAGCCTCCTTTGATTGTGGATGATGTGGAAGGTTCAATTTGGGGCATGTTCCCACACTCTTGAGCTTGAAAAACTTTCAACATCTTCATCACCTACATTAATAGTAATTGTACCTGCATACCAAGTACCTTGCTCATCAAATATAACATCCTTTGACACAAGGAATTGCTTTGTGGATGGACTCCACAATCTATAACCCATCTTCTTATCATCATAACCAATGAACACATACTTTTCAACTTTAGGTTCCAATTTATGCCTCAACTGAGATGGCACATATGCATAAGCCAAACATCCAAACACTTTGCAATGATCTAAGGTAGGTCTCTTACCCCACCATGCTTCATATGGTGTCATACCTTGCACATCTTTACATGGTAGCTTGTTAAGCAAGTATGTAGCTGTATTTATAGCCTCAACCCACAAATAATTAGGGCAATTTTTCTCCTTCATCATTGACCTTGCAAACTCAACAAGAGTTCTATTTCTTCTTTCTGCTACACCATTTTGTTGAGGAGAGTGCTTGCAGGTAACTTCCCTTTTTATACGTGCATTCCACAAGTAATCACTGAACTCATTAGAGAAATACTCTCCCCCTCCATCTGACCTTAGTCTCTTCAATTTTTGTCTTGAAACTCTTTCTGCGTACACATGATAATGTTTAAATGTATTGAGCACCTTTGATTTATCTTTCATCACATATAGGGTGATCCACCTGGTAGCATCATCAACATAGATCACATAATATCTTGAACCATTAATGCTAAAGTCCTTTGATGGTCCCCACACATCTGTATGTACCAATTCAAGCTTATTTGAATACACAAAACCATGCTTATTATATGATTGCTTGTGATCCTTACCTAATGGACATGCTTCACATCTGTATGTCATGTGTTGACCTGCAACATTAGGTGAACCATTGTAAATAATATCCTTAATGCCTCTTTCATTAAAATGTCCAAGCCTTTTATGCCAAAGATCTAACTCAAATATCTTATGTCCTCCATAAGTGAACAAGTCATGAACAACATTGCCTTGAATCTTCAATGTGAATAGCCTTCCTTCTTTCTTTCCTGAAATAATTTTTTTTTACCCATTGCTAGGGTCTTCCACAAAAACTACATCATTAGTGAACCTTACTTCATATCCTTTCTCTACAATTTTCCATACACTTATCAGATTCTTTGGGATTGTATGAACATACAAAACCTTACTCAGAAGAGTACTTCCATCCTTGGCCTTTACTGATCCAATGGACTTCACATTGTGCTTTGTTTTATCACTTGTTTGATCAGTCATCAAAGCTATATTGCCACTCAGGTGATTGCTACACCCTGATTCAATGTAAAAGACTCTTTGATCTTCACTTTGTCTTTCACAAGTTGCATTGATAATTAAAGTTAAATCCTCCTTCTGATCTGAAGCATAATTGTAGTAGGTATTGTTGTAGGATTTACTTTGGAAGCCTCTACCTATATTTCTTCCAAAGTAACCTCTACTACCTCTACCTCTGAAATTAACTCTCTGATTTCTATTACCTCTTCCTCTTGAATTAAATTTTTGATTGTATCCTCTAGCATTCTGATTATTGTGCCAACATTCATGAGCTAAATGATTAGTCTTACCAGAAATCCAGCAAGCTTTGAAACCATCTTTATTACTTCTGCCTCTTCCTCTTCCTTTGCCACCTCCTCATCCTCTTAGAAAATTAGCTTGGCTAGTAGTACCTTCATCTTCATTCAATTGTTGCTTGCCTTTGTTAAGCTTTGTCTTGTCTTTTGAATACATTTCTTGTCTTGTACTTTTATCAACATCACCTTTGACATCCTGCTCAAAGGTTAGCATATGTCCTAGCAATTGATTCAAATTAGGAGTGAAATGATCTAGTGACAATTTAGTGGATAGAATGAATGGCTTCCACTTCTCATCTCCTGTCAAACCTGTGAGAATTTATCTTAACAATTTGTCTTCTTCAATGTCTTCATCAACTACTCCTAATGCATCTGCAATGTCTTCCATCCTTGCTACATAATCAGAAATAGATTGAGAAGCCTTCTTCTTGAATGAGGTGAATTTTGCCCATAAAGATGCCCTCCTTGACTTTTTAGTGTTTGGAAATGCTCCTCCAAAGCATTCCATATGTCAGTTGCACTTTCAAGTCCTCTAATGTGAGGTAGCAAGTAATCATTGACTCCCATGTAGATAATGCTCCTTGCCTGAGCATCCTTCTTCATCCAGATCTTCAAATATGAGAGCTTTTCCCTAGTTGGAACACTAGGATCTCTAAATTCTGGTTTCGTTTCTTCATCTGTGATATATCCTATCAAATCTTTGCTCATAAGATAAGCTCCCATCCTCATTGACCAAGCAAGATAGTTTTCTCTATCGAATTTCTCTATCTGAAGAGAATCTCCCATCCTTTCTTCACCTGTGCAATAAATTCTTCAAGCTTTTTGAATAATGAATGTACCTTTACTTCGAACGTAGTTCCTTTTGATCATCTTGATAGCTTTAGGCCTCCTTCTCTAGCCTTCACTTCAACATTTCACCTTTTGAGTCTTCAAAGATTAATTTTTGTATATCTGCAACAATCGAGGTCCTCCTTTCTTTAATTCTGATAACTCTTGCTCTGATACCACTAATGGAGAGTGTTAATCTCCAAAAGAAAAAGTCATCATTGATGTACAACCTATCACCAATAAGAGAGTAGTCTTGAGCTTTTCATGCTAAAGTCATGCCTTGAGGGAATGTTTGCATCCCCAAATATGTCACTAGAGGTTCAATCCATTCTGGTGTGAGAGACATATGATATAATGTGGCATGTTCTACCGGTGGTCTTTCGCAACAGACAGGACATTCGTTACACAACTTATAGACATCTGCTTCCATAGAAGGCCAATAGACTCCCTGTCTATGCAGAGTGTGCAATGTATGATGTTTTGAGTGATGTTGCTTCAATGCACCTACATGTGCTAGTTGCAACCAATTCTCGTATTCTGATTCGTCTACACAACAAGCAAGAATTTTTTGATTATCGTGTTTATAAATACTTCCTACTATTATCTGGTATCTTTGTGACTTGGTCATCTCTCCTTCTCTGATCCTAATCCTAGGATTCTTGGGTCCAAATGTGAGAATAGGGACGATAGGCTTAGCCCATTCTGGTACTATTTCTAGATCAAACAAATATGCATCCGGTAGTTCATCTACTATTCCTTGAGGAGCTTCTCCAGTGGTTTACCTTGAGAGATGGTTAGCTCTAAGGTGGGTCTTTCCCTTCATGACTACTACTTCAAAGTCGTATTCCATGAGTAATAGAAACCAACGTATCAATCGTCCCATGTTACAAGGCTTATTGACTAAGTACAGTAATGCTTGATGATCCATGAAGAACTTGAACTTATTTTCCAATAAGTAATGCCTAAATTTCTTTACTGCGTAAATCATTTATAATCCTTCGTGCTCCGTAGTGGTGTAATTTCTTTCTATTGTGTTTAATTGTCTACTTGCATGAGCTATGGGAAGATCTATATTGCCTTTGTTCGTAGGTTGTGCCAACACACATCCTATGGCATAGTTGGATGCATCCACATGTACCTGGAATGGCTTACTCTAGTCTGGGGTTGTTAATATTGGTGCTGAGCACCAGCGTCATTTGCGTTCATTGAACGAATTCTCACATTCATCTGTCCATTCGAACTTGGTCAAAAGAGAGTACAAAGGCTTTGCTATTTTTGCATACATGTGTATGAATCGTCCATAATAACCACAATGGCCCACGAAATCCTACACTTCCTTTACATTTTCAGGCCTAGGGAGGTCAGCAATTACTTTCACCTTTTCTTCATCCATAGAGATTCCGTTCTTTGACACAATGTGGCCTAGAATCTTGCCTTACTTGACCATGAAAATGCACTTTTCTAGGTTCAAGCAAACCTGATATTCTCGATATTTGTCATATAATTGTCTTAATTCGAGGATATCAGTCTGCCTCATATTCGAATGAGTACATATGTCATCCACATAAACTTCCAAATTTGTGCACAAAAATTCCTTAAAAACATGACACATGAGTCGTTGAAAGGTGGAGGGTGCATTTCTCAGCCCAAATGTCATTACATGAAATGCAAATATGCCCATTTTGTGGCAAAAGCAGTCTTATGTTGATCTTCGAGAGCAATGGCTACTTGGTTATAGTCTAAGAATCCATCAAGGAAGTTGTACACTTTCTTGCCCGTAACTCTCTCCAATAAGTGTTCTTTGATAGGAAGAGGATAATTGTCTCTAATCATGGTGACATTAACTTTTTTAAGGTTAGTACACATGTGCAATTTTCCGTTCTTCTTGGGCATGACCGTAATGGGGGATACCCATTCGGTATGCTTAATTTCGTAAATGAATCCTACTTCTATCAAACGATCGATTTCTTCTTTGATCTTAGCAGCATAGTTATCATTGTACGTGTATGCTTTCTGTTTAGTAGGCTTGGCATCTAGAGTCCTAGGGATTCTATGGGAGCATATATCTGGGTCTACTCCTTTCAAATATTTGTAACTCCAAGCAAACACATCTCTATATTCTCGCAATAGGGAAATTAACTCTCCCTCTTCTTCATTGGTTGAATCATGCCCTATCTATGTGCATTTTTCTTCTCCTTCTTCTATGGTAACTATGATTTTTTTTGTTTTCTCTCGATTATCATATACTTCTCCGATGCATGCTTCTCTGTTGGGCTTTCATACCATGATTCTTCTATCTTCTATTTCATACTTCTTGAAGTTCTTAGGTATTTCCATGAGAAATTCCTCATCTAGAAATACTATAGATGCATAGGTAGGGTCTTGAAGGGTTTGTGGATGTTGTTCTGAACTTAAAGTTCTGGCTTCTAACCATTCTTCCTCTTGTTTTGCTACCTTACACATCCATAGATGAGTGTCCTTGTGCAACCATGAGGGATCTGATTCTAATGCGTCTATCATCTCTATTTCTTCCTGTGTCTTATGGATGGCAATCCATTGTATTGGGGGTACATCACAATGAGAATAGTCTTTGAGATTGACTTTAGTTGTCACTCCTAAATGTTGCAAGTACAAAGAATTAGTTCCCCAATCTTGTACAATTTGCAGTTGACGCATGAATGGTTGTCCTAAAATCATCTTGTAATCATGATTTTTCCCAAAATCAAAAATGGTGAAAGTATGTTCAAACTCCACACCACAAGTGGTGAGAAATATGCCTTCTAGTAAACCTAATGGCTTTTCTAAATGTTGGTCAGCCATTTGTAGCTTCATCTTGGTGGCTCTTAGTGATGGCTTACCCCAATGTTTCCATAAAGTAGTGGTAGCGATGGCTACTCCGGCTCCTGAATCTAAGAGGGCTTTGGTAGTGTAGCCATTGTGGGTGATTGGGAGATAAGTATTGCCTTTCTCTCCCTTGCTCACATCTCCAATTCTTTCCACTGGTATCCCTAGTACCTTCTTGTGTGATCCTATCCGGGAGGGAGCTGTAGCGAGCTCAGGGAGTTTTTTTTTTCTAATTGGGTTCTTCAATAAAGTTTTTTTTTCTCTACTATATACTCACAAAGTTTCATTCCAATTGGGTTCTTCAATCTTGAGGTATATGAATTTGAAAATGACTATATCTCTTCATACTTTATTTCTCTGTCAGTGCTCCATCAGAGCAGTCATTTTCTCAGAGCTTGTTCTCAGTGTCGAGTTCATCATTTTCCATGATTCAAAGCTTTCAAGGTGGATTTACAAATTGAATAAGAACTCAGATGGCTCCATTAATAGGTATAAGGCAAGCCTTGTGGCAAAAGGCTTTGCACAAACTCAGGGAATTGATTATGCGGAGACGTTCTCTCCTGTGGAAAAGATGCCTACTATTAGGGTTTTGCTTAGTATTGCCTCTTCCAAGAATTGGAAGATACTTCAATTGGATGTAAAAAATTCATTTCTAAATGGATGGATAATAGAAGAGGTACATATGGCACAACCACCTAATTCTGAGAATCACATATATCCTGATTATGTGTGTAAACTTAATAAAGATTTATATGGACTCAAACAAGCCTGTGCTAGAAGTGATTCTGATCTCTGAGCTATGTTCTCCCGATTAGATTCTTGCGAAGTCAATTTAAGGATTTTGGCTCTAGATTCCTTTAGACTTTCCTCTAGTTTGCTTATTTTCTTGCTCCACTTTCTCTTAATTCTTTCTTAGGAATCCTTCCAAGTTTTAGTCTTTCTGCTACTAGACTCTCCAACTTCACTAGTTCTGGCTACTTTTTCAGTATTTGACTGTTGATTTTGTAACAATACCTATCACACTAATGGGCGTCACTTTTGAGGCATTAGTAGGGTTCTTCGAACAATCTCTAATTACATGCTCTTTACCACGTTCGACACAAAAACCTTGTATGTTATAGTATTGTGACTGTCCGACTATCAGAGGATGAGGAAAATCCTTTATGAAATGGTCTCCTTGGTACCTAAAGCATGGTCCTCTAGGGCCCTGTGGTCTTGGCTGTCTTAACTGGGGCCACGGGTTAGGGTTCGCATACTTTACTGGTATAGCTAGGCTCCCAACTGGGTTCTAGGGGTGGACTATCGTATTGATATGTTTCCATATGTTTTGGTGATGCCGTGTAATATGTAGGTGGACTATCTACATGGGTAGAGTCAAAACTATTAGAATTAGGATAACTATTAGTGACCAAGGGTGAATAAGGCACTAAAGCTCTATTCAGGTTCTCTTCTGCAGCTGCATACTTGATTGAGATTACATTAGCTCGCAGTGGTGGCTGCTGAGGTAAAACGGGTTGAGGTCTCTATTGATCCTAATAAGGATAGTTCTGTTGAGGCCTATAGTAATGAGGCTGAGCATTGTATTGACCTTGATACCTACCTGGTTGGGGTTATGCTTATTGGTGCAAACACATAAGCCCTCACACTTGGCTTAGCATGGAAAACAATAAGTGGAAGGACTTGATGAAGCATGAGAACCTTTTGGAAATAATATCACGTGTCCAAAATCCCCAAGACTAGTCATAAATTTTGATCTTTACTAGCTATTGTTCTAGTAGTATCTTGAACAAAAGTGCATTGGCGTGTTGGCTAAAAGAAAACACTCCCAACCGTGGAGCCCAGGTTCGAATCTTGCTGACAGCAGCATTCGCGAAGAAAAGATATTTTTGAGCTTTTGTTTTATTAAAAAACACATGAACAACGACAAATTTGACGATGGAGTTTTTTCAGATCGATAGCGATTGTATGAGTTTTGCTTTTGATAGTGCTTTAACTCATGGAAGCTCTACTATATAAGAGACTATTTGGGGTCACTTCAAATCATCCTTCACCTAGTTCAACAACAAGCTTTGGAGCTTTGTTACCTCAATAAAGGTGGTGCTTCTAGCACATGGGGCAGCCATGGTGCTATCTTGGAGCATGTTGAGGAGCGGCGATGGAGTTCTTCTTGGAGAAGAAGAGTGTGCTCACACTCTTGCTTATGGAGAGGATTTATCCCACAACAGCTTGGTGGTGTGGATCGGCCATTCACATGATGTATTTGAAGATTGTCTTCTACATGAAGATTTCGGGTTACTTCAAAGACATTGGATGGTGGTTAACATAAGATTTACATCTTATGTTAAGAATTCAAGTACATATTCTCTTTATGCACACACGTACTACTTGGAGTTTATAGAGGTAGTAACATCCATATCAGAAGGAGTCCTATTCGGCATAGGTACAAGAGAATCAGCACGTATATGCTTTATGCATATTTGAATGAGGTGTTAGAGAAGATATGTTCATATGAGTTTGAGGATTTTTGGCAGCAAACTTGTTAGCATTCTTTGCTACTTTTGTAAGTATGTGATCTTTTCACACATGTGTCTAACTTAGGGTCTTCCATAGCCTAAGAGTAGATGAGGGTTTGTTGATTATCAGTTTTAGACTGATCCTTCCTCTTTCGATCACTCATATTCACTCTTCTACAACCTATCAGGTCACACATCGCATGTATATTCAGATTTCTAACCATACATCTGAATATGTTTGTTACATTTGTACATTCACTCATACATCTATTTCTGTTCACATAGAGTGGTTGAGAGTTTAGCTCCCACATTGTACATTGAACATTGGTATATATGATAGTGTGAGTAAGCCTTGACTTACGTAACACTTTACACATGTTGTCTAATCTTTCTCTATCTTTGTCTCATAATTTGTATGATTAAGTGTGGTATGTTCATGTTTTTTCAATATTGGAAGATTGCTAGAATATGTGTTGTAGATCCTGAAACCTTGGACCTGTGGTATTAGTAATGGACCTACTAAATCTCCAACATTTGGTATCAGAGCTTTAGGGTTTTGATATCAGAGTTCATTCAAGCTCTCAGATTCCAAGGTTCCCAAACTTCCAAGTTTACAACATATGATTTAAGAGCATCTTCTAACATTTGACATTTGACATAACACTTAATCTAGATGATTAGAGATTTGAGAATTAGACAATTCAGTCACATGTTTATTCATCAGTGTGGAGTATAAAGTTGATGATCTATTAGCAGCCGAATACTTTTGGAAGAGTATGAAAATACTTTACAGAAGTATTATTTGAAGACCATAACTTGATGAAGAGTAGGCTACTTCAAATTCAAGGAAAAACAATGGTTTGGAGAAGATGAAGGAATCAGATCAACATTAAATCACATGTATTAGTTTCTACTCTCAGATTATGATTTTCAGGTCATATCTTAGAAGAGTATATAAAGAGATTTTAAGGATTCAAGGAGTGCTTTTTTACACTTTCATTATTTGAAAGTTAAAGGCTACATCAAAACAGGTATCTAGAGGTTTTTCTAGAGAGTTTTGAGAGATCTTTTTTCATGATAAGAAATTTCATCTAACAAGACAAATGTGGAGAGCATTAGTTTTGTTTTCAGCCAATCTTGTGTTGTAAGTTGGATGGAATTTTTTGCTCACATTTTGTATCTAGAGAGGTAACTCTAGAGAGGTAATTCAGTATTCAGCCAACTCAAGGTAAAAATGTTGGTGAATTTAGTCATATCAATCATTTGAAGGAGAATTTTGATTCAGAGATATGAGGAGATGATAAAACATGATTCTAAGTTCACTTCCATTTGTATGCCATATTTGTTTTGTCTCTTACTCTTAGCACTAGAGGAAGAGAAAGAGTTCATTTGAAGAAGTTAAGAGTGCTTGCTACTTCAAGATGAAGAGAACAAAAGGATTGGAAGAGAAGTTTGAAGATGTTGACATCACCATCAGGTGGAAGAAAGATGCAGAAAAAGAAAGTCCAACATTTCCAAAAGAAAAGTAAGACTTCCTTTTCTCTCATATTTTCCATATACTTTTCCTACTTTATCCTCTACACCCAAACAAGTCTACGAGAATATCTTGTGTGAAGATAGTGTAAAGAAGAAGCAGTTTCTTGTTTTGCATTACACTTGGTCATGTTTTAGTAGATTTTGACAAAGAATTGCATTGAGAGAAAGAAACGCAGCAAATATATGTTGTGACTCATATGTGTATGATTTATGTTTTAGTTGAAGATTTTTTAAGCAGGCAGCTTATATGTTCCCTCAAAGAATTCTTGGAGTGTCAATACAAAGCTACTTGGTATATGAGAAGTTGCAGAGAAGTATATTTCTTCTTTATCTAACTCTTGAGGTAAAAGAGTTTTTTGTAGCAGATGTTGAAGACTTGGGTTGAGGTTTTATGTTTGGAAATGTTACCTCATATTCAGTATTTTAAGAAAACTTCAGAAAATTCAGAGGTTTTGATAGACTAGTCAGATGG
This sequence comes from Ceratopteris richardii, assembly GCA_020310875.1. Lineage (NCBI taxonomy): Eukaryota > Viridiplantae > Streptophyta > Polypodiopsida > Polypodiales > Pteridaceae > Ceratopteris > Ceratopteris richardii. The sequence goes on along the minus strand of CM035436.1, from coordinate 58,866,796 downwards.
AGAATCTACTTTCTATGATTATCTAGACTTTTGGATACATGTTTGTATTCAAAAAGGTGTTCCAATTAAGATCCTATTACTTGATTGAGAAGTGGAGTTAGCCAAAAGAAAGTCAAGCACATACTATCACATTTCACCCGGGTAGAATATGAAGATATGAAGTATCAACTTGCAGCTTTTGGAGTTCTCAAGGTGAGAGTTTGTCCACTTATGTTTCAAGTAGGAGTTGAAGATTCTTGGGAAGGATTTGGTTAAAGAAAAGTTTTACAACTTTATGTGACAAGCATGGACAGTTAGAGACATTCAGGTAACAAATAAAAAATTCAATCATGAAGGTTTGATGAGAGCAGATTCTACACAAGCATTTTGTTGGAAAGATCATAGATCTTGTATGATCTTGTATGATCTTAGATGATCTTGAATGATCATGAAAGATCTTGAGTATTTATGAGTCAGTTGTCTATCCTTTGTTTGTGAAGATTCTTAACATTGAAAGAAGTAAGTCAAAGATTCAGATTCTATCAGATAAGTGTTGCAGAGGAATAGAAAAAGATACTTGTTATGTTGTAGAAGGTTATGAATCCTAAAATGATTTCAAGAAGGTTTTGTTATGTTAGGATCAGCTAACCTTATTCTAGAATCTGGGGAGCTGAAGAGTTAGAGTGAAAGCTATTGGCAACTGCAATGCTAATAAAAAGGGTTCACAGATTTTGTTTCAGATACAGGTATTCATCATTGAAGATCAGATTTATTGAAAGAAGGAAGACTTTCCAGATTTCATAAAGTCGGATATATTTGAAGAATTTTGGATACTAGTGTTAAATCATCCAAGAAGGTGATGAAATATGAAGACTTATTTTCAGCCATATATGAAAGAATACAGAGTCATACCTACAGGTATTCCTATTTCAGGTATTCTTATATTTCCTTTGTCAGGTTCTCTTTATGTTCCAACTTTGAAAGAAGAAGGAAGAAGGAAATGTCTGGAGAAAGTTCCTGTTAGGTGTTCCTGTTCAATAGAAGGTTCCAGAGTTCTATTGAAGAGAAGCTTGATATTTGAGAAAGGTATTTTTTCATAAGTGCACACATATATGTTTATACTAGATTCTGAAGGAAAGAGGTATGAAGGATTAACGGGTACAAACAAGGATGATGACATGATGGCATCATAGATATGAGTTTTTGATGAGACTCTTGAGTTGCGTTGAGTTGAGTTGACTTGAAGTACAGTAAGAGGTGAACCAACTATTGTTCATAATACACTATGTTGTGAGTTGTCAGTCACAGGTTCTAGGATTCACTTGTTGATTATGTTTAGTGTATTTACATGACACAGCAGAAGTACGTTGAGAAAACTTTCGTAAGGTAAATGCAAATATGTGGGTCCTAGTGTATGTTTGAAACATAAAGATGACGTGTTCAGTTGTTTCAAGAAGTATCTTGCACTTATGAAAAATCAAACAGGAAGAAGCCTTAAGAGGATAAGGTCAGATGGAAGGGCTGAGTACTTCTCCAATGAGTTTGATACATTTTTACAGGATAGAGGTATCAAAAGAGAGATTACTACCAGGTATACCCTTGAGCAAAATGGGGTAGTAGAGAGGAGAAATAGATTAATTGTGGAAGTACCTAGATCAATGTGTAATGAAAAAAAATTGCCTAATTACTTGTGGGCAGAGAGTGTTTCTACTGCCACATATCTTATTAACAAGTTACCTTCTAAATCCCTTGATGGGATGACCCCATATGAGGCATGGCATGGTAGAAGGCTATCACTTGATCATTGCAGAATATTTGGATGTGTTGCTTATGTGCATGTTCCATCTCAAATCAGAGGTAACTTAGACGATAAGGCAGAAAAATGCATCTTCATAGGGTATGATTTAAATAAAAAAGGATACAGGTTTTATAATCCATCCAAAAAAGGATTTATGGTCAGTAGAGATGCTTTGTTTGATGAGAATGATTCTTGGTTTGAAAGTGAATGCAAGAAGGTCAAATTTCCATATGACTTGGAAGAAGAATTTCCAAGCCTCACCAAGGAGGAGCCAAGCACAATTGAAGACATCAAATCAGATGATGAGGACACCATCAACTTGGAGGAGTTCAAAGCATGGAAGTCAAAAGGCAAGGCCAAGATGAAGAGGTTGGAGAATATACCTGAATCATCCAACCAAGATCTAAGGAGATCACAAAGAGAGAGTAAGAACCCAATCAGATATGGGTATGATACTTCATTAGTTACTAAGCATTCCATTTATCTTGCTAAGGATTTATCACTTGAAGCACCTTCTTCATATGAAGAAGCAAGTACCAAAGCAGAATGGAAAGAAGTTATGGATGAAGAAATAGAAGCACTCCAAGAGAATGACACTTGGGAGCTAGTACCCAAGAATGCATCAATGAAGGTAATTGGTTCTAGATGGATTTACAAAATCAAAAGGAACTTAGATGGATCCATAAACAGGTATAAAGCTAGACTTGTGGCTAAGGGTTTTGCACAAACCCAAGGAGTTGATTATGAAGAGACAATTTCACCTATGGCTAAAATGCCAACCATCAGGGTATTGGTAAGTGTACCTGCATCTAGAAATTGGAATATGTATCAACTAGATGCAAAAAATGCTTTTCCCAATGGTTGGATTTCAAAGGAGGTTTACATGGCTCAACCTCCTGGTTATGAAGATCCAAGCAAGGTAAATTATGTATGCAAATTGAACAAAGCTCTTTATGGTTTGAAGCAGGCACCTAGGGCATGGAACCATAGGTTAACCACCTATCTTCAAGATCAAGGATTCATAATGAGCAAGGCAAATTCTTCTTTGTTTGTTAAGAGAAGCAACTCAGAAATGATATATTTATGTGTGTACATTTGATGATGTCCTGACAAGTAGTGATGCCAATGGCATCAAACAAATAAAAAACCAGATGATGCAGGAGTTCAAAATCAATGACCTAGGATTTTTGAAGTATTTTCTTGGACTTGAGTTAGTCTACAAAAATTCTAGAGTTTACATCACTCAAAGGAAATATGTGCAGGACATGTTGAAGATGTTCCACTTGGATAATGCAAAGGTAGCTAGCACCCTTATGGAGGTAAATCATAAATTGAGTGCTTATGAAGGTGATTTGCTTGAAGACATTGCAGGTTATCAAAGCATAGTTGGGAGTCTAAACTATGCAACCTTAACAAGAATTGACATATCTTATGGAGTAAGTGTTCTAAGCCAATTCATGCATAAACCTAGAGCACTCACTTGGAAGCTGCTAAAAGGATTTGGAAGTACGTCAAAGGTACTCAAAATCAAGGTCTTTACTTCCCATACACATCAGATTTGGACATTAAGCTATACTCAGATGCAAATTGGGCAGGTTGTAAGGATGACAGAAGAAGTACCTCTGGATATCTTTCTTTTGTAGGTGATAAGCCCATTTCATGGTCTTCCAAGAAGCAACCAATTGTTGCTCTATCTTCAACAGAGGTTGAATACAGGGGATTAGCCAATGCTACCCAAGAAGCTATTTGTATTATATTGCTCTACTCACATTTGGGAGTTCATACTTATTCACCTATGATCTTTGGTGATAACACAAGTTCTCTACATCTTGCAGTAAATCCCATTTATCATGCAAGAACCAAGCATGTAGAAGTGCATTATCACTATGTTAGAGAGAAGCTTTTAAGCAAAGAGATCCAATTGGCTTATGTATCTACAAATATGCAATGTGCAGATTTGTTAACCAAAGCACTTGATGGTACTAAACTTAGCAGGTTTAAACTATGATTGGATTGCAGGACATTCAAGAAGATCCATGAAGCTATACAAGCCAAGAGGTTTCTCTTGAGGGGAATCTGTTGGTGCAAACACACAAGCCCTCACACTTGGCTTAGCATGGAAAACAATAAGTGGAATGAGTTGATGAAGCATGAGAACCTTAGCTTGTAATCTTTGATTATTTACCACTTGTAAAAGTTCTTAATCTTGAGGAAGTCCATATATCTCATGGAGTTAGGCAAAACATGCGTTATGAATTTCATTTGATAGAATCACTCCTAATTTGGAGGAATTCCTTTTAGGTGGAGTCAAGTTTGAAATTCAAATTCAAACATGAGATGAAAGACACTTATTAAAAGGGTTGTAAATCTCGCGGCCTAGTGGCCTTATCTTGGAGCTCTCCCACTAATTTTTGTAGATTTTGAGTAGCTTACACCATAGTCTACTCATTCTACTATCATTAGGCATCATCATACTGCCAATGGTCTTGTAAAATCATGTGACATAATAGATATAATGCATGGATCATCTCTGTCTACTTCTTTGCTATTACATGACCATAGCTGAGTGAATTCTCCATCATTTTGCATGCTCTATAACTTATTGGAACCAAATCAAAGTATAGTTTATGCCATCAAAGTTTCAAAGCTTTTGGTTCAACCATTTGGGAGAAATCTGTGTCAAAGTGCTCTCTGGTCAATTACTGCTCAGTCCCTTAAAAGCTGGGGGTAAGCCTTGAAATGCTAAATTAATTTCTCAGTGCATAGTTTGTTATTTTAGATGATTCCACTCGTAATCATTATCTATCTAAGCTAGTTCGATTCCCTCAAAAGGAATTTTATCAATTGCTACTGTATTGTGAGCACTGAGCAAAAGAACCAATAGGGATTTAGACCAAAATAGCAAGTTTAGTGGCACTTGCAACTCATGAAGTAATATGTTTTGATTCAATTGTTTGAAGGATCATCTCCAAAGTACATAGGTACTTTCTTGGTGTCATTTGCAAGGTAAAAGGGCCTACTATCAAAATCTGAAGTAATTTAGGGTAGGTACAAAGCAGGTTTTAGTAGTACTACCTCAATTTCTTGAGGTATCCATCCATCACTTCCAACAATGCTTGCAACTAGTTTTGTCGTACTACTTGTTTGTTGTATGGGCAGTCTTGTGTTGTGGGATTCATGTATCGTCTCTCAATTATATAGTTTTGGCCACTAGGCTTGGCTTGAGGTTGTGTTACATTGGGACACACATTTGCCATATGATCACCTCCACAAGTGTAACAACATTTGTTTGTTGTTAACCTAAGCATCCCTTTGCTAGAGACTCCTAGTTTTGGGGCCACTTTTTTTGCTAGGTCTTCTATAGAGGTAGAAAATTTTGAGGATGATTGAGATGACCTATCTGAGTCTTTATAGACCTTTGAAAGTTCCAATTCATCTCCTAAATTGTCCTCAATGTCTATACAAATCCTTACACATTGCTCTAGTGTTCTGGATTCCTTCAATTAGACATAGGAGGGTAGTTTAGAGCTCAAGAGGCCATCTAAAAACAATGACACTTGCGTGGCCTATGAGGGTAGTTCTTGCATTGGGCATCTCTCAACATATTGTCTAAACCTACATCCTGCAAGTCTGACTATTTCCTAAGGGTTCTGTTTGAAGCTGTGAATCAACGAAGAAGTCTCATGTCTGATTCCACTTTTAGAGAATTATGTGATCAATGACTCTAACAAGTGATGAATGTCCCTAAATTGTCTTTATTGCAATGGTTGTTCTTTAACGTGAGTCCAAATGCATTGTATTGCATAAACATGTCTTCTACTTGCTTTGCTCGTAACTTGCTTAAATTTTGCAACATGGTCATAGGGATCTCTTATCCCATCAAAGTAACTTTTCATCGAATTTATTAATTGAGTGGGTCTTAGTATCCTTGGATGTTCACATGGTCTAGGTAGAGGAAAATCATCTCTACCACCTGGTATTCTTGGTTCCCATTGTCATTCCAATCTATTGGTGTCCATGGTTGGTCTATCTCTCCCTATGGGGTGAGTGAAACTTACTTCTGGCGTTTCTTTGTTCTTCTCTCTTTGAGTACCATGGGTGGAGGATGTCCTAGCACCATGATGACTAGCATTTACATTTGCTCGTGATGGGGGGATACTAGTTCACCCCTCCATGTATAAGCATGTCTTGCATGATCAAGCACTACAAATATTTGTTTTGAAGTATTGTCCAAATATATTACCTTTCCAGGTGTATCAGGGTCCTTGAATTTGTAAATCGTAATGGAGCCGATCTCACTAGGTTGTTCCATTCTATATCTCTGGAGAACAATGAAAAAACCACCGAAGGCATGATGATCGGATGTGAGAGTTGAGTTGGAGGAAGTAAATCCAAATCGAGAAGGGAAAGCTAAATAAGTGTTGGCCAATTGTACATGCCTACTATTAGATCAAGATAAAGCAAGGATGGAAGGAGGAGAGATGGTAAAAGTGGGTGTTGCAAAGGAAGAGAAGGAAGTTAGTGGATTAGTTGATCTTTTCATATGGAGAAGAAATCCTTCGGATGATGAGAGTCGTTCTTCTAAGGCCCATGATAAGGGATATCATACAAAGTTGATGGGGAAAGAAGATGGTCACTAGCCTTCTAGCACAAGCAAGGCACATAACTCCGGGAGTAGTGACATGTGCAAAAAAGGCCACAAGGACAAGGGCAGATCTGGAGGAGAGAAGTGGTGTACAGACAGTGATGGTACTGGCAAGGCAATAAAGGATCAAAAGAGAGACCTCTTGGAGGGTAGAGACAAAGGGAACCAAAATGCTTGTGAAGAGAGGACTTCTAGATGCAAGGGACTGAAGAAAAGATACACATTAGATAATGCGATGGAAAGGAGCATGCTGTGTAAAGAGCCATAGGTAAAGGGTATTGGACAAAATGGTAGCGGGTTGAAGGATTCAAGATTGGTTTGTGATGAGCGTGTCAAGGTTATGAATTTGAAATCTTCTGGAAATAGGTATCTGGATAGCCACCAGAACGTACAGAGGACGGTTGGAGAGCATGCAGGGAAGGGATTTCGAGTGAACCATTAGATTATGGAACTCTTTCTTTTGATCTGGTTGGTTCTACAAGAGATGTGTGGCTGGATATGATAGCAAAGCAACATTGATATTCTCTATTTCATCAAACAATTTAACTTCTATTGGTTGAGATCGTGGAAGCTAATAAATTAATTGTGCTGCTATGCAGGATCATTAGGAACTAGGTGACAGATTGTTGATCAAGTGTACCAAAACGCTCTATTCAATCTTGTGGTATATTTTTCAGATTAAGCTCTAGCGAGCATGGAGATATCTATTGAGAGCATACAAACAGAATAGAAAGTGGAAGAGGCCCACTGGATGGTATGTTTCTTGAACCAAGGTCGTGACATCGACTTTCCATTTCCACAGTTTGAGGAGTTTTGCTTTACTGGGCTAGATATACAGAATACCAATATTTTTACTATGATGCCACTCAAGAAATACCTAATAAGGTAAATGATATTTATTGGGCATGGGTAGACCAATTAGTCATACATAGTGACGATGAGGCTCCTAAGGCAAAGCCTAATTCACCTCGTAGAGAGCATTGATCGCCTGTGATGAACGAGGCTAGGTAGGGATTTTTTAGGGTGTCCTGCTACATTGTGCCTGAGGAAGGGACTTAAAGGTAAGATAGGGAAATTCTATTTGATAGGTCTGGTTACGATTAGTGAGTTATGTCATATAATCCTTATGCCCTAGTAAGTGACGGTGAAGGGAAGATCGATCTATCAGCTTCCATAGACGTGTTTTTTGTGTATTTTTGTGTATGAGTGATGTGCAAGATGGGTGGGGTAGATGCTCCTTTCTACCTCTCCCTAACTCTCAGGACATGGGAAATGAAAAATTGGAAAAAAATAAACAAAACAACAACACAAAAACAAAAGTGTGTATATATGTGCGCCAGCATGCTATGACGGGTTAGTACGAAAGTGGAGTCATCTTGGTCGGGTGTTCAAGTCCGCGATCTGATGCTAGCTTCATCATAGGCTTGGACAATTATGTGTCTTGTAATAAAGTAAGTCTATGATCCAAGGGTCCAGCCAGTTCAGAAAGATCTCAAATCGGACATCGTTTGGTCACCCGTGTGTATGACCAAAGATCTCGAGTCTAGACTTACTAGAAGGTCATTTACTCTTGTGAACAAGCGATCCACTTAGCTTAGTGGTTAAGTCTCAAGGATGTGAAAGAGGAGGTCTTGGGTTCAATCCCCATGGGGAACATGGGGAGAGTATTTTGCCCAAAGAGATCGAGAGCCTTCTAGAAGCATCCACTTGAGTTAACTCGAGCTAATTGGGACACTTGGTGCACACGCAGTTACATGGCTGACACATGGATGGTTAATATTCACCTGCCCAAGAATGCAGTCCCCTGGGGAGAGCTATATATAGAGGCATTTGGTTGGGAGGAGAGTCATCTCTGTAGCATGTGGAGGTCATAATAGTTGTTCTCTTGCATTGGTATCAGATCCAAATCTTGACTTTTGTTTCCACTCTCTCTAAGTAGCTATCTACCTTCTTGTATCTATTCCTCCTCTTTTTTGGTGATTTTTGCCATTCATACAATATTGTAGAGGTAGAGAAGGCAGAGGGAGTTGTCTGCGTGCATCTGTATTGAGGCTTGAAGAGCTAAAAAAGTTGATTAATATTGTCATTTAGGCAGTCAAGAATGCAACCGCACGAGGTGCAGCTGTTAGGATTTGAACACAAGCTTCTACATAGTGAAGCTATTGTGCTCTCTCATAATCCATGAGAGCAACCCGATTTGGATGAATATTGTTTGTAATCTTAGAACTCAAAAGCAGACTGATCCTGGAATCGACTTTGCAATGTTTCGTCGAAGCTTCAACTTACTTGCTATATCCATTATAGCTATGGCAATCTCCTACAGATCCCTGAATCGCTCGTAGTTGAGTTCTTCTTCGCTAGTGTCCGTAAGAGGAGGAGTAGGGTGACGTTTGTAGACACTACTAAGATCTTGCAAGAGATGTCAGACATCGTAGTGATCAATGAGCAAGGATTGATTGCCATTCCATGGCAAAAGCACTGTATAGAAGAATTGATGAAGGCCGCAAGGGTGTCGTCGTCGAAAAGCAGGGCCCCGATTAACACAAATGTAGTAGCAGGTTCCTGTGACTGTTGCTACAGATAAGGCCTCTTGTCGGAGCATACCTTCATCTCCATCAATTGTGCACTTCTTGTAATCACACAATCGCTTCATTATTTGTATCTGACGGATGACAAGAAGGAAAAAGGATTTTCTTTCTTGAATCATTGTGTAAAGTGTTCCCAAATATCAAATTCACACGTCATAACATCAGGCCTTAAGCTCTTCAAATCTCATGCTATCCAGAGAAGTTTCTGGCGGATGAAATTTTCTGACGTCTTGTCCGTGCCTAGACCGACTATCTTCTTGATTACCTTTTATCATCATGCACGAGTTTTCATCTCTCAAAAATTTTTGTGTAATGTAGCTACAGTTGTGTGTAGAGCTGCGTAGGCTTTGATTTTGTAGCAAGAAGATAGATCAGAACGCGGACGTTCTCTTCCCATTTAAGCAAAAGAAAGTTTCCTTCACCGTCCCCTAGATATCAAGACTCGAACTCGCAACCATGCACTTATAGATTGATTGCTCTAACAGTACTACATTGTATTTTGGCATCCTAGAGGGCTGTTTAAATTGTTTCATGAGGATTTTATTTCATACTCTATAGCATCATGACCAACATGACCTTTACAACATGATATTTATTAGCTCTCTTATCCTCTGCTATACCCAAGTCAAATCAAGTTCGTGAGCAATATTTGAATCGATTTGAAGTCTGTTTTGCACACAAATCAACCAAGGCATGTTTGAAGCATCTTATTGGTTAGAGGCACTGTACATAGCTCAATCCATTCGAGATAGGCTACTACTAGGATTTGATCCGCCGATCGATTTTGAACAAAAGAGATTTCAAAGTAGCTACAAGCATGGAAAAATGGTTGGACGAGGATCAATGGAGAGAGTTCTTGGTTGAAGTAAAGAAGATAGATCGCAAGGTTGGATTCTTGATCTCTAACCATGAAGGAATCTGCTTCTTCTCGAGGATCAATGGAGGGACGTAGCTTTATATGAAGATAAGTATTTTCCAAAGTTAATGATTGGTTTCAACCTTTGTTTTGCTCTATGCTTTCATGTAGGATGCATTTTTATCATTGAAGTATGGTAGTAAACTTCATTCTTGATAATCTTGATGCAAATTATGGAAACCTACATGAAAGAGCATAAAGATATTGAAACATTCATTACACACAAGCATAGGCATGCATCTGCGAAAGAATGTTGGTGCATTTCTCCTTTCCAAAGAATGTTTTTGTGCACAAAACACATTTTCTTCTTGCTTTTAAAAGATATTTAGTGCTCAAGTTTATGCACATGAACGCTTATATGTTTTTAAAGAAAATTCAAAGGATAGTTGATATGTTCCAAATTTGAAAAAAAATCATGGAACTTTTGAAGTTTGTTCTTTGATTTTATCTTGACGAGTGATGAATCTCAAAAAGATGAATAAACTTTAGCATCACTTGAGCTTTAGTGTTCAATAGTCGGATGCTAGATTCCATGACTGCATCTCTAGTCAAGATGCAAAGATTTCAAAGAGTACGGAAACCTTATTTAGCACTTTCTCTGAGGAAGAGAAAAATATGCTTGGTTTTATTTGAGCTAAATAGAGCTTAAAGCAGAAACAAGTCAAAATATCTTTGAAAATCAAAATCTTTCCTCAAAGATATGTCAAATAATCTTTGGGAATTAAGCTATTTCCTAAAGATAAGCCAACAAAGAAAATAGTCTGGTTAGCTATTTCCTTGGATTAAAAAGAAATATCTTTTGGACAAGCAATAAAGCCTTAAGTCTTGATCTTGTCTAGAAGTCAAGAAATTCTTTTGAAGATATTCCAGTAAAGAAAAGGATTCCAAGATGAATCATTGGACTAAAAAGCAAAAGATTTCAAGATGAATCATTAACTTGGTATTACTTGATTCCTTGGCAGGAATCTAAAGTTCTTGAAAGAAAAAATCTCCCTATATGTGAGACTAGAATCTTTCAAGAAAGTTTAATAGTAGTTCCCAGTAATTCCCAAACCACTAGTCTTGGTACTTAAGTCCAAATAGTGATATAACCTAAAGGTATATCAAAGATTCTTAGCTTTGGAATCTGAGAAGCATCAGTGTATGCTTTGACTTAGTAGGGGAAAGATCTCTAAAACCCCATGGGTAATAAAAAAAGATGCTTTTGTTAGTTTAAGAGATCTTATAGATAAAGACTAATTATTTATTTGAGTCGCAAGGTCAACGAGACTTGATCAAAGGTTGGCCATGATTGCCCAAGAACATGCGATTGGAACTACTTTGTAGATTGCCCAAGCATTGGCAATGAAATTCCTTTTGGGAATTATTCACTCAAGTTCCATTTATCCAATGGAAAATTGTGAAAAGAGTAAGTTGTTCCAAGTCTGAACAGAGAGAAGAAATTCCAAGAATGTATTCTACAACCGTGAAGATGGTACTTAAGTCTGTGGACGGTAAAACATAAATGTTTGCCTATCCTTAAAGGGATTTTGGTACAAATCCAGAGAGCATGAGCGGATGCTTAGACTTAAGTAGTAGAGAGATTCCTGTAAAAGCCTCGGTCGAGATAGGTACCTAAAGCATCAATAAGAAAGGAATCTTAAGACAAGAAGTCAAAATTTCTTGTCACTACAAATTGGTCAAGAATAAGCCAGTTGAACTTGAATTTATGAAAATTCAAGTACTTGGAATTCTAACTTATTTTAATTTTGAAAACCCTAGCAAAGAGGAATAGATATTCTATCAAGAGGTTTTCAAGTTTCCAAGGCAAAGCATGTGATTGTAAGACAATCATATGAAGGAATCAAAACCTATAAAATCTAGTTACAGGTAATACCTGAAACTTCAAAGCTTTCATAAAGAATTGAAGTAAGAAGGTACTCTATCAAGATATGTTTAGACTTTAGGATAAGTATCACCCACACATTAATGTGAATATAAAATAGGGTGGTATGGGACACCAGATTTTATACTCAGATTGATGTAGAGAAGATGGTATGTGACATCGGACCGTGAGTTGATAATTATCTTTTAGTCCTAGTTTGAATCTTGAAGTTAGGTTTAATCCTCAAGGGAATTAAGACTTCAAAGAAGGACTTTAATTCAAGAAGGATGAAAATAGTATCTCAAGATACTTCAAGATAACTTCAAGATCAAGGAAACAAAAGATATGAAGTAAGTAACTTCCAAGATCTTCTTGAAACACTTCAAGATAAAGTGTTGTTAATTCGAAAATATTTCATTTCTGAAAAGAGTTGGACTTTGATTTTGAGTTGATCTTTTCAACCAAGGATTTGATTGACTAAGTCAAGCATCAAGTTCCTAGTGTAACTTGGTAAATTCACTCTTTTGATTCAAAGAAATGCACAAGAATTGCATTCCCAGTAAGGAGTCAGAAAGACTGAATGTGACATGAACTTAGTCTCAAGTGAAGCATTATTTGAATACAAAACTCATCAACAGAACCTCAGTGGGTTGAAACATCGAGGTTGGTTACCACACTAGTATCTTGTGGTTGGATGATGTTTTCATTTTGCTTTGAATCTTTTTGAGAATCCTGCTTATTTCTCTTAAAGATAGGAAAAATGCTTCAATACCTTGTTGAAAGAGATCTTTGAGAAGTTAAAGTCCTGAGTCATCTAGACTTTGACTCAGAGCAAGTTTACGTATCTTCGAAGTTTGAATTGGTTGTACAAAGATTTAGTTATTTCTTTCCGCTTTACAAATCTTTTGGAATTGGCTCACACATAGTATCTGATTCCTTTTGCAAAAGACCAGGGTTAGCCGGTTAGAATTAGATCACTAAATTGAACATCCTAGATAGACGTTATGTACAAGAACCTTTTCAATCTTCAAAAGATAATAAGTCTAAGTGGACTTATGTTTTTGAGTTTGCTTCAAGTTATAGAATAAATGATTTCCTAGAGTCCAGTACACTCTAGAACAATGAAGTTAGGAATTGCTCATAAGATTGATAATTCCCAAAAAACTTTTAGCTAAAGTCTTTGAGAAAAGTGTCCTCGATTGGATAAATTTTCATTTGGAATTTGGATTGGTCAAGTTATAGTATGGTTGACTCAAAGAAAAATGGTAAACCATCTCCTACAGTTTACATAGGATTTCTTAACCCAATTGGACAAAGTAAGTCCTCTTGTTGGGTGAAAAAATGAGGTAACTGTTGGATCGGAGTTAACCATTGTACAAACATCCAAGCTAGATGTTTGAGACAACCAAACTTCAAGTTCTCCAAAACAAATTCAAGTGAATCAAGAGTTCTCAATGTCTTGCAAGGGATAAGAATCCCACCTTCGTTACTAAGTACATGCACCAGTCATGCCCAGAAATGGACTAGTAATTTGAATCCACCCAGTTCACATGTTTGTGCCTAGATCGCATATCCAGAAACTATGAATTGGCCAGGGATGATTTTAAATCCACCCATATTATTCATTCACTACTTTGTACTTTGATCAGTGTATCAGAATGCAAAGCAAGATAATGTTTTGAATCATTTGGGCAGGGATGCCACCACAGAGATGAGACATGTTCTTCCAATTCTAGAACATGACCATGTTCTTCGAGTTTTAGAACATGAGGCTCGGGGGTTGCCTACGGTTATATATATAGCTTTATTTTCAAAGACCAAAATCTTTTCCAAGGGAGGAAGAATGTAATAAAGTAAGTCTATGATCCAAGGGTCCAGCCGATTCAAACGGATCTGAAATCGGACATTGTTTGATCACCCATGTGTATGACCAAAGATCTCGAGTATAGACTTTCTAGAAGGTCATTTACTCTTGTGAACAAGTGATCCACTTAGCTTAGTGGTTAAGTCTCAAGGATGTGAAAGAGGAGGTCTTGGGTTCAATCCCCATGGGGAACATGGGGAGAGTATTTTGCCCAAAGAGATCTAGAGCCTTCTAGAAGCATCCACTTGAGTTAACTCGAGTTAACTGGGACACTTGGTGCACATGCAGTTAGATGGCTGACACATGGATGGTTACTATCCACCTACCAAAGAAGGCAGTCCCCTAGAGAGAGCTATATATAGAGGCATTTGGTTGGGAGGAGAGTCATCTCTCTAGCATGTGGTGGTTGTAATAGTTGTTCTCTTGCATGTCGATATCTGTTTGGTGCTATGTGCCATAGTGGGTTGATAGCGAGTGGAACCATCTTGGTCCAGTGATCGAGACCATGAGCCATACCTAGCTTCACTATGGGCTAGCACGTATATATGTGTGTGTATATCGTATATATGTTCGTTGCATGCTATGTTGTGTTGGTAGACGAGTGGAACAAACCTAGTCGGGTGGTCAAGGTCACTAGTCACATCCAATTGCAACATAGAACAACTTGTGAATTAAAATAAACAAAGAAAAAGAAAAAGGTTCCCATTCCTGAGGGGGAGAGACAGAGAGGAAGATGGTAGTGATTGCCCAGATGGATGTGTTTTTTGCATGTGTGTATTTATAGAGAAGACATTAGCTGCTGATAGATCGACTCGCTTGAGGCCAATGCTGACAAAGGTATAGCTATTATATGTGCATGGCTGATTAGTTTGTAAGAAAGTTATCAGACTTGACTCTTCCTATGTTATTGATAGGCTCGTTCCAAAGTTTGGCAATGGTGCACATGCTTCTTGGAAATTCTTCACTTATCTCTTGTGATCAGTTTTTTGGGATGTGAGGGAGGTTGCACTTTAGAAAGCCTCGTTTTTGCACATAGTGGGTAAAGATGGAGTTATCGGATATAGATGCACCAATAGAAAGCATGTCTTTATCGATTCTCTTTTGCATGATTTTTGGATTCACCTTTTTGATGAGTTTGCAAATGAGAAGGGTGCATCGATGGAGGAGAACTTCACCAAGGTGTGTTTTGACACTCAAGGTCGAGCACAAGATACAAGAATGCATCAAAGAAGTGGACATACAAGAAGAGGGAGCATACAGGGAGCTCCAAGAAGCACATGTCAAATTTTCAGAAGAAATCCCTATAAAAACAATGATTTTGATCACTAAAAACCATTGTAAGTATCATTTCTCATTTCATTAACTCCATTTTGCTCAAGCTGAGGAGTCCTCAAGCTTCATGAGTATTAGAAGTATCGTCCTACCAATTTTCATAATTTTAAGACTTTGTTTGAGCCCCCGAATAAGCATTGGAACCTAATTTTTAATTAGGCTAGGCACGAGGTCTGGATAGGACCAAAACTAGTCCAAAAACTATAAAAAGAGCTAGAGAGCTCATTTTTGAGGTTACCATCCTAGAGGTTGGCTTGTTAGAGAATAGAGCTTTTGTAAGAGAGTTCTTATGCAATTGAAGTTTTCCATTGTTCCTCTCTTTGATCTTGCCTTGTGTGTGTGTATGTGTGTGCATGCTAGTGTGCTTCTCATGCACACATTTGTGCCTTCACATGCTCATGATCTTCATACCAGTCCTCATGTCTCCATGGATTGACAAGTAAAGGAGTTGATGCTTACGCTTGAGTTACACCAAGTTTTGGTGCAGTTTCCAGGGAGCGTTGCTTGAGGGAGAGTGTTGTGACAGTAAGATCGTAGATTTGCGACATTGGAAGGTTAAAAAATAGTCAATTTCTATTATTTTTCTTATTTTTCTTCTCCATCTTCATCATCCTCATCAGCTTCTTCCATCTTCATGTTCACAGAAAGTTTTCGTTTTTGATCATATATGCACTATTTTCATTTCATTTCTCATGCGTGGGTGTGCAAGAGAGAGAGAGGGGCAAAGTATTGGTCTATGCAAGTTTCTGTGATTTTTTTGACCTTTGCACGACACACAAGCCTCGGCGTTGAAGTTCAAAGTTCTCACCAAAAATCTCAAAATTTTCTAGTTTTAGAATTTCCTGCCTAAAATCTTTCTAAAAAGAGAACACAATTTGAGGTCATTCTTAGAATCGCGATTCTCAGGTTGTGCTGAAAATTGCGATTCTCTAAGTGTTTCAAAAACATGATTCTCTAGTCATTCTTAGAATTGTGATTTTTTGGCAGTTCTCAAAAAACATGATTTTCAGTTTAAAAAACACAATCTTAAGCAAAAAACATGATTCTCAGGCAAAACATGATTTTTAATCGAAATTGCGATTTTCAGGTCAAAAACACAATTTTAACAAAACACGATTTTCAAGCAAAATCACAATTTTTAGTTAAAAAAACACACGATCCTAAGCAAAAAACACGATTTTAAGGTCAAATACAATTTTCAATCAAAATTATACTTTTTAGGTAAAAAAACGATCCTAAGAAAACACGATTCTCAGACAAAATCATGATTTTCTGGTCATTCTCAAAATCCCAATTTTCCCAAAACATGATTCTCAAGAAAAACAAGATTCTCAAGAAAAACATGATCTTCAGGTCATTCTTAAAATCCCCATTTTCAGGGTATCTCAAAAAACATGATTCTTTGTCAGGATCATGTTTTTCACGATTCCCTATCATGATCGCATTTTTCAGGATTCTCTGTTAGGATCACATTTTTTGGGGTTGTTTAGGATCGCGATTCTCAATGAAAATCATGATTTCCAAGTTGTCTTAGGATCGTGATTTTGAGTCAAAATTGTGATTTTCTTATAGCATCCTATTTGCGTGTTTTGACCCCCAAGAGTCTGATTTGACATTTTTGTTGATATATTTAGGTAGTGATGTGTGTGAACACACTAAGACCGACGGGGCACTTTTTTCCCACTTTAGGAGGTTTTTTTTCCCCGGCTTGTATATACGCCCATTGGCCTAATGGGCTACTTATCTTTGTACATTCTCTAGAAATACATTCAATATTATGTGTTGTGCTCCAAGCTTCTTCTTCTTCCTTGTGTTGTTCGCGTGCTTCCACAAATGTCTAACTCCAACAATTGGTATCAGAGAAGGTCGCCGCTTCATCTAGGGCGTCGTCGACACTCCTTCGGTTGTAGTCTTCGAAACAAACTATCGTAGCGCTTGTGCAGGCTATTTTGTCTTTTTGTGCCAAAGGTATATACCAGTTTCTGTTCGCCAATATAAGCGTCTCAAAGTCTGCTACAGGTCTAGCAGAATTCGTTGGGGCAGTTCTGTTCAACTTTTTGAGATACAGTCAATTTTCTGCATCAAGGTATTTTAGTCGCCGGCCATGGCTGAAAGCAGTGATGTATTCCATATGTTGGCTGTTGAGGATAAGTTGGATGGTACCAACTACCCATTATGGGCTTATATGATGCGACATGTATTGGTTGCAAAAGGATTGTGGAACATTGTGCAGGGTGTTGAAAGACGTCTTGTTACACCTCTGACTACATGTACTGCAAATACAAGTGTTGGAGCTGATGAAGACGGTGTTGAAGATGATATTTCGCAGATTCCTATTCGTGCTGCTGTTTCTGCTGTACTACTGCAGAGAAAATTTGTTGGGATGGCAGAGATGCCCAGGCACATGCATTGATAGCTTTGTCTGTCAAACGTGCCATTATTCCTCACATTCGCTCTTGCAAAACAGCTAAGGAAGCTTGGGATACACTTATCACATTGTACCAAGCTAGGAATGAGGCTCGTGTTGCTTACCTCCGAAAACAGTTGGAGAGTGAGCACATGAATGAAGGTGATTCTATGGATAGTTTCCTAACGAAGATCAAAGACTTGAAGGAACAGTTGATTTCTGCTGATGCGGTTATACCAGATAGCTCACTTGTGCAGACCATTCTGAATGGTCTTCCTGATTCATATCAGAGTTTTTCTTTTCGGTTGATGATGAAAGGCAATCTAAATGCCTTATCATTTGAGGAGTTAGTCTCTGTTCTGTTGGAGGAAGACCATTCCAGGCAAAACAGGTCCATTATGCGAGTTGCAGATCAAGCTTTCTTGGCTAGTCAGAAGTAAGGAAAATGGAGCTCTGCAACTAGTAAGAAGAAATCTGCTAATTTTGCATATTCGAAGAAGGAAGATAAAGATGAGAAGAAATTAGAAAAGCAGAAATTGTTTTGTAAGTACTGTAAAGGGAACGATCATATCATAAAGAACTGTCCAAAACTAGCTGCAAAAGAGGCAAAGAAAAAGGAGGCTGGAATGGTTGTTGTAGAAGCCTCTACACCAGAAACAGAGTCTGCTAATCTTGTGCAGGAAGAAGAATGGGCGTTTACTACTGTTTGTAGTTTTGACCCATCTTCTCATGAGAAGTGCATGTCTATAGTAGACTCAGATGTTTGGTACTTTGACAGTGGGGCGACCAAACATATTACCTCGCAGCACAGTTTCTTCTCTTCACTCGAGCCTTCCCCTACAGGGAGTATTGTCACATGCGCCAACAACTCCTCTTATCCTATTATGGGAGTTGGTAAGATCATTCTGACTACTACTGATGGTAGTTCTTTCACCTTGTTAGATGCTCTATTTGTGCTAGGGGTCAAGAAGAAATTGTTATCAGTTTCTGCATTAGCCAAGATTGGCTTGGTTGTGAAATTTGTTGATGACAGATGTAAAGTTCATGATCTGTCAAATGGCGATGTTATTATTGCTTCTGGCATTTTATGTGGTGGGCTGTATAAGCTCATAGACTATGAAAGATCTGTGAATGATTTGGCATATGCAGTACATGATTCTCAGGCTATGTCAGATGCAAAGCTTTGGCATGCACGCTTTGTTCATCTGAATTTTGCTAGTTTGCTACGCCTGAGAAATCTGATATGGTGTCTTCTTTGCCCAAGCTTGAGGCACCTGGAAAACATGTATGTGAAGGTTGTATTTTGGGCAAAATGCAGCATTCCTCCTTTCCAAAAGATGGTTCAATTCGGGCTACGCAAAAATTGCAGCTTGGACATAGTGGTCTGTGGTCCTATGCAGACACCCTCTTTTGGAAATTACCTTTACTTCGTGACTTTCATTGATGATTTTTCGAGGCATGCATGGGTATATCCACTCAAAGCAAAGTCCAAAGTGTTCATGTGCTTTAAACAGTTTTTGGGTTTGGCTGAAAATCTGTCAGCATGTAAAATAGGCACCCTCCATTCTGATCGAGGGGGGGAATATATGTCTTCTGATTTTAATGCATTTCTGGCTGAACGTGGGATAAAACACCAGTGTACAGTGTCGTATACACCTTAACAAAATGGAGTTGCTGAATGAAAGAACAGGTCACTCATGGAGATGGCGAGGTGCATGGTCAAGAGTCAGGCTTTACCACATAGTTTCTGGCTTGAGGCTATCATGTGTGCAGCATATGTACTGAACTGGTGTCCCACTAAAGCGCTGCAGTCTATCACTCCATATGAGGCTTGGCATGACCGCAAGCCATCTGTTGCTCATCTACGTGTTTTTGGTTGTTTGGCATACGCACTAGTGCCTGAACAACATCGCAAAAAATTGGATGATAAGGCAGTAAAATGTATTTTTGTTGGGTACAATTCTGAAAGTAAAGGCTATCATCTGTATCATCCATAGACTAAACGCATTCTGGTTAGCTGTGATGTTGTCTTTGTGGAAGATGCTATTCAACCATTGCTTTCATGTACGAAGGAGACATTTGTTAGCTCCAAAGACATGTATGATACTTTGATGCCTCTTTTTACAGGTGGACAGTCTAGTGTTAGTCCTAATGAGGCAACTTCTCAACCTTTGTAGGTTTCATATGATGATGCAGATCATTCCATTTCTGATGCAGAGTTACATGATGCACTTGTTGATGAGAGAGCTAATATTGAGCAGGCAAAAACTATGCCAAAATGGCTGGTGCAGACTTTGTGTGACAGCAAATTAGATGCACCTTTGTCATATCGTACTCGTTCAGGCTCTCATAGTGCCTCCTTTGCATCAGATTGCTATGCTATGGCTGCATCTAGTCTCTGTGATGAGAATGAGCCTGTTTCTTTTGATGAAGCACAGAATTCAGAAAATTGGATGGCTGTTATGCAATCTGAATATGATGCTATTTTGAAGAACGGTACATGGTCTTTATGTGACTTGCCTCGTGGCAAGAAGGCCATTAGCACTAAGTGGGTATACAAGCTGAAGCATAAACCTGATGGTACAGTTGACAGGTATAAGGCTAGGCTTGTTGCAAAGGGTTATGCGCAGGAAAGAGGCATTGATTTTGATGAGACCTTTGCACCTACATGTCGTATGACTACTGTTCGGAGCATTTGTGCACTTGCAACCCATCATGGTTGGAATGTACATCAGTTGGACATTATAGTCCAACTGAAAGCACCTTATATGTTAAGCGTGCTAATGATGTGCTTCTCATCGTTGTTGTCTATGTTGACGACATGCTGCTCACTGGTCCTATTGGGAAGCATATTGCTAATTTTAAGGCTGATTTGCATGCCTCATTTGAGATGTCCGAGTTGGGGCATTTGCATCACTATTTGGGCATTCAGTTTATGCAAGTTGATGGTGGAATGGCTTTGTGTCAAACGAAATATATTGACACATTATTGGAGCGTTTTGGCCTTGAAGACTGTAAGCCTATTGCCACTCCTATGGAGACAGGTTTACGATTGAGTCTTCATGATGCTGGAGATGCATTTGATGTTGTTCTCTATCAGCAGGTTGTTGGATGCTTGATTTACTTGTGCATTACTCGGCCAGATATTCAGTTTGCTGTCTCACAGATGAGCAGGTTTATGCATTGCCCAGGAGTCAAGCATTGGTAGGTAGTTAAGCGCATCTTTTGCTACTTGAGTGGTACTCGGCTACTTAGGTTGTTTTATCCCAAGGGGGGATCACTACCGCCAGATTTGCATGCTTTTTTTGACTCTGATTGGGCTGGTTGCTATGACACTCGTGTGTCCACTAGTGGCTTTTGCTCCATGCTTGGTAGCTCATGTATATCTTGGTTGAGCAAGAAGTAGCCTACTGTGGCCACTTCCAGTTGTGAGGCTGAGTATAGGGCAGCTTTCACAGCAACAATTGAGTGTGTGTGGCTCAGACACCTTATGGCTGATTTGGGTGTTGGTCAGACTTCTGCCACCACCATCTTCACTGACAGTCAGAGCGCATTGGTAGTTGCGAGGAACCATGTGTTCCATGCTCGCACTACCTTTTCATGAAGGCTCTGCCTAGGGAGAAGTTTGAAGCTTTCCGCAAAGCTTTGGGCTTACTTACTTTTGTGGAGTGATTTCCACATAGCTTGGCACTTCCTTATACATGAGTGCCAGCGCCTTCTTCACCGCATCACTCCCAGGGGGGATTTGTTGATATATTTAGGTAGTGATGTGTGTGAACACTCTAGGACCACCGGGGCACTTTTTTCCCTCTTTAGGAGGTTTTTTCCCCCGGCTTGTATATATGCCTATTGCTATAATGGGCTACTTATCTTTGTACATTCTCTAGAAATACATTCAGTATTGTGTGTTGTGCTCCAAGCTTCTTCTTCTTCCTTATGCTGTTCGCGTGCTTCCGCAGGCGTCTAAATCCAACAATTTTTCCATCAAAAGTTCTTTTTTTGAGCTTTATAGCTCGTTGGAAATCTCCATTCAAATCCCACATGGCTCGTTTCGAATAATGCATTGATTTTCAGATATGGTAATTTGAAGTTGGCCCTCAAGTGGGATTAAGAAAACCAAGGAGGCTCCAAAGGATTTTGCGCAATATAAAGGGGAAATTTTGGACTCTTAACCAAGGCATATGAACCTTGGATTTGGTAGACACTTAGCCAAGGATAGACAAAGCTCTAGATCTTCTGAGGCTAGTGTCAACCATACAGCTAGGCCGTGGGCACAAGAACTTAGCGGTTATCCCTACATGCTAATTTTAGACACAAGTGATTCCGAAATGTCCTTCAACATGGAGATACCCACAGGTAGCTCAAACATTGGCTATTTGGAGACACCAAAAGGTCCCTATAAAACACAATTGCAATATATTCGGACCAATCGATTAGGTGCTCACATCCATGAGGATGGTCTGAGGCAATCAGTTATCCAACTTAAAAATCCAGATCAACCTTTTGGACTTGAACACCCATTGGTCAAGTTCAAAGAGGGTTCATACACTGATAAGGAAGGAACCATGTATGTGGTCACCAACTTACCAGATAGGATTGATGAGTTTGGAAACATCATTCTAGAGTACGGGATAGCAGACCAAGAGTAAGGAGATGTAGGACGATAACCCAAAACTCCTAGAGGTCAGTCAGTTTTGACCAGAGTGCTCACTCTATAGTGGTTTTCTCAAGACAACAAAAGCATAAAACTATTCTTGAATAGAGAAACAGAGGAAGCCTTTTGGAGATTCAAGCCAGATCAACCTAGCAAAATGGGCGGAGTCATCATCTATGAGTTTAAAGATCTTGAAATACCAGGCAAAGTTGTCTACCTAGATAACTTATCGGAGAGAATGTTCTTGGTAACAAAGCAAAGGAGGCATGCATACACTTGGAAAGGTGAATTGATTTTCCCTCCACCAAGATCTAATGTTTCCCATGGCATCCAAGGAGTGGGATCATCACAAGCTCATGAAAACCAGAGGGAAAGAGCCAGAGAGACCTGAGGTAAGGTTTGCACACTATGGGTAGAGAAAGATCAGGATTTGAACATGAAAGAACAGAAGAAGAGAGCCATGGAGCACTAGACATCAAAGAGATGAGCATGATTTTCTATAGCCTAGACCACGAGAATGACCAAGAACCCTTAGACCCTCTCTAGTGGTCAAGGTAATGAAGAACTACTTTGAAGGTTCAGGAGATCCTTATGATCATGTGGCTGAGTTCAAACAAGTGTTAAGAGCTGAGTAGGTCAAGGACTTGTTCACCCAGTTCGAGGCATTGGTTTAACTCTCAAGGGTACTGCCTTAGCTTGGTTTCAGCCCCTGAACAATCACAATTATCAAAACATAGGTCAACTGCTAGAAGCATTCATTGTGGAATTTTCTAAGAGTGGCATCAAGCATAACACATCATCCTTGATCCACAACTTCAAGCAGACACCCCAAGAAATAGTGCGACTTGCAGGAAGATGGTTTAGGCAATACTTAGAAAGATGCCTTGTTCCAGAATTACCCACACCGACCAAACAAGTGGCCTTGTTCTTAGATGGCTTGCTAAGCACAAAGTTAAGATCATATGTGTACTTGAAGTAGCCTAGATCCATAAAAGAGTGTGTGTGCATGTACTTAGACATAGAAGATAACCTGGGTGAGGAGTTAGAATTGTCCAAAATCTATAAGGATTTTGATAGTTCTACTAGTCATACTTCTAGAACCTCCACTAAGATAGATGTGATAGCTGAGGAAGTTGCGAAGAAGCTAGGAGCTCAAAATAGGCAAGCACCAAGGGTCACCTCAATGAAGCGATGTTACAACTGTGGAGAAGACCACATGACTAACGTTTTCCCGATGATGCCTCAACCCCAAGGAAACCCTAATGCTCCATATTGCACCATTGGGAAAAAAATACACGAATCACATAGCTCAAGATTGTCCGTACAATAGGTAGGAGACAAAATTATCAGCAATGTTACCAATAGGGTAGGTATCAAAATCAATATCAACAGCCATATTATAGGCCCCAACAATAATATCAGGTACCATATAAGCCACAACTAGTCTTAGGAAACCAACCACCAGCTCTTGCCAATGTGATTCCAGTTAAGTATGCAGTGGTAAAGGAAAACCTTAATAGAGCATTGGTGCCACTAACCTCGTTGGTCTCGAAAAATGACTCTCATGCTCATAGTTCAGACTACTCCCATAAAGATAGTCCACAAGCTTATTACAGAGAGTCATCAGAGCATAGTGAGGCTTATTCCTATCAATATGAGGAACCACCTTAGGAACCAAATTGGAAGCCATAATACTCCAATATCATGTATATGAACCCTAGTCCTAGGCCCCAATTGAGAGAAGTAAGACCACAAGCCCCTAGAGGACCATGTTTTAGTTGTCAGGGAAACCATTTCATTCATGAATGTCCCCACACACCAGCTCAAGGACAAGGACAGAAAATCACAATACAAGGCTTTTTTCTTGAGTGTGGCAAAGAACATCTCCCTAGAGATTGTCCCAGGAACCCCTCTAGTGTGGTCAAGGCTACACCCATTAATGTGGTAGGCTTAGTGGTGGATTCAAGTTCAAGAAGCAATAGTGTGTCTCCTATACGGGCAGTCACTAGGGCACAAGCCTTACAACAAGCAAAACCAGCTGAACAATCAGAGTCAAGTGAATTAGGAGAGCCTAGTAAGAGGAAAACGAGAACATGGAAGGATACCAGGGAGAAGGCTAATCATAAATGGGCTAGAAAGTTATCTAAACTAGAAGAAAGCCTGAGAGGTGCAAAAACAAAAATAGCAAACATTTCATATCAAAACCCCTCGCGTGTTGAAACTCCATCCACTCCACTTCATCTGTAATAAAGTGATAGGTTGGAGATGGTTGAACCACACACTTGACAGATAGGAGATGGTTGAACTACACCCTAAGAGGGAGGATTAGGAAGTAATCCTCAACCATGACTTTTGGGGCAAGTGGTTAGCCCATCACATTCCTAACCAAGAGGTTGTGAGTTCAATTCCTTGCATTGGTCTCAGAGCCTAGGAAGTAGGCTTGGGGAAGGTGAAATGACCCAACGGCCTCTAAAAAAGGCGCTTGGGCACTCTATCATGTGAAAGGGTAGGAATTGGGGAGGTGGCGCTTTGAGAATTGGACCCAACAAAGATTGAGATGTATATCTCAATCCGTAGGTCGGATTGAGGCATGTAATATACCGTTGGAAAGCTCTCGGAACAAACTTTCCAAATCCACTGAGCTAGCTTGGAAGTGTTAAGTCCTTGGTAATACTTGGGTGCCATTTGATTGAGGGTTCAAGATACCAAACATGGGTGAGAACAAGGTTCGAAGCTGAGGTTGAGAACAAGGGCCCAAGACACCAAGGTTGCGAACAAAAAGGTTCAAGACACCGAGGTTGAGAGCAAGGGTTCAAGAGACCAAGGTTGCGAACAAGGTTCAAGAAACTATGTGAGGTTGAGGGCATCAATTCAAGGGTACCTAAGGGGCTGATCACTGAGGCTAGAGGGATACAAGAGTAGATCATTGAGGACAATGATTGACCAAGCGGGGAAGAATGTAATAAAGTGATAGGTTGGAGATGGTTGAACCACACACTTGACAGATAGGAGATGGTTGAATTACACCCTAAGAGGGAGGATTAGGAAGTAATCCTCAACCATGGCTTTTGGGGCAAGTGGTTAGCCCATCACATTCCTAACCAAGAGGTTGTGAGTTCAATTCTTTGCATCATCCCACCCCACCACCCATTGTAAATAGACCACAACCAGGGTCTGTTCTTGCAGATCCAACCTTGGAAGGCTTGAACATGGTGTTCAAGGCCTATGAGGCTTGACTTCAAGAAGGGCCAACAACTACAAATCTAGAAAAGAGTTACCCTACAACATATTTAGAGATTGAACGGACAAAAATGTGCATGAAAATGGTAGAACTACCTCAAGTGATGCTCGAAACCAATCAATAGTTCAATCAAGCGAATCTATCAAACCCGTTTTGCATTTCCAAGGCTTACTAGAAAGATCAGAGCAATTGGTAAACAAGCCGTAGGTTTCTTTACCACCACAGGCTCAACCAGTGGTTGAAAGAAAATGCTCACCACCAAGAAAAGCTTATGTTCCTGATTCCATGGATGATGGAACACCTCTTTCAATTCAAGAGCACTCTCAAGAGATCTTGTGAGAAATACAAGACGAGAAATGGACCAAGGAGATGGATAATCCCCCTCCTATTCCTAAAATTGATGATCTTCATGATCAATTTCCCCAAGACATTCCATCTATTTATGGAGATCAAGTAGAGAAACAAGAAGATGAAATACTAGATTTTGTATCTAATTATTACATGAGTTGCCACAATTCACATGCACATGGGAATTTGAATCTCTTCAAATCAAAGCTCCCACAATATTGATAAGAAATGAAGATTCAGTGGTTCAAGAAACATTGAAGTCGTGAAGAACACTAAGGTTTAGTTTCATCTTACTTAGAAGAGTTGCTCAAAGTAAAACCTGAGCTATGGAATCATGTGGCAAATCAAGTTCCAGAACTTGGTTCCAATGCATCAAAAGCAGGATCTAAACAGAAAGTATCAGAGAGACCTCTAGACAAAATAGGAGACATGAGTGAAGGTGAAGAATGTAATACTTATCTTCCAATCACCTACCAAGGTTACACAACCAAAACTATCTTAGATTCACGTGTTGGTGTTGCGATTGTGACCACCTCCTTGTGGAAGCAATGGGGGAAACCCGCATTAAGACCACTAGAATGAAGCTTCAAATGGCTGACGGTCATATTGAAAGACCTCTAGGGTTGCTAGAAGGGATAACTCTAACCACCTCTGGGGTAGAGTTTGAACACACCTTTGCTATATGTGACTTTGGCAAAAATAACATCTATGAGATGATCTTAGGAAGACCCTTCCTACGAAAATTGCAAATAATACAAGATTTTGGAGCCAACTCCTTGTACTTGCAACACTTAGGGGTTATAACCAAAGTCAATCTGAAAAATTACACCTTCAGAGATGTACCACCCCCTACAGTGGAGTCCTATCCACAAGGCACCAGAAGATTCAATCTCTATGCATTTTGAAAGTTCTTCTGATCCATCCTAGATGCATGAAGATACTCACTTGTGGATGTGCAAGGTTGTAGAGGAGGAGGAAAGATGCTTAAAGGCAAGAGAAGGAGGAACCCCCCCAAGGGATAGACCAGTTAGAGAACTAGCCTACATGCCGATGATCTTTCTAGATGAGGAATTTGAGCCTCATAGTTGGGCAAAAATTTGAGCCACCATGGACATTGCTACCAATGAAGAATAGTGGACATCTCATTGTGATGAGGAGGGTTACTATATCTCTATGTTCATGTGTGAGACCATGCTAGAAGAGTGTGACCCTACTGAAGTCATAGAAGAAGAAGAGAGCGAGGATGATATAGAGTCCATTGTGATGGATAGTTGCTTTAATTCAGAGGAACACTATCTAGAAGACGTAGGAGTATTTACCCAAAAAGAAGATGAACCTCTCACAAGCATCAAAACTATAAATTCAAAAGATGGCAGTGAAGGTGGTCAAAAGAAAAAGAAAAGAAAAGCAATGAAACAAGAAAAGGAGGAATCATTGTTTGAAGTACCATAGAACTTCAAGAAATATAAACTTGAAGACCAAAAAATTTTGGTACGAATGCCTAAAAGAGAGGCCATCACAGGAGAAGCATACGACCATAAAGAAAAAACCAAAAAGATTGTAGCGACCATTGAAGATAGCGAAGAAGGTTGTATGTACATAGGAGATGACCCAAGTGTAGAAGAAGAAGCAGAGATTGTACCTTTATTAAGGGAATATTGGGATGTGCTTGCATGGCACTATAGAGACTTGAAGGGAGTAGATCCAAAAATATGCTCTCATACGATCCCCATGATGGCTGATGCTAAACCCACCAAACAAAAGCCCTACACATATAATGATACTTATGCAACTAAAATAAAAGAAGAAATTGATAGGCTGATTGAAGCTGGATTTATCTATGAGATTGAGCATATTGAATGGGTGTCCCCCATTGTAGTGATGCCCAAGAAGAACTAAAAGTTGCAAGTGTGTATTAACCTTAAAAAAGTTAATGCGCCTATGATTAGAGATAGTTATCCACTTCCAATCACCAAACATTTATTGGATCGTGTCGTAGGCAAGGAAGTGCATAGCTTCCTTGATGGATTTTTAGGTTACAACCAAGTAGCCATTGCCCTAGAAGACCAACACAAGATTGCTTTTGCCACAGAGTGGGGAATCTTTGCATTTTGTGTGATGTCATTTGGGCTCACCAATGCACCTACAACATTCCAAAGGCTCATGTGTCATGTCTTCAAGGAGTTCTTACGAAAGAACTTAGAAGTATATGTGGATGATTTATGTGCTTTTTCCTCTTTGTTCTTTGCTGATAAATTTTGAGTGGAACAATGAATACGAAAATTCCTTCAATGACCTGAAAAGGCATTTGTGCACAACACCAATACTGACCACTCCTGATTGGAATAAACCATTTCATGTCCATGTGGATGCATCCAATCATGCCATAGGATGTGTTCTAGGGTGAAGGACAAACGAGCGAGAAGGCTTAGGCATGGTATATGCCATAAAGAAGTTTAGACACTATCTTTTGGCCAATAAGTTCAAGTTTTTCATTGATCATCAAGCTTTATTATATTTGGTCAATAAACCTTGCAATACTAGATGTTTAGTAAGATGGTTCCTCTTACTAATGGAATACCTAAAATGGATCCGTAGAAGGAGGATTACATCATTTCAAGATCCAATCAACACCTCCAAAAAAAGGTTGCATCAACATCCGCACGAACATTAAAAGCCTCGACGTGTGACAACCATGTGATCCTTACACAACCCTATATTTTGCACCATTCAGGTCATGCATTTCCAAGTTATGCATTAATATAGGGCCACATTACATAGCCGTGCATAGAGACATTTGAGAGTCCCATGCACAAGAGCACATTGACGTATGTCAACTATTTTTACTGATACTAACATCTATCTTCTTGTTTTGTGACATTGTTCATCTCAAAATAAAAAAGAAAAGAAAAGAAGAGAGAGAGAGAGAGAGAGAGAGAGAGAGAGAGAGAGAGAGAGAGCTCCTTCCTAGGTTTGGCTCATGGAACATGAATAATTCATTCTTAGTTGAAGGTGGAACCATTGAGTATTGGGCATTTATCCATTTTGATAAAAGTGTGTCTCAGCTAGCAGATGATATTATTGCTGACATCAGCCTTATCTGGTAGATTTCAAGAACTTGACATGAACATGGCACCCATTTAACTTGGTAGGAGGGAAGAACTTGAAGGTCTACAACTTGAGAGATGCTTAACTACAGTATGTGCAAGAGCCTCCAAGGAGACATCTGCAAGGGGTAGTTCTGGTACCCTGCAAATCCTTGTAAGTATACTAGGTGAGAAGACTCTTGCTTAGGGTGAGCTAAAGAGAACATGTGAGACCAAGCTTGGTGTAGTTACCCAATGCTATTTATCAAGGAATATATAGCAATTCAATTCTCTGTATTTGGAAAATGTTTCTTTGAAGAGAGGGGACAGGACCAAGCACTCAAAGAATTTCATCAGTGGACCATCAAAAGGGCATTCATTGCCAATGCATTTTCCAAGTAAGCATGCATAGGGCCACATTACAGGGCCGTGCACAAGGCACATAATTTCTTCAACCCAAGCACTAACACAACTTCCCATCATTCATTATGGGTTATGATTACTTGGCATGACTACTATGAACATCATCTTTGGAAGATCTAGCAGACATCTTGGGGACAACATCAATACCGAGGAAGCAATTTGAAGCTAGCACTTGCTCCAAATCAACCTTGACCACCTCTTTTGAGCAACCAGCAGTTTTTGGATGCTCACAATGACACATTGTCGCTCGACTCCAAGGAAGAAGCACATATAAAGGAACTAAGACTTACAATTAGCAATGACAAATGAAGAATTGGACAATCGATCCTGCTACATTTGGAAGATAGATGGCTCTTGTTCATATAGGATGGAAACTACCTATCAAAGCACTACATGGAACAACCATTACAACAGAGGTCTGTCAAGGATGACAGACTCAAGAGGGGAGAGAGTCTTAGCACTCAAGGTCAGGAATGAGGCACAAGAACGTGTCAAAGAAGTGGACACACAAGAAGATAGAGCAAGTAGGGAGCTCCAAGAAGTGTATGTCAAATTTTCAAAAGAAATCCCTATAAAAAAAAAGTATTTTCATCACTAAAGACCATTGTAAATATCATTTAATATTTTTCTAACTCCATTTTTTTCAAGCTAAGGATTCTTCAAGCTTGAGGACTATTAGAAGTATCTACCTGCCAATTTTCATAATTTTTAGAGTCCGTTTGAGCCCTCAAATAAGCCCTGGAATCTAATTTTTAACTAGGCCAGACATTAGGTCTAGACATTGCCAAAACTACTCAAAAAAACTATAAAAAGAGCTAGAGAGCTCATTTTTAGGTTGGCTTGTGAGAGATTTGAGCTTTTGTAAGAGAGTTCTTAGGCAATTGAAACTTTCCATTGTTCCTCTCTTTGATCTTGCCTTGTGTGCGTGTGTGTGAATGTGTATGCATGCTAGTGTGCTTCATTCGAGAGGACATGTATCGACTTTGATTTCAGAGTCACTTCCTCATTTAGAACTTCCCTTAATTGTTTTGCTCCTCATATCATTGATTGTGAGCTTGTGCCTGCTTCTTCTGTAATCCGCACACTTTTTTTCTTTTTGGGTACCGAAGCTGTTTTTGCATATTTGGCCATTCCCATTGAAGAAGGCATTTCCTTGAGACATTCTCTGATATTCAAGGCATGGTAGATCAGCATTGTTAATGCCACATTTCCATTTAGAAACTTTTTGTTACCCCATTGTTTCTTGGCTTCAAACAATCTTTCTTGAATGTAGGGTGTCAAGTTGATCTGGTTACCCACGTTTTTTATTGCATGAGATAAGAGTTGGACCACTATCTTTTGAGGTGTGGTATATCTATGCAGATTCTAGAAGCAAAAGTATTGGTGCACCAACGAAACTACCTCTTCAATGTCAATGTGATGGATATCCAAAAATGTTATTGTTTTGGTCCCATGATTCTCTTCCTTGAGACTAGTGGTTCCATCCTTGGTCCATCCGAATGCTTCTTTAATCAGCTCATGTGTGAATTGGATGGTAGTTCATTTTCCTTTAGCATTAAGAACTTTCGCTTTGGGCATGGATGGCTTGTCTGGTGCTAGGCAACGTGTTCGTGACTTGAGTGCATCGTTGGAAGTCCAGCTTATAAATAGGATGTTGAAAATATTTGTGAATTCTAGCCTTTTTTAAAACATCAAACGTTGATGGAATTTTGTGCAAGATTCCAAAATCTTGTGACATCACCAGGAATTGGTCGTCGATATCCATGATTTTGATGGTTATTAAGAACAAATGCTAGCCAGTTGGCTGGTCTTCTCGGAGCCAATGTTCTTTTGCTTTTGTCATGCTCTTCATTGGAAATTCTAGCACTTCTTCTTGGAATGTCGCTTCAGAGTCTTGAGAAGCCATCTGCACTTATAATGTAACATCAAATTAGTCTTGAGAAGAAACTAATTCCGTCCATTTACTTGTGTGTAGTGACTTATCGTTTCCCGTGGCTCGATATCCCCCTTGCTAAGTAGAGACAAGTAAGATACCTGAACATATTTTTGTTTTGATTATTTTAATGAATGAAAGAAAACAAGAGATTAGTGTATAGCTGAAGCATTTATTTATTTACATTAATTTGATTTCATTCCTATAATAGTACATGGTAAATCCTATTCCTTTTGCAGAAAACTGCACCACTATTTTTGTTGAAGAATCTATGTGCCAAATGCATGGCCAAGTAATGTGGCCCCATCATGCATACTCTGGATGCAATGAACTCATCATGAGTTTAAGAATGGTCTATTGGGTTGTCTTGGCCAAGTTCTTGTTGCTTCTTTGGTCTCCACATTAACATCAATTTCTGCTTTCATGGCATTTGGTTTCATTTTTATTGCCTTTTCTTCATCCTTGAAGGTAGTTGTCAATCTTCATCTGCCTTTGGTTTGGAATTTCTGTGTTGTAGCCATCTCAATTTTTCTTCTATTCTTGATGATGCTTCTAGTCGAGCTTCCTCTCTCATCCTTTCCTCTTCTTACTTCCGATTTTGTGCTCCTAAGAGTCTTTCCAACATTCTTTCAGCTAATGGTTCCATGTACTTTTTGACTCTACAACCAGTTATGTAATTAGGAAGTACATCTCCATCTACTGTGTCTAAGTTCACTACTCCACTGGTGGATATTCGATTTATCAATAGTGGTCCATATCCACGTTGTTTTAACTTCTTTTCATGTTGTTTCAATGTGTATACCAATACTAGATCTCCTTCCTTTAAACCCTTATCTTTGATATGTGCATTGTAATATGCTTTTTGCCTTCTTTTTGCCGCATAAAGTCCTACCACTACCTGTAATCTAATCTCATGCAATTTTCAATTTGATCCAATTGTTGAGATAGTTTGTGATGCCCTTATGTGTTTTCCATTGGTTTACATGAGCTTGCTCAAGTAGATTTTTTTGTTCTGTGTCTTCTACGCATCTTAATAATAAGCCATTAGGTTCTTTGTAATATAGATTACCGGCCACAATATGTAGATTCCTTGATTGCATGAACACTTTCTTGTTGTCTCTATTGATCCTATAGTGTGCTCCATCCATGAGGATTGAAATCAGTTTTCTTGCCCATTTTGAACATACTTCCAAGTTGAACATGTATGTATCAGGTAGATCATCTGCTACTCTAGTAGGTGGTTCTCCATGTGTCATCCTTGATAAATGATCAGCTCTTATGTGAGTACTCCCTTTTTTAACTATCACTTCGAAATCAAATTCCATGAGTAATAGGAACCATCTCACTAGCCTTCTTGTATTGTAGGGTTTATTGACCAAGTACAATAGAGCTTGGTGGTTTATAAAAAACTTGAATTTATTGGTTAGGATGTGGTGTTGGAATTTTTTTATTGTGTTCACCATTCCTAGGCCTTCTCATTCAATAGTGGTATAGTTTCTTTCTGCTTGATTTAGTTGTCTACTAGCATATGCAATAGGGTGATATAACTTCCCTTCATCTGCAAATTGAGCTAGTGTGCATCCGATCACAAAATTAGATGTATCCACATGGATATGGAATGGTTTATTCTAGTTGGGTACCTTCAAAATAGGTGCATAGCTTAATCCTTGCTTTGAATCATTGAATGCCTTTTCGCATTACTCCATCCATGTGAATTATGTCAGCAACCTGTACAATGGTTTTGCAATAATGTCGGACATGTGAATGAACCTTTAGTAGTATCCACAATTTCCCATGAAAGCTTGTACTTCCTTTGCATTTCTTGGTCTAGGAAAGTCCAAGATGACCTTTTTTTTATCCTCATAAGTAGAGATATCATTCTTGGATACAACATGTCCTAGAATTTTCCCATGCCTTACCATAAAGACACATTTCTCCGGATTCAGCTGAATCTATATTGTCTGCATTTCTCGAATATTTTCCATAGCTCGGGAATGTGTTCAGTTCTTCTAGAAGAATATGTGCATAAGTCATCTATGTAAACCTCCATGCTTTTTCTTAGGAATTCTTTGAACACATGAAACATAAAGCTTTGGAAAGTTGCAAGAGCATTCATGAGCCCAAAAGACATCACTCAAAAGGTGTATACTCCCCATTCAGAAGCAAATGCCGTTTTATGTTGATCCTCTGTAGCAATGGCTACTTGGTTATAAATCGAGAATCCATCAAGGAAGTTGTAGACATCCTTGCCTACTACTCTTTCCAAGAGGTGGTCAGTTATGGGTAATGGATAACTATCACAAATAGTAGCTACATCAACCTTTTCCAAATTGATTCACACTCTAAGCTTATTGTTTTTCTTGGGTACTACAACTAGAGCTGACACCCATTCTATATGTTTGATTTTGTGGATAAATATTGATGGCAATAGTTTGTCGATTTCTTCATTAATTTTAGCACAATAGACATCATTATATGTGTAGGATCTTTGTTTCAAGGGTTTTGCATCAGGGGTCATTAGAGTTCTATGGGAGCAAATAAAAGGATCCACTCCTTGAGGTCTTTGTAGGTCCATGTGAATACATCTCTATATTCTATAATTAATTCTATCAATTATTGCTCCTCTTCTAGTGATACATCTTTCCCTACGTAGGTACATCTCTCCTCTTCCTCTTCCATAGTTACTATCACCTTCTTGGTTTGTTCCTTATTATCATATGCTTCTCCTTCCTAGGCTTCTCTTTTTAGTATTTGGATTGCTATTTTTTGTTCCTCTACTTCATACCTCTTGAAATGTTCTAGAACCTCAAAAAGATCCAGCGGCTACTCTGTTCGAACTTGAACTTCCTCATTGTGTTATGTCTCTAGGTATTTTTCTATGGTGAACACTCTTGGTGCCTCTACCTCTTTGTCAAGCTTAATCTCTTTTAAGTATTGCTCTTTTGAATCAAATTCTGGATCCATTTCAATGCCCTTGTAATCCTCTCTCCATTCCTTTTTCATTAATTCACCATTTTCCATTTCCTGGAGGATTATCATGTAAAGGTTCACATCATATCCTAGTTCATCTATACATTCATTCATTGTCAGTACTTCCTCGTTTACACATACATCTAGAGTGGCTAATATCTCCATCCATCCGTGTGGTTCGAGTGCTTCATCGGGAAATATTTGCGGCATGTATGTTGGGTCATTTACGGGTCTCTAATTCTTGTGTCCTATTGGCCATAATTGTGTTTTCCTATCCTCTCTTTTTGCTTCCTTACACATTCATAGCTGGACATCTTCCTTCATCCATGATTGGTTACTAGATCATGTGCTACAAATGGATAGATCATCTTCCTCTCTATGGATTGAGTTCCATTGTAATGGGGGTACATCTCTATATGCAAAGGTATGTGAATTTATCTTTGTGGTCATGCCTTGATATTGTAGATACAATGCATCTCTTCCCCAATCTTGCACAACTCTCAATTGTATCATGAATGGTCTTCCTAAGATCATTTCATAATTGCTAGCTTTTCCGAACAGGCATATGGCTAAAGTATGTTCAAATTCCACTCCACAAGTGGTCAGCATAACCTTTTCTAGGATTCTTAGTGGTCTTTAAACATGACCGTCTGCTAGCTGGGGTTTCATTCGCGTGGGTCATAGGGCCGGGCTTCCCCATTTTTCCTAGATCTCTTTAGTAATTATGCCTACACTTGCTTTGGTGTCTAAAATTGCTTTAGTCATGTTCCCGTTAAAAGTGATGGGTAGACATGTATTTCCTTCATCTCTCTCATTGAATTTGCCAACTTTATCTATTAGGATCTGGATGGTTGGCAAAGCCTCCACTTATTTACTCTCTTTGATAGATTCTTCCACTTCTAGATTCAATTGTTCGGCCAACTATCTCCACAGTTGGGGTTTTGCTCATAGTAATTCTTCTATCGTTAGTGAACATTGTATTTTCATTTTCTTAAGTTCTGATAAGTTATATTAAGTCTCATTTTTTGATCTTTCCTCTTTGCCCTTGATAGTGGGAGCATGGAATACTTCTGATTTTCTTTCGTACTCTCCCATATAGTTGGGTAGTGTGGATATGTTGTTTGATTCTTCTCGATTTTGATCCATGATTGATACCTCCTCATATACCTCTTCCAAGTCCAATACAGGTTGATTTTCCCAAGTGTCTAGTTCTTCAAAGGGTGGTAGATAATTCTCATTCTTTTTTCATCCTTCCTTTTGAATCTTGGCCCATAGGTTGGGTGGCCAATTTGCCTCTAGTTCTGGAATAATTGACACTTGTTCTTCCTTGTTTCTTAGACTTCTTTCTTCTTTTTTTCCTCTTTGGGTTCCTTTATTCGTTTTCGGTTGTTTGTTTCCAAGCATTCCTTGGATTTTTTTTCTGGTATTCTCATCTCTAGGAGGGTTGGGATAGTACATTTGAGTGTGGTTTGAGTTATTTCTATTAGTTTCCTACACGTTTCCAGTCTCTTCTTCTCCAATTCTCCACTTGCATAGTTATTTTCATGTTTCTCCATGCTAGGTCCAATCTTGATTCTCGACTGATACACTTTCAACCACATGTTCAAGTCTTTTGGCATGGGATCTACTAAGATTCATCCTGCCACTATTGGCTTAGATTCTTTGATTGCTTGATGGGTTGTCCTTTGCACTTCTTGATCATGATGCTTCTTTGTTTCTTCCACTGTTTTCCCTTCTTCCTCCATTTTCTTCTTCATCCATTTATTCTTCATTTTTTCTTTGAGTGGTAGTTGGGACTTTGTTGGGATTTTTTGGAAAATCTTGAAACAAATGTTCTTTACCACAATCATTATAGTAGCCTTCCCATACTCAGGGGGGGTGGTGGGTTCTATGGTGTCACAGTATCTCCATTGTTCATTCTCTCAAAAGTTCCTTGTCCCTCTAACTCTCCTCTATCATTAATCTATTTAGGATTTTCGGTTACTACATAGATCTCGCCCCTCTTGTCCATGTAAACACCACCTTCGTACGTGATAGCTAGTCTTGAAATTGTTTTGGATTCTGTAGTGTTTATCATTCTTGCTATTGACCTATTTAAACCATCAAGGTAGATGGGCACTCCTTGTAATTTAGTGGAAACATACTATAGGAAAGTCTGATATTCTCCTTCCACAATAGACATAAAATCTTCCCTATGTACTAAACTATGCAGGTCTTTGGAAGCCATGAGTCTTTCCTCCTCGGAGTCACTGGATGTATAGGAGTAGATAGAGTGATGGCTTGGTTGGGCTGCGCTTCCTGTAGAAGATATGACACTTCTTCGAATGCCTAACACTCATTTGGATCTCAAGTTCATTCACCACCTAGGTACTAGGTCTTTTATAAGCTCTATTGCCTTTCCTCGCTTCTCCCAATTTTTTATTTTCTCTCACTTTTCTCTTTTAGGCTATTTTGGCTCCCCACAATACATGATACCTCTCGGGGCAATACCACATCCACACAATATGCGATACTTCCCTAGACGATAGGATATTGCTTGACCCACGATACATCATATCACTCTGTCGTGATACACAATACTACTTTTACTCGATACACGATACCACTTTTTCAACGATACACAATGTCACTTTTCATGATACGATACCGTTAGACTTAGCGATACAGAATACCCATTGATCGCAATACATGATACTAGTTTTGCAGTATGATACTTGTCTACAAACAATACACAATACCTCTCATTAGATAATACACGATGCCTTGTTGTGATGATACCACCTTTTTGCGATACACGATACCACTATGCTTACGATACAATACTCGCCGGTCACGATACTTGATGTGAGATGATACACGATACCAGACGTAGATGATATGTGATACTTCAACTTGATGATACATGATACCTATCCAATATCGTGATACTCAAAGAGGCGATACACGATACTTGGCGAGTATCGTGATACAAGGGAATTCTAGTATCACGATACCAAAACTCAACCAACCGTGATACTTCAACCAAATATGGTCTAACTTTCAAACTTTCTTGTGCAAAATGTGCCTCACACACTCCTCTTCTCTTTCAAGCAACTGTGGCTGAACACTCTCACTCCAACCCTTTTAAGCTACCCCATGATACCATTACTGTGTCGTGTCATGTTTATGAGTGCTCTACTGATTTTCAAAGAGTTTCACAATGAAAATAATCACCTTTAGAAGTAGATCTTCACATGCTTGTTCTCAAACAATTGCTAATCTTTGTGTTCTTCACAATACCATGCCCACGATACTGCTCGTAGCTTTTCCATGATACTTGCTTCAAAACAAGTGACTGGAAACTAAAATGATTCTGTATTTTAGGGCCTTGGGTGACCAAGGGCCTGAACTAATAAAAACCAATTTTTTCTTCTTTTTTCTCCTTCCTTCTTTTGAATTTTTGGTGGTAACCTACCTACCCTAACCCTACCTCTCTCTCTTTGCTAAACCCTAACTCTTTCGCACTCCCTCACTCCTAACCCTATGAACTCATTACAGATACCCCTAAAGTGTGAAGTAACAAGTGCTAAATTGTTTTGTGACTTGCCATTGCGTGAAATTTACATCTACTCACACCACTCATTCATTCTATAGCTATCACCATCACGTAGGCACCTTGATTGGAATAGTTCATTGACAACCATACCAAAAACATGTGTACCTAAGTCCTAGGGCTTTAGAGACTTGTGTCAATTGAGACTATACCTCAATCGCTCCACAAGTGCATATAGTGGTGGATTAATACACATTTAATTATCAATCCATGAAATTAGACATATCAAGTGTATGAAGACATGTGCACACATGATGGTATGTGAAGTGACAATGATACACTTTAGTTCAGCTACCTCTCCAACTCCTTAATCCTCTAAAAATGCATGCCGTGATACTTGCAATAGTAGTAAGCACAAATTTGGACTTTTCTCTCAGTTGAGAACTCCAAACATGGTCATATTAGTAAGCATAAATTTGGACTTTTCTCTCAGCTTAGAACTCTGAACAATGATCATAGTAGTAGCAGATTTTCGAAGCCCTCGACAAGATGCATCTAATGGTGGTATTTATAGTCGAATTTGACAAATGTGCTTCAAGTTATGAGCAAAATAGTGAATGGTGGGAAACACTACTTCCACTCCACAGCTCACCAAGCTTCACACAAGCATTACAATAGCTAAAACGAGAGGGAATGGGTTATAAAACACTCCTAAGCACACATTTCAAGCATGAAACACACACTCGGGCTCTTGGAGAAGAAGATACTGAGCAAAGAAGAGGCAAATTTGAAATTTTTAGCTTGATTACTCACAATGGCCAGAAGTTCTTACAAAGAGTCATCGTGACTTATATACATGTGCCCTAAAAATGCTCCTTTCACACAAGAGACTGACACTTTTATTGACAAACACTAAATTCCTACTATGTTAGAAGGATTCTGTTACAACTTTTGGGATTTATACATCTAGAGGATTCCTCTAGGACATCTACATGGCTCATGATGGAACTTGAAGAAGAAAAATTGTGCCTAACTTTGAAAATTTTTGGGTCTTGCTTTTCTTTGCTTCTTTCCTCTACATCAGGCACCTACAAGACTCAACAAAGCTATGTCCAGTAGTTTAGAACGTGGGCCTAGCAGAGTACTTCAATGTCAAACTTCCAAAGCCCAACTTTATGCCTTATTACTATCTCATCAACTCTCTAACACCCAACAAGGACCCCAGAGCATCCAACACATTTGTGATACCATCATTAGTGTGTGACAATGAATCGAAATGATTTTTTTTTACTAATAAATTATTGTGTGAAGCCTTGGATATGAGGGGTATGCACATGCCCATAGAGAAAGAAGGCCTAGTTCCTGATAGTATGAAGAATAGGAACCTCACAAAGCTTAAGGATATGGTGGCTATGACACCCAACATATTTGTCCACCTAAGAATGTTTATGTAGCATTTTGTCTTCCCAAGACAGGATAGTTTTATGATGGCTCACAAGAAAGTATGGTTCAACTTGTATTTATCCGACACTTAGAACATGACCATCAATTCATTCTATTGGGTTATTGTGTACCTAAGTCACGAAGTCTTAGGGACTTGTGTCAAAGAGACTAAATCTCGTTTGCCACACAAGTGCATATAGTGGTGGATTGACACACGCTTAATTATCAATCCGATGAACCAACCTAACCAAGTGTATGAGGACTTGTGCGCACATGATGGAAATTGAAGTGGTTCAACTAATAAGCATGAGAAAAGACTAATCTACCTCTCCTACTCACTTAACCTCTGAAAGTGTCTGCCGCGATACCACTTACAGCAGTAATTACGAATTCGAATGTTTCTCCCAGCTGCAAACTCCAAATATGGCCAATAGTGGGTTCTTTTGAAGCTCTCGATGAGATGCATCTATTGGTGGTATCTTCACTCGAATCTGACAATGGCTCTTCAAGTTATGGCCAAAATGGAGGAAACACACACACTAACTCCACAACTCCTACTTGCTCACACACACACTACAGTAGCTCAAAAATGATGGGGAGGGGTAGACAATAGTCCTACACACACAATCCAAGCTTCACACACACACAAA
This sequence comes from Ceratopteris richardii, assembly GCA_020310875.1. Lineage (NCBI taxonomy): Eukaryota > Viridiplantae > Streptophyta > Polypodiopsida > Polypodiales > Pteridaceae > Ceratopteris > Ceratopteris richardii. Next base: position 58,827,123 of record CM035436.1, on the reverse strand, counting down.
AGATCATAGAGAAGATGAAAATCTGCAAGAAAGAAGCTAATTCGAAATTCAGGAGCTCTCCTTCTTCACAATGGCAAAAAGTCTTTACAAAGAGTCACAAAGTGACTTATATACATGTGCCCTAAAAATGGTCCTTTCACACAAGTGACCGACACTTTATTGGTTAAACTCTACTTTCCTATTATTTTACAAGGAACATATTACAAGAATTTGGGATTATACATCTAGAGGACTCCTCTAGTGCATTTACATAGCATTTAGGGAATTTTCTAGGACTTTGAAGAAAAAAATATGCCCATTAATTTGAAAATTTTGGGGCTCTTCTTTTGTGCCTGTTTGCTCTACAACACTCTTCCCCTCTTTGTCTCTATCGTCCCTTGACATGCTTTTTCTTTTCGTTTGTAGCTTGTCTAAGGCTTCTGAATACACGTGCCTAGTGGTCGAAGAAGCGATAAGGACTATCAGAGAATTTGTTACTTTATCCGAGGTATGTCCTTTGCTTCCGTTTTCCCCTTGGTATTCCTTATATCACAATTCTGGGTTGTTGTATTAAGTCGGGCTGCCACGCACGCCATCAGTGGCTAAGACTGTGATGTTCTTAGTCACCCTCTTCAACTTTTCAGCCTCTGCCTCTTTCTAACTTTTGGTCTTTTGATATGTCTTTGTCTTCACACATCTGACCCTGTTGTATTGCTTGGAGCCTGTTTACTTTCTTCCACCACATGCCTTAATTTGCTGACCTCTACTCTCTTTTAAGAGAGCATTACATTTCAAAGGCCCTATTTTTTAATCTTCTTTGTCATCCTTTAGGACCTATTCCATTTCTTCCCACTGCAGGCATCCAGTGGACGAGGAGGCAACTAGGACCTTCAGACAATTGGTTATCTTATCCAATGAAGAGTCCTTCGTGTGCAGTCTCTCTCCTTGAATTGTTTCGCTTCACCACTAGCTCCTAGTGGATGAGGAAGCTGTGTGCAACCTCCCATGAAATGTCCTGGTTTTTATCTTTTTTTAATTCCACTCCTCAGAACTTGGACCTTTGGCGTTGTCGCCGGATGTGTGCCCCTGCGGGGCTTTGGGCAGAGAGTTGTTCTTTTTCTTGATGATCTTTATTCGTTACTGAGAAGCTTTATTCTTTGATTTTCTTCTTCTTCTCCTTTTGCTTGATTCCCCTTCCACACGTCCCTCCTCCTGAACTCTATTGTCCCCGACAGGCTTTTTGTGGTGACGTGAGTATGTCTGGATGATTTGTTGCTCTCGTTGATTCGGCAAATTTGCATGACATAGCATGAGTTCTTTCCATTGACTCTATGATCTACAAAGAAACTCACTTCATAGGCCACCATCCTGGCATTAAGATTCGAAGCCATTTTTACAAAAATCTCAGAGTCTATTTCAAAAAATCTAGTGAAAAATGCTTCTTCAAAAAGTCTACATGTAGACACTGGGCAAAAACATAAGCCTTAAATATATAGCCATAAGCGTTAATCGGCTCGGTATAGTGGATAGATTAAAAATGAGGGCGTCTGATCCCTGATTAATGTCGATGAAGTTTAAATAAGTATATTGAGCGTGCGGAAACACTTTAATAACTGTAAGTAACATGCTCAAAATCGTATTAGTCATTTTAATGGATAGATCTGGTACAAGTGCATATCGAGCTATCCAAAATTTGATTGTCTTGATCATGTATTCCTCAATCGGTAAATAATCTCGTGGTGGAATTGGTAGTAGAGGATAGTTGAGCCATTGATTATTAATGCTTCCCTAGCACTGACCTTCCCAAAATTGCATCCAGGAGCGTCTTTTGGGTAATGGGCAAAAAGATCAATTTACCTAAAGTATGTATGGTGATGATTCCCATTGTACCCTTAGTGTCAAATTCTTCTCCAAAAAATTCCTCCTCCATATGGGATCAGCTTTGTCAAATTCCTCTTGAGTGTAGGTGAATGTTTGCATGCTAAACTCGAGGTTGCAATCTGGCTCTTTATTGGTTGTGTTCTTTATATATTGCTATGTTTGCTCTTTAAGTAAACCATATGGTACATTGAATGGTTTCATAATTAGTCCCAGATTCTTGCTTTTGATCTTTGCTTCCTTCATGACTTTCACCACTTCATCTTCGAAATCTTCTGTAAGTTGGGACACCAGTAGTGCCCTCTCGTGTCGGCTCAGTTCTGCAATATCCCGATGAGTTCTTTCAGAATGGATCTCTGTTTCCTCCCTTATCGGTGAATGATGTAAGGGGGGAGAGAGAGGACGTACCTCAATCTCCTCAGTAGCCGCTGTGGAGTGTGGAACTACTGGTGTCCCCTCTTTTAACTTCTGTGCTAGTTGATCCTGTAGTTGTTTGATCAATTCATCTTTGTTTTTAATCTCCTCGTTGGCCTTCAGAATCGTTTCTTTTTTTTTAGGAGCTCTTCTCCTACAACAACGAGTTGATCAATGTCTTCTTTACATTGTGCTATATACCTATTTTTGGCTGTTTTCCACTTTGTCCTTAGTTCCGCGGTATCGTTCATATACCTCTTCTCCCATTTTGCAATGATGGCCTGCTCCTGCTTGAGCTAATCTTCATACCTAGCTATCTTTTCTTCGAATGCTTTTGTGTCCCTTTCTAGCATGTTAGGCGCTTCTATAGGTTGATTACATAGAAGAGCTGTCATCAGCTCCTTGTTTCTATTTTGTATGTTCTCTGCTTCTTCCATATATATTTTGATTTGTGATTCTGGTATTTTGCTTCTGGCATTCATGCGTATTTTATCAGCCTCGCTAGCTTCATATTTCCTTTGTAAAGCCTGTAGTTGGTCTTTCAATTTATGATTTTCTGTCTCTAGTGTGTTGCATTGTTGCTTGGCTTCTTGGACTTCCTTCTCTTTATCTGCTATGTTCTTTTGAGCTTGAATCAATTGGGCAGAAAGGATCCTACCCATTTTGTGAAGTTGATTCTTTCCCCACATCGCCTTGTCATAGTCAGCATCAGCCTCAAGCATTAACTATTGAGTGTCCATGGTGGTCTTGATCATATGTTGCACCACTGGCTTGAGCTGAGCAACGTCCACGTTCAACCAAGTTTTTGGGATGCTTGGAGCTTCCCCTGTTCGTACATGCTTTCCATGCTCCACACGTATAGTCTCATTATGTGGTTGCCTGATTTGGAGCTACACTTCTTGTTCTTGGTTCTCGTCTTCTTTATTAACGATCTTCGTGACACTCCCTTGAAAGGTAACATCCATAGGGGAGGGTTCTACCACTACCCTTATTGGTGTAAAGGGTTCTGACTCTTCCACTGTATTATCTTCTGGTTCTTCCTTGGGATTTTTGAATAATCCCTCTCCTGCAAGCATAGTCTCTTGGATTTGAATACTAGATGCTTCATTTAACTTGATGACATGTACCCTTTCTGGGGAGGCCTCCTTCCCTGCCTTGTCTTGGCTGGAGCTGATGGGCATTTGATCCACCTTCCTGCCCTCCTCTTCCACATTCTTGTTCACTTCAGTTAACTCCTCCCATTGTCCATCATCCTTGGACTCACTTCGAATGTCCACATTCAGTAAAGAGGTGTCTGGTTCTTCTTGTGCATCTGATGATGAGCTTGATTTTACTAAACCCAATTCCCTGTATCTATGCACCTTAGTTAGCCTCTTTCTTTGTTCTAATTCTTGACCGGCTTGCTGGTAATGGTGTCCTTGCACTGGTAGATTGACTTGACCTTGAGTGTACTGGTGTGTGGCTTCCATTGCTTTGGCCAATTCTTCTTTTGTGATCGGTTGACGGTCTTCAAGTGTCCTTCTTGGAAGCACATGTGCCCTTTTGGACGCTGGAACTTCTACTTCTGCTTGCATCATTTCCCTTAGTCTCTTTGTATCTCTCATTTTAGGTTGGGAGTTAGTTTCCAATGACCTTGACTCCTTTCTTCTTCCTAGGGACTGTTGCAACCTTTGCATATTTGGCCATAGCTTCTGATGATGGCATCTCTCTCAAATGCTCTCTAATGCCCAAGGCATGATATATCAATATGGTCAAGGCCACACTTCCATTTTGAAACTTCTTGTGATTCCACTGCTTCTTTGCCTCGAACAAACGCTCTTGAATATAAGGAGTCATATTGACTTGATTTCCGATTTTCTTAATAGCATGTGACAACATTTGTACTACAATCTTTTGTGGAGCCGTGTACCTGTGCATGTTTAGAAAACAAAAGTGCTGATGGATGAGCCTCACTTCATCTTCAATATCAATGCGATTGATGTCATTGAAGGTTCGGGTCTTTGCTCCTCGACTTTCCTCCTTCAAGACTGTGGTCTCGTCCTTCTCCCATCCAAAAAGCTTCCTTAATTAATTCATGTGTAAATTGAATCACGACCCATTCACCAACTGCGTCCATAACTCTAGCCTCCGGTACCAATGGGTCATGCAGGGCAGGCTGCAGAGTATTCATAACTTGGGCACATCGCTGAAAATCGGGCTTGTAGATCGGTAACTCAAAGTATTTATGAATGCCCGCCTTCTTCATAATGTCCATGGTTGATGTGAGCTCATGTACTACCTTGAAGTCTTTTGACATCATAGGGAACCGGTGATCTATATCCATGATTTTGATGGTTACTAGGAATAAGAAATCCCCTGTTGGCTGATCATCTCTAAACCAATGACCCTTTGCTTTAGTCACACTTTGCAGAGGGAATTCCAACACTTCCTCCTGAATGGTAGCTTCAGACTCTTCAGAAGCCATCTACACTCGTAATGAAAAGAGCATTAGCTTCTATAGAACACATGTCTTTAGTGATGTGTGTTGTAGTGACATTTTTTTCGTTGCGTCACTCCGTTTCCCTTGTTTGCATAAGAAGGGTCTATTACCGCATATTTTTTCATTTTCACTTCTGAAAGAAAACAAGAATTAGGATAGCCGACGCTTATTTATTTACATAGTAGGTCCATTCCTATGAAAGTAGAAGCTATGACCTGTCCCCAAGTGGAGAATGTGCACCACTAATTCTTTTGTGTATCTCATGTGCCGAATGCCTCACCTCGTAATGTGGCCCGATCATGCATGCCTTAGGTGCATTTGAGGCTTCATGTGTGCAAATGAAATCCTCTTGGTTCGGTTGTTCCACCCCTTGCTGTTGCTTTGGTTTCCATATCCATTTTGTAGTATAGGTTTTAAACCTTGTTTCCTCTTTGTTTTGTCGTGCTGCGTGTGTATCTCTTCTTTCTTTTGTTGTTCGAGTTGTGGGGTTCCTTCTTTTTCGGTATCTGTGACGAGTCTCGCTTGGCTTTATGGTACTATTGTGTGGATATAATGTTCCTTCCTACTTGTCTATTTCTTGGGTGGCCACCTGTCTGACCTGCTTTGGAATCCACATTTGTTGTCGTGTTCTTTGAGCTTCCACTAATGCCTTTGGAAGCCATACCCTCAGGAGTTGCTTTGATTCTGATTTAGGTGAAGAAGAACCCTTGTATGCCCTTGTCTTCCTATGATGAATGACTTGTACTGGTGTTGCCTTCTTTGATTCCTTCACTCGATCCTTACGAACTCACTTGAAGTTAGCCTTTCTTGATTGCGAGTAGTTGATGGTGGATTTCCAGGCTGCTGATCGCTCTTTTTCATAGAAGGCTTTAAGAGTATTGTCCTCCTTGGTTCCCTTCTATTCACCAGTCAAGTAGGATGAATCTACTTTCTCCTTGGATACATTGGGGTTTGAATTCCTTTCTTCTGTCGGACCTGCTTCTGATTAATTTGTGTTGAAATCATTTGTCATGTGCTCTTCCATGATTTGTTCAACACTTTTGATGATTCCCGGTCTATGAGAGGGTTTCTCTCCTAATAGATTGAATATTTCCTTGTGCCCTATTTTGGTTGAATTGTATCCTTGAGCTAGGTGGATGCTCACCTCATTCTCAATGATCCAATCTTGTCCTAGGATCAAGTTCTCTATTATTCCTCATCTCTTCATATGAGAACTCGTTGTTCCATAGTTGAATTTCCTAGGTGGAGGGATACTCTGGCTTCTCCAATACATTCTATAACTTGAACTGCCACACCTATCATGCGTGCTTTCGTAGGTGTCAACATTGTTTGAAGATCCGTGACGATCGTACTTCGTATGCAACTGAGTGCTACTCCTGAATCTACCAAGGCATCGATTAGCTGGTACTCTGTCGTTCCAATTCCTAGGTTTAAGTAAGGCTAGGACATGCAGACATTGGTTGTGTTGGATTTATGAACCTGGTAATTAGCCATGGGAATAGGCTCTTCTCCTTGTAGATATCGTTCATCTCTTTGCCTTATCCACTCTTTCTGTTTCTTGATACGCTCTAAGGCTTCTTGCTGTGCTTCCTCTTGAATCCGCTCTTCCTCTCTCTTCCTATTTTGCACACCTACAAGGCGCACTAACATTTGGTCCGTCAATGGCTCCATATATCATTTCACTCGACATCCACTTATGTAGTTAGGAAGAACATCGCCATCTAGAGTAGCTAGATTAACCGCTCCACTAGTGGAAATCCTATTGATTATTAGTGGTCCGTATTCGCGCTTTTGTAACTTCTTAGCATGTTTCTTCAAGGTGTAGACCAGAACTAAATCTCCTTCTTTTAGTCCTTTGTCTTTGATGTGCGCATCATAATATGCCTTTTGTCTTCTCTTGGCCGCATAAATTCCTGCAACCGCTTGTATTCTAGTCTCATGTAGTTTCTCAATTTGGTCTAGTTGCTTGGATAACTCATGCCCGGTCCACTCATACTGTTGGGCTACTCTCAAAGTGGGCACTAAAAAATCCATCGACAAGATTGCATTCTGTCCATACACAAGGTTGAATGGGGTAGTCCCAATGGCCATCTTGTACATGACGCAGAAGGCCCAAATTGCATGATGCAATTGTTTGTCCCAATCTGACCTTCCACTATTGACTATCTTGGTCAATATTGTACATAACACCTTGTTGGAACTTTCGGCTTGACCGTTGGCCTGTGGGTGATACGAGGCTGATTTTTTATGGATTACTAAGAATTCATTCATTAAGGACTCTATGACTTCATTGATGAAATGCATTCCTTGGTCACTCACTATCTCAATTGGTAATCCAAAGCGGGTGAAGATGTGTTCAAAAAGAAACTTAGCAGTGGTCTGAGCATAATTCTTTCTAGTAGCCTTCACCTCCACCCATTTAATCAAATAATCTGTGGCTACCATTATGTATTCGGCATGTGATCCTTTGGCTGGTGGGTTAATGGGTCCTATGAAATCAATACCCCATTTGGAAAATGCTCTAGTGCAAACCATAGGTCTCAATGGCATGTCATCTCGCCGAATCGGGTATTTGGCCCTTTGGCATGTCTCACAACTTCGGACATAGGTGTCAGCATCCATATGTAGAGTTGGTCACCACAAGCCAGAAAAGAGGATCATTTTTATAGTTCTATCGGCTTAAAAATGACCTCTTGCAGCACCTGCATGTGCCATCTCTAATATGGGTAAGTATTCTCCCTCATGCACACATAGCCGTAACTGATTGTCTTTCCCTCTCTTGAATAATTGTCTTCCTATGATTACATAGTCTTTACTCATTTCCTCTAGGGATCGTTTCTTGGCCAAACTGATTCCTTCCTCGTATTCTCGTGTTTTTAGAAATTTCACTAATGTCTCACTCCATTTGGGTGCTATTGTCGAGAAGGGTAAAGATGTATGATCATCTGGTATGGTTTCTTGACACTCCACGCAATTATTGATGTATTCATGGACATCTTTAGGCATATCAGGCCAGTATACTCCTAGCCGTTTCAATTCTCTTAGAGTTCCATGAATTCCTTTGTGCGTTTTCCATTTGTTTACATGGGCTTGTTCAATCAACTTCTTTTGTTCGTCTTCCTCAACACATCTTCACAGTACACCGTTGGGTTCCTTATAGTACACACTCCGTGCAATAATGTGCAAGTTACGTGATTGCAGAATTTACTTTTTACTCCCTTTATTAATTGAGTGTTGTGGGCCATGAGTGAGTATCGGAATTAGTTTCTCTGCCCACTTTGGACACACTTCCAAATTAAACAGATAAGTGTTTGGCAAATCGTCTGGTACTTTACTTGGTGGTTTGTCATGTGTTATTCTAGAGAGATGATCCGCTCTTACATGGGTATTTCCCTTTTTCACAATTACTTCAAAGTCGAACTCGACACGATACCAAGAATACTCACGATATGATACCGGTGCTGTTGCGATACGATACCGCAATGATGCACGATACGATACTCGAGTTCTGCGCGATACTATACTCCCTAAACGCACGATACGATACTGCAAGGGGTAATGATACGATACTGGATTTGTGCGCGATACGATACTGCTCGGTCGAGGATACGATACCGTGACCGGTAAATCCCGACAAAGCCCAATTTTTTCTTTCAAAGAGTATCTAGGGCATATGGTTTCAGTTGATGAAGTCAAGATGGATCCCAAGAAGATATAAGTTTTTAGGAATTTCTAATCCTATCGAAAATTCATTTCATATGTTTCATCAATTGCAATACCTATAAGAATTTGCTTCAAAGCAAAGCACCTTTTGCATGGATGCAACAATAGGATAGCTTTAATACTCTTAAGCAAGTTAGTTCAACGGCTTAAGCTCAAAAGTGGTAGATCCGAAGCAACCATTTGAGTTGGAGACAAATGGGAGTGGCATAGCCATAGAACTAGTTTTGAGGCAAGATGACAAGCCTATAGCTTTTGAAAGTAAGAAGTTTAGTGCACAATGTAATTGGCCAATGCATGAATAAGAGTTATATGCAATAGTGCATGCTCTTAAAGTCTAGAGACATTATCTTTATGATGCAATCTTTAAGGTATACACAGATCACCATATACTCAAGATACTTTGGCAATAAGCCATTTGTTTGAGATAGAAAAGTTCATTGGGTTGAGTTCATGCAAGAGAGTTCATGCAAGAGTTTTATATGGTTTCTTATATAGAAAAGGCAAAGCAAACAAAGTAGTTGATGCATTATCTCAAATAATGCATCAAATGAGCTTTTTACAATTCTAAAAAGCTCATTGTTTCACGAGATTAAAGAAGCACACATGCAAGATCCACACTTGTTACATATTATTAGAGCTATCAATGATGACTCTATTATAAGAAATGAAACAATGCTATCTACTTCCCCTACCACAGCAAACAAGTCAAGTCTATATTCCAATTTCTCAATGCAGAATGGAATAGTCAAATAGAGGAAATGTTAGTGAATTAAATTCCCAATATATGACAAAATTAAATGCATGATAACCATGATGCCCTTTGTTAGGGCATCCTCGTATTGCCAACACCATTCCACTGGTCAAAAGAACATTTTGAGAGAATGAGAAGAATTTTTGTTTGTCGTTGTGACAACCTCTGTTTTTCTATCCAAGCCATTTCAGTGCTTGGGGGATATGCCTTGCGGCACCTAATTGTGCGCAACTATGAGGGGTACTAGTACTCCTCATGCCAAGCTCTCATTGTTCATCCCTTATGAAAGTGAGTTGCAAACATAATATAAAAACGTGTTCTTTGGCAATCACCCTTGCGTCCTGTGTCCAGTTTCGTGCATGCTTGGGTTGAACGTCTCACAACTCCCCCCCCTGCCCTCCCTCCCCCCTGCTTCCCCCGCCCCCTCCCTCCCTTCCCTCCCCCCCCCCCCCCCCCCTCCACCCTTCCCCCCCTTTCCCTCCCCCTCCTCCTCCTCCCTCCCCCCTTTCCCTCCCTCCCTCTGTGTGTGTGTGTGTGTGTGTGTGTGTGTAAGAGAGAGAGAGAGAGAGAGAGAGAGAGAGAGAGAGAAATCCCATCTCATGAAAACCCCCACCCCAAAAAAAATAATACAAGACACATAGATAAGGAGACCTAGAAAACTCAACAAATTATCCCAGTCTGGTCTTACAGATCATTTTGCTTTTCGGCAGACTTTGACATGCCATTCAGCACACGTGTGTGTGTGTGTGTGTGTGTGTGTGTGTGTGTGTGTGTGTGTGTGTGTGTGTGTGTGTGTGTGTGTGTGTGTGTGTGTGCGCGCGCGCGCATGCGTATGGCTGGGGAGGGATGGGAAGAAAAAGGGGAAAAAAGAAGAGACTGAGGGGAGAAAGAGGGGAGGCGAGACAGTATATACATCAGAGACTATACAATTGAATGCCAAAATCCATGATACAAAGCATAATTGACACCATCAAAAGGTTTTAAACAAATGAGAATTTAAGGGAATCTGGCAGAAAGTCCACCATGGTTTTGATATGCATCATCTCTGTTGCAAATGTATGTCCATCCTCTTCTTCCTTTTCTGGATCTGTCGTTTGGCATTGAGCTTAATCTTTCTCTTGGCATGAGCCATAGGATCTAAAAGTACTTTCAGTTTCTTTGCACGCTTGCGTGTTTCCCGGATATCCTTTGTCTTTTTCCGTGTCTCATTGTATGCATGCACGAAATCCTCAAAACCCACTGTCTCTCTAATGCGGCCTAGGACAGCCTCAGCAAGTGTTCTCAATTCAGCTACAAAAGCAGAATAACACAGGCATTAGCTTAATCATAACTACAACCATACAGGAAGAGGAATCTACAGTATGGCATAAACGGTCTTCATTACTGGTTCTTAGGAGCAGCATCATTCTCCCCTTCATAATATTATGTATTTGTGCACGTGTACTGCTTCTGCATGAGTGCATGAATGATGAAAAGATGAAGGTGTACGTAAGTGCAAAAAATGAGAAGTGTGCATGAGCGCATGGAAAGGTGGAAGTGTAGCCTTCTGTTTGCAGATGCCACTGGATATTTTATGTTTACTTCCTGCCTCATTATGTACACTGGTAAAATGCACACAAAGCATAATGCACCCATGCACATGCAGTATGTGTGGGTGCATATATTAGGCTCCCCCCCTCTCGCTAATTATGTAGACCAGTACATTGGCATGTACACAGGACAAACATATATTCGAGCTTATCTGCATTCTAGTTGTACGAGACCAGATATGTTCACACTAGTAGATCTCACATAGATGTACTCACATTCATCTGTGAATTTATATGCATCAAAAATGCGTTCATCACATCTGCCTAACTGTTTGCCATAGCATGCAAACACCATGTGAGAACCAATACAACATACACAGACACCATGAACTCATGGAGCATGTACATAGGTGCATGTATTAGGCTTTCACCCCTCTAGCTAATTATGTAGACCAGTACATTGGTAGGTGCATGTATTAGGTTTTCACCACTCTAGCTAATTATGTAGACCAGTACATTGGCATGTACACAGTGCATACATAAATTCAGACTTCTTTGCATTTCAGGTACCAGACCAGACATGTTCACACATGTAGATGTCACCTAAACGTACTCATTCATCTGTATTGAAAATGTGTTCATCAAAAATCTGTAACTGTTTGCCATAGCATGCGAACACAGTGTATTATTTAAACTTCACAACATACAAATATCTTTCCTCTGTCCCATCTAATTTACCTGAAACAGTCCTTGCAGTAGTAGACTCTGAAGTTCGATGCAATGGGCAGAGCATACTGCACAAATAAGGTTGTACTCCATCTTTGCCAAGGTGTATCAGCAATCCATCATAAAGGTGGAAGACAGTCGTCATCTGTAAATCATTCGATTTTAATGCAATCTTTTCCAAGGTTTTAAATATTGGATAAAGCCCATAATATTTGATATCCAAGGTTTCCTTCATGCTATTTCCAGGGATAGCTGAAACCCTGTGGAAATTATTCATCTGGGGTAGTCTACAAAATTCTTTTAACATGAGATCCTCCACCTTTAGCATATCTAGTGCTTCCCTAGCTCTGCCTTGAGCTTCTGAATCCTTCTCATGTACAACATCCATCCATGATAATTTATCTTTTCCATGAAAAAAGCGGTGCAATGTTGAGATGGAAAAAAACAGATTTTTCTCAAGAAGGCTGGCCAAATCTTCATCTAGTTCTGAATCAAGTTGCAAACTAAGGATGGCAAATATTTGCATAAGCCTGCTGGGCTGCAAAAGAAAAGGTTGCTGGGTATTCAACTTCATAGGCATTGCTTCCTTGATCCCATTAGAAGCTCCCGAGGCAACAAAATACATATCCAAAAGTCGAGATGATGACTTCCGGACCCACGCATGTTGATGTAACAGAAGCAGTACCAAAATCTCCCATAGTCCCTGAGAAAATCAAAGAGCACATATAATTGCATAAATCCAACATCGATGATTTAAGCTCTCCATATTTTCTTGCTACACTGGCTTTAGTAGCTTCAAGTAATAAATAAATAAATAAATAAGAAAAAAGGAAACACATAATGTGTATGGTTACATAATAACTTCTTAACACAAGTGGCATTTACATTCATGGTAGCAAAAATTCTACACTCTTAAGCTTTTTATACATGCTTATATGTATCCTCAGCAGAAGTTCATCTTCAACTAATTCAGCCAGCCATTCCATCACACATAGTACATGCTGAATGCTGGGACAATAAATAACATTATGAGTGCCCAGAAGCACTTGTGGAATTACTCATTAACATGCCAACTCACAGAGAAAATCCACCTTACCCACACATACACGCATGTCTAGTCCTGAATGGAGCTGCACTGTCGATTCAGAGAACACATACACACAAAGATCTTTACATATAAATGATCATTAAAATGAAAGGCAGATTTCTCAAGAAGGTAAAATCATGGAAGCGTGCATACCTCATTACTTTTTTCAAGCATTACATCAGGAAACTGTTTCATCAGCTTTTCAACCAGCGTCAGGATGCAATATGCCTCTTGCCAAAGCACAGGTCCTATATCTGTAGCAATCCTCCTTTTCTCAGCACCATTAACTTCCAACACATGATCTAATATTCTATAAGACAACATCAGTGTATCTTTTAAGTACGTAAGATATTTAGCTTCCATAACTTCTACCATAAATCCCAACACCTGGATACACAACAGAAAAGAGGCAAAGTTAAGCCAGTGCTCTCCTAAACAATTTGCATATACATGGAAGCATAATCTTTTAACATTGTTAAATGCTACAGAATAGATAGTAATTCTGTGCAAGAAATGCTTTGTCTTTGCTTGTGACTAACAGTTTTTGAAAACATGCAATATGTCATTGAAACCTTCATAATCCAGTTAAAATCGCAAGCACCCAGAAACACATTAATACGCCACTGGTAATGCATGATCCTACGTTGTTGCATGTGTCATCTGTGATTGTAAAAGACAATTATTACCTCGTTCGACATGCTGAATGATGGTGCATCAGGTTACCTAAGAATATGAAGGAAAGAGAGGTAAGAGACACAGAGGGAAAGACCGAATACTTGGCCAGCTGCACGCCAAAGGTGATGTTTATCTTCTCGCAACCAAGAGAAACAAAACTGCAATACGCGTTGCAATGAGCGATGGCTTATTCTTTTAATCAAAAGCTTCAAGATGCTTCCAATCATTAGTCTTAGCTGGTTTGAGTCATCATTCAGTAGTCTCGTCACCAAAGGGAGAAAAACAGTTTCAAACTGTTCATCAATAGCTTGAGCTGGAAACTTGACAATAACTGCATGTAGCATTTCCAAGACTGCCTCCCTTCCAGTTGCATTCACATAGCTTAAAATCATCAAGAAAATCCATCAGTAGCAGGCATGTGTATGTGCATGTATGCAGAGGTGCATGCACACTTCCATGCCTGTACATGCATGTGCATGTGTGTGTGTGTGTGTGCACACGCACGCATGTGTGTATATGCATGTGTGCGTGTGAGAGAGAGTGCACATGCACATGCATGCGCGTGCCTGGATGTGTCCATGTGTGGGTGTGGGTGTCTCTGTGTGTGTGTGTGTGTGTGTGTGTGTGTGTGTGTGTGTGTGTGTTGTGGAGGCGGGCAGGGGGGCCAGGTCTGGGTGGGCGCCAATATGTGTTTGGGTGCATGTTTTCGGGGTTGGGGTGTAGTTGGGTTTTTTTCCCTTTTTCCCCGTGTTTTTTTTTTTGGGGGGGGAAGGGAGGGGGGGGGGGGGGGGGGGGGGGGGGGGGGGTGTATGTGTGTGCGCATGCACGCGTACACGTGTGCGTGTGCATGCACGCACATGCGTGGATGTGTGTCTCTGCGTGCATGCATGTGTGCATGTAGGCATGCCTGCAATTGCATGCATACTACAAATTCCTGAAAACACAAAGTTTTCAAAAAACTGACCTGAGATTCACAACAAGAAAATCTAAATGTTGCTGAAGTCTCCTAGAACCAAGTGGATAGTCCAAAAGAAACTGCAACATGATCTGCCTGCAATATTGCTGGATAGACGGAACATGACTTGTCACCATTAGTTTAGAAACTGTATTGATAATATCATAAAGCTCTGGAACCAGCAACTTCCGACTGACAATAGCTTTCAACAATTGGAGCCCCATGTTTGACTCTGCCTTATCCAAGGATATGAAAACAGGAAACTGTAAAAGTGTACGCAACTGATCCTCAGATACATGCAGACACTTTGCATGCTTCAAAAGTGAAACAAGCAGATTAAAGCAGGGTTGTGCAACTGGATTCTCAGTCCTTTCAAACCTCTGAGCTATGGCAATAACTCTATCCAGAAAAGCACCACCTGAACGTGCAATACCTTGAAGAGGTACACTTACAAGATGACATAAACACTTTAGGGCAAGTCCCAAGACACCAGTGTGTCTAGATTCAATGCAGCGCTGTAAAAGAGTAAACACTGGATCAAGCAAAGCCAAAAGGGAAGGATCTTCATTGTTTAGCTTAGCCCGTTTCAAATGAACCTCTAGAAGATGAAGTGCAAATTCTGTGACAAGATAATAATTGGGGATGTTTTCCTCCACACCACCATCACCAGGAAGATTTGTTACACTCCTCCCATCTGGGAAAGACAATTTCTTTTCTGAATCCTCTTGTGTGACACCATGTTCAACCAGTCCATGTACAAAAACAAATAGCTGCTCTTGTTTCAAAGATAAATTTTGCTCAATACCAACTGCCAGCTGCCTGAGGACCCTCTCAATTTTCCCCTTGGTTTTTGCATCTAGAGTGTCCTTTAGTCTTTTGCGAACTGCTTGAAAAATTGTAACACTATGCACGTCGAAACTAATAAACTCTGCAACTAGCTTTAAACTTTCATAGGACCCACTTCTCTTTATTTCCTTCATCTTGCCAGCCATTTTTTCTACCTCCTTCTCTTCTGACACCTCATCAAAAATATCATTTAAAAGCAAACCCAAAATTTTCCCAGCACAGTAATCTATTTCTCCAACCTTTAATTTCGAAAAAATTTTCAATATCAATGCATTTAAGGTGAACCCTAATACATGCAATTCAAATCCTCTTCTCAATGATTCCTCAAGCTTTTCCACCACAAATCCGAAGTACCTGGCCCCTAGAGTGCTGGCAACAGCAACAAGGCCTGCTCTTGCTTCATCCCTTATAACATGATTACGACTTTTGAGACGATTAACAATATTCAGTATAACACGTGGTAGTTCAAGCTCCATGGTATCACTTGGCATCAACTGCAATACCTTCACTATAGCAACTGAAACAGAAACATTAACAATATTTCCCTTCGAAACCATCAACTTCATGAATTCAGGGAGGATATGACTCTTCAATTGCTTCAGAATTTGGTCAGGAATCGAACAGTTGTCCTTGTTGTGAGGAACTTCAAGCATACAACTATCATGTGCATCAATTGTCTTCTCCAATCTACCCTCTACACCCTCATTGAAGTGGAAGCTATCAAGCACAGCACATAATAGCCTAATCATTGTCTTCTCCAAACCAGCTTCAGAAGAAACCATTCGAAAAAGCTTCATCAATAGACCATAGTAAGGATCCCACTGTAATTGTGTGGCAATGCAAGCAATTGTTTCAACAGCTGATTGAACAAGGTTGCCATCTTTATCCCCCTTGCCTTCAGATAAGGAATGAGTGAACAATGGTTCAAAAACTCGCACAAGAGTTCCCTGCAAATGTAAACAAAAAAAAAGAAAGTCTCTTTATATATTCAGAAGCAAAACCTTTGTCTAATAGGCTATCTTATATTATCAGTAGTAACTTCAGAAATTCTGACAAGCCTGTAGATCGTATGTTTTGCACTAAAATCCATGATCAGATTCCATACTTGCATATATGAATCATTTCAGAGGTATCACTAGGCCTATCAAAGCAACTGATGTGCATGCAACCAGATAAATGTTACATTTTAGTACTGCAAATGCTGATAGCTGAGCTTCAAAGAAATTCCTGGCCTGAAAATACCCGAGAGAACCTTCCTGTTTCAGTACAAAGAAATTCCTGGCCTGAAAATACCTGAGAGAACCTTCCTGTTGAGCAAAGCTCCTTGAACCTTGACATGGCTCTTATCCTTCGATGTGTCTATGAATAATTTCAAAACAAATTCTAATTTAGCAATTGAAATCGTAAATCCATCTGTCGTGAATAACTGGCAGAGAATAAGATAATCACATAATACACCTGAATATGAGTAATATTGTGAAAGAAGTCCACTTCTAGATCTGTGTTCGTAAGAGCAACAAGCTCACCAAAAGGCGGGACTTCAGGAAGATTTAAAACCATGTTCCTAAGCAATGACACCCATTCCTGTCCCATGTAAAATACAAAGATGGTCAGATCCTGTAACTTCAAAAGCAGATTCACTTGTTACAGATGTAAAGGCTCCAATATAACATTTAAGCCAAGATACTCGGTTCATAAAATTGATGACTGGGAATCTAGCTTATTAATAATAGGATTTTTACCCTTCGTACAGGCAATGAAGCTAGATTCATCGCTTTCCGTACGTTTGGAAGCAAGAGCTTCTGTACAGCCATTGTTACAGCTTCAGGATCCCAAACCACAGACAGACTCGTCTTTGTACTTTCACAAATCATGCCCCATCTATCAATGTCAACTTCACCTCCATTAGGATCATTCCCTCCACCACACACCTTGTTTGAGTTGCATTTTGACGACAGAAATTGAACAAATAAAGAGATACAATTTGATGCACAATGCCTGATCGACAGATCATCAGACTGAAGATCGTATGAGCTCTGAGCTATGACTAAATGAACCTGTTCATAGGTCATTTCCACAAATGAAACAACTGTCAAACGTCCATAAGCTTCAATTCTGCGCTCATAGTCATATTCTCCAACAGTTGATGATGACATCGAATTGAGATCAGATATAAGATTTGCCTGAAAACTCAAATACAATGTGAGAAAAAAGTTAAATACTTGAGGTCCTACAAAGAATGGTCCAAAACTTACAATAAAACAGAGCGATGAATTTGCAGAGGCAAATGCGAACAGAATACGACATATTGCAAGGCGAACATCCAAATCAGAACTGAACGCCAGCAATTGGCTAAAGAATGGAAAAGTTCTATTGCAATTTTCCTCACTTAGATTCGGGCCTAGCTCCTCCAAAACGTGCAACACATCTACTATTTCCTCTACTACTCCTGTAGGCAAGCGACAGAACCAGAACATATCCAATAAATAGATGATAAAAAAACAAGAAATATTGACCTTTTTTTTTTACAATTAAAAAAAAAACCAGAAAGAAATGAATCACTTCTAAGCATACCTTGACGTTTCTTTTCATGTTTCTGTAAGAAAGGGAGCAGCACTTCAACTAGCTGATTAATATCTGAAACCCTATTGATTTGCCTACTGACCTTCAACAGTATAAACAGCCCACGCTTTGTGGCTGGGGAGAAACTCCTGCATAGAATGGGCATGAATCTGGCTGAGTAAAGTTTCCAGACGCAACATCAGTAGGGATAGAGAACTGAACAATAAGCATCATCTCATCTTGTCCAAAGCATATTAAGATTTTATAAGGGGGGGAAAAAATAGAACCCCAAAAACATGCAATCCAAGAGGCCTCTTTTTGGTAAAAATGAAGCATAATAGACAGAACTAGTTCTTCAATCTGAGTGTCATCCAATACAGAAGCCATGAGGATAATAAAAAAGAATCCACAGACACGAGCGGGGATGAGTAACAAGCTATGATTATACCTCCTTGGGAAAACTCAAAAGCACACAGATGAAAATGTTCACGGACTCATGTATGAATATGAAAGGCCGCTAATTCTAGAATTCATATACTTCCTGCTACTTCAGAGAAGACGCTCCAATGTTTGTATCTCATTGTTCCCTTACCATGATATTATTTAATGTCATTTCCTCCAGTCTAAGCAGCTTATTGCACTGCAGTAATTTTCCACCTCCTTTTCTAAAACAGTTGCATTTTAAGTTTTAAGCCACAGCCAAAGATTATGAAAGAACCATATACTAAAGCAGAACCTGAATATAACCACCCCAAGTAGGTATCATCTGAAGACCAGTATGTAAAGGCCATGCTGTTTAGTGCACCCTATGTTTCCAATCAGGAAGAGTAGCTAATCAGGGCTTAAGATGAGTACACTCTACGTAAGCATTACATACATATATAATGCTCCACAGGATTTCATATGCCTTTGGATAAGGTCTACAAGATAACATATATGAGCTTTCCTCCAAATATCAAGAGCTTGGGCAGAATCTATAACATAAGTCCTCCAGAGTTCTTGATGAAGGGCATCCCAGCCCAAATAATGAAGTCTAGGAGATAACATACATGGGCTTTCCTCTCAATATCTAGACGCTGGGCAGAATCTATGAAACTAGTCCTCGAAGAGCTCTTGAAGAAGGGAGTGTAAGTACTAAGATTTCTATATATTTTAGCAACTTTATATAGAGAAGTGCAAAGAGGATGCCAAAAATTCTTGAAATGACAGACCTTTATCACCATGCTAAATTAATAACTCGATTAGGAATGATGAATCATGATTCAAAGATAACTTAGAGCTTCTGAATCCTTTTGAATCTTTCTTCCTTTCAGACGAGATAGGTGAATAAGGACATAGCCTTGAATTCAATGAAGATGAGTACATGGAAACTCAATGCCCTTCTCATATTCCATTTTGTTGCAAAAGGACTGGCCTCACCACTTATATGTCCAATCCTGCAGGACAGGATGTCGATAGAGCTAAAATGGTTGCACATATGATACCCCTGCCCTCATGCAACACATGTTTCATTGGAAAACAAAGGCTTTTGGATCAAGCTCTTGCCTTTCGTTTTCTTTTGCTTTCTCTATTGTGAAGAATTATTTTCCACTTTCTCTATTGTGAAGAAATTATTGATTTACAGAAGTTCGTGACTGATTCATCACTATACAACAGATCTCTTCATCTTTGAAGGTTACATGCGGCAAGTATTAAGTTTCAACATGAGTTTTTTTCTTTTTACATTTACCAAAGATTTCATGTTTATGAGTTGTAAAGTTCTCAGATTCTCTCTATCCAGATTATTACTATAAGAAAAAATTATTTTCTTTATCATATTCTTGAGGTTCTGGAGTATTTTCTCCTGTTCAAGTCTACTTCCTGCATTCGTGCCTATTATATTTGATATTTCATCATGATGTCTCCTACAAGAACCATGCTCATTCCATTGAAGTTATTGGCATTGTACATTTGTCATTGGATGGCACCCATGGGCTGGTCTTGCATGTGCACTATGTTATAATCATCATGAAGAGCCTTCTGTGACCTGTCTGTTGGACAGATGCATATGCTTGGCTAAAGCATTTATCTTTTGAAAAAGGCTCGGAGAAGCTTGTAAAAGGCTCTAGGCTTATTGTGATAGGCACTAAGAAAGTCATATTATATTGCTTGCATGGACAAGCCTTGTTGGAAAGTTTCATTGCATTGGCTGAAGTGAACTCCCACATAGAGTTATGGAGTAAAAACTTAGGGCATATGAGCCAGAATGGCCTTGATATATTCTTCTCTATGCATAGGGTTGTGTCAAGGACACGAAGCTTGAATTTGGTATGATTGTCAATATCGAAAACCAGTGAAGAATTCCTTTTACTCTGGTGTACCTAGAAAATATGATGTCCTTGATATATAGTGCATGCTGTCGTGTGTAGTATGCCTTCCAAATCTATGGGAGGTGTTGTGTATGTTGTGTTTTTTGTCGACGACCTTTCTAAAAAACTATGGGAATATTTGTTGAAGCCTAAAGATGACCTTTGCTGAATTTAAGTAGTTTCATGCATTTTTAACCACCCAGAAAGGTAAAAAGCTGAAATGCTAACAAACAAACAATGGAGGTGAATTCGCAAGTGTGAATTCAAAAGATATTGCAAGTCATATGGCAGCCACATAAGGCCCTCTTCTAATGATATGACTGAAAAATATAACAGGAAGCTCTGTCAAAAGGTAAGATGCATAATATTCACAGCCAATCTACATCATGGTTTATGGAGAAAAGCATTCAAAACTGCAATACATGTTTGCAATTGATCCCCTCACACATCATTGACAGGTGGCATCCTTGAAGAGGTTTGATCTGGCAAACCTGCTGTATATGACCATCTACGCATCTTTGATTGTGATGCATTTGTGCACATACGGCTTGAATTGAGGAGTAGATCGGATGCCAAAATCCATAAAAGGCATTTTTCTGGAATGTGATGATGAGGATGAAATGGGCTATAGGACATGATTTCCTCAAATCAATAATGTAATATGCAGCTGAGATCTTGTATTGGATGAGGCAAAGTTGCTGAAAACTAATTATGCCTCCAAAGATGACTCTAAAAGTGTCGAATTTCAACATCCTATTACGCTTGAAATCGACCCTTAAGATGCTTCCACAAATGGCTGGAAATGATTATGAACCCGTGATTCTTGAGACAAAAGATGTCAGGCAGCAGAACAAGGCAGCAGCCACCTAACCATGTTAAAAGCAGGGCTGTAATCAGGTACATCAGCCCATTAATAATAATGAAGTTGTTATACCTCCTCATGTGGATTCATTACTAGAAAACGTAGATCATTGGGTCAGGAGATCTACACATATTGGAGGCAAGTGAAGAGGTATGTCCCTCTATGAATTACATTATGCTTATGCATGAAGAAATTAAAACTTTGCATGCAAGTAATCCTTCGGACTTGATTGAATCGTCCAAGGGAAGAAAAGCTGTTCCAAATAAGTGTGTATCTAAAATCAAGCAACACCAAGTACAAGTTAAAGCTGGTTGCCTAAGGATATGCTCAAGAGGGCATAGACTTTCAAGAAGTCTTTTCTCCAGTTATAAAAATGACTACTTCACGTTAGTTATTGGCCCTTATCACTGCCTTGAATTTAGAGCTCTTCCAAATGGATGTTAAAACAGTCTTTTTGCATGGTAATCTTGATGACGATCTACAGTGGTTAAAAAAATTTGATGCATTCATGATTAAGCATGCATTCAAAAAGAGCCAAGTTGATCATGTACACCAAAAACATACACATAGTAGCCCCATTATTCTTATGTTGTATTTTGATGATATGCTGCTGATTGGTAAGCAAAAGAGCACTTTGAATGCTCTAAAAGCTGAATGCTGCATTCTCAATGAAAGACCTTGATGACCATAGACCGCTGCACACCTTGTATTTGTCTCGAGAAAATTACATTGAAAAAGTGTTGGACATGTTCTGAAGGAAAGTCTCTTCGAGTGCCACTACAGCCATACACCAAGCTTTTCAAAAGTGGCCCATCCAATGATGAGGCAGCCAATTATAATTTATACAAAAGGTGGATTACTTATATATGCAATGGCTGCTGCTAGGCCTGAAGGCTGCATGCAATGGGAGTTGAAAGTCGATATATGACTTATCCAAGCGAAGCACATAGGGATGCAGTCGAGTCCATCATGATCATGAGATATTTTAAACGACCAAAAGCAAATACCTATGTCGTAAGAAGGGTTCATTGGAATTGACGGGATTCTTTGATTGACATGGCAAGTGATGTGGATCAAGGAGGTCGGATGCGTTCGGTTCCGTGCGTTTAAGGTGCGAGGACCGAACGTTATAGCAAAGGTAAGGTGTAGGTAAGCTGTGTAAGGTTCATTAAGTGTTCATTAGGTGCATATAAGTGTGAGAACCTTACCTTTCCTTCAAGGAAAAGTGTGTAAGGTCCATTCTATTACAATATATACAAGCATATAGTATATGTCTAGGTAGTAGTTTATAAGTTCCATATTACTTTTGAATCCATTATTGAGTGTTCACTGTTCATGATTCATAATTTAATACTTATTAATTACATCTTTAACAATATTGTAATTTGAATACAATTAACACTAGCTACATATCAAAAATCAAGATGAATGATCGATAATCAAAGCTTCACATGAGTCATGAAATGAGAAATACACCATACTAGAGACTCGAGAGAAGGTAGAACCAGTTACCACCCGATAGATTATTTACAAAATACATGATGAAAAATACAGCCACTCGACCCGTCCAATATCGATCATGGTCTAGGAAGCAGCAAGATGCAAGCATGAGACTAATATATTACACACAAAAGATACAATGTCAGGACTATGATGTCATCAAAATACACTATCACTAGAGTAATACATAGATGAATCATGATAGAACTAAACAATAATAAATAATCAAGGAATACTATCACTGAGTGACTCCTCAAACGACGATGCCTCTAATGAAAGAATGTCCTCCATGATGAGGACATTTATGATTTCCTTCATCGTCGGACTCTGGTACTAACATAACACATAGATCAATGGCTACTCTTGCAAATGGCTCATATGTGTTCTATATATCATCGTCTAGTGGAACTAGATCTCCTCTCCGTCGCAAGTGTATCTTGCGCCTCCCTCTCTGGATGTGATGGAGCTCTACTAGAAGATGAAATATCATCTACTACATCCATCTTTGTCCCTCGTGCTAGAGAATTCAGTTGTGATCTCATAGCACGGTGGTCGAACATGCCTGTGTGACATGTTACATGAGCATTGTGTTTTGTAGTAACTAGTAAGTCTCTTTGTGTGTATGTAATATGGCGTATGTCACATGTGTGACTGACTATGTCTATGACATCATACATGTGTGTGCATTGTGAATGTGTGTGAGACTATCAACTGAATGTGTGTGCACTGTGTGTGACCATTGAGTGTGTGTCTGTGTGTGACATGTGTGTGTGACATGTGTGACAGACATACGTGTGTGTGTGTGTGTGAGAGAGAGAGAGAGAAACTATTCGACCTTTAGTGAGGAAGGAGAGGTGTCACTCCTTCGACAGGCCATGGAGATGGCTTTAGTTTATGGGGATGGCCACAAGGGCATAGGCTCCCAAGGTCAGAGGTTCTCATGGACTAAGATAAGTCAACCCTTCTCCACATCCACTCCTGGCTCGATCAGTGCACAGCCTCATAAAGAGGCTAGGTGCACATGGTCAAGACAGTTTCAGGATGAAAAAGGAAAGTGTCTCCTCAGGCTAAGAGGGCATATAATAAGTCCATCCTTACCCTTGAGCAAAAAGAGAAGGCAATAAAAGAAGGATTGTGCCATGGGTGTCTAGGACAATACCTCTTCAAGGATTGTCCTCAAAAAAAGAAAATAGAAGCTATCATAGTCATCAATCCTACAAAGACAATGAGTGATGGAGCTGAGGATTTTGGTGATTCCCCATCCCAAATATCATTTCCCATAATAGACACGACAGTCACAAAGAAGGTTCCTACTATGCAAGATGTTGTGCATGGCACAGAAAGGATACAAGTTCCCAGACACAGAGCTCATTGTCATGAGAGGAGTCGTGGCAAGACAACCTGTCAAGGTACTCTTTGACATTGGGTCTACACACAATGTTATTGGTTCCCGACTAGTCAAGAGGCTACACTTAGAGACTTTGCAGTCAGAGCATGCCTACACAATAGAGTTAGTCAATGGGAAGGGAACTAGGACATGGGATCGACGAGTGGTAAGTTTGCCCATTCAAATCCAATCCTATGAGAACAGATTGGATTCTGAGATAGCTAGACTCGCACGTTTTAATGTAGTCCTAAGTAAAAAGTGGCATGCTAGGAAAAGACCAATCATAGACTCTGCTTGGCATGTGTAGCAGTTTGAGCATGAGAGGAGGCGATTACTGATCTGTGGAGAGCCAGATCTCAAAGAGACGCGATTCGTAACCGTTGCCAAGTTGCTCAAGATCGATTATAAGTATATTTACTTTCTTTATTTTGTGTATTCATCGTGTGTAGTGATGGATTCATGCAATCATGGAAACTCTAGTTGGAATGCTCAAGTACTTTCAGATAAAGTAAGAGCAGAATTCCAAGAGTTATTTTTGAAAGAATTACCTTCGAGTTTACCTCCTTGCCAAGAGGAGAATGAAGTCCGCAAGGTCGTGGACGAGTACTTACAAAAAGGACTGATCAAGCCAAGCTATTCGCCCTTTGCAGCACCGATTCTTCTCGTGTTCTTCTCGTGAAGAAGAAAGATGGATCTTATAGGATATGTGTCCACTATAGAGCACTCAATAAGATTACCATCAAGCAGAGATATCCCATGCCCAAGATAGATGATCTTTTAGATGCTCTAGGTGGAGCCGTTGTATATAGTAAAATAGCTTTGAAAAGTGGCTCCCATCATATTCGGTTAAAAGATCAAGATGTATATGAAACCACTTTCAAGACATGTTTTGGGCATTATGAGTATTTAGTTATACCATTTGGTTTGACTAATGCACCTGCTACTTTCATGATGTTAATGAATGATATTCTACGACCGTTCATTGGAAAGTGTGTTGTGAATTTTGTTGATGATTTGTTAGTGTATAGTAGGTTTGTACATGAGCATGAAAGTCATTTTGAGATTAGTATTAAATAAATTAAAAGAAAATCAGTTGTTTGTAAATCCAGATAAGACAAAGTTGTTCCTTTTGGAGATAGAGTATTTAGGGGGGTCCAAATGGAATTTAAGAAGGTCTCAGTTATTATAGCTTGGCCTACTCCTTAAGATGAGGAGCAATTACATTCATTTCTAGGACTTTTCGGTTTCTATCGAAAATTCATCTCTCCTTATTCGTCGATAGCAATGCCTATGATGAACTTGCTTCAAGGCAAAGTGTCATTTGCATGGAAGCAAGGGCAACAAGAAAGTTTTCATACTCTAAAACAAGCTGTTTCAGAGGCTCCTATAATCAAAAGTGGTAGATCTGCAAAAACAATTTGAGTTGGAGACAGATGCTAGTGGCATAGCCATAGGGGCAGTCTTGAGCCAAAATGGCAAGCCAATAGCTTTTAAAAGCAAAATCTTGACTAGTGCCAAGCACAATTAGCTAGTGCATGAACGGGAATTTAATGCAGTGTTGCATGCTCTTGAAGTTTGAA